>CM068991.1:13430942-14101299 GCA_035357415.1 Ophraella communa | reverse complement strand
ATCCTCCCTAGAACAGGAGAGAGAACTCGTGGAATATTTGCTACATCTGGAAAGTATGCTATTCGGTTTAACCTGCGATAATGTAAGAAAACTGGCTTACCAATTAGCTGTTAAAAACAATATTTGCCATCGATTTAACATGGAAAACGGAGGGCTGGATGGGATTGGTTGCGAGGGTTTCGCCAACGGAATCCAAAGATTTCTCTTAGAAATCCCGAACCTACATCAGCAGGTAGAGCACAAGGATTTAATAAACCACGAGTAAGTCAATTTTTCAAAATTTTAGACGAAATGGTTAAGAAACATAAGATTGATCCTTTAAGATTCTGGAACGTGGATGAAACAGGAATGTCTACTGTTCAAAGACCCCAAAAAGTTTTTGCCAAAAAAGGTAAAAAACAAGTAGGAGCATTAACCAGCGCAGAGAGAGGTCAGCACATTACAGCTGTTTGCTGTATGAACTCTTCTGGAAATTATATTCCACCAGCCCTGATCTTTGCCAGAAAAAGATGGAAAAATGAGCTAATAGATGGAGCTCCTCCAGGAACTCTGGGGCTTATCAGCGATTCTGGTTGGATGACATCACAAACTTTTTATCAGTGGCTAAAACATTTCATTAAGTATGCAAAACCATCATTGGAAAATAAAGTTTCACTTCTTTCAGATGGTCACGAAAGTCACAAAGATTTGGAAGTTGTAACTTTAGCAAAGGAGAACGGCATAATTATGATTTCATTTCCACCACACTGCACCCATCGGATGCAACCTCTCGATATTTGCTTTTTTGGGCCACTAAAAAGTTATTACAACCAAGAAGTATCAAAATGGTTAAGAAACCACCCAGGGTGGGTAGTAACACAATATCAAGTTGCAACATTATTTGGAGAAGCTTATGGAAAAGCAGCATCTACTCAAAATGCTGTTAATGGTTTCAAAAATTCTGGCGTACAACCCTTTGATTCAAATATTTTTCCGGATCATATTTTTGCACCTTCAGCAGCGACAGATATTGCCCAAGAACAGGAGCAAGATCCAGTTGATGACGTGTTAAATCTCCAGGAAGTTTTAATTTCAAAACCTTCTACTTCAAAGGGAGATGATGAAATAACACGTCAAGACGTTTCCAATCCTTTCACTGTGAAGAGTTCATCTTGGGTCAGACCCGAGGAAGTATCACCTATCCCATGAATAGAAAACACCAAGCGCAAAAGGCAGACAACTGGATCCCAAGCATTAACAGAAAGTCCTATCCCAGCTGAAATAAAGGCAAGAGCTGAAACAAAAAGGGCAACCGAATTAAGGTGTGCAGCGAACAAAGCCAAGAAAAATATTCAAAGTCAGTTAAATGTAGATGAAGAAAAAGAAAATAATATATACATCGAAGATAATGATGAGGAAGACGCTGCTTGTATTTTTTGTAACGATTTATATAGCAGATCTAAATCACGTGAAACCTGGATACGTTGTAGGCGTTGTACAAATTGGGCTCATGCTGAATGTGCTGGAGTGGACAAAAAAATAAAAAACTATACTTGTGACTTATGCCAGTAAAGAATATTTATTTAAAATGTACCGAATCTGAGTTTTTTTTAACAAAATAAGAGTTATGTTTATTATATTTGCCAATATAGTCTAAGATCCGGCCCTAAATCGACCTTCACCGAGGTGATAAATGAATGAAACATGTTTTATATTAAATTTGATACACTAAATATTAAGTAAAAAATAGGTTGACAGAAAAAATCCTGGACAGGCTATATTTAATAATTGTTTAAAAAATGATTTTTTTTTTAAATGTACCGACGAGATAAATAAAAAAATCTCATACCAACAGAAAGTATGAAAGTATGAAGTCTGTAGATTGTGCAATTGATAGGCTGCCGATTTTTGACCTGGACAGACTACTAGGTTGACAGGTATAAACAGGTGTGCTGAATTTAGGTTCTTTCACTTAACATGATAAATAAATAAATTTTATATCATCATGAGCGCTGTTTCATGGCGAACACGTTGATATAAGG
Organism: Ophraella communa; assembly: GCA_035357415.1. Classification (NCBI taxonomy): domain Eukaryota; kingdom Metazoa; phylum Arthropoda; class Insecta; order Coleoptera; family Chrysomelidae; genus Ophraella; species Ophraella communa. The sequence goes on along the minus strand of CM068991.1, from coordinate 14,099,278 downwards.
TTGTCGGCAAAAATATTGGTCCTAATAGGGGTTGCCGATTTTTAAAGATTAAAACTGGGGATAGAGCGACAGAGAGGTCTAATGTAACTATCCAATGAAACAGAAAAGGACGCAACACGGCAGCTGTGCGCGACGCGACCCTCGAACGAAAGTGAGTGCGCATGCGCAAGAGAATAATATAAAAATATATTTAATTCATTATATGTTTATTTATTTTATGTAATATTATTTAATATTTATCTATGACATATCATAATTTATAAATAATATCAAATTGTTATGTTATTATTTAATTATGTTTTCCGCAACATCCAGTTGCTCCAAAACAACACTAAGTATTTACTAATACATCGCTCTCATTCTCTTGCGCATGCGCACTCACTTTCGTTCGAGGTTCGCGTCGCGCACAGCTGCCGTGTTGCGTCCTTTTCTGTTTCATTGGATAGTTACATTAGACCTCTCTGTCGCTCTATCCCCAGTTCGGCGAAAATTTTAATCTTTAAAAATCGGCAACCCCTATTAGGACCAATATTTTTGCCGACAACCTTATATCAACGTGTTCGCCATGAAACAGCGCTCATGATGATATAAAATTTATTTATTTATCATGTTAAGTGAAAGAACCTAAATTCAGCACACCTGTTTATACCTGGCAACCTAGTAGTCTGTCCAGGTAAAAAATCGGCAACCTATCAATTGCACAATCTACAGACTTCATACTTTCTGTTGGTATGAGATTTTTTTATTTATCTCGTCGGTACATTTAAAAAAAAAATCATTTTTTAAACAATTATTAAATATAGCCTGTCCAGGATTTTTTCTGTCAACCTATTTTTTACTTAATATTTAGTGTATTAAATTTAATATAAAACATGTTTCATTCATTTATCACCTCGGTGAAGGTCGATTTAGGGCCGGATCTTCTACTAATAGGTATGGTTAAAAGTATATGTATTTGTGTTTTTATTTTTTAAACAATTTAAATATTTTTTAAACGACTACTTTTTTTTCTTTAACACATCCCATTGTAATAACATATTAAGATTTTTCCAAAACATTTTCTTTATAGAGTCATATATTTCAAAATAAAATTTTAAGAAAGATCTTACGCTATTAATAATTTGTTTCTGGTTTAAATTTACTACTAGGGTATAATGACATAGAGTATGTCATTTTATCCGAGTAGTATGGATAAAATGACGTAGTAGATAGTTTAAGCAAAATATAATTTATTAAAATATCTTACATAAAACATAATTTTACTAATTTGACACTAAAAGCAGATGTTTTCTGCTATTTGTAGACAGGTCGACTTTAAAAATATTGTACTTAATAGTTGAGATATGACCAATTTTTCTTAGGGTATGTCATTTTAGGCCAGGTTCCCCTAAAGATAAAAACTAAATTGAAATAGCGAATAAATGACAAGATTGCTTGATAGTAGACCGACAGAGATTCTTTAAGGCGGAGCATATTTTGTGCATCTGCGAGAGCTCGAGAGAATAAGGATCAATCGTCTACATCAACTCGAGCTTACCAACTTCATGGAAGTGTCGCCAACGACCCTGAAAGGCTTCATCAGAAGCATGGGTCCACATAAGATCTTTCAGGTCGCAATGGAGAGGACGTTGATCCACAACTCATATAGATCCTAACCTACGGCCAATTATAGCAATTTTTCTCTTTTGTGTAATTAACTCTTGCCATACTAGACCACACACACATATCACCTCACGTGGCTATAAACAGTTCTCAATTGACTCGCTTAGCGCCACTGTGAATAAGCATATGTCTTTTCAAAGTTCCTCGTCGTTTAAAAGATTTTAAACAAATTTCGCATTTAAACGGTTTATCGCCAGTGTGAATTAGTATATGTTCTTTCAAAGTTGCTCGTCGTTTATAAGATTTTAAACAAATTTCGCATTTAAACGGTTTACCGCCTGTGTGAATTAGCATATGTCTATTCAAAGTGCACTGCTCAACAAAAGATTTCAAACAAATCTCGCATTTGAATGTTTTTTCGCCTGTGTGAATAAGCAAATGTCTTTTCAAAGTGTATTTCTCAGTAAAAAATTTAAAACAAATTTCGCATTTGAATGGTTTCTCACCAGTGTGAATTCTCATATGTTTATTCAAATGACCTGGCTGGTTAAAAGATATTAAACATATTTTGCATGCATATGGTTTGTTTTCTGTGTGAGCCAGCATATGCCGTTTTAAACTGCGTTTCGTCTTAAAAAATTTGAAACAAATTTCGCATTTGAATGGTTTCTCGTCTGTGTGAACAAGCATGTGTTCTTTCAAATAGTCTTGCAGCCTAAAAAATTTTAAACAAATTTCACATTTAAACGGTTTATCGCCAGTGTGAATTAGCATATGTCTATTCAAAGTGCACTGCTCAACAAAAGATTTCAAACAAATTTCGCATTTGAATGTTTTTTCGTCTTTGTGAACAAGCACATGTTTTTTCAAATTTTCTCGTCGGCTAAAATATTTTAAACAAATTTCGCATTTGTATGGTTTCTCGCCAGTGTGAACTCGCATATGTTCATTCAAATGACCTCGCTGGTTAAAAGATATTAAACATATTTTGCATGCATATGGTTTGTTGTCTGTGTGAACAAGAATGTGTTGTTTCAAATGTTGTCGCTTTCTAAAAGATTTTAAACAAATTTCACATTTAAACGGTTTATTTCCAGTGTGAATTAGCATATGTCTATTCAAAGTACACTGTTCAGCAAAATATTTCAAACAAATTTCGCATTTGACTGTTTTTTCGCCTGTGTGAATAAGCAAATGTTTTTTCAAAGTGCACTTCTCAGTAAAACATTTAAAACAAATTTCGCATTTGAATGGTTTCTCGCCAGTGTGAATTAGCATATGTGTATTCAAATGATGTCGGAGTCTAAAATACTTAAAACAAATTTCGCATTTGAATGGTTTTTCGCCAGTGTGAACAAGCAAATGTCTATTCAAAGTGCCGTGCTCAGTAAAAGATTTTAAACAAATATCGCATTTGAATGGTCTTTCCCCAGAGTGAATTAGCATATGTTGTTTGAAACTGCTTGGATTGCTATAATATTTTAAACAAATTTCGCACTTGAATGGTTTTTCACCAGTGTGAATTAGCATATGTTGCTTCAAACGGTCCCGCAGCCTAAAAGATTTTAAACAAATTTCACATTTGAATGATTTTTCACCAGTGTGAACAAGCAAATGTCTTTTCAAATTGCCCTGCTCAGTAAAAAATTTTAAACAAATTTCGCATTTGAATGGTTTATCGCCTGTGTGAACAAGCATATTACATTTTGCTTTTTTGCCCATAGTATGTAAATTTTGAGTTGGAGGTGTTACAGAAAACATATATTTTTTTTCATGGTCAAATTCACTTTCTAGTCCATAATTAACATTTTGTTTCATTGCTTGCTGGTTACTTGACTGAAATATACATGTTTCTTTTTTTACGAGGTGCCGTGCAATATGTGATACAATTTCAAATCTTCTCGTGTACATACTTCCACATAACCCACATATTAAGATACCTCCATGTAATGTCCAATAATTTGTAGAGATCCGTCTCTTCAAACTTTCTGTAATTAAAAACATACAGTATAATTTAGATATAAAAATATTTCCTAGTATTTTGATTAAATTATTTTCATCAAGTCATTAAAAAACTTAAAATGTTTTGTTATCTTTCGCATGGAAAAATTATAGGAGAATCAAAGGATTTTATATTGAATATTATTCATTCATATTAAAAGAATAATTAATTGAATCACAATATATTTTAGTAATGGTGAAGTATAGTTAGCTCTCCCGAAGCATATGTAGCATAAGAGATTTTTGATTTATAACAATATTATTAATAATAATAAATTTTATTTAAAAAGAAAATTTAACGATCATTACATTGTCTTTATAAAATAAAATAATATTACACATATTATAAAAATCATATTCAAAATAGTAGTGAATAAACATAAAATGACCTCGATCAATATTGTGAACAAACATATTATGTTCTTTCGGAGTGCTTCTTCGGTTTTTCGCCGGTGTGAACAAGCAAATGTCTTTTTAAAGTGCCCCGTTGGTTAAAAGATATTAAACATATTTTTCATGCATATGGTTTTTTGTCTGTGTGAACAAGCACATGCCGTTTTAAACTCCATTTTTTCTAAAAAGATTTTAAATAAATTTCGCATTTGAATGGTTTCACGCCTGTGTGACCAAGCAAGTGTTGTTTCAAATGGTCTCGCTTTCTAAGAGATTTTAAACAAATTTCACATTTAAACGGTTTATCGCCAGTGTGAATTAGAATATGTCTATTCAAAGTGCACTGCTCAGTAAAATATTTTAAACAAATTTAGCATTTTAATGGTTTTTCACCTATGTGAACAAGTAAATGTCTCTTCAAATTGTACATCATAGCAAAAAATTTAAAACAAATTTCGCATTTGAATGTTTTTTTGCCAGTGTGAACAAGCAAATGTCTTTTTAAAGTGCCCCGTTGGCTAAAATATTTTAAACAAATTTCGCATTTGAATGGTTTTTCCTCATTGTGAATTCGCATATGTGCAACCAAATATTGTCGCAATTTAAAAGATTTTAAGCAAATTTCGCATAAACCACATATTAAGATACCTCTCTGTAATGTCCAATACTTTGTAGAGTTCCATCTCGTCAAACTTTCTGGTATTTAAAATGTACAGTTTATATAAAAAATAAATTTTTTATTATGATGAACTCATTTTCTGTTATTCATTAATAATTATAAACATCACAATGCAAACCATACAAAAAAAAATCTAGAAGAATTAAGGATATTATTTTGAATATTATCTATTCAGTTAAAAAAAAAAATTTGGCTTTTTATTGTAATTATTTATTGAATAATTGAATCACCATATTTATATTTTAGTAATGATGAAGTGTAGGTAACTCTCCTGAAGAGCATGTAAAATGAGACATTTTTGATTGTTAATAACAATAATAATTATTATGTAAAATTGGATAATTATGATATGTCCTATATAAAATAATAGTATATTACATAACGAGTGTGGAAAGTGAAGTATTACGCACGAGTGAAGTTTAGCACGAGCCGCGTAGTGGCGAGTGCAAGAAATACACTTTCCAACGCGTTGTGTACGCGATTTTTCCTACGACCCCAATATTTCTTATAATAATAAATATTTTAAATTTATTTATAAAATTTATTTTACTTGTTAGTCATATTAAAAATTAGGATTAACGAGTTTAGATATTGCATGGAAATATAATTAAATAAAATCAAATAACCACCTTTCTCAGGAATTCACATCAAAATTCTTTATTAGCTAAATGACATTAATTTTTTTTGTGGGATCTATAAAAATTAAAAGTAAAATGGTTAGTTGGTGAAATTAATTGGAACTTGAGAAATGTTATGTGTTAGTAAAGTACCTATTTTGAACATTTTCATTTACGTTTTACTCCTATTGTATGCGCCAATCACCCCTACTGCACTTATAGGTACCTAGGTAAATGTATATTTGGTTGCATAGATAATGCAACTCATACATTTATATTTATAATAGTATTAATTTGACATTTATTACTTTTCAATACGTGTATTGATATTTACTTTTCAATACGTGTATTGATATTAGCTACTTTCTTAAGTACAAATAAGTGTGCAATCTAGCACTTTCATATGTGGTCGTAGGAAAAATAATATTACACATCGACAAATCATCTTAGAAATAGAAGTAAATAAACTTATGATTACTGTTAGAGACGCTTGTATTTAATGACTAAAAAAATAAAAATAAGCACTTAATACTTAAGAATAAAATACATATAATACTAATAAGATTTAAAACAGAGAAGTAGTGACTTTTGGTAATTATTTGTAGTAGTTGTCTAAATCGGGTATTTTTGTCATAATCGGTTATTTATCGCTTTCGGGTAAGTAATATTTCAAAATATATATAACAAAAGGTACCAATGTCAGTAGTAATAACCCAAGGGCATTAATAATTGCAGAAGTTTGTTGCCCTCAAGACACAAACTTGAGAAAGTTGTTAAAACATTTTAGAGGGTTACCTATTCGAATAGAAAAATGTTTGCTGAGAATGCGGAAAAGTAGAAACGGAAACAATTTATATTTAATTAGATAATTTCATAGATGTACAATGCACCAGATATGTTGGTCTACTAATATTGCGGCCAGCATGTCATTAATAATAAAAATAAGCAATTTATAGCTTCTAAACAAAAGTTACAGCAATGGTTTGATCACATTTGTATTAATAATAAAAAAAGCAAAACGGAAGAGAACCAAAGAAAAATTGAAATCAATGAGGATAACATAACTTATTCGTTTATAATGAAAAATCTTTATTTTAATATATTTGAGAAACAGGACAATAATAACGAAATCGTCGAGATACAAAGAGGTGCCTCGACAGCTGTCATAAAACCAAAAAAAAATTGAAAAAGGGCCACCAAAAGAAAAAACAATTTCTCCAATAATTTTAAAAACGATATTGGCGTGGAATTAATTAAGGAGAGGGGTCTTCTCAAGAAAGATAGATGTGCAGTGACGTCTCTCACCTCTGGCACAGTAGGGTACAATAGCTAAAGGAATTCAAAAATGTTAAGTGGTATGTCTAATGCCCTCAATAAGGAGGAAGAAAAAAGCTAGTCATTAAAGGACTAGTCAATACAGACCCAGAAGAGATCAAAATAGAACTGTTCCTTAAAGAGGAACATTAAAAACTAACCAATCTATGCTACAAGAAAATACGAGTAGTAGAAATTGAGTAACCATGTGGTAATTTTTTTTACTCATTTTTTGTATTTCATTATTTTTAAAATTTAAGTGCTTTGTAACAAATTTCGCCTTTCATTGATTTATCCATCGGCTGTGTGAACTAGCAAATGTCTTTTCAAAGTCCTTCGCGCGGTAAAAGATATTAAACAAATTTCGCATTTGAATGGTTTTTCGCCTGTGTGAACAAGCAAATGTGTTTTTAAATTGCCTTGCTGGCTAAATAATTTTAAACAAATTTCACATTTGAATGATCTATCGCCTGTATGTACAAGCATATGTCTTTTCAAAGAGATTGACCGGCTAAAATAATTTAAACAAATTTTGCATTTGTATGATTTATCGTCTGTGTGAACACGCATATGTCTTGTCAAACTGTTTCGTCGGCTAAAAGATAATGAACAAATATCACATTTGAGTGGTTTGTCTGTGTGAACGAGCTCATGCTGTTTCAGACCGCTTCGGTTGCTAAAAGTTTTTAAACAAATTTCGCATTTGGATGGCTTATCGTCTGTGTGAATAAGCAAATGTCTTTTCAAAGTGCACTTCTCAGTAAAACATTTAAAACAAATTTCGCATTTGAATGGTTTCTCGCCAGTGTGAATTAGCATATGTGTATTCAAATGATGTCGGAGTCTAAAATACTTAAAACAAATTTCGCATTTGAATGGTTTTTCGCCAGTGTGAACAAGCAAATGTCTATTCAAAGTGTAGTGCTCAGTAAAAGATTTTAAACAAATATCGCATTTGTATCGTTCATGGCCTGTGTGAACAAGCATATGTTTTTTCAAATTGTCTCGTCGGCTAAAATATTTTAAACAAATTTCGCACTTGAATGGTTTATCGCCTGTGTGAACTAGCATATGTTGTTTCAAACTGGCTAGTCGGCTAAAAGATATTAAGCAAACATCACATTTGAATTGTTTTTCGCCTGTGTGAACAAGCAAATGTCTTTTCAAAGAGCCACGTTCGGTAAAATATTTTAAACAAATTTCACATTTAAATGGGGTTTCCCCTGTGTGAACTAGCATATGTGTATTCAAATGACCTCGCCGGTTAAAAGATTTTAAACAAACTTCGCATTTGAATGGTTTTTTGTCAGTGTGAACTAGCATATGTCTATTCAAAGAACCTCGCTGGATAAAACCCTTTAAACAAATTTCGCATTTGAATGGTTTATCGCCTGTGTGAATAAGCAAATGTCTTTTCAAAGTGTCTCGCCTACTAAAATATTTTAAACAAATTTCACATCTGAATGGTTTTTCTCCTGTGTGCGTGCGCATGTGATTATATAAATTACTAGGATGGTTGAAAACCTTAAAACAAATATAACATTTTGCTTTTTTACCCACTGTGTGTAAATTCTGAGTTTGAGTTGCTACAGAAAACTTATTTTTTAACTCTTGGTCAAATTTATTGTCTAGTCCATAATTAACACTTGGTTTCTTATCTTTCGGGTTACTTGACTGAAATATACATGGTTTGTTGTTTACAAGGTGATGTTTAAAATGCGATACAATTTCAAATCTTCTGGTGTACATACTTCCACATAACCCACAAATTAAGATACCTCCCTGTAATGTCTGATACATTGTAGAATTCCATCTTGTTAAACTTTCTGCAATTTAAAACATACAGATTATATGAATATAAAAATATTTTGTTGTATTATGATGAGCTCATTTTCTGTCATTCATTAAAAATGTTCACATTTTTTTATATACAATTATTATTGTTAAATAAATGATAAAAGTAAGGTTAACTGATTATATTGATAAGTTTAAAATTTTATCCAGAATGCAATTAGGATTAAGACAAAAAACAGCAACACAAGACACCATTGTACAATTAACACCAAATATTTATGAAGAAATTGATAAAGGAAAACCATCAATAGGTATATTTATAAAAATCACAAAAGTGTTAGGTAAACAGCTACATGTGGGGTTCTTTAAGGAACAGTATTGGGGCCTCGATTGGGGCTTTTGTTATTTATTTTATATCTTAATGATTTGTTTCAACTACAAGAAAACAATAAAATAATTAGTTTTGCAGATGAAACTGTTATATTTTATAGTCATGAAAATTGGTTCAAATTAAAAAATAAAGTTGAAATAAAGTATAGTTACAATATAAATTTATGAAATTTATTAACATAATAACAGGGACACCAATCTCTGGTAATAATTGGTAAGAAAAATAACAACTTTTAACTAGATTAAAACTAACAAGTGTTTGAATCAACTATCAACTTATTCTCTTACAGAAGTACTGTGGCAATAATAACTCTTTTTGTGTAATGCAGTATTAAGGTTTTGCCTTATTAAAATAAGGAACAGTATAACCTTAAGCATGTATGTGCAATAATATATCAAATGTAAATAACTAAAAACAAAATACCTAATTAACAACATATATAGTAGTTTTAATTGTTATACAGTTCTCTTGACTTATGAAACCAAAAAGTTAACATGTTTAGTTATTGGCTATATAATGAAAAATTAGACAAAAAGGGGAAGCTATTATTACTATAGTAAGTAATTATTGTTTGGAAGGCAATAAAAACATTTTTTTTTATATAAGGTTTATCATAATCAATGTAACTGAAAAGAGTGGTAAATTAAATTACTTTTTATTTGGGGAAAGTCTGACTATCTGTATATGCTTCAGCCAAGTATAAATTTAATACACAACTACAACAAAATTCTAGCAAAAAATTTCCAAACTGGTCACTAATCATAAATACTTTGTTAGATCCCTACAGTCAATCTATGTACCCAAAGACATAATTAATGTTCTCATGTATTATCTGAGCATATATAACACTTAGTGTTTATCATATATACCTTTTTTTGATGGACTTCTATACTTTAGTTGACTGGAGTTGCACTTCATGGTTTTCTTATCACTTACACAGATGGCTCCTTCAGTTTTTAAAAAGGTTTCCTGTGAATGATCTGTATATAACTTAGAATCATTTTCCTGTTTTACTGAAAACAAATCGTTTTCTTCAAAACAAATTTCTTCTTTGATTTTTTCATTTGAAAGAAAGTGCTCATGGACTTTAGGTTCCTCCATGAAAACATCATATGGTTCTTGTGTCACATCCATTATAAGGAATTATCTTTGTAATTTACAGGTAAAAAACTTTACTGTTACCTATCCCATAAACTTGAGATGATTTGTGCCATAAACTCTTGTTATTAGTATATCATTGCATAAACTTAAATGAGAATTTATGAGAATGACAGACACAGAATACAGAATGACAGTTCTTTTAAAATAGTTGATCCGCCACCAGCCGCAAATGGCGCTGTTACTCGTAAAATGGACAGGATTAAAAATTAGTCTTTAGTTCTGTCGTAAAATGATAAGGGAACGTCAAAGTCAAGAGTGTATCGACACAAAACAAATCACTTCTGGACCCCTATTTTCGAATATTGTGATGTGATAGATCACTGGGCCCTTATTCTCATGCACTGGATATGAATACTCCTATAGGAAAATACACCATCTTCCTATCGGACTTTCCTATAGGAGTATTCATATCCACTGGATGAGAATAAGGGCCCTGGGGGGTCAATTCTCAAATGTCTATCAAAAATGTCGAATTCGAGAAATTGTCGGTTACTAATGTCTATTACTTTTTATAAAAGGTATTCCCAATCTCCATTCGACTTAGAAACAGTGGCGGATCATGGCTTTCCGAGGCCCCAGGCGCAACTTCATTTGGAGGCCCCCCCCCCATTGGCCGTGCCAAGAAAGGGATGGAAGGGATGGAAAATTGTATTTTTTTATTGTTGGCATTAAAACATATAATACAAGATATAACAGTAAAAAAAGGTATAATAATAAAAAATCAACGCCTTTTTTTTAGTTTTTATGTTTAATTTACCTTTTTTTAAATTATATTATTATCAAAACCTATTAGTTTTATCAATTCTGAGGCCCCCCTGAAGCGAGGCCCGAGGCGAGCGCCTCATGCGCCTGTGCGGTGATCCGCCACTGCTTAGAAAAATGGTCGACATATTATTTCGAATAATACAACCTGACAACAATGTACAAATGTCTTAAATAATTAAAAGAGAAGTAGAAAATAAAGGTTAAGATTATTTTAGGGCAGGGTAAAAGGATATATATATAATATCAGACTTGTCTCTGACAATATATAATATAAAGGGTTCCATTGAATACTAATTAGAAACATAGATAAAAAAAGTTATTGTTCTAAAAAACAGAAAGACGCTCTAATTGAAATTTTAAGTTGCAGAGTTGCAGAAAATGCAGATTTAATGTCTGGCAAATTTGGGCCACAGTTTAGGTCAACACCTCAAAACAATCTTGATAATAATGTCTCTGTCTTTCAAAATTCGCTTGTTCTTGGTTTTCCAAGTTTTCTATTGCGGCGACTATTTCCAACCCTTTCGTTCATGATTATGAAAATATTTCCACAATCCAATACAATAAACTAAATATCAACAAAAGAAATATTTAAAAGAGTAGGTAGGTACAGCAAATATACTTGACAGTCGACAAACTGAATGTCTACCGGTTTTTATCATTCGACTTCTGTGTCTACTAAAATTTGTCGATTCGTCATTCGAGAATACCATTGATCATATTTTAGTAGACATTTGACCCAAGTCGCATACGAGATTTGTAAATAGACATTTGAGAATTGACCCCCTGGTGAGAAACCGGTGAACCCAAGAACGATAAACATTTACAAGGATTGCCTAATCAGGCTGATTTGTCCGCCAGCTGTGTGACGTCACTGCAGTCCTTCATTATGGACGTACGTTCGCCAAAAAATCGATCGCACGTGACGTCACTGCAGTCCTCGGCCGTATTAAAACGATTTTATGAGAATATTTATTATAAATTATAAGTGTTTAATTTTAAAAATCCAAATAGTGGTACGTTAGTATTACAGAAATCATAAAATTACTGTCTAATTCCTATTATTTCCATGCATTTATATGGTAAACGTTGTAATGAAGGACTGCAGTGACGTCATACAGCTGGCGGACAAATCAGCCCGATTAGGCAATCCTGGTAAATGTTTATCGTTCTTGGAACAAACCTTATATAGAAATCAGGGTTGTTCCAGTCATTACATTCGTAATAGATCTATTACAATTTTGATCTCATCATTACGCCATTACGCCAATCTCTCAAACACATCGAATCTATTACAAAATCACTAAACTAGGTGAATGCCATCTATAGGTTTCTGTAATTTTGAATGAACTATTTTTTAAGTAAAAATGTATTACTCTTTACGACATAGGCAATATTTAATACCTGAAAAAAGCAATAAGGTAATATGTGCTTAGAACATAGAATATAATTACTTTATGTTCTAAGGTTTAGAATTTAAAATATAAACTGTTCTAACCTAACAATTATTGATCTAGGTTTATATCCTATGGTTTGTTGTAGCAAGTACTTGTTTCTTTTTAGAGATTTTTAATAGAATCTATAAGCTTATATTTTTTATTTACATATGAAAAAACAGTGTAGCTTTGTTTTGTTCATCCTTATTTTAGTGAAATAAACAGTTTTTACCAAAATCTTATTCTTTCTTTCTATGGCCTACTGTCTTGTGACATACAGCCAGCAATCATCTTTTTCAATTTCTTCTCATACAAAGGCTGCACTTTCTATGCGTCTGGATGAGTAGTCCATGCACTTTGTTTCTCAATTAACAAAAAAGAAGAAGAAATACTAACCGTCAATTGTCATTACAATCTATTACAATTCTATCAATCTGTCTAGTACAATTTATTTTTACTCGAGAACAACCCTGATAGAAATGGTTTAAAATATTGAAGTAAAACAGGGTGCCGATTCTCCGGCTTCGTAGAAGCGATCAAAGGGTCGGCGATTCTCCCTCCCTGATTTTCTGGGGAAGGTCCCTGGAGCTATTCTTGAATGGTGCGAATCAACCTCAATCGAGACTCCCCGTAGAATAAATGTTGACGATGTTGCCAGTGTTATTTGGAGCTTCAAAATAAGAAAAGAAGAATAATAATGTTTACAACCACTAATTAGTTGCGCAGTAACCGCAGTGCGTCGTTATTTGTTTTGCTTATGATTTCTTTTCTTTTGATAATTGGGTTATGGATTAATAATTTGTTACCTAGTTTATGTATTTCAATTTAAGATATAAAACTCAGGCAAATATAGATATATAATGTTGTTCTTTCCGAATAATTAAGCTTTTTTAAAATATTTATCTTTCCCTACTTTTAGATTGAAAATACCCTGTGCATTTTTGAATACTCTTGCCCTTTAACCTAAATTATATGTAATTTAATTTACCTTCTTTACTCTTTTAGCATGGAGAAACATTAGTTTTGTTTGGGTAAACATCAAATTTGGTTCAACTATTTCCAAAATATAGAAAGTTGAAAATAGTATTTTGTTACTTTCAGAGGATGTAGAACCAAATCCATTTTTTAAAGTCACATGCAAATATTACTGAGAATATTTTTTAGTTCCTTTTTTTGTAAATTTAATATACTTACTAGTCCCCATCATTAATTTTTAAAGTATTTTGTTTCTTTTTTTGTTTGTAGAGTTTATATTTCTTAGTTATTTAATAAATTTGTATACATTTGTGTTGTTTATTTTATTTTTTGTGTGCCTAACCCAAAGTGCTTTGTTAAATTAGTTAGAAATAAAAAAAATTGTTTAGGTTCATAAAACATTTATTGTTTATATAAAATGGGTTTGAATAATATTTTGTTGTATCATTCGTGCTCTTTGTAAATCTTCATTGGCTGCATTTTCTTGAATATCTGGTCTGTTTATCATTCCATCAATTCCATAACACACTTAACACGCATTTACATTAAATTAATGCTTACCGAAACATTTTAATAAACTGTGTATCTCTTAGTTCTTGAAAAGCTTGCTCCCTTACATGGTATTGCCTTCTTGGTTGACTATTTAAATCTTCAAGAACCTCCAAATCTCTTATTACTTCATGAGCTAGTAAATATTCATCTATATCGTCCATTTTATATATTAATCCAATCCAAGAACTTAAGTTCGTGATCCAATCTCTAATTGAATTTAAAAAAAAGTAACTTTAAAACATAAAAAAAGCAAAATCTTCCAAACAAACGAAAATACTTGTATAAAACAAAAAATTATACCTGATTATACCAAACACTGACTGACAACTGACTCCAAAAACAACAATTTTCAAAGACGAAAGACAGTAAACAGCTGACTGTTCTCTTAACTTTCGTTCCTTCTACTGCTTCAAAGGGAGAGAACGATGTTCTATTAAAAATACAGGGAGGGAGCTCATCCTTTTTGTCGAGAATAAGGCACCTTCAAGTTTTAATAGAACCACGCCCATCTTTCTCTCGGGGAGCGCTGTTCCCTGGGTGCCGATTCTCCGGCTTCGTAGAAGCGATCAAAGTGTCGGCGACTCTCCCTCCCTGATTTTCTGGGGAAGGTCCCTGTAGCTATTCTTGAATGGTGCGAATCAACCTCTATCGAGACTCCCCGTAGAATAAATGTTGACGATGTTGCCAGTGTTATTTGGAGCTTCAAAATAAGAATAATAATGTTTACAACCACTAATTAGTTGCGCAGTAACCGCAGTGCGTCGTTATTTGTTTTGCTTATGATTTCTTTTCTTTTGATAATTGGGTTATGGATTAATAATTTGTTGTGGATACCTAGTTTATGTATTTCAATTTAAGATATAAAACTCAGGCAAATATAGATATATAATGTTGTTCTTTGCGAATAATTAAGCTTTTTTAAAATATTTATCTTTCCCTACTTTTAAATTGAAAATACCCTGTGCATTTTTGAATACTCTTACCCTTTAACCTAAATTATATGTATCAAAAAATTTACCTTCTTTACTCTTTTAGCATGGAGAAACATTGGTTTTGTTTGGGTAAACATCAAATTTGGTTCAACTATTTCCAAAATATAGAAAGTTGAAAATAGTATTTTGTTACTTTCAGAGGCTGTAGAACCAAATCCATTTTTTAAAGTCAAATGCAAATATTACTGAGAATAGTTCCTTTTTTTGTAAATTTAATACACTTACCTAGTCACCATCATTAATTTTTAAAGTATTTTGTTTCTTTTTTTGTTTGTAGAGTTTATATTTCTTAGTTATTTAATAAATTTGTATACATTTGTGTTGTTTATTTTATTTTTGTGTGCCTAACCCAAAGTGCTTTGTTAAATTAGTTAGAAATAAAAAAATTGGTTAGGTTGATAAAACATTTATTATTTATATAAGATGGGTTTGAATAATATTTTGTTGTATTATTCCTGCTCTTTGTAAATCTTCATTGGCTGCATTTTCTTGAATATCTGGTCTGTTTATCATTCCATCAATTCCATAACACACTTAACACGCATTTACATTAAATTAATGCTTACCGAAACATTTTAATAAACTGTGTATCTCTTAGTTCTTGAAAAGCTTGCTCCCTTACATGGTATTGCCTTCTTGGTTGACTATTTAAATCTTTAAGAACCTCCAAATCTCTTATTACTTCATGAGCTAGTAAATATTCATATATATCGTCAATTTTATATATTATAATCCAATCCACGAACTTAAGTTCGTGATCCAATCTCTAATTGAATTTAAAAAAAGTAACTTTAAAATCTTCCAAACAAACGAAAATTCTTGTATAAAACAAAAAATTATACCAAACACTGACTGACAACTGACTCCAAAAACAAAAACAACAATTTTCAAAGACGAAAGACAGTAAACAGCTGACTGTTCTCTTAAATTTCGTTCATTCTACTGCTTCAAAGGGAGAGAACAATGTTCTATTAAAAATACAGGGAGGGAGCTCATCCTTTTTGTCGAGAATAAGGCACCATCAAGTTTTAATAGAACCACGCCCATCTTTCTCTCGGGGAGCGCTGTTCCCTGGCCCGAGAATTCGCACCCTGGCCCGAGAATTCGCACCCAGGTGTGAATTTTTCAAAGCGGATGGTTAAACTAGTAGATAACCTGAAAAGTTTTTAACCAGAAATTTACAAAGCTAATATCCTTTTAAACCTTATTCTGTGATATCCTTATAATGGATGTTTTACAAGATCTACATAATGTTTTCATGGAGAACCCCAAAGTCCAAGAGCACTTTCTTTCACATCAAACAATCAAAGAAGAAATTTGTTTTGAAGAAATGGAAGTTCAAGCTTGTGTAATAGAAAACGATTTGTTTTCAGTAAAACAGGAAAATGATTCTAAGTTATATTATACAGATCATTTACAGGAAACCTATTTAAAAACTGAAGGAGCCATTTGCGTTAGTGATTATAAAACCATGAAGTGCAAGTCCATTCAACTGAAGTATAGAAATCCATCAAAAAAAGGTATATATAATAAACACAATACATAAGAACATTAATTAATGTCTGGGTACATAGATTGACTGTAGGGATCAAACAAAGTATTTATGATTAGTGACCAGTTGAGAAATTTTGTGCTAGAATTATGTTGTACTTGTGTATTTAATTTATATTTGGCCAAAACATTTACAGACTACAGATAATCAGATTTTCAGCAAGTAAAAAGCAATTTAACTTACTACTCTTTTTTCAATTACATTGATTATGATAAGCCGTATTATATCAATAAAAATTTTTATAAATTTATTGCCTTCTAAACAATAATTACTATTATAATAATAACCTCCCCTTTTTTATCTAATTTTTTATTTAGTCAAGAGAGCAAGAGTAAATTTGAAATATATCATGATCTGATCATTAATTGAAACAAAAAAAACAATTCTCATTTCATCCTATTACTTATTCCAATTAATGTAAAAATACTATTTTTTAGAAACTTTATATAGTTCTTTATATCATGTTCATCTATTATTTTTCATTTTTCAGTAGTATTCTAATATGTATACCTAAAGCTTGCAAAAGTAAATCAGCAAACAATCACTAAAATTATCTATCTCAGGTAATTTTAATATATTTCTGCCAGTGTTAAGAGTAAATAAAGAATGATGGTTTTTGGCTATAGACCTAATTAATTCCAAACAGATAAACTATTAGGTATGTTCAAGCAGCAGTTACACTTTGTATTAAACAATAAACCCACAACATAAACCAGCAAATAGTGTGCCATTTCAAACCTTTTGATACCAAGTTTAACTGTTGCTTGACCTAAAAAAAACCATCTCTTTGGAATTATATATGTAACAGAGAACTAGAAAAATTAATAGGTCTGTTCCAACACAACAGAAAACTGTACATGTATCAATCATTTCTATTTGTTCAGTTGTTTAGTATTTGTAATGTAGCACAGCAGTTAGAGTTAGAATTAAACAACTGGTCAAATGTAAATAACCAATACATGTAATGATTTCTCTTGTGTTATTGGAACACACCACACCTATTATTAACTCTTGACTTAGAACTATTTTTTTTATTCTCACAGCATGCGCATGCAAATCTGTTTACATCTTAAGAATGAGAATAAATATAAATAATTTGAAACATAAAAATTTACCTGACTATACATGATTAATAACGCATTTCACAAACAAAAACTCTAATAAAACCTCACTGGCAATAATGGCACAGCTAGACGCTTGATAAAAGTTGAGCATTGTTGCTTAATTAGAAAATCGTAAAAAGAATTACTAGCGTAATTCCCCGAATATTTCAATAACTTTTTAAATATATTGAAATAATTTCAACAGGAGTGTACATTATTTCAACATATTTCAACCCGCCTCGTTCCCTCATATTGGCCTATAATTGTGTATTCATTTTTAATGAATTACAAAAAATTAGTCCATCAAAATACAAACAAAATATTTTTATTTAAAATATACTGTATGTTTTAAATTGCAGAAAGTTTGATGAGATGGAACTCTAAAAAGTATTGGACTTTCCAGAGAGGTATCCTAATTTGTGGTTTATGTGGAAGTATGTACACCAGAAGATTTGAAATAGTATCGCATATTATTGCACAGCACCTCGTAAAAAAATATACATGTATATTTCAGCCAAATAACCAGAAAGCACTTAAACTAAATGTTAATTATGGACTAAAAAGTGAATGTGACCAAGAAAAAAAATATATGTTTTCTGCAACAACCCCCCCTCAAAATTTACATTCCATGGGGAAAAAAGCCAAATGTAATATTTGTTTAGAACATTTTAGGAATCAAATTAGTTTAAAAAAACATATTCTAATTCACACTGGGAAAAAGCCATTCAAATGCGAAGTTTGTTTAAAATATTTTACCAAACAAGGCAATTTGAAGAAACATATGCTTGTTCACACTGGCGATAAGCAATTCAAATGCGAAATTTGTTTAAAATCTTTTACCCAGCAATGTAATTTGAAAAGACATTTGCTTGTTCACACTGGCGAAAAACCATTCAAATGTGAAATTTGTTTAAAATCGTTTAGACTGCGGGGCACTTTAAAAAGACATTTGCTTGTTCACACTGGCATAAAACCATTCAAATGTGAAATTTGTTTTAAATCTTTTACCGCGCGAGGAACTTTGAAAAGACATAAGTCAGTTCACACAGGTCAAAAACCATTTAAATGTGAAATTTGTTTAAAATTATTTTCTGTACAGGGCAATTTGAAAAGACATTTGCTTGTTCACACAGGTCAAAAACCATTTAAATGTGATATTTGTTTTAAATCTTTTACCGCGCGAGGAACTTTGAAAAGACATATGTCAGTTCACACAGTCGATAAGCCATTCAAATGTGAAATTTGTTTAAAATCTTTTACCCTGCAGGGTAATTTGAAGCAACATATGATTGTTCACACAGACAATAAACCACTCAAATGTGATATTTGTTTAAAATTATTTAGCCGTCAAAGCACTTTGAAAATACATATGCTAGTTCACACAGGTCAAAAACCATTTAAATGTGAAATGTGTTTAAAATTATTTACTGTGCAGGGCAATTTGAAAAGACATTTGCTTGTTCACACAGGTCAAAAACCATTTAAATGTGATATTTGTTTTAAATCTTTTACCGCGCGAGGAACTTTGAAAATGCATATGTCAGTTCACACAATCGATAAGCCATTCAAATGCGAAATTTGTTTAAAATCTTTTACCCTGCAAGGTAATTTGAAGCAACATATGATTGTTCACACAGACAATAAACCACTCAAATGTGATATTTGTTTAAAATTATTTAGCCGTCAAAGCACTTTGAAAATGCATATGCTAGTTCACACAGGTCAAAAACCATTTAAATGTGAAATTTGTTGAGAAACTATATGCATGAAAAATATGTTTAATATCTTTTAGCCAACGGGGCACTTTAAAAAGAGATTTGCTCACTGGCGAGACACCATTCAAATTGTTAATTGTGTTTAAAGGTCTATTTATAAACTTGCAGTTGCCGTTGCTGTTACCGTTCCCGTTGCTATTTGACGTTGCAGTTGCCGTTCGTAGTGTCAATTTATAAACTAGATGTTTGATGATGACTGAAGTTCGGCCAATACTTCGAAAAAGAAAAAAAAGAGAGTTGAGCAATTTTTGTTTATTGTTTTTATTATAAAGTTTGAATTTTCGTGAAGTTTTAAGGATTTTTGTTACTATAATGTCAGTAACTTGTTGATATAATGGATGACGATATCTATTTAGGTCATCTGGGAATACTTCTACAATTGCTATAAGTTAAATTAAGCAAAGATGTATAATACACGCACATTCACAGACAGAGTTGAATAAATAAAACATCTTCTTGGGTTTTGATTGGTTAATACGCGAACGGCGAACTGCAAAAGTTAAAACTTCGTTATGTCTGAACGTCAGGGAACGTCAAGCTCAGCGGCGAACGGTA
Source organism: Ophraella communa (assembly GCA_035357415.1). Lineage (NCBI taxonomy): Eukaryota > Metazoa > Arthropoda > Insecta > Coleoptera > Chrysomelidae > Ophraella > Ophraella communa. Next base: position 14,079,624 of record CM068991.1, on the reverse strand, counting down.
ACGGCAACGGTGAATATAAATGTGCAAATGAGAAAGCAGCTTTTTAACTTTCAACGGGAACGGCAACTGCGAGCGGCAACGGCAACTGCAAGTTTATAAATAGACCTTAAAATCTTATAGCCAGCGACGAGGTTTCGGTTAGGACCAATACGTAAAAATTAACTAAGCCGGCTATCTTCGTCATATATTTTTCTTCCGAATTTCAATTGTCATCCTTTTTGTAATACCTATGTTTGCTAGCTCATTCTTCATTGTTCATATTAAGGGTATATTTTTCCTTGAGTAAAATTTGATGTATTTAAGTTTAAATAAAAATATCTATTGCAATGTGTGTTTTATTGTGTTTCATTAATGATCTAAAATTCCTCAAACGGTGAAAATTGTCTCTAAGGGTAAAAACATATAAATCCATTATAATTTATATTGATACTAAGTACGTGTATCTTATAGTAAATACCATAAATGTATTCAAAAATAAGTTAAAATATCAACTGCACTCAAACTGAATAAACACAATTGCAAAAACCTAAGCTGAAATATATAACAAAATTGAAACAAAGTTGATAGAAAAATAATTATAATTTATAAACAACACAGATCCTACGACAATAACGACATATAAAATTTAAAATTCGGCTTTACGCTTAGATAACTGCTTTACGGTTATGACAGATCAATTTGTAATCAGTGCGCATGCGATCCACTTGAAAATACCCTTAGACCAGGAAAGAGGGAGGACAGCGCATGGCAATGAAAACCTTATGCGTGTGAGTGAAGCCAATTTTCAAACGTTTGGTGGTAAACAAATTTGGAACGTCGAATTGTATTTTTTTAGTTTTTTTATTAATTTTTCACCTTTTTTAATTACCTGAATAGACATTTGAAAATGGTTAATTGTGCAGTTTATAAGTGCAACAGTCAGAGTGCTAAAAAAGAGGAAGGAATTTCATTTCATAGGTAAAAAGTATTTTAAAACTATTTCCTTGAAATTTATTTTTATTAATATAGCTTTCAGGTAATAGATGTTTAACTAAATCACATATATGTTATGTATGATAACTTAAATTAATAGTACATACATTTTGAAAACTGTTTTCATTCAGTTTTAAAGATTATTTTTCAATTAATTGTTATTATTTTCTCATAGATGTAATAGTTTTGCAGTGGCGTGGAACAAAAACATATATTTAAAATAGATTAAAATTGTAATATTTATTAAATAAATATGTTTTAAATGATTGTTGTTTTTTTTTGGAGCAGTACATATTTAAAGACTTTTTTAAATTAGATTTGTAATACGAAATAATGAAAATGATTATTTAATAATCGTATAAGAAAAGTCGTATGATACGCCTATGTCAATATTGTCCGCCATTAGTTTGGTGGTAAATGGGTTCCATAAATGATTCTAATGCGCAGTCCTCTCTCTTTCCTTGTCTAAGAAAATACCCTTTTCTCTTGGTTTATAGTGAGAGAACAAATTCCATCGAAAAGTTGTAGGAAAGGAGTAGCATTCGAATGACTGAGAATAGGCTTATCGTGATTTCGATAGAAAGATGGCGGACTTTCCTATAGGAGTAATCATATCCACTGGGGCCCTTATTCTCATCCAGTAGATATGAATACTCCTATAGGAAGATCCACCATCTCCCTATCGGACTTTTCTATAGGAGTATTCATATCCACCGGATGATAATAAGGGCCCTGGGGGCTCTTCCAAAGATTGGAAACACTATAACGTCGCGACAAACTTCCTTGTTCAATCTGAAAAGCCTTGTAAACCTATAGGTACTCTGTTAATTCATCAAATGGGTTTACCAAAACTTCTCTTCTGATATTGATATCCAGCGTATTGTCAAAATCATATATGTTTATTAGAGTTGTTATTGTCTTTCTAATGTTAATGTGATGACCCATATTTTCAATCCCTTTGAAGAAAAAAGCCGCCCAATGGCGTGCCTAATTTTTTTTTTATAAATTCGAATATTGTGAAATAATGTTTTTTAAATGTAATTCTGAAGTTGAATCGTTTTCAAGATGAATAACTATTGGTGCTATGTTCGCAATAGGCGGTAAATCCGTATATTCTTTTTCGGTTTTTATTACATGGACCACGCAATTTTCCCATATACCGCTATAATTTTCATTAAATACTTGCCGAATATTGTCAAGGACGACTGCGCTCAAAGTTGGCGACTGATTAAATTTCCGTAAACGGCTTTTTACTGTACCCCAAACGATTTCTATTGGATTGAAGATACAATAGTATGGAGGTAATCGCAAAAGGGTATGACCGGACCTACTGCAAATATTATCAATGACATATTCTTTTTGGAAATTCCTACTTTTTATCATTTCAATCAATTCTTTTTTTACCGCAATCTTATCAGGAATATCAATGTTTTTAGTTCTCATGAATTTTAAAATTTCATCTTTTTTCGTGGTGATATTAGGAATTTTATTTAATATTCGCGAATGATACGACGCGTTGTCCATTACAATTACCGAGCTCGGCGGAATATTAGGTAAAAGCTGTTCGCAGTGTTTCTAAACATTGATAGTTATAATCAGGAATATCCCGCAATTTATCGCGAATCAGTTGTAGAGTTGGTACCATATTGTCCTTATAAAACCCGTAAACAATCCGTTTAATATCATGTTTCGTAGCATTGTCAACCTTACTGAGTTTTTGATTTGAACGTTTTCGCTTTAAAGAATGATCCGTAACAGTGCCTAGTTTAATTACTTTGTAAATCGTTGTAAACTCGATTTTCGTCAATTCGTGAATTCTCGCGTTAACCGCATAATCAGAAATTACAGAATTTTCTTTTTTCAAACACGCGTACATATTTAAAACAACTCACCCCAACGTCTATGAACAAATATTATATTGATAACAATTCACTCAACTACACGAACAAATAATAAATATTATATTGATATCAATTCACTCAAGTCCACGAACAAATAAATATTATATTGATATCAATTCACTCGACCAAGAAATTAAATATTACTATTATTTTAAATATTTCTTTAAAACAAAATTCACACACGCCCCTGAATCGAGACTGAATACTAATAGGTGCGTTCTTTTTGACTGAGATCTCAGTTAATCTCAGCTCACATCGGTTATGAGCGATTCAATCACTTCGAAGTGAGCTGAGATTTTTCCTCCCCCTTTACCGATGCTGAATGTGCTATGCGGGGGTATCAATTAGAATTGAGTCGGAAATAAAGTGGTGGGGAGCAAGAAATCGTAGGTCGCGCGTTTGTCGTTCTTTTTGGTGCTTACTCACATCACTTTATATCAGATCACTTCAATTGAAGTGAGCTGAGATCTCAGTCAAAAAGAACGCAACTATTATCTCTGTATAAGCCACGCCCTAAATTTTTAATGTTACAGTGGTCCGCCTTAGTAAGTGACCCGTTACTCCATTATATTATAGACAATATTTAACTTGACGATTGTATTAGCTCGGACACCTGTGCTGCGTTGCCAGATATACAAAATTTTCTTAAATATAGTAGGCATATAAAAAGTTGTTTTAATTAATTTCTATTTTTATAGCAATTTCGAGCGACTTTTTTTAATGCTTACTAATAAATTTATATTATGTATTGTTTCCAAATTAGCTTTCTGAGAACATCACGAGCTAACAGTTTACTGAAGTAATGGGAGACATTTGTATAGTGAGCCCAACAATTTTAGAAAATATATCTGACAACATTCCTTTATTTCATGGTCATTACATTGAGAATAGAAAGACTATACCGTAGTTTTGTTTTGAAACTTGCGTCTTTCATAAATAAAAGAATATAGTTGTAGTTATCATAAATAAAAGAATATAGTTATCAGTGGTCTAATATTGTTGTGCGAAAAATGGACTTTTTTGAAGAAGATGCTTTTGTAGCCAATTTGATTGCGGCTGATTTAGAAGAAGCTGAAATAACCAACGCCTAGGCCGTAGAGTTTTCGAATCTCAAGTTGCATTTGAACTGCCTGAAACCCAATTTATCAAACGTTGCCAACTTTCTAGTATGTATGTTATACGTCAAAATTCTTTCATTTTTCATAAATATAACGAGGCAACGTTGGTGATATCGAAAATACGACCCATGAAAGGTTTTGTCAGGGATCGATCACTTCCCTACTCACATCACATTCACTTCATATTTATCACACGTTCGAAAATAAGGGTCCAGACCCCTATTTTCGAATATGTGATGTGATAGATCACTGGTGAGAAACCGGTGAACCGTATTTTTAGACTATATGATAGCTCACATCACACTTCTCTTGGTCAGACCCAGTCGAAGCAGTGAAACATGCGCATTATCGTTATATTCAGGCGTCAGCGTATTGTCAAAATCATATGTTTATTAGAGTTGTTATCGTAGTTTTGTTTTGAAACTTGCGTCTTTCATAAATAAAAGAATATAGTTGTAGTTATCATAAATAAAAGCACGAATCCATATAACAAGGATGTGAAACTCGAGTGGAGAGGGAAGCAGGAGAAAAGGCGCCTATCTGGGCAGGGTTAAATTCTCGGTTGTTGCGTACTCCGTACAGCGCCAAGATAGGAGCCGTAAATTCAGCCACGGGCGCTTATAGCTCGGCATAGGAGTTTCACATCCTTGTTATATGAGCTTTGTTCGGGTTTACTTGATTACTGTTTTCAAACTGTCAGGATTCTGCGCACTAAAAAATCCTGTGTTCGGGTTTTTCTTGTACGGTTTTCGAACCGTTCTATAATTTTAGTTCGGTGTTCGGGTTTTATTTCTGACTGTTTTCGGACGATTTGAAAACTGTCAAATCAGTCCAAGGTTAAAAGTAAGAATTATTTTTGGTATTTTAGTTTATTGAGTATATTATTATGGATTTATTGGCAGAATTCTCATCAGATTCATCCTCATCTTTTTCATCATCATATGATGATGGATTGGAGATGGTAGCAAATCTTTTTTACCCGAATTATTACAGAAAAAAGTAAAAAATGAGAATTATGCCGAAGAAACAGTACCCCTATATAGTGATGAACAGTTTATCGAACATTTTAGGTTTGTGGACAAAATAATTTACTTTTTGTATCAGATATTAAAAAATAAGGCGTTCGGGTTTTTTCAATTGTTGATAGTTTTCAAACCGTACATAAATAGTCCTTGGATTTAGTCTGCTGCACATCCAGTTGTGCGCAGTCAGCAAATCGTTCTCAAACCGTCCGAAAAACGAAACCCGAATAAAGCTATGATTCGTGAATAAAAGAAAGAATAAGGTTGCCAACTTTCTAGTATTTATGTTATACGTCAAAATTCTTTCATTTTTCATAAATATAACGAGGCAACGTTGTGATATCGAGAATACGACCCATTAAAGGTTTTGTCAGGGATCGATCACTTCCCTACTCACATCACATTCACTTCACATCACACGTTCGAAAAGAGGGGTCAATTCTCAAATGTCTATTTACAAATCTCGTATGCGACTTGGGTCAAATGTCTACTAAAATATGATCAATGGTATTCTCGAATGACGAATCGACAAATTTTAGTAGACACAGAAGTCGAATGATAAAAACCGGTAGACATTCAGTTTGTCGACTGTCAAGTATATTTGCTGTACCTACCTACTCTTTTAAAAATTTCTTTTGTTGATATTTAGTTTATTGTATTGGATTGTGGAAATATTTTCATAATCATGAACGAAGCGTTGGAAATAGTCGCCGCAATAGAAAACTTAGAAAACCAAGAACAAGCGAATTTTGAAAGACAGAGACATTATTATCAAGATTGTTTTGAGGTGTTGACCTAAACTGTGGCCCAAATTTGCCAGACATTAAATCTGCATTTTCTTTTAAACTTAAAATTTCAATTAGAGCGTCTTTCTGTTTTTTAGAACAATAACTTTTTTTATCCATATTTCTAATTAGTATTCAATGGAACCCTTTATATTATATATTGTCAGAGACAAGTCTGATATTATATATATATCAATATATATCCTTTTACCCTGCCCTAAAATAATCTTAACCTTTATTTTCTACTTCTCTTTTAATTATTTAAGACATTTGTACATTGTTGTCAGGTTGTATTATTCGAAATAATATGTCGACCATTTTTCTAAGTCGAATGGAGATTGGGAATACCTTTTATAAAAAGTAATAGACATTAGTAACTGACAATTTCTCGAATTCGACATTTTTGATAGACATTTAAGAATTGACCCCCTGTGGGGCCCGATCCTGGAAAATGTCACTAGTGACAATGACAAAAAATATCGCTAGTCGCCAAATGTCAAATAAAAAAGTCGACCGCAGACGCAAAATTGCTATTCTTGAAAAGGTGAGAATATTTAGTAACTTTTTCTATTTATGGTTGGTACTCCCGTTGAAACCGTTCTACCCCAAGAACGATAAACATTTACCAGGATTGCCTAATCGGGCTGATTTGTCCGCCAGCTGTGTGACGTCACTGCAGTACTTCATTACAACGTTTACCATATAAATGCATGGAAATAATAGGAATTAAACAGTATTTTTATGATTTCTGTAATACTAACGTACCACTATTTGGATTTTTAAGATTAAACACTTATAATTTATAATAAATATTCTCATAAAATCGTTTTAATACGGCCGAGGACTGTAGTGACGTCACGTGCGATCGATTTTTTGGCGAACGTACGTCTTATGGGATTAAGCAATCCTGGTAAAATGTTTATCATAATTGGTTCTACCCAAGAACGATAAACATTTACCAGGATTGCCTAATCGGCCTGATTTGTCCGCCAGCTGTGTGACGTCATTGCAGTCCTTCATTACAACGTTTACCATATAAATGCATGGAAATAATAGGAATTAGACAGTATTTTTATGATTTTTGAAATACTAACGTACCACTATTTGGATTTTTAAGATTAAACACTTATAATGTATAATAAATAATCCCATAAAATCGTTTTAATACTTATATTTAATTAATTTTTTGAATATTATTTGGGAAATAGGTAGAGTAAAGAAAACACTATTTAGTTCTATTTTTATTTTAAAAAATACATTCAAATAAATTTATTATTACACAAAATCATGCCTAAAACTAGTGTTTTTTGACAAACAAAGAAACAATAAACAATTTGCAGCATATTACTAGTACAATCCGTGAATATTTTATGGAGCGACATAATATGTATTCTATAAAGAATTTTTAATTACAAATTTAAAATTAACAAACTACATATTAAAAAAATAGTAAGTAAATAAACTATCTCACTAAAAACGTAAAATAAAAAATGTATTCACTATTGAATATTAACGTTGACACTCAACGATACTAACAAAGCAATGTCCAGCCAAGTAGTGTAACACATGAAATTTAAAAGTCCGAACTGGAGTTTAAAAGAACAGTTTTTTAAAAATTTTACACAAAAATGCAACGTACACTAATGTATCCACAATATCTACCAGTCAAAATTTTGAATATTTTTATAATAAATCTAAAAACGACGATTGAAAACGACCTAAAATGCACTGTCAAGATAGGAAAAATACGGCCGAGGACTGCAGTGACGTCACAGGCCACCACGTGCAATCGATTTTTTGGCGAATGTACGTCTTATGGGATTAAGCAATCCTGGTAAATGTTTATCGTTCTTGGGTTCTACCCGTTCTTCGTTTTAATAGTCAGGGTTGACTGACGAGGGGGTTGGACCATGAACGGGCTCAACAATGGCACTAATAAATTTCTAACCGAATTTTTGTCAAGCCGAAATAGTTTTATAAATGAAACATTACTCAAACTGAATGGGTCCACTAGGGTCCTCCTCCTTCTTACAACCTCTTCTTCGTCCTCATTTTCTTCTAAATCATTTAACATGTTCAGAAAGATGTTTAAGTCCATTTTTAATAACAATAAAGCTTGTAAAAACTTTCAACGCCACGTAATTAATCGTAACTTTTTGAAGGTTGAAAAAATAAAGTTATCCTTCATGAAAACACCTTTGACAGTAACCTAATGCGCCGAATCGGAAAAAAGTCTCTCGCGACTTTAAAAGTCTCCACTACTTTACGAGAGACATTTAATGTCACTTCAACGTTGCCAGTTTGCAAGCGACATTTTTTGTCATTGTCACTAGTGACATTTTCCAGGATCGGGAACTGAACAGTTGTACAACAGTTGTGTTCTCTGAACGCACCCAATGTCTAATTTTTGCCTTTCCAATGTTTATTCTCTCACTTTATTTATTGGCAACGTAGCTCAAGATTTAAACTTTGCCACTCCTTATCGACCAATAATTATTCTTGAAATTTCAAATTTCGTACATGCGCAGAAAATTTTTCAAAGCGGATGATTAAACTGGAAGATAACCTGAAAAATTTTTAACCAGAAAATTACAAAGCTAATATCCTTTTAACCCTTATTCTATGATATCCTTATAATGGATGTTTTAAAAGAACTACATAATGTTGTCATGGAGAACCCCAAAGTCCAAGAGCACTTTCTTTCACATGAAACAATCAAAGAAGAAATTTGTTTTGAAGAAATGAACGTCCAAGCTTGTGTAATAGAAAACGATTTGTTTTCAGTAAAACAGGAAAATGATTCTAAGTTATATACAGATCATTTACAGAAAACCTATTTAAAAACTGAAGGAGCCATTTGCATAAGTGATGATAAAACCATGAAGTGCAACTCCAGTCAACTGAAGCATAGAAATCCATCAAAAAAAGGTATATATGATATACACAATACATGAGAACATTAATTAATGTATTTGGGTACATAGATTGACTGTAGGGATCGAACAAAATATTTATGATTAGTGACTAGTTGGGAAATTTTGTGCTAGAATTTTGTTGTACTAGTGTATTAAAGTTATATTTGGCCAAAATATTTAGAGATAATCAGACTTTCCCCAAGTAAAAAGTAATTTAACTTACTACTCTTTTTTCAATTACATTGATTATGATAAACCTTATTATATCAATAAAAATTTTTATAAATTTATTGCCTTCTAAACAATAATTACTATTATAATAATAACCTCCCCTTTTTTATCTAATTTTTTATTTAGTCAAGAGAGCAAGAGTAAATTTGAAATATATCATGATTTGATCATTAATTGAAACAAAAAAAAACAATTCTCATTTCATCCTATTACTTATTCCAATTATTAATGTAAAAATACTATTTTTAATAAACTTTATATAGTTCTTTACATCATGTTCATCTATTATTTTTTAATTTTTCAGTAGCATTCTAATATGTATACCTAAAGCTTGCAAAAGTAAATCAGCAAACAATCACTAAAATTATCTATCTAAGGTAATTTTAATATATTACTGCCAGTGTTGGGAGTAAATAAAGAATGATGGTTTTTGGCTATAGACCTAATGAATTCCAAACAGATAAATTATTTGGTATGTTCAAGCAGCAGTTACACTTTGTATTAAACAATAAACCCACAACATAAACCAGTAAATAGTGTTGAATAATAGTTCCTTGTGCCATTTCAAACCTTTTGATACCAAGTTTAACTCCTGCTTGACCTAAAAAAACCATCTCTTTGGAATTATATATGTAGCAGAGAAATAGAAAAATTAATAGGTCTGTTCCAACACAACAGAAAACTGTACATGTATCAATCATTTCTATTTGTTCAGTTGTTTAGTATTTGTAATGTAGCACAGCAGTTAGAATTAAACAACTGGTCAAATGTAAATAACCAATACATGTAATGATTTCTCTTGTGTTATTGGAACACACCACACCTATTATTAACTCTTGACTTAGAACTATTTTTTTTATTCTCACAGCGTGCTTATGCAAATCTAATTACCTCTTAAGAATGAGAATAAATATAAATAATTTGAAACATAAAAATTTACCTGACTATACATGATTAATAACGCATTTCACAAACAAAAACTCTAATAAAACCTCACCGACAATAATGGCACAGCTAGACGGTTGATAAAAGTTGAGTGTTGTTGCCTAATTATTTTAAAAATCGTAAAAAGAATTACAAGCGTAATTCTCTGAATATTTCAATAACTTTTTAAATATTTTCAAAATATATTGAAATAATTTCAACAGGGGTGTACATTATTTCAACATATTTCAACCCGCCTCGTTCCCTCGTATTGGCCTATAATTGTGTATGAAAAGAATGTAAACATTTTGAATGTATTACAAAAAATTAGTCCATCAAAATACAAACAAAATATTTTTATATGTAATATAAACTGTATGTTGTAAATTGCAGAAAGTTTGACAAGACAGAACTCTACAAAGTATTGGACTTTCCAGAGAGGTATCCTAATTTGTGGGTTATGTGGAAGTATGCACACCAGAAGATTTGAAATAGTATCACATATTATTACACAGCACCTCGTAAAAAAATATACATGTATATTTCAGCCAAGTAATCAGGAAGCACTTAAACAAAATATTAATTATGGAGTAGAAAGTGAATTTGACCAAGAAAAAAAATATATGTGTTCTGTAGCACCTCCAACTCAAAATTTACATACCATGGACAAAAAAGGAAAATGTAATGTTTGTTTAAAACATTTAAGCAATCAAAGCAGTTTAAAAAAGCATATGCTTGTTCACACAGGCGATAAACCATTCAAATGCAAAATTTGTTTAAAATTATTTACTGAGAAGGGCAATTTGAAAAAACATTTGCTTGTTCACACTGGCGATAAGCCATTCAAATGCGAAATTTGTTTAAAATATTTTACCCAGCAAGGTAGTTTGAAGCAACATATGTTTGTTCACACAGACAATAAACCACTCAAATGTGATATTTGTTTAAAATTATTTAGCCGCCGATATAATTTGAATACACATATGCTATTCCACACAGGCGATAAGCCATTCAAATGCGAAATTTGTTTAAAATCTTTTACCCAGCAAGGTAATTTGAAGCAACATAGGTTTGTTCACACAGACAATAAACCACAAAAATGTGATATTTGTTTATTATCTTTTAGTCGACGAGACAATTTGAAACAACATATGTTTGTTCACACAGGTGAAAAACCATTTAAATGTGAAATTTGTTTAAAATTTTTTAGTCGGCGGGGCGATTTGAAGCAACATATGTTTGTTCACACAGACAATAAACCACTCAAATGTGATATTTGTTTAAAATTATTTAGCCGCCGATATAATTTGAATACACATATGCTATTTCACACAGGCGATAAGCCATTCAAATGCGAAATTTGTTTAAAATTTTTTAGACGGCGAGGCAATTTGAAAAAACATATGCTTGTTCACACTGGCGAAAAACCATTCAAATGCGAAATTTGTTTAAAATATTTTACTGAGCAGGGCAATTTGAAAAAACATTTGCTTGTTCACACTGGCGAAAAATCATTTATATGTGAAATTTGTTTTAAATCTTTTACTGAGAAGGCTACTTTGAAAAAACATTTGCTTGTTCACACTGGCGATAAGTCATTCAAATGCGAAATTTGTTTAAAATTTTTTAGACGGCGAGGCAATTTCAAAAAACATATGCTTGTTCACACTGGCAAATAATCATTCATATGTGAAATAATTAAACCAGTGAAAGACCAACAAAAAATTAATCTACAACTGTTTTTTTAAAGAAAAATATAAATTTATGACACACATTAGAATCTAAAGCATAAATAAGAATGTCGTTTGTAAAAAAAATATTTACAAAACTGATACTCAGAGCACAAAACGAAAAACAAAGAAGCATTTCTTATTTATTTGTGTTACATGGTTACACTTGTTGAAATTCCTATTATGTAGGTTGTATTAATAAAAGTATTTGTATTCGGCTACTGTTTAATTGTTGCTTACTACTTTTATAAAAAGCATAAATCTGACTTACTACCAATTTAAAACTATCCAGACCACATCCAGATTATCCAACTAAATAAACTTCTTACAAAATGTGATAAATAGTTAGTGATAAGAACCAATCAATCAAATACAAAAGCAAAGATTTTTTAACACATTGGCTGCCACAAGGATCACCGGCGATCCTAACTAACAGATTACAATTGTGCCATTAGGATCACCGGTGTTACTTGTGCGTATTTCACTTTCAGAATTATTATAACGGTCGGCACTGTGAGGACGCTCAACTAGTTTTACTGTGACACACTAGGAACCCATAGCTAGCTTATGTTACATTTTGTTATGTTTGTGAAAAATTTTACTGTGTGACATGTTTCACTAAAAAGCATTAAGTTGTTTACGATCACCGGTGATACAAGTGGCACATACGTGTGTAATATGTTAGTGCAGTGCTATTAGGATCACCAGTGATCTTGCTATTTTTTCAAAAAAAATTTGTAAGAATGTAAACTTACATTGTATTATTAACCATTTGTATAAATAAATATTGTTTTGTAAGCATTTTTCACTTTGGCACCTGGTGAACGTACCTAACACTCTTATGGTGGCAGCCAATGTGTTAAATCGTGATTTTTAGTTTTGTAAACTATTATTTATTGTAATTATTTTATCTACAGCTTTGGAGTTTTCATTTTGTTGGAAATGGTTTTAAATAAAACTCAGTTTAGCCATAAAAATTTAATTATTTTAAATTTAAATAAAATTAGAACGCATTAGATGAAAAGATTAAACATTATTTTTTTTAGAAATACAGCCAATTAAAAAAGTTTAAACATTGTCTCGTTAAATAAAATGTATCCTAATCACCATCATAAAATCAAGTCGATACGAATTTGTAGAGAGCTCAGAGTAATAAGTAAACATAGAGGTGCCACAAAATCACAATAACATACAGTTTGTAGACAATAGCAATTGAGGGAGATGGAAAATCTAGAGGTGTAGGTAAACACAGCCGTACAGTGGCGTGTAATTGGTTAGAGTTCACCGTAATACCTATATAAATGTTAGTTAAATAATTTAATACGCATATTTTGGTAAGGAATTTATATCTACACTTATGGCATGGCACCATACTTCTAACATATTTTTATCGGAAGCAAATCTAAAAGGATATAATAACATTGTATACAATGTTTATACAATGATAATAATGTATTTCATTATTAATTTGATTTTCTTAATTGTAATAAATTTAAATTGCTAATTGTACGCCAATGTAGTGAACTTAGACAAGGAAAGAGAGAGGACTGCGCATTGGAATCAATTTATGTAACCCATTTACCACCAAACTAATGGCGGACAATATTGACATAGGCGTATCATACGATTTTTCTTATACGATTATTAAATAATCATTTTCATTATTTCGTATTACAAATCTAATTTAAAAAAGTCTTTAAATATGTACTGCTCCAAAAAAAAGAACAATCATTTTAAAACATATTTATTTAATAAATATTACAATTTTAATCCATTTTATCTATTTTAAATATATGTTTTTATTCCACGCCATTGCAAAACTATTACATATATGAGCAAATAATAACAATTAAATGAAAAATAATCTTTAAAACTGAATGAAAACAATTTTCAAAATGTATGTACACTTAACTTAAGTTATCATACATAACATATGTGATTTAGTTAAACATCTATTACCTGAAAGCTGTAATATTAATAAAAATAAATTTCAAGGAAATAGTTTTAAAATACTTTTTACCTATGAAATGAAATTCCTTCCTCTTTTTTAGCACTCTGACTGTTGCACTTATAAACTACACAATTAACCATTTTAAAATGTGTATTCAGGTAATTAAAAGTGAAAATTAATAAAAAAACTAAAAAAATACAATTCGACGTTCCAAATTTGTTTACCACCAAACGTTTGAAAATCGGCTTCAATCAAACGCATAAGGTTTTCATTGCCATGCGCTGTCCTCTCTCTTTCCTAGTCTAAGGTAGTGAATAACTTACCGGTGATAGGTTAGATTATCATTTTGCGAAGTACCACAAATTATACACGCTTTTCGGGGTTTCATCATTTCCAATATTGAAAATAAATAAAAACACTTTATAAAGTTCACTTAAATACACAAAAATACAGGAAAGGCGCTAATCACCTCTAGACAATTACAAACAAAGGCACTGATGCCAAATTTTCGGTGTGGGTATTTGATACAACTGTTCTAGAACTTTTTTATCAGTATTATAGAAAGGTAAGAAAGTGAATATTAAAATGTATTAAAGAATATTTTCTCTGAATAAAAATCTTCTCTTAAAAGTAAAATAATATTGTTGTAAATTATATTATTACGTTTTTGTATCCCATACTTTGTACTTACAAAACACAACGTCTGGCAATGCTCTGCTTGTAAACAAATCTGTCTCGACAAGTAGTAGGGAATATATGCCTACTCTATGTTTACTTATTACTCTGAGGTAGAGAACCTTTCAAATATATTTATTAACCAGCTAAATTTTTATTTTATGTCTACGTCTCAAAAATATTTCTATTTTCTACAACAGTATTTTGGTAGGTACCTTATATACCTACTCTACTATTTATAAACTTTAACAAAATACCTTTTATTTATAACGAACCTGCCATACAGTCTAAAATAATTCTTTAAAAAAATGAAATTTAATTAAACCTAAATCATTAAAAGAAGTTCCAAGAAAGTAATGATTGTTTATTATGGCGAGGCCGCGCTGCTAGAAATATAAGTGTAAGACCAGTTATCCACTAATACTTTACATTTTTTTTATTACTAGAATTTGAAATTAAATAAATATGGATTTGAAAAAATGAATTAAAATTTATTTTTATTACATACCTACCTTCCGTTGTTAAACCACAAGATCCTGTAAATAATATTAGTTTAAACAGATAAACGGAAACATTTCTTAAATTGACGATCGGATAAATTAAAACAGTTCTCTCTTATAACATTTCGACGAACTGCAGGAATAGCTTGATGTTCAGCATCTTCCAAGTCCCTTAATACTTCTAACATAAGTAATATTTCATTGGGATCAAGTAAAAAGTAAATCCATGCTTTTTAAATCCGGTACCTATATAAAAAATTATAGCTATGATTATAATAAAAGTAGGGATAGAACATTAGTCAGGTGTTTACACACTACTGCCAACTGCATTTTAGAAATTCCTTTATTAATAATTAAAAATATTAAATAATTGTTTAATTTTTAAAACATCATTTATAAATAAGCATTCTATAATTTACTTAAACTAATCTAGCAATATTTATACCCAAAATATTACATTTAAAGTAAATTAAAAATAGATAACGAGACAAAAAATACTAGAAGAGATGTTTCTTGTGGGCCTTGTCAGGATGTCCCGAATTTTTGGTGAGATTTTATTTCAAGAATACATTTTTGCCTATTTTGAGAGAATTATAATTCACTTTCTCCTTGTGGGATTTCGGGAATCGCGGGAGAATTGATTCTCTCTCACATGCCACGCGCATCTTTGGTGAGATTTTATTTCAAGAATACATTGTTGTCTATTTTGAGTGAATTATAATTCACTTTCTCCTTGTGAGATTTCGGGAATCGGGGTCCTGATGTATTTGCTTGTAGCGACTCGCCCATTGCAGTGAGTTATCTAAGCCAATTTAACAATACTCAACATTGGACCGCTGCTAAGAGAGTGCTTCTATATTTACAGGGTACCAAGAATATAAATCTTGTATATACAAAAACATCAAAACACATTGTAGGATATGCTGATGCTGACTGGGGGTCGTGTACAACCGACAGAAGATCATACACTGGATTTTGTTCCATTTTTGCAAATTCATGTAATAGTTGGGAAGCCCGGAAACAAAGGACGGTTGCTTTATTAACATCAGAAGCCGAATATATGAGTCTTACAGAAGCATCAAAAGAAGCTAGAAGCCATTCACCTGAAAAATCTAATTAACGACATGGGATTCATTCAGGATACAATTTTAATATTTAATGATAATCAGGCAGCACAAAATTTAGCTTCAAACCCAGTCGATAGTTCAAAATCGAAACATATTTCAATTAAGGAACATTTTATAAGAGACGTTGTAAAAAGAGGAGAAATAAAACTAAATTACCAAAGGCCGGAAGATATGTGTGCAGACTTACTAACAAAGGCCTTGAATGGAAATCAACATTCATGTTTTACGAAATGTAATGAGCAGTTCGTGAGGGGGAGTGTCGGAATGAGAAAAGTTCACTCCTGCTCAACAACATTATTCGTTTGTTTTTTTTTTATAAAATAATAGTTTCTTGTTATTGTCAAAAATAATATATATAACTGTTATACTAAAAATAAAAAGATTTAATTTTAGAAAAAAAAACATTGCATATAATTACAAAACAACAGTCAAAGGAAAGTAGGTACATCTAATTTGGTAAGTAGCTTTATTTATTTTTTTGGTATACCTACAGCGTATGCATTTACTCCCTTCCTCCACGGTGGCTTTATTTTTGTTTTAACAAACGAAGAGTTTTTTATTATCCTTAATTTAAATGGTATTTTCGCAAACCCACGTTGGTTGCGACAAGATATTATGAGTTGTTTGTTTTTATTTGATTTGATGTAATTGTTGAAGTTTTTTATTACAATAATGTTCTTAGCCCCTTAAATAATATGTATGATGATGACTAGCACAAATAAAATTAAATGCGCTCGTTTGTTTAATTCAAAATAAATATGAAATTCAAAAATCTTTACAATAAAATCGTATAAATGTCCTCCAGCGGCAAATAGCTATTATCGCTTTAAAACAGTTCATATGCACACTTAATACAAATTAAATAACGGTACCTTTTTTTTAACTCTGTCACTGGAGTGTTTGCCGTTCTCGTGCAGATGTAGCTGGGGTAGATCTTCGCTGACGAAACGTGAAACTGGTAGCCTACCTTCTCTTTGTAGTAACACATGGGATGGAACTTCGCTGGTTTAATTAAAGACAGAACCTCTTACGATTTAGGAATTTATTATTATTCACTCGTAGATTTATTTATACAATTTATTGGTTCATGAGACTCCCTTTTTGTGTTAAAGTTGTTTTACACTAGGATTATTTTTGATAAAGGTAAGTCAAACTTCTTATATTTGATACTAGATAGATAGATGTTTAAGAGGTGGCCAGAAGCCTATTCCACTGCGACCTTTTCAGATCTATTGTGGTCCTCGAAAAACTAGATTACATCCCCCAGTCCGACTCTCTTAACGAAGTCTATAAGCTTTGAGACTGTAACCTTCATGTAGTCCCTTGCCAATGGATATTCTTCTCCTAAAGTCAGGAACCGCATATTTACCAGTCCGTCGCACTGACATAAGATGTGCTCTGGTGTTTCCTCTTCTAGGTGACAGAATCTGCACAGATCCGTCTCTGTCAACCCCATCAGCTTAAGATGCCTGTTTAGCTTACAGTGCCCCGTCAATAGACTTACTACAGTTTTGACCGTTTTCCTGTCTTTACTCAAAAAGTCTGACGTAAACTTTTGCGAATGTTCCATTATGAACTGTTTCGCTTGCCTTTGTCCTGGTGAATTCCACCACCATTCCCGTGATTTTTGTGCCACCCATGTTTTCATGGCCGTCTTTATTATATTTTTTGCAATGCCGCAGAAGGGTTCCGGTCCAATAAAAGGCATTGATGAGCCTAGTTTAGCCATTTCATCTGCCTTTTCATTGCCTTTTAGACCCCTATGCCCTGGTACCCAAGCTACCGTAACCTTGCTACGATCCTTCAGAGTATTCAGAACATGCACACAGTCCCATACTAGCCTAGAATTGACCTCTACAGAATCTAGTGCCCTTAGCACCGCCTGACTGTCTGTGAAGATGGCTATTGAACGGTACGTCCTATCCAGCCTTTTAATTTCTTCTACACAGTAGTGAATTGCCGTGATTTCTGCTTGAAAAATCGTGGCATTTTGGGATAGACTTACTGGGAATGTTATCCCTTGTTTCCTTCCGACTACGCCGGCTCCCACGCCATACGGCGTCTTTGAGTTGTCCGTGTACCAGGTTGACTCCGCCTCTAATAATTTGATACTAACTCTTGTATCATTAAAATTACAGTTGGAACTATTATTTTGATTATAAAGTGATTCTGCTTGATTCAACAAACCTATTTTCGAAGAATATTAACTTATAAAATTTATGACTAATCAAAGTCTTTTTTAAAAATGTAAATTACGAGTTGAATGTTTTTTAATAACTGTTGTTGAATGTTTTGAAAATGAGTGTTGAATCTTTTTAAAATTAAACTTGAATGTTTTGAAAATGAATCGTGAATGTTTTTAAAACTAAATCTCGAATGTTTTTTGAATGTTTCTAAAATCAAACTTGTTTGTATTAAAGGGTCTTGACTGTTTTTAAAATTAGGCTTGAATCTCTTTAACTCTTCCTGACTGGTTCTTTTACGTAAAGACTGAGATCCCTCTCTCAATATTCTCTGACCAATAAAAATGCTTCATTTTAAAATCTCCACGAGAACCAATCAGAAGGAACTATTCCTTAATTTGCTTATTTCTAAATAGGTAACTACTTATATTTTACAAACAATTTATTTACATAATATATGTATACAACAATCATTTCTAATAATTTTTTCTATAAATTATTATGGTCGGAAAAGCTCTCAAATTCTATTAACACTGAGGCTTGAAAGTCACAAATTCGACCGATATTTTTCCGAGTAACTCTTACGTAATCACGCAGGTGGCATTCTTTTTAAAGTTCGCGGAACACTAAACACTTCAACACGCAATGCAGCTGCTGTTTTCGAGCACTTGTAATTCTGTTAATTTGACGTCACACACGCAGGTGCCATTCGTAGAAGAATTTTTTTTATACACTTCTGTAGATTTTTGAAAATCCTTTTATATGTTTAACGGAAAAAATGTTCTTAAAAAATTTGTTCGTTTGTTTCTTACATTTAGAATTATATTTTCATTATTATTTTCTTAATGGTAAGTTTGATTATTTTTGTTTGTTACTTATTGGATATTTATTTAGTTTCAATTAATTAGTGTTGATTAACTTATTCTGTTTTTATGGAATGCGATTACCTTTTTTATTATTTATTTGCTTTCAATTGACTTTATAATGATTTTGTTTTTGATTTGATCATCATAATACATATTAAGAACAATAAATAACTGCACAGTTAAACTAAACTTCCACTAATTATTTGAAAAATTCGCTTTAAAATCAATTACAGCTGTTTCGCTATAACTAGTTATAACAACATTGCCAACAGAGGTAGTAATTAAATAGTAAGCTGTCTGCTACGATTTTGCAAGTTACCCAAAGAATAGGATCCTAAAGTTGACCATTTAATAATTAATTTAATTAATAATTTATATGCTCTGCCTATATCAATACTTTTGATTCTAAACAATATTTTCAAAATAGTTGAGAACAAATTTTTCGTAATTGAACACAGTTTTCTGGATTCGGACTGAGACTTCGGACAAATACAAAAAGTACTCAGAAAACAGCAAAACATTTCTATTCCAGACCAATATAGAGAAATCATTAGAAATGCAATTATTCAAAATAGTTTATATTTAAATATGGAACATTACTTTTATAATTTTGAAGAGCTTCCAGCTAAATTTCACTTATACAAGAAGTTGTCTAACACTCTTAATGAAAAAATTAATTTACGAGATAACGTCCGATGGAGTAGAGTTGAGCAATTTGGAGTTTATTGTTATAAAACTAACCTAGATCCTTTTCCCCCATTTTTACAAGTTGATTTATAAAAAAGAAACAGGTTCACGCTGAGGAAATTACCTTCCAAATGTGGTGGTTTGACAATTAAAAAAAATGAATGTTAAGAGAGCAGCTGAAATTTGTTGACCCTGAGTATAGATGGTCGAGATATTAGAACAAAATGATGAAAAACCAAAACACAAAATAAAGAAGTGGGAACACATTCATATATTGCTGTTTTGCATACTGCTGCTTGGTTAAGATTAAACAAAACAACGTATTAGTATATTTTCTTCATTGTCTCCTTTTTCATTAGAATAAAATTTTGTTAACAGCTACATGACTTCTTTCAACTACATAATATATACACAGTTTGATTTTAAAGTTAGTGAATAAAGGTGTTATGTACACAAAAATCCAATTTTACAAAAATCAAGCTCCTTATGCCGCCATGTTTGGGCATGATGTTAAAGTCGGCCTATACACATCAGCTTTTCCAAAAGAAGCTGTTGAAAATCTACGAACCGAAGAAGAGCTCGGGAAAGTTGTGAAGAATTTTTGGTGTAGGTGAATGAAGGATCTTGAAGAAAACCATGAAAGGCGGACTGTATATTTGCTGGAAGAACTTTTGTGGGATAAACTTGTTAAACACGAGGAATAAAAATGCAGCAACGTGCTTAACCAAATAATTTATTTATACTGACTATTACAATGTTGCCGCTCGGGCATGACTGGTATGAGAGGCGCATAAACAATTGAAATATTTAATGTGAATTTCCGACATGCCCCCCACCTGAAAGAATTAACTTTCAAAAACAAAACAAAAATAATAATAATAAAGCATTAAAATGAAAGTGCATACGGCAAAGTATATCTATACCTACAGTGAGAGTCTATTGAGCTAACATTTTAGCGAACATTCACTTTTCAGTTTCTGTGTCTTCGATCGGAAGAGGACAGATATTGGTTACTGCCCTTCGAAGAAGTCCATTAGAAGTTTCCACTGACACAATTCTGGTAACGCCGTCATTCCCAGGGTGAAGATGACGAACTCGGCCAAGGAGCCATTTCTTATTCTTGGATGGTAGATTTCTATCCTTGATGAGAACTAACGAATTGATTTTAACATTAGAACGATTTATCTTCCACTTCTGGCGTTGCTGAAGTTCTGAAATGTATTCTAGGGACCAACGTTTCCAGAAGTGCTGTTGAAGAAATTGAAGCCGCTCATAAGATATAAGGCGGCCTTCCTTTCTGTCGGTTAGGTCGACTTCAGTGATAGATTGCATTGAACGCCCGATTAAGAAGTGAGCAGGTGTCAATGGGTACAAATCGGATGGATCATTGGATAAGGGAGAACGAGGTCTGGAATTTAGTATTCCCTCTATCTGAACAATAATTGTCTGAAATTCCTCGTAAGTTAATAAGGAATTAGAAAGAACTCGTTTCATATGTGATTTCATAGATTTTACACCTGATTCCCAGATGCCACCGAAGTGTGGTGTATAACATGGAATGAATTTCCATGATATTTGATTATTATTGCATTTATCTTTAATCTCTCCCTCATTTTGTTTAAAAAAGTTACCTAGAGCATTTAATTCATTAAATGCACCAATAAAGTTAGATCCGTTATCTGACATAATTTGAGAGGGCTTACCTCTGCGAGAAATAAAACGCCTTAATGCGGAGATAAAGGTTTGAGTGGAAAGGTCTGATACTAATTCTAAGTGTAAAGATTTTGTGCTGAGACATATGAATAAACATACGTAGGCCTTATAAGTCTTACAACCACGTCCTCGCCTGTCCTTGAGGACAAATGGGCCAGCATAATCAACCCCAGTAAAATCGAAAGGAAATGAAGGCTGAACGCGGGAGGCTGGAAGATCACCCATTATAGGAGTAGTAGAGGAAGGGTTTGCCTTAAAACAGCTAACACATTTGCGAAATATAGATTTCGCAGTATTTCTGCCATGAATAGGCCAGAATCTTTCCCTCACGAGGTATAATAGCTGTTGGGGTCCACAGTGTAATGATGAAATGTGTATAGCTTTGAAAATAAGTTTAGTAACATAATGATTGGAAGGAAGTAGAATAGGATGCCGTTTATCCTGACTGAATTGGGAATGTCTGAGTCTACCTCCGACGCGAAGAAAACCATTATGATCGACGAAAGGGTGCAACGAAACTAGAGGAGATTTTGAGGAGAGAGGCTTCCCTGAAAGCAGCGTTTTTATCTCAACTCCAAAAGACTGATCTTGAACTATTTTTATTATACAGTTTTCAGAGGCTTGTAACTCATCAGAGGAAAGTGAATCGAAAAATCTGAGCGAAATGTTTGAACATTTAGCGTTATAAAGGAATCTACGACAATATGCCAGACATCTCTTTAATCGATGGAAATTGGAAAAGCGTTCAAAAGGAAACTCTAAAGAGGTTAATATTTTTAGTGATACAGATTTCAGCCTTAGTTCAGGAAGAGTTTTGTTATATTGAACAGGTTGAATTGGCATTTCAAAAGGTTCGAGAGAAAGATAGTTAGGACCATTCCACCACAGGCTGCAAGCAGGTAGAAATGAAGGTTCAATGCCTTGTATTAGAAACAATCTCAGCCACTCTGTTACCTACGAAGGTTTTAAGAATATTTGGAGGCGTATTGATCCAACCAATGACTATAGTGGAATCTGACCAAAAGAAAACATCGTGGAATTCAATAGTTAATGAATCTATGACCTTAGCTGCTAATCTGGAAAGAGTAAGGGCTCCGCAAAGTTCAAGCCGAGGAAGACTTATTTTCTTAAGAGGGGCAACCTTACTCTTAGCACAAAGAAGTTTAACACTAACTTCACCAAATGAATTGACACTGCGGACATATACGCATGCTCCATAGGCCTGCTCAGATGAGTCAGAAAATCCGTGCAGTTCAAGTCGGGTTGCTTCTATGCATTTGAAATGACGTTCTATTTTAAGGTCATTAAGTAAATGAAGTTGACCTCGGAAAGACGACCATTCGGTATGAATACTAACAGATACTGACTGGTCCCAACCCAATTGTTCTAGCCACAATTTTTGAATTAATATTTTTACCTTAATTATACAAGGTGCAAGAAGGCCTAGAGGATCATATATTTGTGAAATAGAAGATAGGATCGAACGTTTAGTTACCGAATTGGAAGTTGATGCATTTACATGATACATGAGAGTATCTGAGACATGACACCACAAAATGGCTAATGTTTTAGAACTGTCTCCAACGCCAAGAAAGTTAGATTCCGTGGGGGGAGACGAAGAAAAACTAATGCTTTCAATGATATTGGGGTCGTTAGAAACCCATTTACGTAGAGGAAAACAGCCGCGGTTTAGAACGGTGGAAATTTCTAAGCATAAACGTGCAAGATCTGAAGATGAATCTGAACCGGTGAGTAAATCGTCAACATAGAAATCAGAAGCTATTATTCTTGATGCTTCAGGAAATTCTCTGGCGGATTCCATCGAAAGTTGTGAAATTTCTGAATTTGACTTAGAGTGGAATTATTAATGATTAAAGATTCAAATGAATCATGAAAGTCAAGCCAACCTTCGAAATTACCAGAAAATTTGGGAAGTTCTATAGTTGGCAATTTGATATTGCAGTTATTATCATTATTGTTAACATTAGGTTGAATTGAAGTAGTGTGATTAAAACTTTCAGATACCCTTTCAATATGTCAATCTGACGATGCTAGTTATAGCGAAACAGCTGTAATTGCAATATATAGAATAAATAGTGAAAGTTAATACAACCTTTTAGTTGTTTATTGTTCTGCCTTTCAACTTTATCTGTATTAGCGTTTGAAAGTAGCAATTTTTCCAACGCTAAAGAAGAAAAAATAGTATATTACATAACGAGTGTGGAAAGTGAAGTATTACGCACGAGAGAAGTTTTGCACGAGCCGCGTAGTGGCGAGTGCGGAAACGTAACGAGTGCAAGAAATACACTTTCCAACGCATTGTGTACACGATTTTTCCTACGACCCCAATATTTCTTATAATAATAAATATTTTAAATTTATTTATAAAATTTATTTTAATTGTTAGTCATGTTAAAAATTAGGATTTAAACGAGTTTATATATTGCATGGAAATATAATAAATTAAAATCAAATAACCACCTTTCTCAGGAATTCACATCAAAATTCTTTATTAGCTAAATGACATTTTAATTTTTTTTGTGGGCTCTATAAAAATTAAAAGTAAAATGGTCAGTCGGTGAAATTAATTGAAAAGTAATGTAATAATAATAGACACAAAGATAATTGTGAACAGAAACACAAACATAACTTCAAAAATCCACATTCGACACATGCACGGAACATAAACACAATATAAAAAAGAAGAATAAACTGTTCTTCTTTCTAAAAGTGTTTTTATAAAAATAATAATACTGAATAAAAATATGTTTATTTTTTAAAAATTTAAAAACCTATAAGAAACTTTATTCTTACTTTATACAGAAAAATTTGTATTGGCAATTACAATACAATATTTGACACAAGGAAGATTTAAAAGAAAATTAAATGGTCCTTGCTTTGACATTTATGTGTTTTTACTATTGATAAATTTGACGTAAATGTCACAGATCATAGAACTATAATTTTTTTACTTTTCAATACGTGTATTGATATTTACTTTTCAATACGTGTATTGATATTAGCTACTTTCTTAAGTACCAATAAGTGTGCAATCTAGCACTTTCATATGTGGTCGTAGGAAAAAATATTTTCAAATTCCTCTCTCGCATTGACATCATCTTGTGTAACTGTTTCCCCTGAACACTCAATTTCGTCTTGAATTTCTTCAAAACGTTCAATTAAGTTATCAATTTTAGAAAGGCGTGTTTCTAACTCCACCACTGGAATATTTTGATCATCAACTAGTTTTATTTTATTTAG
The DNA here is from genome assembly GCA_035357415.1 of Ophraella communa. Lineage (NCBI taxonomy): Eukaryota > Metazoa > Arthropoda > Insecta > Coleoptera > Chrysomelidae > Ophraella > Ophraella communa. The sequence goes on along the minus strand of CM068991.1, from coordinate 14,055,063 downwards.
ATAATTAGAAAAATTCGTTAATTTCGTTTTAATTGTTGAACGTTTTTTACGCAAATTAGCAGTGTCAGACATTTTATATGATATAGATTTAAACTTAACAATGTTCAAATATAAAGAATACTTAACACCAAAACAACTGGTTAATTAAATATTTACAAAAACTGGACTTAAAGAAAGAAAAGGAACCTACCTCAGAGTAATAAGTAAACAATAAACTGGAAGAAACTTTCACAAATAATAACTAATTAATCAATTTAACGATAATCAACGGAAAAAGTACAGGCGAAACACAATTCAAAATTCAAATGTTAACGGTTAACAATTAAAAATGAAATGACAAATCATGATTAGTTTATAAATATGTTATGACAGTTCACGTTTCCTACGATTGGGCGATACTGTAACGTCACGCTACAGATACGCCCTCAAGTGGGTGGGCGCAATAATATAACTTGGATACAAATTGTAGATAAGAGTTAAACTGCTAGGAGGGTGTGCTGTGGTCCGCGGAAAATATGCCAACTATTTTCAAGGTTATCACAATCAGCCAATCACGAGCCAATGTTAACGATAATATCAATTTTAGTGGCTGCATAAGTGAGATGAAAATACAACTACAGCGACAAGGACACGCCCACCCAGGGTTCATGTTTGCTTCTGTCAACTGTAGGTATTACGGTGAACTCTAACCAATTACACGCCACTGTACGGCTGTGTTTACCTACACCCAGACTTGGGATGAATACTGAAATTTGGTATTCGAATACGAATCCTGAATACTGTATTCCAAATTGTATTCGAATACTCAAGATTCGAATACAAGAAAAAAAAAGTATTTGAATACCGCTGTATTCGAATACCTGGATTCATTTACATATCAATACTTTATGAATATTCCAACTAAAAACGCACATGCACACATAAAGCTTGGTTATTTATATATTTATTATATGTATTTATTTTTTAAACATACATAAAAAAATATAAAAAATCTATTAAATAAAACTTAAAATATAATTTTTTGATAAAATATAGATAAAATAATTCTTTAATAAAAAACATTAATTTTTATTTCAAAAAGTTTTAATAAAGTAATATAAAAAAAATTATTAAAAAATTATAAAAATAATTATTAAAACTTAAAATTCTTTGGTAAACGGTGAGGTAACAAAAACAAACTTATGGTTTAGTTAAAAATAAAGAAATCTTAATTTTGTTTATTAAAGTTAACAAAAACAAGTCCTAAATATTAATAATAATTAAAATAAATAAAGTACTTTGCTATTATTATTATTATTAGTATTAAAATAATCTCAAATATTAAACAAAATTAAAATAGAAACCAATGTACCTCAGCCTTATAATGACGAACTAGTAGTACTAGTACTTAGATAATAAACAAAAAAAAACATTAAAATTAAGAATTTTCTATCCCGTTTGCCTTCAATAAAACCAACATTTCAAAAAGATCGTCTCTTAAATTCTGACGCTTTGGCCTATTTACCATACCTGCAAATGAGAACAATCGTTCTACAGGAGCAGAGGAAGGTAATATGGAGTTATATCTTGGAAATATTTGTTTAATTAAAGGGTAATCATTAAGCATCTCCAAACCAGTTGTATAATTGTAAGAGGTATTAAAATTTATTACAAAATAGAACAGCACTACTGCACAAGTTCATACGTGTACGCGACCCTCTTCCCTCTTGTAAGCGATTGTATCGTCTTGAGCTTTCAAAGATTCAAAGTGACTAAGTTTAACTTTGATCCGAACAATTGGCAATCGCCAACAAAAAATACCGGTATAACAGAATAGGATTCGAATACAAAGTTGTATTCGAATACTAGGATTCAAAACCGGTATTCAGAATCCAGAATACCAAATACTGACCAAAAAAGTATTTAGTCGAATACCGAATACCAAATACACAAATGTATTCGAATAGTATTCGAATACCAGCCAAATGTATTCTGAATAGGATTCAGAATACCGAGTATTCGAATACTACCCAAGTCTGCCTACACCACTAAATTTTCCATCTCTCTCAATTATAGGTTCATTGCAATTGACTACAAACTGTATGTTATTGTGTTGTTGTGGCATCTCTATGTTTACTTATTACTCTGAGGAACCTACTCACTGTGTTTAAATTATAGTAACCATAAATCTTATAGCTTTGAAACTCAATCTCGAATGCGTTATGGAACTGGATTCTGTAGTGTTGAACTTCGAAGTGTTAATCTCCAGGACGAATAAAATTGTTGACTTCTTGAACTGGTCGATTGTTGGTGAACAGGTTCTCAAATTGTCGATGAAAATATTAATTAAATTGTTATTTATCCCGGATCGAAGGACCAAACTTTGAAGGATCTTGAAGAAAACCATGAAAGGTGGAAGAACTTTTGTGGGATAAACTTGTTAAACACGAGGAATAAAAATGCAGCAACGTGCTTAACCAAATAATTTATTTATACTGACTATTACAATGTTGCCGCTCGGGCATGACTGGTATGAGAGGCGCATAAACAATTGAAATATTTAATGTGAATTTCCGACAGTGAACAGTCTCAACAAGTACAAAATGAAGACCAGTCTATCGATAGTGACCCAGAAACAGATAATCCCCAAGAAGACATTACGGTAGATAGAAATGAGGAAAATGTCAACAAAAATTATAGAGAAAACGCTAGTAATATAGAAACTTCAAAAAATCAGAGCAAATTTTAACTTCTTTCATATTTTTATTCTATTTTACTTCAGTCTTGTAGTTCATTTTTATGTTTAAACTAAATTTGCATTTCAAGGAACAATAAATTTCGTCTACATCAATTTGAGCCTACCGACTTAATGGAAATGTCACCTATGATCCTGATAAACTTTGTCTCAAAAGATTGGGTCCACAATAGATCATTAAGGTCGCAGTGTAGGGGACGTTGATCGGCCAATTATCGCAATTTTTCTTGAATGTGTAATTAACTCTAGTCATCTTAGACTAGGAAAGAGAGAGAGGACAGCGCATGTCAATAAAAACCTTATGCGTTTTAGTCCAGGCGTGCTGTACCAAAAAAATAAAAAATACGGAATATCTTAGACCTGGGGCTCGATTCTTGAATCTCGAACGAAATTTGTCGAATTCGTAATTTCTCACTTTTAATGTCGATCGATTTGTACGGGACTTATTCTTGAGTACGAATCGACATTCGAAATTCAATCGACATTTGATGTCGAAAGATTAAGTGGCAACATCGTATTATTTTGAGACGGATACCATAAACAAGATTATGTTTACGTCAAGTGTCACATTTATATTATTAGAAGAAAAAATTATTGGTTGGTTTACGAAGAATAGAAATAATATAATGAAATTAAAAGACAAAAGGCAGTGTAGATTTTTATTAAGTTAAAACCTTATCAATTCAATTAAAAAAAATCTTTACGCTTCTTTCAATGGATGGTGCAGATGCCCGTGTTCGCTCTAAGGTGTAATCATTTCGATTAACTCGTGGGTAACAGCTTTTGTTAATCTGAAATTCTTTTAAAATTATAATCACTCATATGAAACGCCTCTACATAGTTTATAATTTGTCTGGGAGCATTAATCTTCCAAGTTCTCTATTGTCACTCCTATCCTAATACTATGTTTGGATTCATTTTGAAACTAACAGTAAACAGTAATACTAACCAAAAAAATAGTATTACCAATAACAAACAACTAAATACTAATAAAACGTAATAAAAATAAATTGTAACTAAATAAAATATCAAGAAAACTTTAATATATTATTATATCTATGTTTATGACAGAGACATGACAGAATGAGAATAAAATTCGACAATTATTATGTCGAACGGTTTTACCCATTCGATGCAGTCTCGAACAACAAATGTCGAATTTATCTCGAATTCGACTTTCAAGAATCGCCTTTATACAAAACTATCGACATATGTCGAAAGTCGACACTGATATTTCGAATTCGAGATTCAAGAATCGAGCCCCTGGAATGTAACAGTTGGAGATGGTAAAGGGGCTTATTCGCCTTTTCGAAAGTCTAGACGCCCTCTGGAGGATAAACAATAAACCTACTTTGTGAGTAATCGCAAATTATTTTTAATTTTATTTTGGATTGTTATGTGGAGGTTGATGTTTGATTCTTTTATTTGTATTTGTAAAATTACCACCAAACAATTAAAACACACAACTCAACCACTAAATTCGACACCTAAAACAAAAAGATTACTCACAATCCTCCATATTTGTTTACGTTTCTTAGCGCCCTCAACGGTAGTCGAAATCGCGAATAACACATGAAAAAAAATACAATAACTATTTCAATTATGATCATAAACTTTTTAGGGTTGGAAAAGAGATAAAAAACTGAAGTATTGCTGTTTGCGGCTAAAATTGACGTCAAAATGAAAAGTGCCCAATAGAAAAGTTGTAGATCATGTAAAAATCTAAAACTTTTCTCTGAGTAATTTTCTCACATAACCTCAATTTTTCGAGGAAAATGGAAAAAAAACGATGAAACTTGGTAAAAACTTACCTTTTTATGTCCAAAATAACCTCGAATTTTCTCAACCTTGTAACATAATAATTTTCCGAGAAATTTGATTTTTCTGGAAAAATCTCTTTTTTTTCAACTGTAAAGTTTGCTCGAAAAATATTATTGGAAAAGATTTTCCTGGGGCTCATATTTTTCGTTTTTACGTCTACTTTCACATGAAATAAAAAAATACACCTCTCATTTAAAAATGTGCTCAAAAATGAAAAAAGCAAAAAATGAATTTTGCAACAGCTAAATTTGCAATAATTGTTAAATTTTTGTTATAAAATATTAAAAAATGCAAAAGCCGACTCTTGCATTACATTCTACGGGAAAAATTACAAAAGAAAAGGTATTTCATTATTTAGTCGGATTTTTATTTCATTTGCAATATTATTATAAACACTCAAGTCTATTAATGAAGTTAATAATCCGAGCGGGGATTTCATGGTTTTTACTATTGTTGTATGCTGATTTGTTTATATTATAAGGTTTTTCATGAGATAAATCGATTTGTTGATATTACAAGGCCCAAATACCCTTCCATCAGAGCCAGAGAGGGGTCAAGGTGTCGGCTACAGGCCACCGACACCAGGGTTGTAAGTTGAGGGGACCAGGCAAATCCCCGAGGAAACTTTGACCAAGACCATCTGTGCGCGTTCGCATCCTGCACGAGGTGACCCTGCTCTTACAAAACACAGCGGATCTGGACAAGGTAAGTCGATAAAATCCCCCAAGTCAGAGGTGTTACGCGACCCGTGCCTAAGACTGGATGGCACCGGGGTTATGGTGTCGTGAACGGAGCCTTCGGGATACCAGGCAACCCCCCGTAAGTATGTAGCCTTACTGCGATAATGCGGGGCTCTGTCGCAGTGGACCTTTATTTCCCTTGCTACTCGTGGGAACAATATGAGTAAAAACATAGAAGACAACAAAACAGGCCACAGGGGGATAACTCCCCTGTTCACCAGGGTACTGGCGGTACCATGGAGGGAGATAATCCCACTGGTCGCCAGGTTTCTGGTGAAGCAATGGAGATCACCGAGGAGGTGGAAAGGGAGTTGTTATCATCCCCTCAATCCTCTAAAGGTGAAACCAAATTAGGCGAGGACGAAGCCGTGAAAGCGGTCAAACGCCTCGACCTGAACAAAAGGGCATGGTTCTCCGGTGCGACGAGAAAACGTCTTAGCCGGCTACTGAAGAGCGGCATCGAATATGATGTCGCGTTGGCCCAGATCCTGAGGGAGCTGGACGAGAAGGGAGGAGATAAAACTCGACCCAAGACCTCGTCTGATCAGCGCTTGCCGGAGGTGGTGCAAGAAGGGAGAAAGGATCCCCCTGCCTCTTCTTCTGGTAAGCGTTCTCGCTCGGATGGCAGTACCCCGGAAGCGAAGGTGAAGAAACCTCGTATCGGGACTGTATCCGGGCAGACCACTGAACGCTCGTTTAGGGACGTGGCACAGGGTGTCAGAGTGGGCATTATCCACCTCGATCACCCTAACGTCCGTCTCTCAAACGAGCAACTGCGCCTCGTACAGCGGTCGATTATGACCGCATTAGATGAGGTGCCGGACGACGGACCCCAAGTCCGTTTCCTGGGTAGCACAATCCGCCCGGGAATGCTCATCCTTGAGTGCGCCGATGCGACGACGGTTGAGTGGATGGAGCAAGCCGTTAACGACCTGCATCCATGGCACGACGCCAGACTCAAACTGGTGCATAAGGAGGAAATACCCAAACCCCACATCTGCGTGGCCTACATCCCCGAAGAAGGGGAAACACCTAGATTGGAGGGGAAAGTGGTACTGAAACGTCTACGGACAATGAACCGAGGCCTGAACACTCCGGAATGGAGTGTGCTACGTAGGGAACCTACGGGTCCCGGTCAAACGTGGACGTTTGCAATCGACGATGAATCGATGCAAGAACTGGAGAGGCTAAATCTCCGCCCTTTCTACGGGTTTGGTCGGATTCACTTCCGATGCAGGGCCCGGGGAGGACGAGAGGAAAAGGCCCCCAAGGAAAAGACCACCGCGTCTACCGCTGTTGGCACCTCGGTAGCCTCCGTGGGGTCAAAGAAAGGGGTTAATCCTTCTGCTAGGACTCCGGTAGAGGACTCAAGGAGTCAGTCAACAGCTGCCTCTGTAACGGCCCCGAAGGACAAGAAGGGAAAAACCCCTCTGTCCGGAAAGGCGCTGAAAAAGAGAGCACCAAAGGGGGGGAAAAACCTAACCCAGGGGGAGAGGGGAAGAGAGATCCTCCTCCTCCTCCTCCAACGGTAGTATAAAAATGCCGTCCCATATTGGTGTTCTTCAGGCCAATATACAACATGCCAAAGCGGCGTCATTCCTCCTTGGCAGGGTTTTTGGCCGAGAAAACATCGACGTGGCAATGATCCAGGAACCCTGGATCTCCAAGACAGGCCGAATTAGCGGCCTTGGGAACAGTTCGGGTAAGCTGGTGGTCGGCTCAGGCGGCAAGCCTAGAGCTTGTCTACTTATTCGAAATAACATTAATCATTTTTTGTTAACAGGGTTTTGCACAGCAGATGTAGTTGCGGCGCAACTCTCGCTCCCGGTGGGAGAGAACAGGCTCGAGCTAGTAGTCTGTTCGGCGTATTTCCCGGGGGATGAACCAGGACAACCTCCTCCAGCGGTAGTGCGGGACCTAATCGCCTTCTGCAAGAGGAACAACAGACAACTGATCATTGGATGTGATGCAAATGCCCACCATCTGGACTGGGGAAGTACCAACACCAATGTAAGGGGTGAGTCACTCTATAATTATATATTAGGGGAGGGACTTTCAGTTAACAATGAAGGTTCTGAACCAACTTTCGTGACTAGGGTCCGTAAGGAAGTTTTAGATATAACAATTAGCACTCAGCTTATGAGCACCAAGATAACTCCCTCCCTAAATCCTTTAGGCCGATCAGCCTCACATCGTTCGTACTAAAGACTCTAGAAAGAATTCTAGATAGGCACATTAGGGAGGGGAACCTTGGGAATTTTCCTTTGAATCCCCACCAATATGCTTACCAGGTTGGGAAGTCCACGGATTTGGCACTTATAACCTCGTAGGAAAAAATCAGCCACTCTCTTGAGAACAAAGAGATTGCGCTGGCAGCCTTCCTAGACATTGAGGGAGCATTTAACAACGCACTACCTCACTCCCTATGTGCTGCTCTTCAGCGCAGGGGAGTAAACAGGATTATCTGTAACTGGATAAAAAACATGCTTGGTAATCGGTATGTAGTGTCATCACTGCAGGGAGAGACTGTTCGATTCAGGGCGGCTCGGGGGTGCCCACAGGGGGTGCCCCTTCTGTGGTCACTCCTGGTTGACTCGCTTCTTGGGACTCTCTCCCTGCGGGGAGTGGATTTCCAATGCTATGCGGACGATCTGGTTATAATAATAAGGGGAAAATTTGAGGAGACCATCTCGGAGATCCTTCAAATGGCCCTAAATATAGTACACAGGTGGTGTGAGGAGGAGCAGATGTCGGTAAACCCCCACAAAACAGTAATTATTCCGTTCACCAAAAGGAGGAAGCTGGATAATCTGCGACAGCCGACTCATTACGGTGAACTCATTCCTTTTGCGGAGGAGGTAAAATATCTGGGGGTAATCCTAGATAGAAAACTTACCTGGAACTCCCATCTGGAGAGAACAATAAACAAAGCCAGGGTATCCCTCTGGAATCTCAGAAGGGTCTGTGGAAAATCATGGGGGATGAATCCCAAACAGATTTACTGGATTTATCAAACGGTGATAAAACCAATGGTCACGTATGGCTCAGTGGCGGGGGGGGTCGAAAGGACTAAAACAAGCTGCTGCAGCGAAGTTGTCTGGTCTGCAGAGAACTGCATGCGTGGCCATTACGGGCGCTATGTCCACCACTCCGACGGCGGCAATGGAGAGACTCCTAGGTTTAACTCCACTCCCCATTCTTTTGGAGAAGGAGGCCAGGATGGTCTCTTACAGAGCCAAGTCGATAGGTAACCAGATAACGGGGGAGGCACTTTGGGACCACGCGGGACTAGTGGGGAAGTTAAATTCCCACCAAGTCCTTGGAATGGTATCAGACATGCTTGCCACACGTGTACACGTGGAAAGGGCCTTTAACGTCCTATTCCCAAGTAGGGACGAATGGAAAGGAGGTGCAATCTCCTTCTCTGGGTCCGACTGCGTTGTATACACGGATGGCTCGAAAAATTTACTGGGTGTGGGAGCCGGGGTGTATAGCAGAAATCCGAGAGTTGACATTTCAATAAACCTTGGTAAGTACGCTACTATCTTTCAGGCGGAAACGTTTGCTATAGATTTGTGCGCAAGGGAGTTGATTACCCAACCCCTAGTAAACAAATGCATATACATAATTTCGGACAGCCAGGCAGCGTTAAAAGCACTGAATTTTACCCGGGTTGATTCAAAGCTGGTGTGGAGCTGTATCGAATCCCTTAACAACCTTGGAGCAAATAACAGAGTAACGCTACTCTGGGCTCCAGGGCATGCGGGAGTGGAGGGCAATGAAAGAGCCGACACTCTGGCAAAAAAGGGAACGGAGTCCGCGTTTATTGGACCGGAACCATTCCTTGGCATAGCAAAAAGCACTGCCAAGGACATTATCTCCAGCTGGGCAGCGAGGGAAACCCTTCTGCACTGGGAGAATATACCGGGGCTTACCCACTCGAAAGCGTTTATATCTCAACCTTCGAGCAGAAAAACAGCACAGCTCCTGGAATTGAGTAGAAGTAACCTACGCATTCTTACTGGACTGTTGACTGGACACTGTCGTCTGAGAAACCACCTGAGGAAGCTTAGTCTGAGCAATACGTCGGACTGTCGCTACTGCAGTGTGGCAGACGAATCGGCAGAGCACATCCTTTGCTATTGCGTTAGAAATGATCAGGCTCCGCTCGTTTGGCCTCATACGGCTAGAGCCTACCGACTTTAGACAAGTCTCGCCAAAATCGATCTTGGACTTTGTTAAGAAGTGCAGACTGGATGGCGAATTGTGACCCTTAGGGGTGAGCCACAATAGGCCCTAGTTTGGCCGCAGTGGAGGGGTGGGAAACGCCCCGCTCACATTGAACCTAACCTAACCTACAAGGTTGAGAAAATTCGAGGTTATTTTGGACATAAAAAGGTAAGTTTTTACCAAGTTTCATCAAGATTGACGAATCCGTTGGAAAATTAAAAACGAAAAATCGTTTTTTTTCATTTTCCTCGAAAAATTGAGGTTATGTGAGAAAATTACCCAGAGAAAAGTTTTAGATTTTTACATGATCTACAACTTTTCTATTGAGCACTTTTCATTTTGACGTCAATTTTAGCCGCAAACAGCAATATTTCAGTTTTTACCCCTTTTTCACCCCTAAAAAGTTTATGATCATACTTGAAATAGTTAATGTATTTTTTTTCATGTGTAATAAGCCCCTTTACCACCTCCAACTGTTACATTCCAGGTATCAGAATTTCCGTCTAAAGGTACAGCACGCCTGGACTATTTGATTGAAGTCAATTTTCAAACGTTTGATATATGTTTGGTGGTAAACAAATTTCGAACGTCAAATTGTATTTTTTTAGTTTTTTTATTAATTTTTCACCTTTTTTAATTACCTGAATAGACATTTGAAAATGGTTAATTGTGCAGCTTATAAGTGCAACAGTAAGAGTGCTAAAAAAGAGGAAGGAATTTCATTTCATAGGTAAGAAGTATTTTAAAACTATTTCATTGAAATTTATTTCTATTAATATTACAGCTTTCAGGTAATAGATGTTTAACTAAATCACATATGTTATGTATGATAACTTAAATTATTTGTACATACATTTTGAAAATTGTTTTCATTCAGTTTTAAAGATTATTTTTCATTTAACTGTTATTATTTGCTCATATTTGTAATAGTTTTGCAGTGGCGTGGAATAAAAACATATATTTAAAATAGATAAAATAGGATTAAAATTGTAATGTTTATTAAATAAATATGTTTTAAAATGATTGGTCTTTTTTTGGAGCAGTATAAATTTAAAGACTTTTTTAAATTAGATTTGTAATATGAAATAATGAAATTGATTATTCAATAATCGTATAAGAAAAATCGTATGATACGCCTATGTCAATATTGTCCGCCATTAGTTTGGTGGTAAGTGGGTTACATAAGGTGTGTTCGGGGAGCACGCTTTCGAGCTATGTAGCGCCAAGAGCCATATAACGCAAACGAGGTATAGTACTAGATAGCGCCAAATGGCGCAAATAGCGTGCTCCCCGAACACACCCTTAAACTGATTCCAGTGCGCAGTCCTCTCTCTTTCCTTGTCTAAGCTAGTCATACTAAACCAATGTGAATTAGCATGTCTATTCAAAGTGTCTTGCTCAGTAAATTTCTCATTTAAATGGTTTTTCGCCAGTGTGAATTAGCGTATGTTTTTTCAAACTGCCTCGTTCGGTAAAATATTTTAAACAAATTTCGCATTTGTATGGTTTTTCGCCAGTGTGAACAAGCATATGTTTTTTCAAACTGCCTCGCCGTCTAAAAAATTTTAAACAAATTTCGCATTTGAACGGTTTTTCGTCAGTGTGAATTAGCATATGTTTTTTCAAACCGCCTCGTTCCGTAAAGTATTTCAAACAAATTTCGCATTTGAATGGTTTTTTGCCAGTGTGAATAAGCATATGTCTTTTTAAAGTACTCCGTTGGCTAAGAGATTTTAAACAAATTTCGCATTTGAACGGTTTTTCGCCAGTGTGAATTGGCATATGTTCTTTGAAAGTGCTCCGTTGGCTAAAAGATTCTAAACAAATTTCGGATTTGACTGATTTTTCGCCAGCATGAATTAGCACATGTCTATTTAGATGGTTTCGCTGCCTAAAAAATTTTAAACAAATATCACATTTGAATGGCTTTTCGTCAGCGTGAATTAGCATATGTTTCTTCACATGGTCTAGCAGTTTAAAAGATTTTAAACAAATTTCGCATTTGAATCGTTTTTCGCCAGTGTGAATTAGCATATGTGAATTTAAATGGTGTCGCAGCCTAAAAGATTTTGAACAAATTTCACATTTGAATGATTTTTCGCCAGCGTGAATTAACATATGTCTTTTCAAATGTTCTCGCAGTCTAAAAGATTTTAAACACATTTCACATTTAACTGGTTTTTCGCCAGTATGAACAAGCAAATGTTTTTTTAAAGTGCCCTGTTCAGTAAAAGATTTTAAGCAAATTTCGCATTTGAATGGTTTTTTGCCAGTGTGAATTAGGATATGGTTTTTTAAAGTGCATCGGTAGCTAAAAGATAGTAAACAAATATCACATTTGAATTTTTTTTCGCCACTGTGAACCAACATATGTTCTTTATAAGTGCCTCGTTGGCTAAAAGATTTTAAACAAATTTCGCACATGAATGGTTTTTCGCCAGTGTGAATTAGCATATGTTTTTTTAAACTACTTTGATTGCTAAAATGTTTTAAACAAATATTACATTTGGCCTTTTCCCCCATGGAATGCAAATTTTGAGTTGTTGCAGATAACATATCTTTTTTTTCTTGGTCAAATTCACTTTTTACTCCATAATTAACATTTTGTTTCTTTGCTTTCTGGTTATTTGGCTGAAATATACATGTATATTTTTTTACGAGGTGCTGTGCAATAATATGCGATACAATTTCAAATCTTCTAGTGTGCATACTTCCACATAATCCACAAATTAAGATACCTCTCTGTAAAGTCCAATACTTTTTAGAGTTCCGTCTCGTCAAACTTTCTAAAACATACAGTATATTTAAATAAAAATATTTTGTAGTATTTTGATTTTATTATCTATTCATTAAAAAATTAAAATGTTTTGCGATACATTTAACATATAATACAAAAATTACAAGAAGATTAAAGGATATTATTTTGAACATTATGTGTACAGTTTGCAACTGATTCTTAAAAAATATTGTTAGATTTTTGTTGTATTTATCTATTTAATGGAAAATTATTTGAATCACAATATACTTTAGTAAGGACATTAATAATTATTAGAAAACAAATTTATATCAGAAGCTTGTTGCCTATAAGTATAAGCAACAAACTTGAGAAAGGTGTTATGCTAAGTGTCCACTTGAGACAAAATCTCGAGATATGACTCAGGATGATGTCTATTTGAGATCAATTGGGTCTCGAGACAGGCATGGGAGACTCGCTGGTGACATTTATTCCCGAGACCAAGACAATTCCGTGCATGTCGATTTGAGAGTCAACACACACAGTCTACACTGTGCATACTCATTTTCTTTTCACGATTCCTGTACAACTTATGGTTAACATTCCACAAGATTTCTTTTTCTTCGTACAGAGAAATTAATTGAAAAATTTCGTCATCGACCCAATTTCGCGTACTCATAATAATTATTCATGAAAAAATAGAGCGAAAAGTTAAAATAACTTGTATTTTTTAATAAGCTTTAAAGTCTTTTGCAATAAGTGAGCTGTACTGCAAATAAGAGGAGCATCTAATGTTTTTTTCTTTTAAATCAATGGGTTTCCACCAAAATTAAAATTAATCGTATTCCGCCTAGAATTAACTTTATTATGATGAGTTTGATAGATCGCATCAATTTGGCTGCTTAAGGTCACATATTTTTCAAAAAAGTCACGATTAAAAAACAATTAAAAATTTTTAAAATTACCACCTTTTTTCCATAATATCTCAAAAATGACGACAGATACGTATAAAAATGTGTTTTAAAAATTTCGGTATTTTTTTGACAAATTTGTTTTTTTTTTTTTTTTTCTGTCAAACAAAAATTCTCTCTTAAGCCCTTTAACCCTTCACCGTTTTAGGAAAAGGTTTTTTACTATATATTGCAATGAAGGATGTTGTAGCTCTTTTAATAACCTTTACAATGGTTTTTTATAAATTGTGATAGCATGAAAGTTGAAGGAGTTATGTGAAAGCAATGTGAAAGTATGCTGTATAATAGAGACCCAAAACTATTGTCTGACTGTCAGTCTAACGGCATCGCCGCGCTTATATTCTTCGTGTGAGCTTGTTGAGTGTTATTTCGTAGGTTGAGCATACTAAGAGGGTTTACCTTCAAACCCAGATTTGGCTTTGCAACAAAAACATTCATCCAACGGATTGGGGGTGGGTCATGAATGACGGTTTATTAAATCCACTTAAGTCTGTAGATCCAATCGCACCACAAGAACTGCTGAAAATGATTTTTTGCAACTGCATGTAGAACTACATGTAGAACGTGCAGTGGAGATAACTGCCAATATAGCCCTCCAATTCAGCCAGAAGATGTTGAATGTGACAGCGACTCCGACATTGAGTCATGAATAATATTATATTTTAATAATAATAGTAAAATTTTATATAATTTGTAAATAATTTATTCAATAAATGGAAATTTTTTACTCTAAATTAAATAATTTTTAAATATGTAATCATATATATTTACTGTTTTAATTTAGGGGTAGTTTTAAGGGTAGAAAAGCTTAAGAATATGATAATCATTTTCGAGTGTGGAATAATATTTAAATCCTTTTCATTTTATAAAAAAATTTTTTTTATCAAGGTGTAGTTTTCAAGGGTTGAAAGGGAGTTAAAAATTTGATAATTATTATAGAGAATATAAAATATTACTTACTCTATACTTACATATTTTTATGTCATGCCAAAGTATTTTTTTGTGATTTTTTCAATTTAGGCAAGGGTTGTAAGATTTTCAGGGGGTTGAAAATGATTTTAATATGAGCTAATTGTGTTAGAAAACATTTTAGAATTCAACCACTTACTATTAGACATGTTTTCTAGCGATAGAATGGCTCAATGTCAATTTTTCCATTAAGGGGTTGTTTACACCGCTTAAAAATAATAGGCGGAGTTCAGATCATTTTCACTTTTGAGGTGAAGGGTAAGATGAGCCTAATTCCAAAATTTCATGCATATCGGTTCACAGTAAAAAAATTCGGAGGTAAGACCGTATTTTTTGCTTCAATGACTGCACTATTTATACATTTTAGAATGCTACTAAAAAAGTTATTTTTTAATATATAATACAAATAATTGGATTAATTAATAGGATGAAATGAGACTTGGCTATTTTATTTCAATTAATCGATACATCAGTATCAGAGTGCACCAACTCAAAAACATAGTTCTTCACTTATTCAAAATGATGTGGTATGAAACTACAACAGTGTAAACAAAATATTCGATTCTGCATGATAACAAGTCAAAATTTTTACAATGTTATTGGAATTTTTAGATGGTGCAATTTGAAACTGATAAATAAACATCTTTTAACCATTTCCTTATACTTATCTCCATATTGAAAAATTTTGAGTTGGTGCACTCTGATACTGATGTATCGTAATGATCAGCTCATGACATATTTTAAATGTACATACCTAAGAACAAAACACCCAATTGACAACATATACAGTAGTTTTCATTGTTAATTCACTGTTACACTCTCTTGACTGTTGAGATGTGAAATTTAAAGATATATATCTTTTTATAAAATATTTTTGATCTGATTGAACCCAGAAAGAAACAGGTACCAGATCTGGGGATGTAGTCAGGATACCGACCAAAGGTAAGTAAAACTATTTTTCAATTATCGAGCTTTCGAATTTATTTTAAATTCTTCTTCAGGATACTATGAAAAAAAAAATATCTGGTACCTGTTTCTTTCTGGGTTCAATCAGATCAAAAATATTTTCGATATTTTTTAGTCAATTGTTCAATTTTATCTTTTTATATGTACATTATAAAAAGTTAATATTTTTAGGAATTTGAGGTATAATAAAAAATAGACAAAAAGAGGGGAGGTTAATATTACTATATGATTATACTTTATAATGTCGAAACCGGTCTATGAGTAGTGTTCTTCCCGTTGATTTGCAAATCGATAGAGATGGTTTTAAGTATCAACGAATTCGATCGCCATCACGTTTTCTATTGGAATGTAATTCAATGTCTGTTGGGGCATATTGCTCAGGAAGTAGTTGTTTTTTCATAGAAAACGGTCAAGCTTACCCTGGGTGCAGGTAGAAACAATTTTCTACTTTTTCAGTTTTATATGATTATTGTTTAGATGACAATACTTTTTAAAACATTTTAATTAATATAATAAGCATTACCATAATGGAATTGAAAAGAGGAGTGGTAAATTAAATTGCCTTTTACTTGGAGAAAGTGTGATTATCTGTAAATGTTTCAGAAGAGTATGGTATGTATTTTGAAAACACTCTTATATACCTTTAGGTAATAGAATAATCAGTAATAGATAATAGAAATGTAATATGTTTTGAATTGTAGTTTTAAATAAAAACTGTGTTAAGAAATTGAATAATAATTGTGTACTTATTTCCCAGTTGAATACACAACAGAGTATAAATTTAATACCCAACCCAGTACAACAAAAATCTAGTAAAAATTTTTCAAATTGGTCACTAACCATTAATTCTTTGTTAGATCCCTACAGTCAATCTATGTACCAAAAGACATTAATTAATTTTCTCATGTATTACTTACATTAACATAAATGTTATCATACCTTTATTTGATGGTTTTCTATACTTAAGTCGAATGGAGTTGCCCTTCAAGATTTTATTATCACTTATGTTAATGGAACTTTCAGATTTTAAGTAGGTTTCCTGTAAATAATCTGTATATAACTTAGAATCATTTTCCTGTTTTACTGAAAACAAAACGTTTTCTTTAATGTCCACTTCTTCAAAACAAATTTCTTTTTTGATTGTTACATTTGAGAAAAAGTGCTCTTCGACTTTAGGGTTCTCCATGAAAACATCATGTGGTTCTTGTGTCACATCCATTATAAGGATATTAGCTTTGCAATTTCTGGTTAAAACTTAACTGTTATATGATAAATTTTATATGAAAAATATTTAATCAGCAACTATTGATTAGTAATGAGGGAGTCCTTTAGCACTACCACTACAAAAATTTCAGGTCAAAAATGAGGGTCTGTTTTCTAGGCCGTTTTCTTCACTTGTGTTATATAGAATTACTATATTTTTACATTTGAAGTAATTTAAGCACTTCCCGAGTACATACTTTTGCAAAATAAAGATTTTAATTAATTTTGGGGGAAAAAATGTCATTAGCAGTGATTTTAGGTATATATCTAGTTGAGTGTTTCTAGCTCCCATTTACATTAGTAAACATTGACAGTTAAAGTTAGTTCTCATTGGTCGCTTTACTAAGAAATTTCTGTTTGCACCAATAATAGCGACAAACATTAAGTTTCAGTTGTCGTTGTCAGTTATTATTAAGATTCATTTTTCTGTGCGCATCTTGATTTATTCTTTGTTTACATTTGTTTTTTTTTGCGGTAAAAGGTTCTTGTTCTCAGTTAACTCAATCCATTTCAAACATCGTGATACATTTTTTTTATAACTGGGAAACCTAACTAATAACAGATTCTTAAAAAAAACAAATATAAATAAAGAAAATATCAAGATGAACACAGATAAATGAATCTGAATAATAACTGACAACGACAACTGAAACTTAATGTTTGCAAACAATGTCAACTCTGCATTTTTTACATCTGTCTGCTATTATTGGTACAAACAGAAATTTCTTAGTAAAGCGACCAATGAGAATTAACTTTAACTGTCAATGTTTACTAATGTAAATGGTGGCTAGAAACACTCAACTAGATATATACCTAAAATCACTGCTAATGGCATTTTTTCCCCCAAAATTAATTAAAAATCTTTATTTTGCAAAAGTATGTACTCGGGAAGTGCTTAAATTACTTCAAATGTAAAAATATAGTAATTCTATATAACACAAGTGAACAAAACGGCCTAGAAAACAGACCCTCATTTTTGACCTGATATTTTTGTAGTGGTAGTGCTAAAGGACTCCCTCAAATTTCGACTCGAAATAATTTCGACCGTCATGGCGGAGTCGAAATGCGACTGTGCGCACCTAGCGAAATTATTGCAAAGTGAGCATTTGACGTCATGAAAACGCGACAAGTCGAAATTAATTTCGACTAGACCATTTAGGTCGAAATGAGGATTTCGACTTAGGGATGGGCATTTTAAAAAATAAATCGATATATATCGTATCGATATTTTTAAATGATATCGATATATCATTTGAAAAAAAATCGATAGTTTTATATATCGATATATCTTCCTTAAAAGTAAATGAAATTTATGGTACTAACCCTTACTGTGTGAAAGTTCATCTTATTCAGAACAATAAACAACTAAAAGGTTGAATTAACTTTCACGATTTATTCTATAAATACTTTAAATGCAATGACAGCCGTTTCGCTATCGAAATAGCATCGTCAGATTGACTGTCATTGCATTTAAAGTATTTATAGAATAAATCGTGAAAGTTAATTCAACCTTTTAGTTGTTTATTGTTCCTTAAAAGTACCGTCAAAATCAAAATCTAACCTAAAGGCAGAACCCTGCTCAAGCCAAGCACGCTGGAAATCCGAAATAGGAAGGATATGAAAGAAGAAAGAATTGACTTGACATATCATTTGACATGACATATGACTGTGATATGGCCTTGTCAGGCCGACGGTCGGGCCTCACTTAGTGCTGCACACAGCCACATACAAACAAAAAAAAACTCGTTTTTATGTCCGAATTGAAACTCGCTCGTTTAACCGAATGGAATGATTAGTTTTCGAATAAATAAGTAAAGTACGTATGTTTAAGCTCTAAAAAATATCTTATTTGATACTCCAAAATAATTATCAAATATCGATATTTTGTAATTAAAAATATCGACGATATATATCGATTATTTTCCTGAAAAATATCGATATTTTAATATATTGATACTTTTTACCCATCCCTATTTCGACTCGAAATTATGACATTTAGCAATTACATTAAATCTGTTTTTGAGGTTACTCGTCAGTTTAATTAGTATCAGTATGATATATACATTTTTTAGTGGTGTTAATTTGTGAATATATTAATTATATCGAGCATTTAGCTTTATCTGTACATTAATTAGGTTCTATTATTAATAACGGTTGCATTATTTAAACAAGTAGTAATATGATAGCGGAGTTGGAATGGAAGAAAACCGGAATTATACGGGACACTCAAAATAAGTACATTCTACATTGCATAATAGCGTTTGGGCAATATGTATTCTTTTTCAACGAAACTAGTATACCCTAGTACACAACAGCAGCTCCCTGGTTGATCCTGCCATTAGTCATAGTGTCGTGATGTTTTTCCTGTGCTAACAGTGCTGAATAACTATTTGTTTTATTTTATTAATAAATTTTATCAAACAATATTTCTTTTGCACATAAATTTGACTTTTAATAAAAAATAGTCTCAAATCAATAAAGTTCTGTTAATAGTTACATTTGTATTGCCTGTTGTTTTCATTAATGTTTAGTAGTTAAGGTAACGTGTTTTAGATAATGTAGTATAAAATGTCATGAAAGTCTGTCATTAAAATTATTTCTACTGAGAAAACGTATTTTATTCAACTTGATCCTAACCACCATAAGAGATAATTTTAACATTGTAGCAGAGCGTGGTTAAATAAAAGAGGTCCTTGGTTAGATATAGAAAGAGGTCTGTGGTTAGATAGAAAGTGGTCAAGTTGATAGGAGGGAAAGTTCTGGAAGAAAAATGGCTAAGAATGAAATTTCAATACCTATTTTTGATGGTGAAGAATATAGCATGTGGAAGAAAAGAATAAGTATGTATTTAAAGATGAAAAAATGTTATTATGTACTGGAATCCGAAAGAACTCAAAGCAATGGGACATCATGGGATGAAGACAATTTGAAGGCGTTAAATTATATATACAGTGCTATCTCAAATAAACAGTTGGAGTTTGTATATGACCAAATTACTGCGTCGAGTATTATTAAGAAATTCGACAATATCTATCTGAAAGCATCAACGGCTTTACAAATTGTGTATAGGAATAAACTTGAAAAATTAAGATTAAAAGATTATAATAACTCGGCAACCTTTTTCAGTGATTTTGAAAAAGCAGTAAATGATTTGAAAAATGCAGGTGCCAGTGTGACTGAAAAGGAGAAATTAAATTATATGCTAAACACTTTGCCAGAGACGTACAGTTACATTGGAGATTTGATAGATACGCTGAGTACAGAAGATCAAACGGTAGACTATATTAAGAATAAGATTCAAATGAGCGAATTAAAAACTAAAAATGAAGATGGCTTAAGAAAAACAAATGTATTTGTGGCAGAAAAGAGTAAACAAGGACCAGAGAGAAAGTGTTATCAATGTGGTGAGGCAGGACATTTTAAAAGGGATTGTTCACAAAATAGCGGAAATGGAAATAGAATTAGGGGAACTTGGAGGTCAACGAGAGGTCAAAGATTTGGCGGAAGACGAAATTATGGATATTCAGGCAGAGAGCGTAATCCACAACCTGGATCAAGTAATCAAAAAAATGTTGCTTGGATAACAATGGTGGAACCAGAAGCAGAAGCTCATAATGTAGAGGTAAATGATAGGGATAGTAATAACGAGATTAATTGGATTCTAGATAGTGGTTGTACTGATCATATCATAAATAACGATAAATATTTTGAAAATTTTAAAATTTTAGAAAAACCAGTAAATGTTATTTTAGGGAATAATACTATTGTAAAAGCGACAAAGTTAGGAAATGTTGTAAGTTATTTTAATGCGTCTAATAAGAATAATTTAGTAAATATAAAAAATGTTTTCTATGTGAAAGAAATGAAATCAAATTTGTTGAGTTACAGTAAAATTACGGAAAATAATAAAATAGTATCAAAAGGAAATGTGACCAAAGTTATAGATTTAAATAATAAAATAACAGCAGTAGCTTCAAAAATAAATGGATTATATTATATGAAAAGTAAGTTACAATATAAAAACACTTATGTCAATATTGCAAATAAGAGTAATAACATAACTGAAAAGGAAAAATGGCATAGAATACTTGGGCATGTAAATTTCAAATATTTAGATTTAATTGTTAAAAATAAATTATTGGATGGTATACCTAATGAATTAGAACATGAATTTTTAAAATGTAGAACGTGTATAGAAAATAAAATGCATAATATTCCATTTAAAAATAATAGAAAAAGAGCGAGAGATATTTTAGAGATTGTACACACTGATGTATGTGGACCATTTAGTACGGAGGGGTTGAAAGGTGAAAGGTATTTTGTAAGTTTCATTGATGATTATAGTAAGATAGCCAGAGTATATGCCATTAAATCAAAATCAGAAGTGTATGACTGTTTGTGTGAGTATGTTAATGAGTGTGAAAATATTACAGATAAAAGAGTAAAATATCTAAGGTGTGATAACGGCAAAGAGTATTTGAATGGAAATATATTCAGATTTGCAAGAGAAAGGGGAATATTTATTAATAATTGTCCATCGTATGTACACGAATTAAACGGTACAGCTGAAAGATTTAATAGAACAATAATGGACATTTCAAGGTGTCTGTTAAATGAAGCTAAGGTAGATAAAAAATATTGGCCTGAGATAGTTTGTGCAGCAACATATTTAAGAAATCGTACATTGGCAAATACGATTGAGAAGAAAACTCCGTTTGAGATATTTTTCAGGAAGAAACCAGATGTGTCAAATCTAAAGTTATATGGAAGTAAGGTATTTGTTAGAAAACCTGAGCAGAAAAGAGAATCTAAATGGGATAAAAAGGCAGATATGGGCATTCTAATTGGATATAGTACGGTAGGTTATAGAGTAATTTTAAATGGAGATGTTGTAGTTGCTAGGCATGTTGATATAGTCGAAGAAAATGTAAAATGTATTGGTTTGAGTTCAAATGAAACTGGTATGGAAGATGTAATGGAGAATGAAAGTGATTATGAATATAGTGAAACAGATCAGAATATAGAAAAAGAAAATGAGGATAATAATGAGATACCTGGAACTTCAAAACAATTACAAAGACCTAAACGTGTACGGAATCCTCCAAAATGGTTAGACGATTATGATGTTTATACAAACAATATTTATGTTAATATGTGTACGACTGATATCCCAAGTACTTTCGAGGAGGCGATGGATAGTAAAGAAAGAAAAGAGTGGAAATTGGCAATGATAAGAGAAATGGATTGTTTGAATGAAAATGAAACGTGGACTATGGTTGAAAACAAAAATGATAAAAATGTTGTGGACGTAAAATGGGTATATACAATAAAGTCTAATGGGTTATATAAAGCAAGGTTAGTAGCAAGAGGTTTTCAACAAAAGGAAGAAATTGAAGATATATATTCACCTGTCGCAAAAATGCAAACGTTAAAAATTTTATTATCAATATGCTGTCAGAAAGAACTGGAAATTCAACAGATGGATGTGGAGTCTGCATTTCTAAATGGAAAAATAAGTTCAGAGGTCTATGTTAATCAACCAAAAGGTTTTGAGGATGGTACAAATAGAATTTGCAAATTAAAAAAGGCTCTATATGAATTGAAAGAGAGTCCACGTGCTTGGTATGAATGTTTAGATGATTGCTTGTATAAATGTGGTTTTGAAAGAAGTAAAGTAGATAGCTGTTTGTACACACTTAAGTGTGAGAGCGATGTTATATACGTGTTAGTTTTTGTTGATGATTTGTTAATTTGTGGAAATAATATAAAAGAGATTAAGAAAATAAAATTATTATTGTCGAATAAATTTAAAATGAAAGATTTGGGAAAAGTTAAAGAATATGTGGGAGTTAAAATAGAATATGAAATTGGTAAAGAATTGAAAATGAGTCAAACGAAATATATTGAGACATTAATTAAAAGGTATAACTTAGAAAATAGTAAATTGTATCGTACACCGATGGAGGTAAATTTAAAATTAGAAAAGTCTGAATTTTGTGAACAAAATTTAAAATATAGAAATTTAATTGGTGCCCTGTTATACATTAGTTCTGCAACTAGACCAGACATTAGTTTTTGCGTTAATTATTTAAGTAGATTTCAAAATTCCTATGACAATAGTCATTATAAATATGCATTGAGAATATTAAAATATTTATATTTTACAAAGGATTTAAAGTTAACTTTTAAAAAGAGTAATGATTGGAATATCTTAGATTGCTATGTAGATGCCGACTGGGCCGGAGATATTACGGATCGAAAATCTACTACTGGTTTTATTATAAAACTATTTGGTAATGTAATTTATTGGAAGTCAAAGAAACAAAAAACTGTCACTAAAGCTTCCACATTTGCTGAGTATGTAGCACTTTCTGAGGCAGTAAGTGACTTAAAATTTGTAATAGAATTATTAAAAACATTTAATATTAATTTAGATAAACCAGTAAAAATTTATGAAGATAATAAAAGTGCAATTGATATAGCTTATAATGGAAATTTAACTAAAAATTCAAAACATATTGAGATTCATTACCATTTTGTACATGAAAGTGTTAAAGATAAAATAATAGATATTGTTAAAGTAGATAGTAATATGAATATTGCGGATATTTTGACTAAGGCTCTAGGAAAAGAGAAATTTGAATTTTTTAGAAGTAAATTAAATTTATTGTAAACAATACAAATGTAAGGAGGCGTGTTAATAGTTACATTTGTATTGCCTGTTGTTTTCATTAATGTTTAGTAGTTAAGGTAACGTGTTTTAGATAATGTAGTATAAAATGTCATGAAAGTCTGTCATTAAAATTATTTCTACTGAGAAAACGTATTTTATTCAACTTGATCCTAACCACCATAAGAGATAATTTTAACAAGTTCATCTTTTATTAAGATTTTTCTTAATAATTAAAACTCTCACCTAATGCTAGGTATAATATCTAAATATGTACCCTAGCATCCACATAAATAAATACACAGGTTTTGATTCAAATAGGTAGGCTTATAAGCCCAACATTTACTTAGATGTGGTTGGTGGCATGGCATGTTCAATATATAAATTAAGTTTATATAACATAATTTATGTCTGCATCAGGTAAAAAATTAAAAGAGCATAGCATATGTCATGGTTTATTAAAAAATTTTTTCATAGAAAACCTAAAAGTATCCTAGGGTTAACCTAGATACTATAACCATTATTTTAAAAAATTTTTGAGAATGCTGTTTGTTTCTTGCTTCTCCTGAGTTAATGTACAGCTTTGAATTTATGGATTCCCTTTCCATGTTCAGAGTATTGTAAGTTTTGTCAAATCTTTCTGCCATTAATGAAACTGATATTTGTCACCCAACTAAAAAATATAAAATAAAAATAAAGGGAATATGAAAGCTTAAGTTTGTAAATTTATGAAAATTAAAAAGATGGTGCTTAAAGAGATCACCAATAATATTTAAACTTCTTTTTGAAACTGTTGTCAATAAAAATAAATAACATAATAACCTATCTCTTTGCTTTAACAATAAATTCAAAATCAAGAAATTGATGTGAAAACTTACATAATAATAATATTGATCTTCCAGAGAATCATTATTGTAGTAAAATAGGGGCATACATTTATGCCAGATCACAAAGTGTTCCAAATTGGCTGACTGCTAGTGCTGGCTTATCACTAATTTTTGTTGTTTTTTGTTAATATAATTTTTAAAGGATGCCCCTTGCTGTTTGTCTTAAGGTTTCTTTATGGAACTAGCTTTCCTTTTAACTTTATTTTTCAAACCAATACATACCTACCTAAAATGTTAACAATATTATTATACCTTTAAGCAGGTAATGGCAATATATTACAAATCTATTAAAAAAATATTGCTTTATACATGTAAAATAGTTGTAGGTACTTACTTGCTGCCATTTTTGGCTTGTTCTTCTTGCCCTATTCATCCTGTTTAACAGGATGCTTAAGATTTCCCACACGGCTTTTCTCTCCCAGAATATTGTTTATAAAATCCAGATGCTCTTATATAAAATCCAACATCATTTCCTTTTGCTGAAAGGACACACCATCACCTTCGTCTTTCAAATAATTCATTTTGATTATTAAAATAATAAATAAATTTAAACAACCCGAACAAAACAAACTAATTTAACCTTAATACAACTCTACAAACAGCTGATCAAAATATAAAAATGTGTGCCAATCATATATTTATGCGATGCCAATGACAAAAATTAATTATCCCCAGATATTACCAAAAGTCGAAATGACTTGGAATCGCTAAAGATTTCGACTGTCATGGCGGACAATTTCGAGTCGAAATTATTTCGAGTCGAAATTTTCACTTAGAATCAGAGCCCTGTTTTCACTACAAGTGCTGACCATAGATAAACACACACTGTGTGTGTGTGCTGACTACACTGGTTGGGCCCACAGAACACAATTTTGTAGTTTAGCTTAGTCTATGGTAAAAATGTTTGGGGCGGTACACGAACAAACCTACTTTTACATAGGTCAATCAGGGGTGTGTTCGGGGAGCACGCTTTCGAGCTATGTAGCGCCAAGCGCCATATAACGCAAACGAGGAATAGTACTAGATAGCGCCAACTGGCGCAAATAGCGTGCTCCCCGAACACACCCCAAGTATACCAACCTGTCAATTTAGTTCAACAGTTTTGGTAGCGCTCCGAGTCCGAGACGTATATCTATTCTCATTCTCCAAATCCAAAGTGGATTCCAATGATAAACATTTGTTTTTCTTGAGTGGATTCAGTGTGTGTTTATCTATGGAGTGGATTCCAAACACAAACTTCACATAACAACATAACCTAACCTTATTTCTCGTTTATAACGTCAAAATATATTAATTTTAGTGTTTTGCTTTTAAATAATGTAATTATCTATATTAATATTCGTTTATAATTTACCAGAAATAAAAAAAATAATTTTGAAGTATATTTTCACTATTTGCGTTGGTTTTTACATAACATTTACATAGCATTATCCAACTGTGATTTGTGCAAGGTGTTTTGTTGAAATTTAGTGTTATGAACCGTTGTTATTTCCTAAATTATTTTTTACTTAAACAAAGTTATCTTTTAGTCGAATTGGTAAAAATGTGAGTTTTGAGAGACTCTATTTATACTTAAGTTAATTATTATCTTATATCTTTATTTGTTATATAACATAAACCCAATCTCTAAAGGATTTACATTTATAAATCAAAACCACATATGTAAATATTTACAGCTGAGTGTTGAACAGTTTTTCTTAATAGGAATGCTAAGACTGCCCATATTGTTCCTATAATATGTTTAATTTGTTGAATATGTTTAAATATAATAGCTTTCTATTTAGAAAATAATAAGCATTAAAATTTACATTAAAAAAATGAATAGGTATTTTTATTTAAAATCAATCAATCAATATATCAAATTTATTTAGAACAATAAACAACTAAAAGGTTGTATTAACTTTCACTATTTATTCTATAATTTGCAATCTGACGATGCTAGTTATAGCGAAACAGCTGTAATTGCAAATTATAGAATAAATAGTGAAAGTTAATACAACCTTTTAGTTGTTTATTGTTCTGAATAACATGAATTTTCACACAGTAAGGGTTAGTACCATAAATTTCATCAAATTTATTTGTTTAAAATAGAATAACATTTTGACAATAATAAGATAAACAGGCTAATTAATTATTACAACAATAATAAACTAGGTACTTTAATATATAAGGTAACTAATAATGAGACTGAAGAGGGTATTGCCTCACTTGGGCATCAAATACAAACGCCTGTCTGTGGTGACTGTCCTCTTTGCTTCATTTTGTGTGATTCTAGTGATTTTTTGAAGGAAATCTATCTATTCATTGCAATATGAAGCAAACAGTATAAGTACTTATATGTAATTATCAAAACTAAAGGAACAAAAAACAAAGACATGCAATAAAGATATGGATAAGATGACTGGGTACATATTATGAATGAGAAAATGAGACAAAAAAAAGAAAAAGAAAAAATATCTATTTTTTTCTTTATTCAATAAAATGCAGATATTATTTGGGATTGTTTAAAATGAAATTGAACACTAAAATAAACATTTTAATTTAAAACAGTAGGTAGACAACAGCAAAATGGGTTCCATATCTTGTTTCATATTGATGTAGCCATGGGTTTTATATAGGTCCAGATCCAATGTTTTTAAATTCTTAAAATTATTTCTAATTTTACATGCATACAAATTAGTCTTACTATACTTAAATTGAATATAACCTGTTTGAGCTGTTACACTAGGTTCAAAGTTTATCCTACTTTTTAAAGTAGACCAAGGATGGCCCCAAGGAAAAAATAAAGCATTTAAACTTATCTGAGATGTCCTAGTTACAGCCTCTTGTATGAAACCAAAGATAAAGTCATATACTGTCCAGGTAATGCTTATGATTTAGTTACAAAAAACAAATTTACAGGGAAAGAGACACAAAAAAATGTCAACTTCGCAAAGAAAATACTACATAGGCTAATTTTATTGACAAGAAAAAATTTCATACAACTAATGTGCAAAATAGCTATATCAATACATCTTTTAAAAATAGATTTGATATTTAGATTTGCATCACTTAGTCATTATAGTTTAGAAGTAGTTCCCCCAAGTAAAATGTACCTTAGCCATTTTTATGAAATTCCTTTCTCTAATGATCTATACAAATATATGTAGTTGATTTATTGTTAATTGTATGCAGGTAATATTAGTTTATTAAAATAAATTGTCACAAGATATTGAACCAGTAAATAAACTAATTAAAACTTGTCTCTGTTAAAACTTACCTTTTATCACTTTTGCTTACTAGGATATCAATAACACAATGTTTATTACATTGAAAAACTGACAGTGTTTTCAAATATAAATAAAATATGGTGGTACCTTAATAAATAGGTATTGCTCAGAGTTTTTGATTTGTGTGAAAGATACCAGTTAAAAAATTAAAGTAACAATCCTATTGGATACATTTTAATTTCAATTGATTCCACAAAGTCTGGGGTTGACAGTTTTGGAATATAAATAATAAAGTCATAATTTTATAATACAATTAATTTTATTAAGATATACCCATAACATTAACAATTTTGTTTAGTACTTGCAAGAGTATTGTAAGCCAACTGCTGATAGTCAGCTTATATCCCACTTCTTCAGGTATCTTGAAAACAGGTGCACAAAGTGTATTTCTATAGATACTAGATTGGTTAGTTGTCATCGTAGGTTATTGAAAACATGGCAATATTTTATTCCTTCGCCACATTCTCAAAATAAAAATAAACTACAAGCTTTATTGTAGGGTGTACTTTACTTTGTACCCAATTTTTCATTACATCATGAATTTGGCTAGTAAGTAATTTACGTAAGTATGCCCAATACTATCTAAAAAAAATATTTATTTAGGCAATAAATCATTAGCAAAGTACCTACCTACTTGCGAAGTCTAAAATAAAAAATTTATTGACCATTTTACTTTATTCCAATGTTTCCTTAGACATTTCAAGAACTTATTATTCTTTAGTTCTTTTGTGGAAAATAATAGTAAATGTTATTGCATGTGTTTACTTCTACAAATTTTCATTCTTACTTTTAGTGTGGCAACGTGTCTAAATTAGTTGAATTTGTTACAATATTTAGATAGTTATATTTTTATTAAATACCTATGTATAAAACTAAATACATACTTAAAATGTATAAAATTTTAAACATATAGTATCTTTGTGGAATATAATTTATTTAGACACCGTTTTTATTATAATGTTTTTTATATTTTATTTTTTTATATATGTGGATGATATATTAATTCCTTAAAGACATAAATTTGTTCACCTGAGCCCACGAAACACAACAAAGTTCCAAAGTGGATCCAAATAATATTTAATAAAAAATATACACAGGTATTTTTCTTCTGTTTATGGTCTCAAGGTCGATTGTACGTGTATGCCATGGAAATATTCAAAGATTTACTAAGGAAAATTCATATTTTCATATCTGTCTTAGATAAAGAAAGTCAACAATCTCTAAAAATATTCGAATTTATAATAAAAATACTAATTTGCAACCACTACCGCCATCTACTCCATATTCTTGTAATTTAAAAATAACCAGCATTTTCACTAATTCAGGCATTTTCAATTAATTCAGGCAGTCTTACCAAATGAGAAACGCCCCTCTTAAGCCACGCCTTTGTAGTAAAATATGATTGGTGAAATTTTATATTCCAAACTTTTATTCTGTCTCAGGGGCGTCGCCAAAGTGGTGCAGTTCCCGCCCCTAGAAGTTTGAACAAAATAAATTCAAATGCAAAACTATACTCTATCCAACGAGAGAATGGACTTGCTTTGCGCATCGGCGACTAAAGAGGAGGTGCTCTGTAACGAGCTAAGCAGGACCGTCATTCGATGAAATAAATTCGTAAGTTAGTGAAATAAATTTTATCTTGAAAACATGAGAACTTTTTATTTATTTAACATAAATTTATTATAAATGTATGAGCGTTATGAAAGTAATATAAACCCTAAATATTCCTAAAATAGACATTTTATGATATTTTTTTTTTATTTTTTTAATATCTAGCTACAACAATAGTAGATTGTTTCATATAATTATAAATTTAAATTAGTCTGTATTGCTGCTATCAGAATCACTTTGACCATTTACGTGAATTATTAGTGGTTGGATTTCATCGGTTAAACTGTAAACAATATGGTCAATTTCTTCCTTTATAATGTGACGAATGAAATTCTTCCAATGTTCAGATGTTACTCGTGCGATGCCTTCTTTAAGCAATCGTTTCACCTCTGGTAATTTAAAAGATTTATTGTTAGTTTTTACGTACCCCTTGACCATCGACCAAACCATTTCAATAGGGTTCAGCTCACAATGATATGGTGGAAGTCTGAGTACAATCTTATTCTATTCTTTGGCCGTTTCATCGATTATATATTTGTTATATTTCTCCTTTTCTAGCCTAACGATGCGCAGCAGTTCAGCTTTCACCACTGTATTATCAATTTCTTTTCCTTTACTTTGTAGCCACTGAATTATGTCGTTTTTTCTCCCAAGAACTATTCGGTATTTTTTCCATTTTTACCGAATGATACGGAGCATTGTCCAGGACAATTACGCAATTATCATCCAATATCGGTAAAACCTTTTTAAACCAGTCGAGAAATGTATTTCCGTTCATTTCGTCATAGTAGTCTGTTGTATTCTTTTTAGACTCAAAACATAACAAACCACCAGGAACTAATCCATCAGCGCTGCCAATATGTAAAACTATTAATCGTTTACCTTTACCACTTGGATTAGCCGGCCCCGTTGACAAGCCTCTAATAAAAGCATCCCTGTGAGATTTTATCGTCGTGTTCATCCAAACCTTCTCAGGTACATCACACGCATTAACCCATGTTTCATCCAGGTAATAAATAGAGCGACCTTCTTCTCTGTATTTTTTTATAGCTCGTAGGTAGTCCCCCCGCCACATAATTAGTTCCTGTTTCTCAGTTAGGCAACTATTCCTTTGCCGTTTAACAAAAACAAAATTCAATTCGTGCAAAAATTTGTGAAATGTTAATCGTTTAAATTGTGGCAGATCTCCATCATCATTTACTACATTTACTACAAAATTTTGTCTACTGTTGGTAATTCTTTATTTCGACAGAACTCGTGTACTTTCTTCCTTATAGCAATTTTAGTGACATAGTCGATCTTTTCTTCAAAAGACTGACGGCTTTTTTTTTTAAATTTGGTTCCGTTACCTGACCGGTTCTATTATATTCTGCTAAAATTTTTTTCATTGTAGTTTTTCCAATGCCCGTTTGTTCGGTTAGTGTTAAAACTGTCTCTTCGTACGACATTTGCGGATTGTCTTCCTTTAATTTCTTATAATTATTTTTGACTTTGATGCACGACCTAAAATTAAAAACAAAAATAAATCATTGACCACGGTTACTGGTGGTGAATAGTATGCGTATTAATATTATTATATTTCTTTACCTGGCCTCTTTAATTGGCGATAATGGTGGATTTATCTCGTCTCTGGCTGCTGCCATTCTTATAAAGTTCTTAATAAATGTCTTTAATCACTACAGTCAACTTCACAAGATTTAAAACTTATTTCACAACCGTAAACAACACAGCTAAAATAACCGTACTTGCGAGACTACAAATATAAACTGTGAATAGGTAGGCAGTAGTAGGTACTTTATATAATTAGGTACCAGGTAGGTATTGGAACCAGGCGCCGGCCCTGGCTACCTGCTGAGCCAATGAAGATGTTGAGGGCGTTGAACTAATGTTCTAAGGGCGGAGATCTGACCAAAACAGACGAATGTTCGCTCGAGTGCAAGTCCATTCTCTCGTTGGATAGAGTTTAGATACTTCGTAAATCGAAATTAATCCACGGCTCCACACGTTGGTACCAGCGTTGGTGCCAACGTTGGTCGGTTAATTCGGTGAGGCATACACACGTTGGCTAATATAGAGTTGATTCCAAAATTATAGCGACAGCTCAAGTAAAATTCGGCAATGTGGGGGTATTCGCCGACGATCTCCGATCGGCGCGCGCCGCAGCGCAGTCGAAGAATTCTAGTAGAACAACCAGTAGAAACTAGTAGAAAAACCAGGACCAGTGGCCCAGCGGCAGCTGGGCCACTGGAATCTATTTCTCGAACTGGGTAATCGCTAGCGTTCGAGTCAACGGTAAAGATAGGTGGGAAAACCGTAGCTGTCGCGATAATTTTGGAATTAACTCTACCAGTTCTGTCCGGTCAGAGCCAATGTGAAGATGTCCGATACAGAAATCGCTCTAAGCACTTGATAAAGTTCAATAAATTCTATAACTTTTTCATTTGTCCATGCCGGTCGGTGGTGCTTTTGTGGATGAGGAAGCCATTCTCGCGCGACGTACGCTCTCGCTGTGTGATTGCAACAGAACTGGGCTGCGATTTTCGAGCTTGTGCGATGCGCTGTCGCATGCTCTTTTGCACGTAATTGAAATAACATGTATTTTTGAATCCCCGTAACCGACACCAAAGATAATATACCACCGACACAATCTATCGTGTGCGATATGACATCGGTTGATCGAAGTGGTCGATGTTTTCTGTCGTGTACGACGGTAATTTTGTATGTTATTAGTCATTTCAGTATTGGTTTATTTATTTGTTATTTATGTATTACATTTAATACATGCCATCATGAATTTTAATAATCATATCAATTTAAATGGAGTAGATGTATTAGAAGATAAAATAACAATGTTCTATTAAATTCTATACTCAAAAAATATATATAAATTGTATCATAACTACCTTCCTCCATTGTTTCCAATTTTTTTGCGATCGAGGAATTCCATTTAATATGGTAGTTATTTCTACCCAATGTTTTTCTCCCTCTTTAAATGAAAAATCTTTTGAAAATTTTCCACTTTGTAATTGTGGGTGCCGCTTAACATACTCAATTAATATTTTTTTTGTTTCTCTGTCATTCCTGCCACTTTTCCTGACATTTTTTTAATAATAATGCCCAAGACTGAAGACAATCCACCTCTTAAAACAACCGCTATGTTATTTAATTTCCAAACAAAAAAAATTAGAGGTCATATTTTTGACATCTACTGTGTTGCCACGTTCAAAATTTTAAAATAGGAAAAAACAATCGGTCGGAAGTCGAAAATACAACATTTATAATTCATTCGATCACAAAATATTAACTAACGTTTAATATTTTGTGCATTCGATGCGACCGTCGCATGCGGTTAGTCGATTGAATTCGAAAATCGCAGCCCATAGCAAAGCGCCAACGTGTGGTCTCTGTCTATTAGTCTACTGTTTGTCATGTTTGTGGTCACATCTTTCTTATTCCTTCGATAGATCGCACTGCAAAAAGACATTTACAGCCACATTTCGCAACATGGATATCAGAAAGTTTTTTGGTGAAATTAATTAATATGTTCAGTAAAACTTACTAGATAACTTGAGAGTGAATTATAACATTTTGCGATTGGTAGACAGAGTCTCGCCCCTTTGGGGTTAGTTTGTTAAAAAATGGAATAGGTACTTATTTCCCCTGGGATTTTGGTAACTACTATAAAAAATGGTACCTGACCTAACTCATTTATTATTTTGATTTTTAGTAAATTTGAAAAAGAATGTGCTAAGGGGAAAATAAACAAAATATAGGAAACGCCGCATGTTTCAGCGATTTTACCTTCAGAAACAATTTCCAATCACAGATCCTAATATTGGAGCATGTTATGATAATTACAGGATTGATTTGCCAAAACTAGGCATATTCAAAGCTCGGGCTGCGATTTTCGAAATCAATCGACGGTCATCGTACACGACTAACCGCATGCGACGGTCG
Source organism: Ophraella communa (assembly GCA_035357415.1). Taxonomy (NCBI): domain Eukaryota; kingdom Metazoa; phylum Arthropoda; class Insecta; order Coleoptera; family Chrysomelidae; genus Ophraella; species Ophraella communa. Next base: position 14,022,241 of record CM068991.1, on the reverse strand, counting down.
CATCGAATGAATTATAAATGTTGTATTTTCGACTTCCGACCGATCGCTTTTTCCTATTGCAAAGTTTTGAACGTGGCAACACAGCAGATGTCAAAAATTATAATCTCTAATTTTATTTGTTTGGAAATTAAATAACACAGCCGTTGTTTTAAGAGGTGAATTGTCTTCAGTCTTGGGTATTAAGGTAGCTTAAAAATGATAAGTAATTATATAAGTATACTTAAATCACTTGTTTAATTTAGCAATGTACCCTTAATAACTTCTAAAATAATACCGTTCTCTCAATGTTTAGTGAAGATATTCGAGTTGGGGCTACCATATGAGGTGTTAGTGTTTCAACTAAATTGTTTACCGGATCTTTTGTTTTGTTTTTTTAAAGTCTGTATCCCCCATATCTTCGAACGGGTTAAGCCAAGGCATATAACATCTTTCCGGTCTATTAAATAATATTTCGACTTCTTCTAATTCATCTACTCCATTTAAATATATTTGATCATTAAAATTCATGATAGCATGTATTAAATGTAATACATATATAAATAACAAATAAATAAACAAATACTGAAATGACTAATAACATACAAAATTACCGTCGTACACGACAGAAAACATCGGCTACTTCAGGGCAGGGATTCTTAAGGTCTATTTATAAACTTGCAGTTGCCGTTGCTGTTGCCGTTACCGTTCCCGTTGCTGTTTGACGTTGCAGTTGCCGTTCGTAGTGTCAATTTATAAACTAGATGTTTGATGATGACTGAAGTTCGGCCAATACTTCGAAAAAGAAAAAAAAGAGAGTTGAGCGATTTTTTTTTATTGTGTTTATTATTAAAGTTTGAATTTTCGTGAAGTTTTATTAAGGATTTTTGTTACTATAATGTTAGTAACTTGTTGATATAATGGATGACGATATCTATTTAGGTCATCTGGGAATACTTCTACAATTGCTATAAGTTAAATTAAGCAAAGATGTATAATACATGCACATTCACAGACAGAGTTGAATAAATAAAACATCTTCTTGGGTTTTGATTGGTTAATACGCGAACGGCGAACTGCAAAAGTTAAAACTTCGTTATGTCTGAACGTCAGGGAACGTCAAGCTCAGCGGCGAACGGTAACGGCAACGGTGAATATAAATGTGCAAATGAGAAAGCAGCTTTTTAACTTTCAACGGGAACGGCAACTGCGAGCGGCAACGGCAACTGCAAGTTTATAAATAGACCTTTAACATGTCGATACGTAACGTCACGTTCGAACTACACTGGTCGGCAGCGCAATCGGTACCGAATCGCAACCGACTGGAAGTGATTCTCAACTCCTCCCGATTAAATTTTAATATTTTTTGTTGGTACTACTAACGCTCCACGCTCCACACAAAAATTTGTTTTGAAAAGAGAGGTTATATTTTATATTTATAAATTTGTGATTTATTTTGCTTTGCTTTTTACTTGTATTTATTGTTGTATTTATCTTGATTTTTCTATATTTGTTTATGCTCTTTTCAATTATTTGAACCACATTATTTTAAAAAATGTTACCAATTGTGAATGAAATTGTTTATTTATATATTACCTGCTCTTATTCCCTCTTAATGTACTCACCTTTTGCCATTTTTCAGTAGGTTTTTCACCCAAACCCACGGCATTTAAAGCCCTTGCTAACTGTGCCCATAAATCTTGGAATTTACTCCTTGCATTGGAGACAGATAATCTGCCTCTGGCAAATTTCAAGTGGCTTTCCATGAAATCGCCAAATACTTCTAAGTGTTCCACTTATATATTTATACAACAAAAATGCGAGAATTGACTCAGAGAATCAGAGAAGACCAAAAAAGTAACTCTTATTTACATTTATAATACAAAATAAGAATACCAAAACAAAAGACAAACATCAAAATAAAATACAATTCATATTTTTAAGGCTCTGTCTATGGAAGGTAACCCTCTATAGTTCTGTCTTTTTTCACGAGCGAAATTCAGCCAATCACGCCTCGAATTTCATCAAGTCGGCACCCTCTGATATACCGAACAAAAATGACATTTCTAAACGGTATCAAGTCGGTACGTAATGGGTATCGACTTCATTGAGAATCGCCATTTCGGCGTTTAGTCGGGACGATACCTACCGGATTACGATTGAGAATCCCACTGCAGATCAACCGATGTAATAACCCACACGATAGATTGTGTCGGTCACGGCGATTCAAAAATACATGTTCTTTTAATTTCGTGCGAAAGAGCATGCGACAGCGCATCGCACAAGCTCGAAAATCGCAGCCCTTGACTCAGATCCCGAACTTATCAAGGATGACTACAATGAAAATGACATTGGACGATATGTCGGTCGAGCATCGTTATTATTGACCGAAAGGAAGAAAGAATTGTTGGAAAACTATTGGTCCCCTTTTCCAACATATGACTTTGCAGACGACGCCAAACATTTAAAAAGAAAGTTCAATTATTCATGGTTACAAACGTACTCTCCATGGTTAGTCTATTCAAGGCACCAAAAGGAGCGTTTTGTAAATATTGTAGGTATATTGTTTTCAACAAATCCAAATTCTGTTTAAAGCGTATTAGGGCCATTCATTATGAGGCCATTTTACCAGTTTAAAGATATGCACGACCACTGCAAAAACTATATGGGAACCCACTTCCATAAGATATGCAATTCAACAAGTACTCTCATGTCATTACTACTATTAGCAGTCATATATTTTATATACTAATTTTCCCATTACATTATCAACAGCCTGCCCCCCCCTAGCTTATGGGCTGGTGACGCCCTTGTTCTGTCTTGTTACTTTTATTTCTTATTCTTTAAGTCTTAAATCTTCTATTCTATAAATTTTTCAATAGATCCATCTCGTTAATGGCACAAATTGAATACTCGTGCGCGAACCAACTCCCACTCTCGTAGTTCCCCCTAAATGTTCGTGCCCCTTATAAAATTGTGTTGGTATGACATGCAAAAGTAATTAGTAATCTAAAGTAAAGTAAATCCAAAGAGAAGTCTAGGTACACACACAAGTCGTTAATATTAAATACACAAAGACAAGAAAAACACAATAACAACTAGCAAGCGGCCTTTAAGCTTCGAGCATATATTCTAACGTAGAGACAGCGTCCAAATGAGCTTTGTTTTGTATCAAGGGGGGAAAATAAATGTCATATAGTGTCCAGCAATCTCATTGGTCCGTTTTGAATTTTCGTGTCAATTCGAATTGTCACATATGCCATTATTGTCAATTTGTTTTGCATCTAGAGTTATTTTTACAATTTAATAGTGTTTGGATATTACTTTTAAAGCCAATTTTTAAATTAATTTGAGTATATATTATATGGTGAGAGTTTATGTGATTTGTAAATATAAATATAAACATTAATCATCAAGGTCGTTTAAGAGAAAATATACATTAGCGTCTCATACACTTGTTTAAAAATAGGAAAATGCATAAAGCAAATATACCGCCATATTTTTAAGAATACTGAAAATCTAGAAATTTATGCAATAAATTCAACTTTCTATTTTATAAAATATCTTATGATTCCATGTAAATAATTAATTACTATTACTACTTAAATTCAAGTCTAAAAAATATTTTGTTACATGTTTCAAAATTATAAAAGTATTCATTTCCAACCCCCTAAAAATGATACGACACTGGCTATAGTGTCTGACGGTTTCCCCTTTGATACAAAACAATCACTATTGCTTGCTGCCTCTACGTTAGTATATATGCTCGAAGATACTATCCTCGAAATGAAACAGGTCAGTGTAAAGACATATTCGCATACAAGAAAATATCAAAAACAGAACCTGACGTTGCTAATTTTTAACGAAACAGCTGTCATTGCATTTAAAAACGTATTTTGCGAATAAATAGTGGAAGTTTTGTTCAACCGTTTAGTTTACAGTTCTTAGTAAGATGGACTTCCACAAAGTAAAGGTTATTACAATCAATTTCTTTACATTTTTCTCCTTTAACCAAGTTACCATTCCGTCGTCATTTTTGTTATGTATATTCACTACATCTAAAATGTTCTTAAATTCCATTTTAAATTCAAAAATAAATAAAATCCGGTAATTAATATTCTAACCAACAATTGTAAAAAAATATGGCAATGTCGGTTGTTAACGTTAGACCACGAATCCATATAACAAGGATGTGAAACTCCTATGCCGAGCCCCAAGAACGATAAACATTTACCTTATCGTTCTTGGCCGAGCCCGTGGCTGAATTTACGGCTCCTATCTTGGCAGAGTTTAGTATAAGGTAGTTGCGTACTTTGTACTGCGCATGTTCGAACATCATAACTATTCGAAAACACATGTGGTTGGTTATCTCGCTCGCACAAAGAAAAAGAGAGCCTGTTGCGCTGTACGGAGTACGCAACAACCGAGAATTTAACCCTGCCCAGATAGGCGCCTTTTCTCCTGCTACCCTCTCCACTCAAGTTTCACATCCTTGTTATATATTCGTGCGTTAGACAACTTATATTAAATGTCAACGTCGAAACAGTATATTGTCATAAAAGTCGTGGTAAATTTTTAGTTCCATGGTAAGAAATAATTCTAAAAGTGAGGTTAATCAATGGTTTATTACCTTAGACAAGGAAAGAGAGAGGACTGCGCATTGGAATCAATTTTTGTAACCCATTTACCACCAAACTAATGGCGGACAATATTGACATAGGCGTATCATACGATTTTTCTTATACGATTATTAAATAATCATTTTCATTATTTCGTATTACAAATCTAATTTAAAAAAGTCTTTAAATTTATACTGCTCCAAAAAAAAAGAACAATCATTTAAAAACATATTTACTTAATAAATATTACAATTTTAATCTATTTTATCCATTTTAAATATATATTTTTAATCCACGCCACTGCAAAACTATTACATCTATGAGCAAATAACAATTAAATGAAAAACAATATTCAAAATGTATGTACAATTAATTTAAGTTATCATACATAACATATGTAATTTAGTTAAACATATGTAATTTAGTTAAACAGATACGATGTGCGCCACCGTTACTGAGTAGACACGATATTGTTCGCTCCGAAATATATAGGGTGTGTTCGGGGAGCACGCTTTCGAGCTATGTAGCGCCAAGAGCCATATAACGCAAACGAGGAATAGTACTAGATAGCGCCAAATGGCGCAAATAGCGTGCTCCCCGAACACACCCATAGTCGTACAACTCGAAAATAAAAGTATAAAATACATTAATTACCATTCACATTCCTAAATAATATATTTTCTTGTGTATAGTAATAAGTTAATTTTGATTTTTACGGTATTAATTTGAGTAATAATAATGGCAACAAGAAGCAATACCAAGGCCAAAGAAGACGATCTACAGTCAGTGGTAAAAACATTGGTTCTTAAAATGTGCTCATCAGAAGATTTTATTAATCAAATTACAAATTCAATTGTAAGTACACTAACAGATAAACTATCACATAAAATTGACTTATTGGAAACTGAAAAAAAAGAATTAAAACAAAGCATCAACAATATACAGAAAATTATTGACACCAACAGTGATATAAATCTTAAAGAACGTAATAGGTCATCGCTAAGAGTCTTTGGGATTGCTGAAACTAAAAATGAGAATTGTAAAGATTTAATCATTGATTTACTGAGTAAAAGAATTGGAGTTAGCATTAGCCTATTAAATATTGATACCTGTTATAGAATTGGTAAATATAATACAAAGACGTCTCGTCCGATTTTTTATCAGATTTGTGCAATTTGAAATTAAGAAGCAGATCTATAGTCTGAAGAAAAATCTCAAAGGATCTGGAGTTGTAATACGAGAAGAGTTAACGAAGAATGAACTGCATTTACTGAAGGAATCGATTAAAATATTGGGTAATGGAAATGTATGGTCTGTAGGTGGAAACATCTTCGGAAAAAAAGGTCAAAATGTTTTTCGTATTAAATCAATTAATGATATTAAGTAAACAAACTGTTACTATAATAAGTAATAATCTTTTCAAATAATATAAGTATTAATGTATTCAAATAATATATACATTTTTTTATTTTCTTTCAATGTTTTAAATTGATATAGAAAGCGGAGCGTTCGTGTTTTTTTTCTTTAAATTTTGTTAATTACTTTTATTTCTTTATTTAGTTTTAATAGTATAAATAAGTCAAGTTTTTTTTGTAATTTACGTTTGCTGGGACTATAACAATAATATATTTCACTGCTTGTTTACAAGGGATATCCAAAAAGTATATTTTCAGTGGTTTTATATTTTTCTTGGGTTTATATAATTGCATTGTTTTGCTTGTGAAGTAGAAAGGTTGTAATATAAAAAACTATGCTTATTAAGATTATATTCTATATTTATTAATATAATACGATTTGTGTAATGACACATCAAAAACATTTAAAAATTCAACATGTCAATATAAGATCCTTATCAAAGTCTATAAATGATATGAGGCACTTTGTAATTTCTAATCCGTGTGATTTATTTTGTTTAACAGAAACATGGTTGCATAATGGAATTCCAGATAACATTATTAATATTAAAGGGTACAATTTGTACCGAAATGATCGAACCTCCCATGGAGGAGGTGTTTGTATTTATTTAAAAAATTGTTTTTCTGCTGAATTGATTCCTAATTTAAATAATATAGTAGAACAGCTATGGATAAAAATAAAATTAAAATCGGGTAATATAGCGATTGGTGTGATATATAGGCCACATTCTCTTGAAGTATCATCATTTTTATCATATTTAGAGGATACTTTTTCTTCAATAATTCCAGCCGTTGATAAGGTAGTATGCACTGGTGATTTTAATATTGATTTGCTTAACTCTCTTAACAATAATGTATGCGATTTTTATTCGGTTTTGGATGAATTCAATTTAAAACAAATCATTACATCTCCCACTCGTATAACAGATACAAGTGCAACACTTATTGATCATATTATTACATCTGTCAATGAAGTAGTTATAGATAGTGGTGTAATGTGCTTTGACCGCACCGACCATCATTTATGTTTTTGTACAATAAAAGCTGATTTTCATTGTCCTAATTCCAAAACTTTAACCTACAGAGATTTTAAAAATTTTAATACTATAGAGTTTGAAATGGATTTGTTTAGTATTCCTTTCTTTTGTATATTCGATTTAAAAAGTATAGATGAAAAAGTTAAGTTTTTAGTTGACAATATTTTAAAAGTATTTGACATTCATGCACCTGTGGTAACAAAGAAGGTAAATAAGCCCTTTGCGCCCTGGATGACAGATATACTCGGAATTTTACAGTCGTGTAATGACGTCATTTTCGTGGGAAAAAACGTATGTCCTATTAAATTTATTTGTTGCTAAGTAACTGACTACTGGTGTCTAATTACCTGTATGACTTTCGTTGCTTGTGCAGTTCGCTGTATAACATTGTTGATGTCTAGTGGTATGCCATTCCGAACTTGTTCCTGTTCAATTTGAAAGAAAGCCAACACATTTAGAATTATTAACTGTGTTTGTTCGTTAAATCGATGAGGGTTTTTTGGCGGCATGTTTTGACGCTTTGGCGTTTTCAAAACTTCAAAACTGACAATCACTTGACAAGCATTTCAGGTAAAATTTAGCCACGACAACAACATTTCGGCAAAATTTTTTGTCACTGTCATTTTACATTAGTTAAACAAGGATAGACAAAAATGACGTCATTACAAGACTGTAAAATTCCGAGTATAACCTAAAAATTCTTATGAAATTAAGAGATAAAGCATACACGAAATGGCAAATTACTCGTTCGAATAATGACTGGGACTCTTATAAGCAGTTACGAAATTTTACCTCCAAATCAATAACTAGAGAGAAAAAAGCTTACTATTCTTATAAGTTTGAAAAATCGTCGAGTCGTCAATGTTGGAATATATTAAAAAGTAATTTTTTGTATGTTAATAATTCTGTCTTACCTGAGGAACTCAAAAATCCACATACAATAAATGATTTTTTTATAAATTCTATGCCGCCAAACCAAACTTTAGAATCGACTTTATTAAATTATAAAAACAAATTTATTTGCGACAATCAATTTAAATTTCAACCAGTAGATGAGATAACCATATATAAAATAATTTTACAAATCAAAACAAACGCTATCGGTGACGATCAGATTAATATTAAAATGATCAAATTATGTTGTCCTTATATTTTATCCTATATTAGACATATTATTAATGAATGTTTGAAGAATGGTGTTTTTCCTTCCTTGTGGAAAAAAGCTGTGGTCAAGGTCATACCAAAAAAGTCAAATCCTACTGACTTTAAAGATCTTCGTGGAATAAGTATTTTACCTACACTTAAAATTTTAGAAAGAATTATGGACTGTCAACTTAGAACATTTTTAAATCAAAATCAATTATTTCCCAGTACACAATCAGGCTTTAGAAGCAACCATAGTTGCACAACAGCTCTTCTTCATGTGACTGATGATATTATAAGAAGTATCGATCAAAAGATGTGCACAATTTTAATTCTTCTAGATTTTAGTCGAGCGTTTGACACTCTCAACCATAAAATACTTTTATCAATTTTAGGTTATATCGGACTTTCAAACGAGTCACAAACATTGTTTGGAAGTTATTTGTCAAATCGTGAACAAATGGTTAAAGTAGATGGCGCTGCATCGGATTATAAGTATGTGGAGAGAGGTGTACCCCAAGGATCTATTTTGGGGCCTCTTTTATTTACTATTTACACTAGTCAATTAGTAAAATATTTGAAATACTGTAAAATTCATTCATACGCTGATGACACCCAACTGTACTATTCATTTAGAACGGATGTTAAAGAAGCATGTGAATATATTAACGACGATATAAAAAGGTTTGTTGAAGCAGCAGAAGATCATTGTCTCATAATTAACTCATCTAAATCCCATGTAATGCTGTTTGGACCAAAATCAATTCGTAATTCTTTAAAAAGCCAGATTAATATTAAGATAAAAGGTAGTTCTCTTGAATTAGTGGATAACTCAAGAAATTTAGGAGTTATTATTGATACAGATCTCAAATTCGAAAAACATGTCAACATCTTAATACAAAAAGCTTATAATGCAATAAAATTAATTTACAGCTGTAGACACCTTCTTTCAATTAAAATTAAAACAATGCTTTGTGAGAGTCTGGTTTTGTCAATTTTTAATTTTGCTGATTGCCTGTACGATTCCCATTTAAAATTAATTTATCAACAAAAGATACAAAAAGTGCAAAATTCTTGTATTCGATTAATTTTTGGTTAGGTTAGGTTAGGTGCCCAGCCTCATGTTTTGTCTATTACTTAGAACTTAGAACTTGGAATATGTATATTTATTGTGTTGTAGTACCTAGTACTCAGTGACTTATTTTAGTTGTTTCAATATCAGGTTGAGTGGAAGAACAACGATACCTACTTTTTCACTCATCTATTTTTTTTTCTTTCTTGCTAGTACTCAATGTTAGTTGAACTCCGCCTTTTATTCTGTAAAATCCAAATGTTTATTGTACTGTATTTACTGTATTTCATCTTATAAGAATAATAAAGACGCTTATTATTATTATTATTATTATTATTATTATTATTATTATTATCTATTACCTGAAAGCTGTAATATTAATAGAAATAAATTTCAAGGAAAAAGTTCTAAAATACTTCTTACCTATGAAATGAAATTCCTTCCTCTTTTTTAGCACTCTGACTGTTGCACTTATAAACTACACAATTAACCATTTTCAAATGTCTATTCAGGTAATTAAAAAAGATGAAAATTAATAAAAAAAACTAAAAATTTACAATTCGACGTTCCAAATTTGTTTACCACCAAATATATGTCAAACGTTTGAAAATTGGCTTCAATCAAACGCATAAGGTTTTCATTGGCATGCGCTGTCCTCTCTCTTTCCTAGTCTAAGGTTTATTACAATATAAATGAAATTAGCCTATAAAACTCAATTTTCCGCATATAGTTTGAGTTAAAATATTATAAAAAGTAAGTTACTGTAATTTTCAAGTTACTAAATTTCGAAATTCGTGTGTACCTATTGTTCACCGGAACCCTAAAACCAGTGTGCTTACTTTCGATATGTTTGCCTGTTGTCTAATTATCTACATAAATGTATTTAATCGACAAGGAATAGCCCCATACACTAAAAATGTACTTTTTATATTTTGCAGTTATAAAAATCTTCATTATAAAACGCATTTGTTTATTTTTTTTTTATTTGTATAAAGCTATAAAGCATCAACCACTTGGATTATTAGCTAACAATACACATACAATATACTATACAATAACATTAATGATACATAATCGAGTTGCTTAACTATTGTTGTAGATTGTTAAATAATCCTTTTAAACCTTTTGTTAGGCTTTATTGTACAAAAAGAATAACATTAAACTGGAGACAATTATATGACAACTAATATGTCAAAATGAATTAAAACAATTGTATAGTGAGTAAAATAAAATACAATAATTCTATGACATTCACCCCACCTAGGTAATATAATCGCTCAAATACACAGGAGGGTGTTTTTCTCGTTTACTTCTTCTAGTAGATTCTTGAGAAACTTCGGGAAGTGGAACATAAACATCAGCGTTTCCAAGTTCTGTATGTTGAGGAGGAGTTGAGGAGTTTGTCTCTAATAAAACTTCATTTTCGGAGGGTAATTCTTGTAAAGGTTCTTCCATTGAAGTTCCAATAGGTGCCAGATGTCGCGTGGAAACAGTTATTTCTCTACCATCTGATAACTTAACATGTGAATATTCAGGATTTCCTTCCAACAACTCCACTTCTTCAACCAAAGGCTCGTACTTAGAATGTCGAACTGGTCGCTTCATTAAGACTGTTTCCGAATTCATCAACCATGAAGGCATAGTCATTCCACTTCTTGACCTTCTGGGAAAACTGAACATTCTTTCATGAGGTGTGGTGTTGATTGATGTACATAGCAAAGAACGAATAGAGTGTAAGGCTTCCTGATATACTTGTTCCCAATTATCAATTTCCAGTTGATGAGTTCTCAGGGATAATTCAATTGTCTTCCAGATAATTCCAACGTAACGTTCACACTGACCATTACCTTGCGGGTTGTAACCAGTAGTCCGACTTGTAGCGATACCTGCAGTACTAAGGAATGAATTAAGCTCCTGTGACATGAAGCTTGAGCCTCTGTCAGAGTGTATATAAGCAGGTGTACCAAATAAGACAAACAGTTCTTTAAGTTTAGATATAACAGTACTTGAAGATAGATCTTTACACGGAAAAGCAAACGGAAAACGAGAAAATTCATCAACAACAATCAAAAGGTAACGATTTTTGGAAGATGACGGTAACGGTCCTTTAAAATCTATGTTAAATCTTTCTAGTGGCTGAGTAGCTTTAATAAGATGACTTTCTCTCTTATGAAACCGTGGCTTAATTTCAGCACACACACGACACGAGGATATTGTTGATCGTATCTCTTCTAGTGAGAAGGGAAGGTTCTTACTCCTTACACAGTGATACAATCTTGTTTCTCCAGGGTGACATAAAGCTTCATGTAGAGACCGTAATTGCTGTAGATTTTTTGTAGTAGATGAACAGATTCTTGATAAAGTATCAGCTGAGACATTATATTTCCCAGGTCTATAAATAATTTCATAGTTATAACTTGAAAGTTCTAATTTCCAGCGCATGATTTTCTCATTTTTAATTTTTCCGAAGTGTTTTCTGTTAAACATGAAAGAAACTGATCGTTGATCTGTTATAAGTTGGAAATAACGGCCTATAAGGTAGTGCCTCCATTTCCTCAAAGCTTCTACAATAGCATATGCTTCCTTTTCAATCGAAGAGTGATGTTGTTCTGATTTAGATAGTGTTCTTGAAAAGAAGGCAACTGGCCGATTACTTTGAGATAAAGTAGCTCCAATCGCAAAATCCGAGGCGTCAGTTTCTACAGTAAAGGTAGCTCGGTCATCAACAGATGAAAGAACAGCATTTTGGATATCTTGTTCTTGTTTCAATTCTTCGAAAGCCTTTATTGCTTGAGAATTCAAAGGAAAAGCACTCCTAGTGAGGTGACTTAACTTACTAGCAAATCCAGGAATAAATTGAGCATAATGAGAAAACATACCAAGTGCTCTCCGTAGGGAAGACGTATTATTAGGAACAATCAAATTACGGATAGGCTGAAGACGGTCAGGGTCAGGGCGAATGCATTTATGGCTAATTACGTACCCTAAAAGATGGATTTCATTCATTGAGAAATTGCTCTTATCCATATTCAATGTTAGATTATACTTAGAAACAACTTCCATAAATTGTTTCAAATTTTTATCATGTTCATCTTGATTACGACCACAAATTGTTATATCGTCCAAATATACTTCTACACCTTTAAGACTTTCAGTTGAGATAATTCCTGTGATACCTCGCTGAAAAGCAGGGACCCCATTTCGAACACCAAATGGAATACGTTTAAATTGATACAGTTTTCCACATGCTTCGAAAGCTGTATATTGCTTGTCTTCGTCGACGATGGGAATTTGATAGTAGGCACTTTTGAGATCAATAGAACTGTACACTTGGTATGAAGCAACTCGATTTACAATACTATCTATTCTAGGTAGAGGAAAGGCATCTAATTCAGTGTATCTATTTATTGTCTGGGAATAGTCAACTACCATTCTACGGCGATGATTTTCTGAAGATACTACTAAAACCTGAGCTCGCCATGGTGAAATACTCTCTTCAATTATGTCATTTTTCAATAAGTTTCGAATTTCCAACTCAATAAATTTCAAATCTGATTCAGTATATCTTCGAGATTTAGTACAAATTGGTTTACATTCAGAGGAGAGATTTGTGAAAATTCGGACAGGTTCGATATTAGCTGTTGCCACACTACAAATATTAAGAGGTGCCTGTTCACCGCCAAACTGCACTTGCACGTACGAGTGTCTTCTAAGGATATCATGACCTATTATTAGGTCCGAACAGAGATTTGGAAGAATACTAACAGTAATATCTTCATATTTATGTCCTTGTAGACAAAGGTCGATTTTACACTTACCCTTTGTTGAGGAATGAAGTGATGTGGAAGCCATAGACACTTTCTCTGATTTACTTGGAGTTACAGAAATCTTGAGCTTATGAACCATATTTTCATTAATAAAACTTGAAGAACTGCCTGTGTCTACTAGACCGTAAGCAATCGTACCATTTATAGTAACAGGGATAACAGCTTGTCTCAAACAAGGAGGTATAGAAGCAATACAATTAGAAAAATGAGCAGATGAACCAGTTGATTTCATTTTGCTCTTTTTCATACAAAATTTTTGCCAGTGACCTTTGGTACCACAAACTCTGCAGACTGTGTTCTTCGCAGGACACTCTGCTCGAAAATGCTTTTGAAGACCACAAAAATAACACTTTGCATTGGTAGCAGCAATAGTTTCTTGCTCTGTACATTTAAGAGATATTTCATCATTTTTGTTTATAGCTGAAGTAGCGGATGAGCTCTGGACAACAGCATTTACTGTCGATGATGATAAATATTGCTGTGATTGATACTGTGCGAGTTCCAGAGATCTTGCTTGTCTGAATGCTTCATCTAAAGTCAGAGTATGATTTTCTAGTAGTCTTTGCCGAATGAGTGATGATTGCAATCCATCTATAAACGCATCTCTTATACTTTCATTCCTGTTTATGTCTGCAGTAACAGCTTTGAAATTGCAGTCTTTAGCTAATCGTTTTAAAGATTCAAGGTATCTGTCAATAGTCTCTCCAGATTCCTGTTTTCGAGTCTTGAGCTTATGCCGCGCAAATATTTCATTTACTGGTTTTATATAGATATTTTTCAAAATACTAATAGCATTATTGTAAGTATCGCATTCACTTATGTATTCAAAAACGGAAGGAGATATAAAATTAGTAAGAACCTTTAGCTTGTCCATCTCCTGTATATCAGTTGCAAAAATAAAATTTTCAAAAGTCTTAAACCAGTGATTCCAATGTAGAGATGCATCTGTTTCATCGGGATTAAAATGAAATCGTTCAGGTCGTAAGGCACGTTCCATCGTTGATTCTTATAGAACAATTTTTTTGTACAATAAATTGTTGTAGATTGTTAAATAATCCTTTTAAACCTTTTGTTAGGCTTTATTGTACAAAAAGAATAACATTAAACTGGAGACAATTATATGACAACTAATATGTCAAAATGAATTAAAACAATTGTATAGTGAGTAAAATAAAATACAATAATTCTATGACAACTATATGGCGTGAAGTACATTTATGTCTTTTAGGTATTTAAATAGATTTTGAAAATTACAATTTGCTCCTAATATTGAGCGAATGTTATCAGATATTAGATTGCTTTGTCTTTCAGGATTATATTTTCGACAGTCTATTAAGACATGCTTAACTGTTAGATCACATTTACATACATCACATTGCGGTCTATTGGTCTTAGATATTAGGAAACTGTGAGTTAATCTAGTATGACTTATTCGTAATCTGGTTAACTTAACAAAGAATTGGCGATTTAAGTCTATATCGGACCAAGACTTGATTTCTGGTTTGAGTTTACGAAGTGCAGATTGCGAGACTTGCCAAACGCGTTCCCATTCACTTAACACTTTTTGTTTAAAGAAAGATTTTAAGTCCGTTACTATCACCATTGTATAAACAATGCTATCCACCATTGTATATACAATGCTATCACTTTGTTCACTAATACTGAAGTATCACTGTTGATAGCTTCACGGGCCTGTCGGTCCGCTTCTTCGTTACCTTGTATTCCAATATGAGAAGGTGCCCACATGAAGATAACTTGTAAATGTGCACTATGAAGTTGGTGTAACTCTCGCTTTATGAGACGAGCAATGGGATGAGTAGTGTACAACTGTTTCATAGTTAGCAGTGAACTGAAGGAATCGGTGATAATAAGTGAATTCGGGATAAGATTTTCATTTATGTGAATCAAGGATTGCAAAATTGAGTACAGTTCGCCGGTGTGTATGCTACTAGTAGCTGGGAGTTTAAAATGAAGTGTTGATGATGGAGTAACTATTGCTGAACCCACACCAAATTCGGTCTTAGATGCGTCTGTGTATATATGATAGGGTATTTGGTATTTTGCAACTTGTTCAAGGAAACGTTGTCGAATTATTACAGATGGAGTCTCAAATTTATTGTGTGCTGTAAGTGATAAATCACATGATATAGGTGGGATGATCCAGGGAGGAGGTATAGAGATATTGGATTGAAATATTTCAGGAAATTGGAAGTTGTAAGATGACTGATATCTTCGAATTCTTTCATAGAATAGTGGGTCTAGACGAGTTTTCTTCATGAAAGTCTCCTTAAAACGATTTGCAATTGTATGATGAAGAGTGGGGTGTTGGGTTACGGCAGTTACAGCTGAAGCATACGTTAAAGAGAGGTATTTTCTTCTTAGTTTTAAAGATGGTTCCCCAGTTAAGCATTGCAAACTTGTAGCAGAACTTGTATAGAATGCACCAGTGGCAATTCTTAATGCCGTATTTTGAATAGAATTAAGTTGATTTAATGTTCTAGTTTTGGCTGATGAATATACTATGCAACCATAGTCAAGTTTACTTCTTATCAAAGATTTATATATATGAATAAGACAATTGTAATCAGAGCCCCAGTTGTTATTGCATAGGGTACGCATTAAATTCAAAGCACTTTGACAAGAGTTTTTTAGAAAATTAATATGGGACTTCCATGTTAATCTTCTGTCAAATACCATTCCTAGAAATTTTATACTATCTACATATGTTAGGTTATTTCCGTACAGCTTAAGAGATGGTGCTGCAAAAGAATGTCGCTTAGAGAATAAAACACATTTTGTTTTTGTGGTGGAAAATTGTAATCCTAAGTTTTTTGATGTGTTTTCCAAGTTATTTAATGCAGTTTGTAATATCTTCTGTAGCCACTGGATGTTTTTACCTTTTAAAAATAGTACAAGATCGTCAGCATATAGTCTGGCTTTAACAAGTTTGGAACAGTTATTTAATATTTTATTTATTAATACCAAAAACAGTGTTACACTAATGACAGACCCTTGAGGTGTTCCATTTGCTTGACATTTAGTACTAGATGTAGTGCCATTCGCGCGAACTTGAAACTGTCGTTTGTTTAAAAAATTTTTAATGAAATGAAGCGTATTACCCCTGATCCCCCAACAACTTAATGTTTTTAAAATATCATACCGCCAAGCCATATCGAATGCTTTTGTTATATCAAAAAATATAGCCAGAGTGTCCTGTTTGTTTGCAAACCCTTCATGTATTTCCGATTCCAAATCAATCAATTGTCTAATGTTGATCTGTTTTGGCGAAATCCACTTTGTTCTGTAATAAGTAGATTATTGTTCTCAAGAAACCAGAGTAACCTTTTATTGACCATTTTTTCTAAATTTATGCACAACACGTTTGTGAGAGAAATCGGTCTATAAGATTCTGGATTAGTGCGGGGTTGTTGAGCTTTTAGTAATGGTATTATGATGGCTTCTTTCCATTTAGAGGGAAATGCATGTTTACTCCATATTCTATTGTAAATTTTAAGAAGATAGATTTTGG
The DNA here is from genome assembly GCA_035357415.1 of Ophraella communa. Lineage (NCBI taxonomy): Eukaryota > Metazoa > Arthropoda > Insecta > Coleoptera > Chrysomelidae > Ophraella > Ophraella communa. The sequence goes on along the minus strand of CM068991.1, from coordinate 14,005,623 downwards.
CTGTGTCAGGAAGATTTTGAAGAAAACTGATTGGGATGTCGTCTGGTCCTGGTGCGGAAGCTTTAGTGGTACTTAAGGAAGTATTGAGTTCCTCAATAGTAAACGCAATATTAAGAGGGTGGTTCTCAATATCGTTGAATTGCAGAGGTTCTTTTTCTGCCAGTATTTTGGTTTTAATAAATTCACAGTGATAATTGTTGTCACTAGAGTTGGATTCATACTGTTTTGCTAATAGTTCTGAAATGTCTTTATTAGATGACATTATTTGATTATTCAAACACAAAAAGGGAATCCTTTTGTGATTGTTACATCCCGATATTTTCCTAACATTTTCCCATACGGTCCCTACAGACGTGGATGAATTAATAGTTGATAAAAATGTTTGCCAAGATTTTTTTCTGCTTTCTTTGGTAACGAATCTTACATGGGCTCGCGATTTTTTATATTCAGTAATGTTTTCTATGGTTTTATTTTTCTTCATTTTGTTAAATGATCTTTTATAATTTCTCATTACTTCAGTACACTGTGTGTTCCACCAAGAAAGAGGTTTCCTTTTAGACATTATTCTTGTTTTACCAATATGTTCGTTAGCGGCGTCATAAATTATTGACACAAAAGAATCTACAAGATCATCTATACACACATCTTCTGAAACTTCTTTTAACGTATGGCATTTTGTTTCTATATATTGGTTATATAAGGCCCAATGAGCATTTTTAATGTTCCATTTGGGGATTGGGTTTGTATTTTCTGCTTCTTTATGCGTTTCATAAGATATTTTTATGGGAAAATGATCACTTCCATATAAGTATGGAATAACATCCCATGAAAATTTTGGTGATAATACCGAATCGCTAAGTGACAGATCAATGGTTGTAGTATTGCCTGTATTAAGATTATAACGTGTTGATTGGCCATTATTTAATAAATTTAAGTTTTTTGTATTTAATAAATTTTTAAATTTACATTTTTATATTTCGAACTTATAAAAATCTTCATTATAAAACGCATTTGTTTATCTTAATGTAACTTTTACGAAAGCAAATTTTTATTTTAAATGGCTGGCAACATGAGTGAAGTGTCTAATGACAAGACTATTGACAATGACATTTGTGGCTAACAGCAATTTATTAATTTTATATTGGTCTTAAAGAAAGGATTTGTGAATATGAATATCATCTTTTACTTATATGTCGGAGAATAAAATACAGCGGAGTATTTTCTGACGAACCAATGATAATATTTTGAAGGATATTTGTATTTTTAACAATTCTAAGAAATGTACTGTTACTTTGAATGTTATTTTAATATTTTGTAAAATAAGGTTTAAAGATATTGTTTTATTGCGATAGGCCTAGGCCCAGGTAGACACATGGTTGTCAACGTAGTCGGGATCCCAGGACGATAAGGGTATCATAAAATAAATAAGAAAAAGAGAAATGTGCAGCAGGCAAACTACTCGAGAATAGTTTTTAAAAAAAAGAGTAGTCTTGTTTTGAGATTGAGATCGAACGGATGTCCTGGTGGTCGCGAATTCGTTATTTCCTAAGTCTCGGTCTGTCGCAAGAGATTAGTAATATTGTTTGTATTCTAAGTTAAGTTAACCTTGTACGTGTTTATTTATTTATTCTTAGTGATTAATCTTGTTGTAATCGCGAACATTAATTAATTGTATTAATAAAAGAAATGAGTGAATCACAGGATGTTGAATCTCCAACCAAAGCCCCCGCTTCTCTGACATATATAATATATTATCATTGCTGTATTATTTATTTTAAAACATTAACATTTGATAATTTAAATTTCAAAACTGTCAAATGTTATAAATTACACAGTGTTACCAACATACTTTTTTAAATAAAAATTTTCGTAATTTACATACAAATAATAAATTTTATTAATTTAAAAAATGATAAAATGGCAAAATATAAAAAATATTATAAACAACTTATTTCATATGGCTGTTTTGCCATCTTAAAAGATACAAAACAAGGTGTTACACTACTGAAGTTTCTACAGTCTATATATAAAGATAAAAACTAAATTGAAATAGCGAATAAATGAGAAGATTGCTTGATAGTTATAATAAAAGTTTACTAATTAATGGGAATGTGAAAACAATTAGACCGACAGAGAGTGCGGGTTGCAGATTCTTTAAGGCGGAGCATATTTTGTGCATCTGCGAGAGCTCGAGACAATAAGGATCAATAAGTTTCATCTACATCAAATCGAGCTTACCAACTTCATGGAAGTGTCGCCAACGACCCTGAAAGGCTTCATCAGAAGCATGGGTCCACAAAAGATCTTTCAGGTAGCAATGGAGAGGACGTTGATCCACAACTCATGTAGATCCTAACCTACGGCCCATTATCGCAATTTTTTTTTATTAATTAACACACACACACATATCACCTCACGTAGCTATAAAAAGTTCACAATTGACTGGCTTAGCGCCATTGTGAATAAGCATAATATGTTCTTTCAAAGTTCCTCGTCGTTTATAAGATTTTAAACAAATTTCGCATTTAAACGGTTTATCTCCAGTGTGAATTAGATGTTCTTTCAAAGTTCCTCGTCGTTTATAAGATTTTAAACAAATTTCGCATTTAAACGGTTTATCGCCAGTGTCAATTAGCATATGTCTATTTAAAGTGCACTGCTCAACAAAAGATTTCAAACAAATTTCGCATTTGAATGGTTTTTCGCCTGTGTGAATAAGCAAATGTCTTTTCAAAGTGTACTTCTCAGTAAAAGATTTCAAACAAATTTCGCATTTGAATGGTTTCTCGTCAGTGTGAACTCGCATATGTTTATTCAAATGACCTCGCTGGTTAAAAGATATTAAACATATTTTGCATGCATATGGTTTGTTGTCTGTGTGAACAAGCATATGCCGTTTTAAACTGCTTTTCTTCTTAAAAAATATGAAACAAATTTCGCATTTGAATGGTTTCTCGTGAGTGTGAACAAGCATGTGTTGTTTCAAATGGTCTCGCTGCCTAAAAGATTTTAAACAAATTTCACATTTGAATGTTTTTTTTTCCTTTGTGAATAAGCAAATGTCTTTTCAAAGTATTCTTCTCAGTAAAAAATTTAAAACAAATTTTACATTTGAATGGTTTTTCGCCAGTGTGAATTACCATATGTTGTTTTAAACGGTCCCGCAGCCTAAAAGATTTTAAACAAATTTCACATTTGAATGATTTTCCGCCAGTGTGAACAAGCAAATGTCTTTTCAAATTGCCGTGCTCAGTAAAAAATTTCAAACAAATTTCGCATTTAAATGGTTTTTCGCCAGTATGAACAAGCAAATGTCTTTTTAAATTGCCCTGCTCATTAAAAAATTTTAAACAAATTTCGCATTTGAATGGGTTTTCGTCATTGTGAATTCGCATATGTGCAACCAAATATTGTCGCAGTCTAAAGTATTTTAAGCAAATTTCGCATTTGAATGGTTTCACGCCTGTGTGAACAAGCAAGTGTCGTTTCAAATGTTCTCGCTTTCTAAAAGATTTTAAACAAATTTCACATTTAAACGGTTTATCGCCAGTGTGAATTAGCATATGGTTATTCAAAGTGCACTGCTCAGCAAAATATTTTAAACAAATTTCGCATTTTAACGGTTTTTCACCTGTGTGAACAAGTAAATGTCTCTTCAAATTGTACATCCTAGCAAAGAATTTAAAACAAATTTCGCATTTGAATGGTTTTTCGCCAGTGTGAATTACCATATGTTGTTTCAAACGGTCCCGCAGCCTAAAAGATTTTAAACAAATTTCACATTTGAATGATTTTTCGCCAGTGTGAACAAGCAAATGTCTTTTCAAATAACCTTGCTGGGTAAAAGATTTTAAACAAATTTTGCATTTAAATGGTTTTTCGCCAGTATGAACAAGCAAATGTCTTTTTAAATTGCCCTGCTCATTAAAAAATTTTAAACAAATTTCGCATTTGAATGGTTTTTCGTCATTGTGAATTCGCATATGTGCAACCAAATATTGTCGCAGTCTAAAGGATTTTAAGCAAATTTCGCATTTGAATGGTTTATCGCTTGTGTGAACAAGCATATGCTTTTTTAAACTGCTTTGATTGCTTAAATATTTTAAACAAATATTACATTTTGCTTTCTTGCCCATGGTATGTAAATTTTGAGTTGGAGGTGCTACAGAATACATATATTTTTTTTCTTGGTCAAATTCACTTTCTAGTCCATAATTAATATTTTGTTTAAGTGCTTCCTGGTTACTTGACTGAAATATACATGTTTCTTTTTTTACGAGGTGCCGTGCAATATGTGATACAATTTCAAATCTTCTGGTGTACATACTTCCACATAACCCACAAAATAAGATACCTCTCTGTAATGTCCAATACTTTGTAGAGTTCCGTCTCTTCAAACTTTCTGTAATTAAAAACGTACAATATATTTTAGATATAAAAATATTTCCTAGTATTTTGATTAAATTATTTTCATCGTCATTAAAAAAATTAAAATGTTTTGTTATCTTTCACATGGAAAAATTATAGGAAGATCAAAGGATTTTATATTGAATATTAGGTTTGTTCCAACCACCTGAAATTACTGGTTCAGAATTCTCAATTACTAACGGTTCTCTGTTCAATCTTGTTTGCGGACCAGTAAAATTACCGTCCAAACGATTCTTGCTTGATAGCGAGTACCGAAAGTTCTGAAATTAATGAACATTCGCAATGATTACATTTTCATTTTAATCAATCAAATTTGTTTTTAATGTAAAGTGTAAATAGATTATGGAAGTGTCTTTTAACTTTTTAGTTTTTGAACTGTTCTGAAAACGTTCACAGTTTTTAATAATGCTGAAAAAAACCTAAATAATATTCGTTTCTTGTTCCTACATCTCTGATATTGTCTAATCCTTATAATCTGATGACAGCTCTTCATATACATAATTTAGTATAGATTTTTATCCATATTTAAAAAGTTGTTGAGGTTATATTAATCATGGGTGCATGTGCCATATTAAACTAGTTCAAAATTCGTTCCAACCGTTTGATAGAAGATTACTAGAAACTTTACTAATTTCACTCACACATGCGCATTAAACAATTCAATTACTGGGGTAATTAATTGAATCACAATATATTTTAATAATGGTGAAGTATAGTTAGCTCTCCCGAAGCGTATGTAGCATAAGAGATTATTGATTTATAACATTATTAATAATAATAAATTTTATTTAAAAAGAAAATTTAATGATCATTACATTTGCCTTTATAAAATAAAATTACACAAATTATAAAAATAATCTTCAAAATAGTAGAGAATAAACATAAAATGCCTCGACTGACAAAAATATTTCACAATTGAATCGATATTGTAAACAAAGTGCCTCTTCGGTGTTTCGCCGGTGTGAACAAGCAAATGTCTTTTTAAAGTGCCCCGTTGGTTAAAAGATATTAAACATATTTTTCATGCATATGGTTTTTTGTCTGTGTGAACAAGCACGTGCCGTTTTAAACTCCATTTCTTCTTAAAAGATATTAAACAAATTTCGCATTTGAATGGTTTCACGCCTGTGTGAACAAGCAAGTGTTGTTTCAAATGGTCTCGCTTTCTAAAAGATTTTAAACAAATTTCACATTTAAACGGTTTATCGCCAGTGTGAATTAGCATATGGTTATTCAAAGTGCACTGCTCAGCAAAATATTTTAAACAAATTTCGCATTTTAACGGTTTTTCACCTGTGTGAACAAGTAAATGTCTCTTCAAATTGTACATCCTAGCAAAGAATTTAAAACAAATTTCGCATTTGAATGGTTTTTTGACAGTGTGAACAAGCAAATGACTATTTAAAGTGTCCCGATGGCTAAAAGATTTTATACAAATTTCGCATTTGAATGGTTTTTCGTTATTGTGAATTCGCATATTATGTGCAACCAATTATTGTCGCAGTTTAAAAGATTTTAAGCAAATTTCGCATTTAAGTGGTTTTTCGGCAGTGTGAATTAGCATATGTTGCTTCAAATGGCCCCGCCGTCTAAATGATTTTAAATAAATTTGACATTTAAAAGATTTTTCGCCAGTGTGAACAAGCAAATGTCTTTTCAAAGTGTCCTTCTCAGTAAAAGATTTAAAACAAATTTCACATTTAAATGGTTTCTCGACAGTGTGAACAAGCAAATGTCTTTTTAACGTGCCCCGTTGGCTAAAAGATTTTAAACAAATTTCGCATTTGAGTGGTTTTTCGTCATTGTTAATTCGCATATGTGCAACCAAATAATGTTGCAGTGTAAAAGATTTTAAGCAAATTTCGCATTTAAGTGGTTTTTCGGCAGTGTGAACTATCATATGTTGTTTCAAATGATCCCGCCGTCTAAACGATTTTAAACAAATTTCACATTTGAATGATTTTTCGCCAGTGTGAACAATCAAATGTCTTTTCAAAGTGCTCTTCTCAGTAAAAGATTTAAAACAAATTTCGCATTTGAATGGTTTATCGCCTGTGTGAACAAGCAAGTGTTGTTTCAAATGGTCTCGCTTCCTATAAGATTTTAAACAAATTTCACATTTAAACGGTTTATCGCCAGTGTGAATTAGATGTTCTTTCAAAGTTCCTCGTCGTTTATAAGATTTTAAACAAATTTCGCATTTAAACGGTTTATCGCCAGTGTCAATTAGCATATTATGTCTATTTAAAGTGCACTGCTCAACAAAAGATTTCAAACAAATTTTGCATTTGAATGGTTTTTCGCCTGTGTGAATAAGCAAATGTCTTTTCAAAGTGTACTTCTCAGTAAAAGATTTCAAACAAATTTCGCATTTGAATGGTTTCTCGTCAGTGTGAACTCGCATATGTTTATTCAAATGACCTCGCTGGTTAAAAGATATTAAACATATTTTGCATGCATATGGTTTGTTGTCTGTGTGAACAAGCATATGCCGTTTTAAACTGCTTTTCTTCTTAAAAAATATGAAACAAATTTCGCATTTGAATGGTTTCTCGTGAGTGTGAACAAGCATGTGTTGTTTCAAACGGTCCCGCAGCCTAAAAGATTTTAAACAAATTTCACATTTGAATGATTTTCCGCCAGTGTGAACAAGCAAATGTCTTTTCAAATTGCCGTGCTCAGTAAAAAATTTCAAACAAATTTCGCATTTAAATGGTTTTTCGCCAGTATGAACAAGCAAATTTCTTTTTAAATTGCCCTGCTCATTAAAAAATTTTAAACAAATTTCGCATTTGAATGGGTTTTCGTCATTGTGAATTCGCATATGTGCAACCAAATATTGTCGCAGTCTAAAGTATTTTAAGCAAATTTCGCATTTAAATGGTTTCACGCCTGTGTGAACAAGCAAGTGTCGTTTCAAATGTTCTCGCTTTCTAAAAGATTTTAAACAAATTTCACATTTAAACGGTTTATCGCCAGTGTGAATTAGCATGGTTATTCAAAGTGCACTGCTCAGCAAAATATTTTAAACAAATTTCGCATTTTAACGGTTTTTCGCCAGTGTGAATTACCATATGTTGTTTCAAACGGTCCCGCAGCCTAAAAGATTTTAAACAAATTTCACATTTGAATGATTTTTCGCCAGTGTGAACAAGCAAATGTCTTTTCAAATAACCTTGCTGGGTAAAAGATTTTAAACAAATTTTGCATTTAAATGGTTTTTCGCCAGTATGAACAAGCAAATGTCTTTTTAAATTGCCCTGCTCATTAAAAAATTTTAAACAAATTTCGCATTTGAATGGTTTTTCGTCATTGTGAATTCGCATATGTGCAACCAAATATTGTCGCAGTCTAAAGGATTTTAAGCAAATTTCGCATTTGAATGGTTTATCGCTTGTGTGAACAAGCATATGCTTTTTTAAACTGCTTTGATTGCTTAAATATTTTAAACAAATATTACATTTTGCTTTCTTGCCCATGGTATGTAAATTTTGAGTTGGAGGTGCTACAGAATACATATATTTTTTTTCTTGGTCAAATTCACTTTCTAGTCCATAATTAATATTTTGTTTCATTGCTTCCTGGTTACTTGACTTAAATATACATGTTTCTTTTTTTACGAGGTGCTGTGCAATATGTGATACAATTTCAAATCTTCTCGTGTACATACTTCCACATAACCCACATATTAAGATACCTCTCTGTAATGTCCAATACTTTGTAGAGTTCCGTCTTGTCAAACTTTCTGCAATTTAAAACGTAAAGTTTATATGAAAAATAAATTTGTATTTTTTATTTTGATGAACTCATTTTCTGTTATTCATTAATAATTATACACATCACAATGCAAACTATACAAAAAAAATTCTAGAAGAATTAAGGATATTATTTAGAATATTATCTACTCGGTTAAAAAAAAATGTTGGATTTTTGTTGTAATTATTTATTTAATGAATAACTAATTGAATCACCATATTTATAGGTATTTTAGTAATGATGAAGTGTAGGTAACTCTTCTGAAGAGCATGTAGCATGAGACATTTTTGATTGTTAACAATAATAATTTTTATGTAAAATTGGATAATTATGATATGTCCTATATAAAATAAAATAATATTACACATAGATAGATCATCATAGAAATAGAAGTGAATAAACTTATGATTACTGTTAGAGACGCTTGTATTTAATGACTAAAAAAGACTAAAAAAATAAAAATAAGCACTTAATACTTAAGAATAAAATACATATAATACTAATAAGATTTAAAACAGAGAAGTAGTGACTTGTATATTTTGGTAATTATTTGTAGTAGTTGTCTGAATCGGGTATTTTTGTCATTATCGGTTAATTATCGCTTTCGGGCAAGTAATATTTCAAAAAATATATATAACAAAAGGTACCAATGTCAGTAGTAATAACCCAATTGCATTAATAATTACAGAAGTTTGTTGCCCTTAAGCCACAAACTTGAGAAAGTTGTTAATACATTTTAGAGGGTTACCTATTCGAATAGAAAAATGTTTGCTGAGAATGCGGAAAAGTAGAAACGGAAACAATTTATATTTGATTAGATAATTTCATAGATGTACAATGCACCAGATATGTTCGTCTACTAAAATTGCGGCCAGCATGTCATTAATAATAAAAATAAGCAATGGTTTGGTCACATTTGTATTAATAATAAAAAAAACGGAAGAGAACCAAAAAAAATTAAAATCAATGAGGATAACATAACTTAATCGTTTATGATGAAAAATCTTTATTTTAATATATTTGACAAACAAAAGAAAGGTGGTATGTATAATGCCCTCAATAAGGAGGAAGAAAGAAAGCTAGTCATTAAAGGACTAGTCAATACAGACCCAGAAGAGATCAAAATACAACTGTTCCTTAAAGAGGAATAGGAACATTAAAAACTAACCAATCTATGCTACAAGAAACTATGAGTAGTAGAAGTAGAGTACCCATGTGGTAATTTTGTTTACTCATTTTTTGTACTTCATTATTTTTAAAATGTAAGTGCTTTGTAACAAATTTCGCATTTCATTGATTTATCTATTGGCTGTGTGAACTAGCAAATGTATTTTCAAAGTCCTTCGCGCGGTAAAAGATATTAAACAAATTTCGCATTTGAATGGTTTTTCACCAGTGTGAACAAGCAAATGTGTTTTTAAATTGCCTTGCTGTCTAAATAATTTTAAACAAATTTCACATTTAAACGGTTTATCGCCAGTGTGAATTAGCATATGGTTATTCAAAGTGCACTGCTCAGCAAAATATTTTAAACAAATTTCGCATTTTAACGGTTTTTCACCTGTGTGAACAAGTAAATGTCTCTTCAAATTGTACATCCTAGCAAAGAATTTAAAACAAATTTCGCATTTGAATGGTTTTTTGACAGTGTGAACAAGCAAGTGACTATTTAAAGTGTCCCGATGGCTAAAAGATTTCATACAAGTTTCGCATTTGAATGGTTTTTCGTTATTGTGAATTCGCATATTATGTGCAACCAAATATTGTCGCAGTTTAAAAGATTTTAAGCAAATTTCGCATTTAAGTGGTTTTTCGGCAGTGTGAATTAGCATATGTTGCTTCAAATGACCCCGCCGTCTAAATGATTTTAAACAAATTTGACATTTAAAAGATTTTTCGCCAGTGTGAACAAGCAAATGTCTTTTCAAAGTGTCCTTCTCAGTAAAAGATTTAAAACAAATTTCACATTTAAATGGTTTCTCGCCAGTGTGATCAAGCAAATGTCTTTTTAACGTGTCCCGTTGGCTAAAAGATTTTAAACAAATTTCGCATTTGAGTGGTTTTTCATTATTGTGAATTCGCATATGTGCAACCAAATAATGTTGCAGTGTAAAAGATTTTAAGCAAATTTCGCATTTACGTGGTTTTTCGGCAGTGTGAACTATCATATGTTGTTTCAAATGATCCCGCCGTCTAAACGATTTTAAACAAATTTCACATTTAAATGATTTTTCGCCAGTGTGAACAATCAAATGTCTTTTCAAAGTGCTCTTCTCAGTAAAAGATTTAAAACAAATTTCGCATTTGAATGATTTATCGCCTGTGTGAACAAGCAAGTGTTGTTTCAAATTGTCTCGCTTCCTATAAGATTTTAAACAAATTTCACATTTAAACGGTTTATCGCCAGTGTGAATTAGCATATGATGCTTCAAATGGTACCGCAGTCTATACGATTTTAAACAAATTTCACATTTGAATGATTTTTCACCAGTGTGAACAAGTAAATGTCTTTTCAAAGTGCTCTTTTCAGTAAAAGATTTAAAACAAATTTCGCATTTGAATGGTTTATCGCCTGTGTGAACAAGCATATGCTTTTTTAAACTGCTTTGATTGCTTAAATGTTTTAAACAAATATTACATTTGACTTTTTTCCCCATGGAATGTAAATTTTGAGGGGGGGTTGTTGCAGAAAACATATATTTTTTTTCATGGTCAAATTCACTTTCTAGTCCATAATTAATATTTTGTTTCATTGCTTCCTGGTTACTTGACTTAAATATACATGTTTCTTTTTTTACGAGGTGCTGTGCAATATGTGATACAATTTCAAATCTTCTCGTGTACATACTTCCACATAACCCACATATTAAGATACCTCTCTGTAATGTCCAATACTTTGTAGAGTTCCGTCTTGTCAAACTTTCTGCAATTTAAAACGTAAAGTTTATATGAAAAATAAATTTTTATTTTTTATTTTGATGAACTCATTTTCTGTTATTCATTAATAATTATACACATCACAATGCAAACTATACAAAAAAAATTCTAGAAGAATTAAGGATATTATTTAGAATATTATCTACTCGGTTAAAAAAAAAATGTTGGATTTTTGTTGTAATTATTTATTTAATGAATAACTAATTGAATCACCATATTTATAGGTATTTTAGTAATGATGAAGTGTAGGTAACTCTCCTGAAGAGCATGTAGCATGAGACATTTTTGATTGTTAACAATAATAATTTTTATGTAAAATTGGATAATTATGATATGTCCTATATAAAATAAAATAATATTACACATAGATAGATCATCATAGAAATAGAAGTGAATAAACTTATGATTACTGTTAGAGACGCTTGTATTTAATGACTAAAAAAGACTAAAAAAATAAAAATAAGCACTTAATACTTAAGAATAAAATACATATAATACTAATAAGATTTAAAACAGAGAAGTAGTGACTTTTGGTAATTATTTGTAGTAGTTGTCTGAATCGGGTATTTTTGTCATAATCGGTTAATTATCGCTTTCGGGCAAGTAATATTTCAAAAAATATATATAACAAAAGGTACCATTGTCAGTAGTAATAACCCAATGGCATTAATAATTACAGAAGTTTGTTGCCCTTAAGCCACAAACTTGAGAAAGTTGTTAATACATTTTAGAGGTTTACCTATTTGAATAGAAAAATGTTTGCTGAGAATGCGGAAATATAAACAATTTATATTTGATTAGATAATTTCATAGATGTACAATGCACCAGATATGTTCGTCTACTAATATTTCGGACAGCATGTCATTAATAATAAAAATAAGCAATGGTTTGATCACATTTGTATTAATAATAAAAAAAAACGAAAGAGAACAAAAAAAAAATTAAAATCAATGAGGATAACATAACTTATTCGTTTATGATGAAAAATCTTTATTTAATATATTTGACAAACAAAAGAAAGGTGGTATGTATAATGCCCTCAATAAGGAGGAAGAAAGAAAGCTAGTCATTAAAGGACTAGTCAATACAGACCCAGAAGAGATCAAAATAGAACTGTTCCTTAAAGAGGAATAGGAACATTAAAAACTAACCAATCTATGCTACAAGAAACTATGAGTAGTAGAAGTAGAGTACCCATGTGGTAATTTTGTTTACTCATTTTTTGTACTTCATTATTTTTAAAATTTAAGTGCTTTGTAACAAATTTCGCATTTCATTGATTTATCTATTGGCTGTGTGAACTAGCAAATGTATTTTCAAAGTCCTTCGCGCGGTAAAAGATATTAAACAAATTTCGCATTTGAATGGTTTCTCGTGAGTGTGAACAAGCATGTGTTGTTTCAAATGGTCTCGCTGCCTAAAAGATTTTAAACAAATTTCACATTTAAACGGTTTATCGCCAGTGTGAATTAGCATATGTCTTTTCAAATTGCACTGCTCAGCAAAATATTTTAAACAAATTTCGCATTTTAACGGTTTTTCACCTGTGTGAACAAGTAAATGTCTCTTCAAATTGTACATCCTAGCAAAGAATTTAAAACAAATTTCGCATTTGAATGGTTTTTTGACAGTGTGAACAAGCAAGTGACTATTTAAAGTGTCCCGATGGCTAAAAGATTTTATACAAATTTCGCATTTGAATGGTTTTTCGTCATTGTGAATTTGCATATGTGCAACCAAATAATGTTGCAGTGTAAAAGATTTTAAGCAAATTTCGCATTTAAGTGGTTTTTCGGCAGTGTGAACTATCATATGTTGTTTCAAATGATCCCGCCGTCTAAACGATTTTAAACAAATTTCACATTTGAATGATTTTTCGCCAGTGTGAACAATCAAATGTCTTTTCAAAGTGCTCTTCTCAGTAAAAGATTTATAACAAATTTCGCATTTGAATGGTTTATTGCCTGTGTGAACAAGCAAGTGTTGTTTCAAATGGTCTCGCTTCCTATAAGATTTTAAACAAATTTCACATTTAAACGGTTTATCGCCAGTGTGAATTAGCATATGTTGCTTCAAATAGTACCGCAGTCTATACGATTTTAAACAAATTTCACATTTGAATGATTTTTCACCAGTGTGAACAAGTAAATGTCTTTTCAAAGTGCTCTTCTCAGTAAAAGATTTAAAACAAATTTCGCATTTGAATGGTTTATCGCCTGTGTTAACAAGCATATGCTTTTTTAAACTGCTTTGATTGCTTAAATGTTTTAAACAAATATTACATTTGACTTTTTTCCCCATGGAATGTAAATTTTGAGGGGGGGTTGTTGCAGAAAACATATATTTTTTTTCATGGTCAAATTCACTTTCTAGTCCATAATTAATATTTTGTTTCATTGCTTCCTGGTTACTTGACTTAAATATACATGTTTCTTTTTTTACGAGGTGCTGTGCAATATGTGATACAATTTCAAATCTTCTCGTGTACATACTTCCACATAACCCACATATTAAGATACCTCTCTGTAATGTCCAATACTTTGTAGAGTTCCGTCTTGTCAAACTTTCTGCAATTTAAAACGTAAAGTTTATATGAAAAATAAATTTTTATTTTTTATTTTGATGAACTCATTTTCTGTTATTCATTAATAATTATACACATCACAATGCAAACTATACAAAAAAAATGTTGGATTTTTGTTGTAATTATTTATTTAATGAATAACTAATTGAATCACCATATTTATAGGTATTTTAGTAATGATGAAGTGTAGGTAACTCTCCTGAAGAGCATGTAGCATGAGACATTTTTGATTGTTAACAATAATAATTTTTATGTAAAATTGGATAATTATGATATGTCCTATATAAAATAAAATAATATTACACATAGATAGATCATCATAGAAATAGAAGTGAATAAACTTATGATTACTGTTAGAGACGCTTGTATTTAATGACTAAAAAAGACTAAAAAAATAAAAATAAGCACTTAATACTTAAGAATAAAATACATATAATACTAATAAGATTTAAAACAGAGAAGTAGTGACTTGTATATTTTGGTAATTATTTGTAGTAGTTGTCATAATCGGTTAATTATCGCTTTCGGGCAAGTAATATTTCAAAAAATATATATAACAAAAGGTACCATTGTCAGTAGTAATAACCCAATGGCATTAATAATTACAGAAGTTTGTTGCCCTTAAGCCACAAACTTGAGAAAGTTGTTAATACATTTTAGAGGGTTACCTATTTGAATAGAAAAATGTTTGCTGAGAATGCGGAAATATAAACAATTTATATTTGATTAGATAATTTCATAGATGTACAATGCACCAGATATGTTCGTCTACTAAAATTGCGGACAGCATGTCATTAATAATAAAAATAAGCAATGGTTTGGTTACATTTGTATTAATAACAAAAAAAAAACGGAAGAGAACCAAAAAAAAATTAAACTCAATGAGGATAACATAACTTAATCGTTTATGATGAAAAATCTTTATTTTAATATATTTGACAAACAAAAGAAAGGTGGTATGTCTAATGCCCTCAATAAGGAGGAAGAAAGAAAGCTAGTCATTAAAGGACTAGTCAATACAGACCCAGAAGAGATCAAAATAGAACTGTTCCTTAAAGAGGTATAGGAACATTAAAAACTAACCAATCTATGCTACAAAAAACTATGAGTAGTAGAAGTAGGGTACCCATGTGGTAATTTTGTTTACTCATTTTTTGTACTTCATTATTTTTAAAATTTAAGTGCTTTGTAACAAATTTCGCATTTCATTGATTTATCTATTGGCTGTGTGAACTAGCAAATGTATTTTCAAAGTCCTTCGCGCGGTAAAAGATATTAAACAAATTTCGCATTTGAATGGTTTCTCGTGAGTGTGAACAAGCATGTGTTGTTTCAAATGGTCTCGCTGCCTAAAAGATTTTAAACAAATTTCACATTTAAACGGTTTATCGCCAGTGTGAATTAGCATATGTCTTTTCAAATTGCACTGCTCAGCAAAATATTTTAAACAAATTTCGCATTTTAACGGTTTTTCACCTATGTGAACAAGTAAATGTCTCTTCAAATTGTACATCCTAGCAAAGAATTTAAAACAAATTTCGCATTTGAATGGTTTTTTGACAGTGTGAACAAGCAAGTGACTATTTAAAGTGTCCCGATGGCTAAAAGATTTTATACAAATTTCGCATTTGAATGGTTTTTCGTCATTGTGAATTTGCATATGTGCAACCAAATAATGTTGCAGTGTAAAAGATTTTAAGCAAATTTCGCATTTAAGTGGTTTTTCGGCAGTGTGAACTATCATATGTTGTTTCAAATGATCCCGCCGTCTAAACGATTTTAAACAAATTTCACATTTGAATGATTTTTCGCCAGTGTGAACAATCAAATGTCTTTTCAAAGTGCTCTTCTCAGTAAAAGATTTAAAACAAATTTCGCATTTGAATGGTTTATCGCCTGTGTGAACAAGCAAGTGTTGTTTCAAATGGTCTCGCTTCCTATAAGATTTTAAACAAATTTCACATTTAAACGGTTTATCGCCAGTGTGAATTAGCATATGTTGCTTCAAATGGTACCGCAGTCTATACGATTTTAAACAAATTTCACATTTGAATGATTTTTCACCAGTGTGAACAAGTAAATGTCTTTTCAAAGTGCTCTTCTCAGTAAAAGATTTAAAACAAATTTCGCATTTGAATGGTTTATCGCCTGTGTGAACAAGCATATGCTTTTTTAAACTGCTTTGATTGCTTAAATGTTTTAAACAAATATTACATTTGACTTTTTTCCCCATGGAATGTAAATTTTGAGGGGGGGTTGTTGCAGAAAACATATATTTTTTTTCATGGTCAAATTCACTTTCTAGTCCATAATTAATATTTTGTTTCATTGCTTCCTGGTTACTTGACTTAAATATACATGTTTCTTTTTTTACGAGGTGCTGTGCAATATGTGATACAATTTCAAATCTTCTCGTGTACATACTTCCACATAACCCACATATTAAGATACCTCTCTGTAATGTCCAATACTTTGTAGAGTTCCGTCTTGTCAAACTTTCTGCAATTTAAAACGTAAAGTTTATATGAAAAATAAATTTTTATTTTTTATTTTGATGAACTCATTTTCTGTTATTCATTAATAATTATACACATCACAATGCAAACTATACAAAAAAAATTCTAGAAGAATTAAGGATATTATTTAGAATATTATCTACTCGGTTAAAAAAAAATGTTGGATTTTTGTTGTAATTATTTATTTAATGAATAACTAATTGAATCACCATATTTATAGGTATTTTAGTAATGATGAAGTGTAGGTAACTCTCCTGAAGAGCATGTAGCATGAGACATTTTTGATTGTTAACAATAATAATTTTTATGTAAAATTGGATAATTATGATATGTCCTATATAAAATAAAATAATATTACACATAGAGATCATCATAGAAATAGAAGTGAATAAACTTATGATTACTGTTAGAGACGCTTGTATTTAATGACTAAAAAAGACTAAAAAAATAAAAATAAGCACTTAATACTTAAGAATAAAATACATATAATACTAATAAGATTTAAAACAGAGAAGTAGTGGCTTGTATATTTTGGTAATTATTTGTAGTAGTTGTCATAATCGGTTAATTATCGCTTTCGGGCAAGTAATATTTCAAAAAATATATATAATAAAAGGTACCAATGTCAGTAGTAATAACCCAATTGCATTAATAATTACAGAAGTTTGTTGCCCTTAAGCCACAAACTTGAGAAAGTTGTTAATACATTTTAGAGGGTTACCTATTCGAATAGAAAAATGTTTGCTGAGAATGCGGAAAAGTAGAAACGGAAACAATTTATATTTGATTAGATAATTTCATAGATGTACAATGCACCAGATATGTTCGTCTACTAATATTTCGGACAGCATGTCATTAATAATAAAAATAAGCAATGGTTTGGTCACATTTGTATTAATAATAAAAAAAAAACGGAAGAGAACCAAAAAAAAAATTAAAATCAATGAGGATAACATAACTTATTCGTTTATGATGAAAAATCTTTATTTTAATATATTTGACAAACAAAGAAAGGTGGTATGTCTAATGCCCTCAATAAGGAGGAAGAAAGAAAGCTAGTCATTAAAGGACTAGTCAATACAGACCCAGAAGAGATCAAAATACAACTGTTCCTTAAAGAGGAATAGGAACATTAAAAACTAACCAATCTATGCTACAAGAAACTATGAGTAGTAGAAGTAGAGTACCCGTGTGGTAATTTTTTTTACTCATTTTTTGTATTTCATTATTTTTAAAATTTAAGTGCTTTGTAACAAATTTCGCCTTTCATTGATTTATCTATTGGCTGTGTGAACTAGCAAATGTCTTTTCAAAGTCCTTCGCGCGGTAAAAGATATTAAACAAATTTCGCATTTAAATGGCTTTTCACCAGTGTGAACAAGCAAATGTGTTTTTAAATTGCCTTGCTGTCTAAATAATTTTAAACAAATTTCGCATTTGAATGGTTTATCGCCTGTGTGAACAAGCATATGTCTTTTCAAGGAGATTGACCGGCTAAAATAATTTAAACAAATTTCGCATTTGAATAGGGGTTCGCCTGTGTGAACAAGCATATGTTTTTTCAAACAGACTCGCTTGCTAAAGTATGTTAAACAAATTTTGCATTTGTATGATTTATCGTCTGTGTGAACACGCATATGTTTTGTCAAACTGTCTCGTCGGCTAAAAGATAATAAACAAATATCACATTTGAGTGGTTTATTGTCTGTGTGAACGAGCTCATGCTGTTTCAGACCGCTTCGGTTGCTAAAAGTTTTTAAACAAATTTCGCATTTGGATGGTTTATCGCCTGTGTGAACTAGCATATGTTGTTTCAAACTGGCTAGTCGGCTAAAAGATATTAAGCAAACATCACATTTGAATTGTTTTTCACCTGTGTGAACAAGCAAATGTCTCTTCAAAGTGCCACGCTCGGAAAAAGATTTTAAACAAATTTCACATTTAAATGGGGTTTCCCCTGTGTGAACTAGCATATGTGTATTCAAATGACCTCGCCGGTTAAAAGATTTTAAACAAACTTCGCATTTGAATGGTTTTTCGTCAGTGTGTACTAGCATATGTCTATTCAAAGGACCTCGCTGGCTAAAACCCTTTAAACAAATTTCGCATTTGAATGGTTTATCGTCTGTGTGAATAAGCAAATGTCTTTTCAAAGTGCCTCGCCTGCTAAAATATTTTAAACAAATTTCACATCTGAATGGTTTTTCGCCTGTGTGCGTGCGCATGTGATTATATAAATTACTAGGATGGTTGAAAACCTTAAAACAAATGTAACATTTTGTTTTTTTACCCACTGTGTGTAAATTCTGAGTTTGAGTTGCTACAGAAAACTTATTTTTCAACTCTTGGTCAAATTTATTGTCTAGTCCATAATGAACACTTGGTTTCTTAGCTTTTGGGTTACTTGACTGAAATATACATGGTTTGTTGTTTACAAGGTGATGTTTAAAATGCGATACAATTTCAAATCTTCTGGTGTACATACTTCCACATAACCCACAAATTAAGATACCTCCCTGTAATGTCTGATACATTGTAGAATTCCGTCTTGTCAAACTTTCTGCAATTTAAAACATACAGATTATATGAATATAAAAATATTTTGTTGTATTATGATGAGCTCATTTTCTGTCATTCAATAAAAATGTTCACATTTTTTTATATACAATTATTATTGTTAAAAAAATAATAAAAGTAAGGTTAACTGATTATATTGATAAGTTTAAAATTTTATCCAGAATGCAATTAGGATTAAGACAAAAAACAGCAACACAAGACACCATTGTGCAATTAACACCAAATATTTATGAAGCAATTGATAAAGGAAAACCATCAATAGGTATATTTATAAAAACCACAAAAGCATTAGGCAACCAGCTACATGTGGGGTTCTTTGAGAAACAGTATTGGGTCTTTTGTTATTTATTTTAGATCTTAATGATCTAACCTTAACCTTAAGCATGTGTGTGCAATAACTCCCTATTATATCAAATGTAAATAACTAAAAACAAAATACCTAATTAACTACATATATAGTAGTTTTCATTGTTATACTGTTAAACTCAGTTCTCTTGACTCTTGACATGTTTAGTTATTGGCTGTATAATAAAAAATTAGACAAAAATGGGGAGGCTATTATTACTATAGTAAGTAATTATTGTTTGGAAGGCAATAAAAACATTTTTTTATATAGGTAAGTGTTTTATATGTTTATATAAGGTTTATCATAATCAATGTAACTGAAAAAAGAGTGGTAAATTAAATTACTTTTTACTTGGGTAAAGTCTTATTATCTGTATATGCTTCAGCCAAGTATAAATTTAATACACAAGTACCTACAACAAAATTCTAGCAAAAAATTTCCAAACTGGTCACTAATCATAAATACTTTGTTAGATCCCTACAGTCAATCTATGTACCCAAAGACATAATTAATGTTCTCATGTATTATCTGAGCATACATAACATTTTTAGTGTTTATCATATATATACCTTTTTTTGATGGACTTCTATACTTTAGTTGACTGGAGTTGCACTTCATGGTTTTCTCATCACTTACGCAGATGGCTCCTTCAGTTTTTAAAAAGGTTTCCTGTAAATGATCTGTATAATATAACTTAGAATCATTTTCCTGTTTTACTGAAAACAAATCGTTTTTTATTACACAAGCTTGAACGTCCATTTCTTCAAAACAAATTTCTTCTTTGATTTTTTCATTTGAAAGAAAGTGCTCATGAACTTTAGGTTCCTCCATGAAAACATCATGTGGTTCTTGTGTCACATCCATTATAAGGAATTATCTTTGTAATTTACGGGTTAAAAACTGTTACCTATCCCCAAAAACGATAAACATTTAAATGTTTATCGTTCTTGACCTTTCCCATAAACTTAAATGAGAATGACAGTTCTTTTAAAATAGTTGATCCACCAGCCGCAAATGGCGCTGTTACTCGTAAAATGGACAGGATTAAAAATTAGTCTTTAGTTCTGTCCAAGAACGATAAACATTTACCAGGATTGCCTAATCTGCCTGATTTGTCCGCCAGCTGTGTGACGTCATTGCAGTCCTTCATTATAACGTTTACCATATAAAAGCATGGAAATAATAGGAATTACACACTATTTTTATGATTTCTGAAATACTAATGTACCACTATTTAGATTTTTAAGATTAAACACTTATAATTTATAATAAATAATCCCATAAAATCGTTTAAATACTTATATTTAATTAATTTATTGAATATTATTTGGGAAATAGGTAGAGTAAAGAAAACACTATTTAGTTCTATTTTTATTTTAAAAAATACATTCAAATAAATTTATTATTACACAAAATCATTCCTAAAACTAGTGTTTTTTGACAAACAAAGAAACAATAAACAATTTGCAGCATATTACTAGTACAATCCGTGAATCTTTTATGGAGCGACATAATATGTATTCTATAGAGAATTTTAAATTACAAATTTAAAATTAACAAAAAATACTACATATTAAAAAAATAGTAAGTAAGTAAACTATCTCATTAAAAACGTAAAATAAAAAATGTATTCACTATTGAATATTAACGTTGACACTCAACGATACTAACCAAGCAATGTCCAGCCAAGCAGTGTAACACATGAAATTTAAAAGTCCGAACTGGAGTTTAAAAGAACAGTTTTTTAAAAATTTTACACAAAAATGCAACGTACACTAATGTATCCACAATATCTACCAGTCAAAATTTTGAATATTTTTATAATAAATCTAAAAACGACGATTGAAAACGACCTAAAATGCACTGTCAAGATAGGAAAAATACGGCCGAGGACTGCAGTGACGTCACAGGCCACCACGTGCAATCGATTTTTTGGCGAATGTACGTCTTATGGGATTAAGCAATCCTGGTAAATGTTTATCGTTCTTGAGTTCTGTCGTAAAATGATAAGGGAACGTCAAAGTCAAGTGTATATCGCTTAGACAAGGAAAGAGAGAGGACTGCGCATTGGAATAAATTTATTAAGGGCCGGTTTATTCATCTGTTCAGTAAAGTATCCGTTAGTTATTTGTTCACTAAACTTAAAGGTCACCTGTAAGCAGTTTGTGTTTATTCAACGTATTTTATTCGTTCAGTAGTTACTGAATACTTGTGACTACGGGAGATAGGGCAACAGTGTATTTTCTGTGGTTTATGAGACTGACTTTACCTTAGAACAAAAAGATGTTTTTGTTCTAAGGACTCTACTAATGAGTTCTATAGTTTTTTTTGACAGATGACATTTTACCCTGCATCAGCTGTGTATCTTGTTTGGTTTTTTCGAGATTTTAAAAGATTATTAGAAATTTTTATTTAAATCTGAGGGTTAACAAAAGCTGTTGCAGTGACGGAGTCGGATTGTTTCTAAAAAATTTCATTATTTCCTAAATGGTTTTCTAACATAGTTTACAATAAAATACCTTTTAGATTGGTGTAAAAGTATTCCTTCTATGAAGGCTAAAGTTTGTGCAACCGATTTTTTTGTTAAACGAAATTATCCCAATAGTTTAAATTGTCCCATTGGTGAAATCTGTTTTATAAGGTCGGCGATCGTTAATATAGTCAAGAAAAAGATTTATTTCGTCAATAACATCCATTTTAAAAAAATTAAGGAAAAACACAAAACACGCGAAAAACAATTTTAGGTTAGAATCTCCTCTGTAATTCCTTAATGACAGGTCCAATCGATCTGTAAGTTAAAGTCTTCAGTAGCTTATAATTACTGAAAACTTGACGTTACTAGGAGATGAATAAACACTTACGGACGACAATCTTCTCAGTAACGCTACCGAACACTTTACTGAAAGGTGAATAAACCGGCCCTAAGGATAATAAAAAACTCTTCGTTTTAACAAAACTTCCAATATTTATTTAAAAACTGCTTTTTTAAAAGACTCAATGACAGCCGTTTCGCTAGACAACTAGCATCGTCAGATTGACATATTGAGGGCCGGTTTATTCATCTGTTCAGTAAAGTATCCGTTAGTTATCTGTTCACTAAACTTAAAGGTCACCTGTAAGCAATTTGTGTTTATTCAACGCATTTTATTCGTTCAGTAGTTACTGAATACTTATCAATACGGGAGATAAGGCAACAGTGTATTTTCTGTGGTTTGTGAGACTAACTCTACCTTAGAACAAAAAGATCTTTTTGTTCTAAGGACTCTATTAATGAGTTCTATAGTTTTTTTGACAGATGACATTTTACTTTGCATCAGCTGTGTTTCTTGTTTGGTTTTTTCGAGATTTTAAAAGATTATTAGTTAAATCTGAGGGTTAACAAAAGCTGTTGCAGTGACGGAATCGGGTTGTTTCTAAAAAAATTCATTATTTCCTAAATGGTTTTCTAACATAGTTTACAATAAAATACCTTTCAGATTGGTGTAAAAGTATTTCTTCTATGAAGGCTAAAGTTTGTGCAACCGATTTTTTTTGTTAAACGAAATTATCCCAACAGTTTAAATTGTCCCATTGGTGAAATCTGTTTTGGCTATTATAAGGTCGGCGATCGTTTATATAGTCAAGAAAAAGATTTATTTCGCCAATAACATCCATTTTAAAAAAATTAAGTAAAAACATAAATCACGCGAAAAACAATTTTAGGTTAGAATCTCCTCTGTAATTCCTTAATGACAGGTCCAATCGATCTGTAAATTAAAGTCTTCAGTAGCTTATAATTACTGAAAACTTGGCGTTACTAGGAGATGAATAAACACTTACAGACGACAATCTTCTCAGTAACGCTACCGAACACTTTACTGAAAGGTGAATAAACCGGCCCTTAGTCTTTTAAAAAAGCAGTTTTTAAATAAATATTGGAAGTTTTATTAAAACGAAGAGTTTTTTATTATCCTTAATAAGATGGACTTCCAAAAAGTAAGGGTTAGTACAATCAATGGAATCAATTTATGTAACCCACTTACCACCAAACTAATGGCGGACAATATTGACATAGGCGTATCATTCGATTTTTCTTATACTATTATTAAATAATCATTTTCATTATTTCGTATTACAAATCTAATTTAAAAAAGTCTTTAAATTTATACTGCTCCAGAAAAATAGAACAATCATTTTAAAACATATTTATTTAATAAATATTACAATTTTAATCTATTTTATCTATTTTAAATATATGTTTTTATTCCACGCCACTGCTAAACTATTACATCTATGAGCAAATAATAACAATTAAATGAAAAATAATCTTTTAAACTGAATGAAAACCATTTTCAAAATGTATGTACAATTAATATAAGTTATCATACATAACATATGTGATTTAGTTAAACATCTATTGCCTGAAAGCTGTAATGAAATGAAATTCCTTCCTCTTTTTTGGCACTCTGACTGTTGCACTTATAAACTGCACAATTAACCATTTTAAAATGTCTATTCAGGTAATTAAAAAAGGTGAAAATTAATAAAAAAACTAAAAAAATACAATTCGACATTCCAAATTTGTTTACCACCAAACGTTTGAAAATTGGCTTCACTCACACCACACACATAAGGTTTTCATTGCCATGCGCTGTCCTCTCTCTTTCCTAGTCTAAGCCTTATAGCAATGATTTAAAATATTAAGTAAAACAGGTGTGAATTTTTCAAAGCGGATGGTTAAACTGGAAGATAACCTAAAAAAGTTTTTAACCAGAAAATTACAAAGCTAATATCCTTTTAAACCTTATTCTATGATATCCTTATAATGGATGTTTTACAAGAACTACATAATGTTTTCATGGAGAACCCCAAAGTCCAACAGCACTTTTTTTCACATGAAACAATCAAAGAAGAAATTTGTTTTGAAGAAATGGACGTTCAAGCTTGTCTAATAGAAAACGATTTGTTTTCAGTAAAACAGGAAAATGATTCTAAGTTATATACAGATCATTTACAGGAAACCTATTTAAAAACTGAAGGAGCCATTTGCATTAGTGATGATAAAACCATGAAGTGCAACTCATCCAGTCAACTAAAGTATAGAAGTCCATCAAAAAAAGGTATATATGATAAATACAATACATGAGAACATTAATTAATGTCTGGGTACATAGATTGACGATAGGGATCAAACAAAGTATTTATGATTAGTGATCAGTTGAGAAATTTTGTGCTAGAATTTTGTTGTACTTGTGTATTAAATTTATATTTGGCCAAAACATTGTAACAGTACCTGTTAACATTTTAAGCACCTGGTATCCTAAATAATTAGTACCGCTAGCTCCATCTATCCTAAAACATTTTTAATAATAAAATAATGAATACAGTCTCTATAATTATAATTGGAAGTTCAAAGTAGCTACGCTACGAGGTGTACTAATGAGTTGGCATTATCGAGTTCAATAAGTTTTAATAATTATTCGAGTCTCATTTCTTCTATTGATTTACTGTCATATACAGAAAGTTGGAATATAAAACAGTAAACTAGAGGCAACTCTTTAGTAAACTAGAGGCAACTCTTTAATTGAAGAACCAGAAAAACCAGAAGCATCTCTTGAATTTGGAGATTACATAAACTTGAATAACTTGTAAACTGTAAGCTTCTTAACTGGATTATCTCTACAACTGGGGCAGATCATCCCTCCACTAGTGATATTCTATAATCATTTGGAACCACCTAGACAGTGCCGTAGCGACCCCAAGGTGCGGCGAAGGATCGTCCACTATCGTAACAGATAAGTTTATTGAGATCTATCAAGTTTACTGTTCCCATATTTTTTCTCTTTTATTTCCGTGTATATCTATCTATATCGTCAACTGTATTAGCATAAGTATTTTTAAAGAATTGTTTGCGGATTATTTTGTTGTAACGTATTCTCTACCTCATTAATTTCAGCACCAAGGAAATCTTATTATCTTTTATATGTTTGTACATTTTCAAATCATTTTTTATCTTCATAGACAGTTTTTTCTGACATCTTTCTGTCATCTCATGATACTTATTTAAATAACTCAGCTTAAAACAACTTTCTTCAGTAGTATCATAAAAAATAAAAAGATTTCAGTGGCGCCCTTATAATTTCTTAGAGAAACAAATATTGTACAATAGTCAGAGCTAATGAACTTACTCACCCCTAGCCGAGGTATTTAACTATCATAATTTTTGTGTGATAAACATTTATAAATTCTGTTAATTATTGAAGTATCTTTTACAACTAATTAAAGACGAAATTAAGCTTAATGTTTGTTTTATTGTAAATTACATTTTTTCTTTTGGTATATTTTTATTTTTTCAAGAAAGTTAACTAAATATTTTTATAAATTCACTATCAACGACCAACTAATATTACAAATTGACGCTCAACGTAATAATTTGGTTACAAATTGGCGCCCAAACGCTGGTTTCATTTTTTCTCTGACTGTACAATAATTTTTTTCTTTGGGAAATAGTTTTTCTATTCGAGAAAAGTACTTGGTGCATATATCTACATATTATTTTTTTCATAAATCATTTTTTTAAATATCTTCAATATTAATATTACGTAATTAATTTTTTAACTATCTTAAATATTTTTATAAACAGTTCAATTTCCTTTGATTTTTCCTATTGTGTTTTTAATACCTATATTATCCCTCACGTACAACACTGATAGATATATTTATTTATTTGCTTAACTATATTGATTGTTCAAATTTGTAGCAAACAGTTTATTTCGACGATAATAACTTGTACTTTTTATTGCTTATTTAGGTACCAGTTTTTTGTTTTTTTGGTTAATGACTTTAAAATAGAAATTTTAATATTAACGTTGTTTTAAAAATAACCATTGTAATTTATATTGAAGCAGTTTGATTTATATTCGTTTGGGACTGGTTTTTTTTTTTGTCTTTCTTTTCTTCTTGACAATTAGGAAAGTTTTGCACTTTTAAAATATTTAATATTTTTACAATTTTCTTTTGAATTAAAATGAAAGCTGAATATTTGAAAGCACATGAACTTGTTTATGAAGTTTCATTATTTGATGTAGAGGTTCCTTCAAAGGTAGAGGAGTTACGTAAGCTTTTTAGAGGTTTAAGGGCACAACAATCCGCTGATAGATCGTTTAAGGAGGGTGTAAATTCATATCCTTTCGAGGATGATTTAAACGAAATTAATATAACATTAAAGGAACTTAAATCGGAAATAGATTCTTTTAGTGGTAATAAATTAGATTCAGCTTATAAAAGAATTTCAACAAGGTTAACTCATGTAAATGGTAGGATACATAGGATGAATGTGTCAGATAATGAGCAAAAGAAAAAGCAGGGTATTTTAAAAAGTAAGGTTTTAATGTTAGAAGCAGATTTAGATATAAAAATTCCGGATCCGATTGTCACTAGCAATCCATCCACTTTGGGAAGTGATGCGCAAAGTAATGTTATCAAATACAATGACATTCATAAATGGAACATTTCTTTTGATGGTACAGGTTCACTTCATGATTTTTTGTCGAAAATAGAGTTGCTGAAAAATTCTCGAGGTGTGTCAGATGATGAATTGTTTATTAAATGTTTTGAATTTTTTAAGGGGTCAGCATTAGTTTGGTTTTTATCTATTAAAAATAAAGTAACTTCTTGGTCACACATTGTATCTAAACTTAAAGACGATTTTTTGCCTTGCAATTACCAGTTTAATTTAGAGTTAGAAATTAACAACAGAATGCAAACAGTTAATGAGCCAGCACATTTATTTATTGCACAAATGGAAAACATGTTTAGTAGATTAGATATAATACCGGACGAAGAAAGTAGGGTTACCAGAATTAGGCGAAATTTGTTACCATTCCATGTCTCTCAGTTAGCTTTGCACTCACCTAAAACTATTGATGAGTTAAGTAATCTTTGTAAACGGATTGAAGAATCACAGCTCTGGGCTGATAGAGGTAGAAATTCAGCTACAGTAAATAATAATTGTTATCTGAATAATAATAGTAGCTTTTTTGAACCGGAATCAAATTTTATAAATCGGCAAAACACTGTTAGGTACTCTAGTAACTTTGTAGCAAATAATAATGCACATAGATCCCGCGGTAGCAATACAAATAATAACAATGTTTCGAATAATTCAACTAGAATTTGTTGGAATTGTGATAAGAGAGGTCATATATATAATAATTGCAGATTACCTAGAACTATTTTTTGTTATGGTTGTGGTAGGAAAAATGTGGTTAAGTCAAAATGTTTTCGTTGCTCAAAAAACTCAATACAGACTGGACAGGAAAGTCTGGGCGCTGTTTCCAGTCAACCAAGGGAAAATATACCGGACAATCAATCACAAAAAAACCAAAAATTCAAATGCTCACCGAAACAAAAAATAAATGTCTTCACTTCTCCCAGTGAGTGGAACAATTACCTTAAGTTTGTACATAATTTTTTAAATAACATTTCTTTTACTACTTCTGATTGTGCAGGTGATTCTGATCATATTAATATTTTACGTAATTCATCTAAATCAAATTTACAGACAACTAGTTTAAGGGAGGTATCTAATTCTAATGTTAGTCCTTTGTTTGTGAAAAAGAGTAACGATAATAGACCATATCTCAATATTAAGATAAATAATATTGAAATTTTAGCTTTGATTGATAGTGGAAGCAATTCTTGTGTTTTGGGTAATCAAGGTTTTAATATTTTGCATTGTCTTAACTTACCGATTCAATATGAACTTTTGCCTAGTATCACTACAGCTGATGGTACGGTACAGAATGTTATGGGTTGTATTTATGCTCCGGTTTCTCTCAATGATGTAACACATGAAATTAAGATTTGGATTATTCCTTCTATTGCTCACTCTTTGATTTTGGGGATGGATTTTTTAAAAATATTTAAAATTGATGTTGATTTTCACTCTTTATCTTACTCGATGTTATCTTCTCTTTGTGTCATTAATGCAATTCAACCAATTTCTGCATTGTCTTCAGTACAAAAGGATAAATTGAACAGGGTTGTCAAGCTTTTCGACGAAATTTCTCCTCCAAATTCTTTAGGTAAAACACATTTGATTGAGCATGATATCGATACTGGGGATGCAAAACCCATCTGTCAACGACAATATCCATTAAGTCCAGCAATGCAGTTTCATTTGAGAAAAGAGATTGATGAGTTATTGAGGCTAAAAGTTATTCAAAGAACATCATCACCTTGGAACAGTCCGTTATGGCTCGTTCCCAAGAAAAATGGGGAGTATAGAGTTTGTTTTGATGGTAGAAAGCTCAATTCTGTAACTATTTCTGATTCTTATCCTATGCATTTAGTAGATTCCGTTTTAAATAAGCTCAGGGATGCAAAGTATCTTACTTCTATTGATTTACGTAAAGCTTTTCTTCAGGTACCTTTAACTGAGTCTTCTAAACCTAAAACAGCTTTTTCAGTGTATGGTATTGGTTCTTTTGAATTCACCCGGATGTGTTTTGGATTAAAAAATGCTCCAAGGACAATGGCTCGGTTAATGGACAGAATTATTGATCCTTCCATATTACCATATTGTTTCTGTTATCTGGATGATATCATTGTCGCTACTCCCACTTTCGAATTACATTTAGAGATTTTGGAGAAATTGTATAAAAGGTTGAAAGAAGCTGGATTAACTATTAATTTAGAAAAATGTGAATTTTGTCGAGAATCACTTAACTATCTAGGTTTTACTTTGGATAAAAACGGATTACGTACATCACCGGAAAAAATCGAAGCTATTCTTAATTATCCTGTACCTAAGAACACCACAGAAATAAAAAGATTAATAGGCTTGATTGGATGGTATCGTAGGTTTCTTAAAAATTTTTCTTCAATTTGTTCTCCTATTACAGACTTACTGCAGGGTAGAAAGAAAGGCCAGCCTATCGTGTGGACTCCTGAAGCTGACAAAGCTTTTTCAGAAATTAAATTACTTCTTACTTCCGCTCCAATACTTTCGAGTCCTGATTATTCTAAGCCATTTATTATTCAAACAGATGCTAGCGACACAGGTCTTGGCGCTATCTTATATCAAGAAAGTGATGGTATTGACCATCCAATTGCATATGCTAGTCGTTCCCTTACAAAATCGGAAAGAAAGATTTCTACAACAGAAAAAGAACTTCTCGGGGTGATATTTGGTATTGAAAAATTCAGATGCTATGTAGAAGGAACAGTCTTTACTTTAGAAACCGATCATTCATCATTACAATATCTTCATAAGTTGTCTAATCCAAGTGGAAAGTTAGCTCGTTTAGCTTTACGATTAGCACAGTTCGATTTTGTTATCAAACATCGCAAAGGTTCCACAATGTTGGTTAGTGATGCTCTTTCTCGTTCAGTAAATGAAATTTCAGTTTTGGATGTCTCTACTTTTAAACCTGATAAATGGTATCTCTCTATGATCAATAAGGTCCAAAGTAATCCGGAAAAGTATCCCTCATTTAAAGTCGAAAATAAGTTACTTTACAAACATGTTTTTTCTCACAATCCTATCGAAAGTAATTTATCGGACTGGAAAATTGTTGTTCCTTTGAATAATCGTAAAGATGTTCTTAAAATGTTTCATGATGATGTCTCAGGTAGTCACTTAGGTATTTCAAAAACTATCTCTCGGATATCTGAATTGTATTATTGGCCCAAACTTCGTAAAGATATTTATCGTTATGTTCAGAAATGTAAAATATGTTCTTCATGTAAAAGTACAAATTTGCCGAAAGCTGGTGTGATGGGTTCCTATAAGAATATAAATTTTCCTTTTCAATGGTTAAGTGCAGATATAATTGGATGTTATCCTAGATCCAAACAAGGTAATCGATACGCACTAGAAGTTACAGATTGGTTCACAAAATTTTGTTTCGTTCACCCTATGCCTAAAGCAACCGCATCTAGTATAGTAAATTTTTTGGAAAATCATGTTTTCTTAATTTTTGGAGTTCCTCAGGTCATGTCTTGCGATAATGGTTCTCAGTTTGTAAGTAAAGAGTTCAAAAAGTTAATGGAAAAATATAAAGTTCAAAAGATATTATATAACGCTAATTATCATCCACAAAGTAATCATACTGAAAGAACAAATAAAGTTATAGTAACCGCTCTTCGTTGTTATATTCATGAAAATCATAAAAACTGGGATGTATATATTCATCAGGTAGCTCAAGCTATTCGAACTGCTACTCATGAAGTAACGGGATACTCCCCTGCGTTTCTGAATTTTGCTAGGAATGTACCACTTTCTGGTGATTATTACGGTAAAGTTGCAGACAATGCCAATAATATTGTGTCTATAGAAGAGAAATCACAACGGTTACAGGATGTACAAACTTTGCCTAAATTATTTGTAGACGTTCGTAAAAAACTGAAGGATGCTTATAGAAATGCAGAATATTATAATATGCGGAAACGTGATGTTGAGTTTCATGTAGGTGATAGGTTGTGGAAGAAAAATTTTGTACTATCTTCTAAAGTAAATAATTTTGCTGCAAAATTTGCGCCTAAGTATATTCCTTGTGTGGTTAATAAGGTGATTTCTAAGCTTGTGTATAACTTAAAAGATCTCGAAGGAAATAATTTGGGTAATTTTCACATTTCCGATCTTAAACAAAATTTTTCAGACTTTGATAAAAATTTACCGGGAGACAACGATAATAACGACAATGTAGAAGACAAATCAGACAATAATGAAGACACAAACTCAACCGACACTGAGTAAACATATATTTATACATACAATTTTTTTGGTTTTCGGATGTAGTGAATGTGCAGAAGGTTTGGAGATGATGGATGTTGTTCTTAGGATATGTCATAGCTACTGTGGATGCTAACGGCCCCTTTCCAAGTTCAAAGGTTCTCATTACCTGGACTTCCTCGTCATTTTATTATGTTTGAATTATCAAAAGTGGGATTTATTTATTCATTTAATGTGATGTCTTCGATGGTTGTTGTTAGTTCGCTGTGTTTACCTAGTCATTATTTTCTTTTTCTACTTTATCAGTATATGATATACCTATTTACTTTAACAACAGTTAAGTTACTTTATCTTATTTATCTAATGTTTCTTATTTATATTATCTTATACTATCTTTTTCTATCTTACCATATCTTATTGGGCGTTTTATTTTTTTCTCTTATAAAATACATTTTGGACAAATTTATATTAACTCTGTCTTGCATATGTTTTAAAATTATCTTATCTTAGCTTATCTTATCTTATTTAGCTTGTTCTAAGAGCAAGTTATTGAACTGTTGGGTGGAATATTTTTAATGTATCAAGCCAATTTGGCATATCAGGATATATTGATTTTTTTTTCTTCCTTTAAAAGGTTTATATACCGTGTTTTGTATCTTATACGCTAATGTGTATTGGATTTATCGTACCTAGAGTCATTTTTATCGTGCATACTGTATGTATTCTGTCGCGTACGGGTTTAAGTACCTTTGGCAGTATACAGTGTGAATGTCTACTGGGTTATCTTATCGTATCTGTATGAGTACACAGATTATCTTTAGCTAGGAAATGTTAAAACATAATATGGGTTTTGTTTTTACGGTTCATATATTTAATATGAGAAAGTACAATTTATATAGCTCTAAAGCATAATTTTGGCAATTTTTTGGTAATTTTTAAATAGGTATATTTTTCAGTGACTGTATTATAGACCACTTAATGGTGTAAAAACTATATAGAACTTTTCTTATCTATTGTGAATTTATCTAATACCGATTTTCACCTTATCTAATACCGTTTGTGACTTTATTTAGAACCGATTTTGACTTTTACGGTTTTTTTGTTCCTTTCCGATAGAAAAAAGGTACTACCGATTATGTCATCCATATCTTGCAATAGTTAACCTCATGACGGGTTTTTGGAAGTTTTATTCCTTTCTTGTTAAAAAAAGGTCTTATTTGTTTTTTTAATTAATCATTTTTGTATTTTTTTTTAAGGCCTGGGTGGTGTGGAAACACATCACACAGTACCATTCTTTAACTTTTTTGTAACGTAGAGTCCAATTTCAGTTGGCAACTTAATTGCTGGGTGTAGGTGGCTCGCCCGGGACTTGTCCCACTTTTTATAGGCCACTTGTGTCTAAAGTTCGTTTGTGTTATCTTTCCTAATTTTCTAATTTCTTTTTTTTCTCTTTCCTTCTCTATCTGATGATTATTATCTAACACATTTCTGCTTTCTTTTCTCTCTTCTTTCTAACTTTTATTTTTTTTTAATTTTTCCTTTGCGTTTTCTTTACTAGTTTTTGTCCTTTTTTTTCTTCTTTACCTTTCTTTGTCGTTTTTGCATTGCATTGCAGTGCTGCCTTGAAACAAATCGCCAGAGCACGAGGCCATCTCTCTGATATGTTTGGCGCAACTCTGGAATGGTTACTTTTACATACAAGTAACGAATGTGACAACAAGGACATACTGACTAATCCTTATTTCTTTAAATAACTTTAACCTTTTCCTATGTTATTTTTGTATTTCCTTATAATCCTTACTTGTTCTATACAACTGTTTTGCTTAAACTTACGTTGGAGATCTTATCTGATATTAAACAACAAAAAATTATGCCTTCTGCAAAATTTTTTATATCGAGTAGAGGGGGTGTAACAGTACCTGTTAACATTTTAAGCACCTGGTATCCTAAATATTAAATTCAATTAGTGTCGCTAGCTCCATCTATCATAAAACATTTTTAATAATAAAATAATGAATACAGTCTCTATAATTATAATTGGAAGTTCAAAGTAGCTACGCTACGAGGTGTACTAATGAGTTGGCATTATCGAGTTCAATAAGTTTTAATAATTATTCGAGTCTCATTTCTTCTATTGATTTACTGTCATATACAGAAAGTTGGAATATAAAACAGTAAACTAGAGGCAACTCTTTAGTAAACTAGAGGCAACTCTTTAATTGAAGAACCAGAAAAACCAGAAGCATCTCTTGAATTTGGAGATTACATAAACTTGAATAACTTGTAAACTGTAAGCTTCTTAACTGGATTATCTCTACAACTGGGGCAGATCATCCCTCCACTAGTGATATTCTATAATCATTTGGAACCACCTAGACAGTGCCGTAGCGACCCCAAGGTGCGGCGAAGGATCGTCCACTATCGTAACAGATAAGTTTATTGAGATCTATCAAGTTTACTGTTCCCATATTTTTTCTCTTTTATTTCCGTGTATATCTATCTATATCGTCAACTGTATTAGCATAAGTATTTTTAAAGAATTGTTTGCGGATTATTTTGTTGTAACGTATTCTCTACCTCATTAATTTCAGCACCAAGGAAATCTTATTATCTTTTATATGTTTGTACATTTTCAAATCATTTTTTTATCTTCATAGACAGTTTTTTCTGACATCTTTCTGTCATCTCATGATACTTATTTAAATAACTCAGCTTAAAACAACTTTCTTCAGTAGTATCATAAAAAATAAAAAGATTTCAGTGGCGCCCTTATAATTTCTTAGAGAAACAAATATTGTACAATAGTCAGAGCTAATGAACTTACTCACCCCTAGCCGAGGTATTTAACTATCATAATTTTTGTGTGATAAACATTTATAAATTCTGTTAATTATTGAAGTATCTTTTACAACTAATTAAAGACGAAATTAAGCTTAATGTTTGTTTTATTGTAAATTACATTTTTTCTTTTGGTATATTTTTATTTTTTCAAGAAAGTTAACTAAATATTTTTATAAATTCACTATCAACGACCAACTAATATTACAAATTGACGCTCAACGTAATAATTTGGTTACAACATTTACAGATAATCAGACTTTCCCCAAGTAAAAAGTAATTTAACTTACTATTCTTTTTTCAATTACATTGATTATGATAAGCCTTAAGTATTATATCAATAAAAATGTTTTCAAATTTATTACCTTCTAAACAATAATTACTATAATAATAACCTCCCCTTTTTTTCATTTAGTCAAGAGAGCAAGAGTCAAGAGAACTGAATGCATCAGTGTAATAACAATGAACACTACTATATTATATGTTGTCAATTGGGTATTTTGATCCTAGGGATGTAAATTTGAAATATATCATGATCTGATCATTAATTGAAACAAAAAAACAATTCTCATTTCATCCTATTACTTATTCCAATTAATGTAAAAATACTATTTTTAAGAAACTTTATATAGTTCTTTATATCATGTTCATCTATTATTTATAATTTTTCAGTAGCATTCTAATATGTATACCTAAAGCTTGCAAAAGTAAATCAGCAAACAATCACTAAAATTATCTATCTCAGGTAATTTTAATATATTACTGCCAGTGTTAAGAGTAAATAAAGAATGATGGGTTTTGGCTATATATT
Source organism: Ophraella communa (assembly GCA_035357415.1). Lineage (NCBI taxonomy): Eukaryota > Metazoa > Arthropoda > Insecta > Coleoptera > Chrysomelidae > Ophraella > Ophraella communa. The sequence continues at coordinate 13,971,113 of CM068991.1, read as the reverse complement.
ATAGTGATATAATTATTTGTGAGAGAATGTTTATATTAATTTAGATTATAATGATTATATCAATTATCTCACGTTGGGCTAACCAAATTATAATAAATATCTACTCTGTGTGTAATTATTATCGTTTCATACCAATATCAGTGTAAATGTTAATTAGAAATATTATAATTATTTATCTCATTAATGAATTGTTAAAATAAATGATTTAAATGAAATATTCTTTATTAATATCGTTAAAACGTTTTTATTTTTTATTTATCTCAATAGATGGCGCTGTATTACTTTTATTTTAAATAATTTTAATTTTATTTTATAATGGTTTAGAGTTTTATATACAAATAATATTATAAGTTTAGATATTATGATTTAGATTATAATGAGCATGAAACTTCTTTTCTCTAGAGTTAGGATTCAGCTGTCAATTCTTGTTGATTATAATTATTAATTTGTTTGATGTAAAATTTATTATATTTGTTAAATTTATCCTACCTGTATACTTTTCTAGCAGCCTATATTATTGAACAAAATATAATAAAACAACTTGTACAATATCGTGAATTTATTATTAATCAAACTTTTAATCGACCTTCAAAGTATATTAAGAGAAATTACCTTTACGCAAATATACAAATTTGTTCACAATCGTGAATACATATAAATTGTCACTTCGATTAAGAGAAATGTTATAAATAGTTTTTGAATTTGCCTCGCAAAATAAAGTTAGTACTCACATTGACATTGTTCACGTGATTAGATGCCAGTTCTAAGCGTAGAGATCGTTTTTACAAAATGGCGAATCCAGCCGACCGCTGCTACAATCGTCCCAGAATAATTTCACTTTGTATTGATTTAGTTGTGTTAAAATCTTTTACAAGTAAGTGATGGTTATAAAATGTTGTTAAACTTGTATCAGATGTGAAATTTTACCATACTTGTAGGTATAACTGGATATAACACCTTTATGACCAGTCAACCGGCACAATTTACAATAATTCCATACAGAAGCACGTATTTCAGAGATGACCAGGAAACAAGAGAGAGCTTTTTGATTGTGCACCGATTATTTATATCTTTTTCAAAACAATTGAATCCCTAACGACTGTTGTTATGCAAGGTAATAATTTTGGTCTACAATACAAACATAACCTATACTAAAATAATATTAACAATATAACCTTTTATAAATTAAGACATATTTTGAATAATATTTACTTAAATTATCATTCTTATTTATAAAAATCAATATTCACATGTATCCATAGTTGATATTTTGTGTATTTGTTTATTAATTTGCATAAATGTTTATGTTACAACTTCTTATTATTTTAGGGCTTTTAGATGTTATTCTGTGCTTATTTTATTGAAAACTTAATTAAGATCATTTAATAATCCTTTTAAATACTATTTTAGATACTCAAAATGTGAATTATTGAAAATACTTATTTCAAAATTAATCTGCACTTTGACATATAAATTTTGATAAATGTTTTTAAAATTTTTTGATAATGCTGTAAATATTATTCTTATATACAATTTTTAATCAGAATACAGTATAAAATAAAATAAAAACATTATAATACAACTTTTTTTCAATTAAAATAATACAATTTTAGATTTGACGTTTAGTCTTTACATGTACATTATTGTACTTTCTTTGGAGCACCACACAGATAAATTCTATGTCTTTTAATACCATAGGCACTCTGGGTTTTCAACACTGAAGTTGTCTTTTTGTGCATTCACTAGCAATTATGATTTTGGAGCACATTTGTACTAACAAGAGGCATAATTCAAAGTCCTATCTTTGACCGTATACTTTAGTACACAACACTCAAAAAAAAATAAGTAATTCTTCCTTATGCTAATTTGAACAACCTAACTAAATTATACAATTGTTTGTTTTAAATTCACTATAAGTAATTTTATTATATTTTGTTGTTTTAGATTTGAGTTTAAGAGTTTAATGGAATATACTATGAAAATTTGTAATCACCTTTACATTATTGGAACGATTCATCAAAATCATAAAGAAAGAATGTCATATAGATTCCAACTCTAGATAATTATTTTTAAATTATAATATCTACACTAATTACTTGTCATAATGTTTAAAAGATTAGTAAATCATTTAATAATATCCTTTTTTAAATTGATAATGAAATTGGTGAGTTAATTTATATCATTGTTTGATTATATTTAAATTATTATTCTTTTTAACAAACTATTATTATTTTTAACTAAATTATTATTGATTAATTCTCATATTTATTATTTCATTACAACATTCCCAATTACATTTTCAAAATTTTATAATAATTTGGTACAAATTATTTAGAAAATTTTCTGGAAATGTAATTCTATTTTATTAAAAATTCTTATACTAACATTTACACTAGTCACTAAAATTACTTGAGGGTAGCCATCTGTATAATACGTCCACGTTAAAATTCCCCTTGGAATTCCAGTATTAGGGTATACCAGTAAATAACTATTGATACCGTTGTTAGTTTCCACTTTGTAAGGACCTTCAAAAGGTAATTGCAATTTAGCACATACATTGTGTTTTCTATATTCTTCCTAAAATGGCTTCTATTGTTAGAGGAGCTTCATATTCTGGTATACATCTTTTATTAAGTTCTCTAGCATCTAAGCATATTCTTATATCTCCATCTTTCTTTTTAACAATCACTATTGGATTAATAAATGAGGTATTACTATGTTCAATAATTTTATCGTTAAGTAGTTTTTTAATGGCTTTCTGCATATCATCTTTATATTTAAAAGGTATAGGGTAAGTTTTAACTCTAAAAGTTTCCATGTCCTTTATTTTCAGACTATGAGTGTAATTTCTTGCAACTCTTGGTACTTCATTATATAGATCTTGATATTTTTCCAACAAACATTTAATCTCCATTCTTTTTCCATTATCACAATCTAAACTCACTTCATTCCATTTATTATTTTCTTTAAAGTCAATTTCATCTTCATATATCTCATTCTTATCCATCACTTCCATTTCCATTCCAATTTCATCACCATAAACTTTTTTATTATTATATTTATTGTAATTATATTCTATATTTTCTTTTTCTTCTCCACGTACCATTTTAATGTTCATCAATATTCTTTCTTCTTCTAATTCCTTCTTTTCATTGAATTTTATATTTATTCCATTTAAACTTACCACTTTACTCTCATAATTAATTTTAGCCTTATTTTTATGTAATTCATCTGAACCTAGTAAAATATCAAATTCCATGTTGTTGACGATTAATAATTGTATTTTAATATGATTGTTTTCAAAATTTACTTCTATTATGATTGCTTTATTTACCTCAGTTATTTTCTTTGAATTCAAACTTAATAAATTTGCTTTTGGAACTTTAATTATATGATTTTGTAGATTTAATTTTGTTATAAGATTTTGATCAATTAATGATGTTTCTGAACCACTATCTATTAAAATTTTAATATTAATATTATTAATTTTTCCATTTATTGATACTAAAGTTTTCTTATCTAAATTTTTGTTGATGCAATCCTTTGTTTTCAGGAACTCTCTAGGGTGAACGTAGCTATACAGATTGCTGGTTACTTCACCCTCTATTGAAAATTCTGAGAATTTCCAATATCACCACTTGACGTAGTAGGGATGTGGACTTCATCTTCGTAATTTCTAATTGGGCCATTATTATGATCATCAGTTCTTGTAGCACTGGAATTTCTTGACCTATCTGCACTATTAGATCTTTGGAAATGAACTCTTCTGTTGTTCCCATTACCACCTTGGATGTCTACTTCATCTCTTCTTATGTCATTTTCGGAGTTTGTTCTTTGCAATCTATTATTATTATTAAATCTATTTCTGTTTATATAATTGTTGTTATTATTATTGTTGTTAAACCTGTTATTATTTGGATAGTTGTTATAATTATTATAGTTTCTATTATTATTATTAGGATAATTATTAGAATTTGATCTATTGTTATCGTTTCTATTGTTATTATTTAGATTGTTATTATAGTTATCTCTGAAATTGCTATTTCTATTATTGTTGTTTCTTTGTTGATAATTAGTTCTATTGTTGTTATAATTGTTATTGTAGTTATAAGTTTCATTGTTGTTTCTATTCTGCCTGTTATAATTTCCTTGCCTTGATGTATTTTCCGTCCTTTCTCCTCTTTTCCTTTCAAGCCTTTGTAAGTATTGACACAAGTTATCCATCGTCTTGATATTTTGTATTGCTATCGTCTCTGTTATTTGATCTTTAAAGTGTCTTGCTAGGTATAACACAATGTCTTCTTCTGATAATTTAGGATTTAAATGCATTACTAATGAATATAATTGTAATACATAGGTATTTGGAGAATTTCCCCTACTATCATCGTATTTACCAAAATATAATCTTTCTCTTATTCTTGATTGCGTGTTATTACCCCAAAAATATTCTAGGAATTTAGATTCAAATTGTTCTATATTATTTATTTCTTCTTCTTTGCTTACAAACCACACCAAGGCATGCTTCTCCATGTGTTCCCTTATAATTTCCCTTAAAATTTCAGGTTCTTGTTCGTATCTTAATTTGTTCTTTATCATTTTTATGAAAACTACAGGGTGTATTTTTTTATAGTCACCATCGAATTTTATGTTATTGTTGTTTCCATAATTTATTCTAGTTTCTCCAGACATCCTCATAAACTCTCTTTTTATATTCATCTCCTTTTCTTCTTGTTCTTTTTTAATTTTGTTGATGTTATGTTCCATTTCCATTAATATTTGCTTATATTCTTTATTTTCCATTTGTACTACTTCTTCTTGTATGTTTTTGATTTCCAATTTAAGTTCTTTCTTAGTTTTCTTGTTTTCTTCTTCAACAATTTTGAAGTTCAATTTTATCTCCTTACTCAAGTCTTCCTGCACTCCTTGTATATTTTTATGTATTTTCATAACTTCTCGGTCAATCTTCTTGTTATTTTCTTTTACTTCTTCTTTTAGAATTTGTCCATTTTTCTTAATTTCATTCATTTGTTTTAAATGATTTTCTTCTACCTCTATAATCCTTCCAATCATTTCTTCTCTAATTTCTTGTTTTGTATTTCTAATCTCTTCTTTTAAATTTTTATTTTGTTCCCCCATTTCTCCCCTCAATTCATCAAATTTCTTATTAAATGTTTGATTTAAATCTTCTTTATTTTCTTGAAATTTTTTATCTAGTTTTTTGTTTATATCACTTCTTAACTCTTCTTTGTTTTCTTCTAATTTCTTATCCATATCTTTGATATCTTTTCTTAAATCTTCATTGTTTTTGTCTATTTGCCTGGTTAAATTTATTAACATCTTCATTACTTGACTCTGTTCTTCTTTTTCATCTACTCTTCTCGTTTCCTGTATTCGTTGTTGTTGTGGTTCTTCTTGTCCATTTTCATTACTTTCATCCCGTGCTTCATAATCTCCAGATCCCTGATTTCTTTCCTCATCTACCTGAGTACCTACTTCTTCTCCTGATTTTTCTCCTATCTGTTTTCCATCTCTTAGTGTCATCTTGTCCATTTTTAATTAATATTTTATTTATTTGTTGTTTTAAATATATTGATTTTATTATTTTATTAATTTATGTTTATTTTATTTGTTAAAATGTAATTTTAAATTAAAATGTCAAATTGACAGATCGCCCCACGTTGGGCGCCAAATTATAGTGATATAATTATTTGTGAGAGAATGTTTATATTAATTTAGATTATAATGATTATATCAATTATCTCACGTTGGGCTAACCAAATTATAATAAATATCTACTCTGTGTGTAATTATTATCGTTTCATACCAATATCAGTGTAAATGTTAATTAGAAATATTATAATTATTTATCTCATTAATGAATTGTTAAAATAAATGATTTAAATGAAATATTCTTTATTAATATCGTTAAAACGTTTTTATTTTTTATTTATCTCAATAGATGGCGCTGTATTACTTTTATTTTAAATAATTTTAATTTTATTTTATAATGGTTTAGAGTTTTATATACAAATAATATTATAAGTTTAGATATTATGATTTAGATTATAATGAGCATGAAACTTCTTTTCTCTAGAGTTAGGATTCAGCTGTCAATTCTTGTTGATTATAATTATTAATTTGTTTGATGTAAAATTTATTATATTTGTTAAATTTATCCTACCTGTATACTTTTCTAGCAGCCTATATTATTGAACAAAATATAATAAAACAACTTGTACAATATCGTGAATTTATTATTAATCAAACTTTTAATCGACCTTCAAAGTATATTAAGAGAAATTACCTTTACGCAAATATACAAATTTGTTCACAATCGTGAATACATATAAATTGTCACTTCGATTAAGAGAAATGTTATAAATAGTTTTTGAATTTGCCTCGCAAAATAAAGTTAGTACTCACATTGACATTGTTCACGTGATTAGATGCCAGTTCTAAGCGTAGAGATCGTTTTTACAAAATGGCGAATCCAGCCGACCGCTGCTACAATCGTCCCAGAATAATTTCACTTTGTATTGATTTAGTTGTGTTAAAATCTTTTACAAGTAAGTGATGGTTATAAAATGTTGTTAAACTTGTATCAGATGTGAAATTTTACCATACTTGTAGGTATAACTGGATATAACACCTTTATGACCAGTCAACCGGCACAATTTACAATAATTCCATACAGAAGCACGTATTTCAGAGATGACCAGGAAACAAGAGAGAGCTTTTTGATTGTGCACCGATTATTTATATCTTTTTCAAAACAATTGAATCCCTAACGACTGTTGTTATGCAAGGTAATAATTTTGGTCTACAATACAAACATAACCTATACTAAAATAATATTAACAATATAACCTTTTATAAATTAAGACATATTTTGAATAATATTTACTTAAATTATCATTCTTATTTATAAAAATCAATATTCACATGTATCCATAGTTGATATTTTGTGTATTTGTTTATTAATTTGCATAAATGTTTATGTTACAACTTCTTATTATTTTAGGGCTTTTAGATGTTATTCTGTGCTTATTTTATTGAAAACTTAATTAAGATCATTTAATAATCCTTTTAAATACTATTTTAGATACTCAAAATGTGAATTATTGAAAATACTTATTTCAAAATTAATCTGCACTTTGACATATAAATTTTGATAAATGTTTTTAAAATTTTTTGATAATGCTGTAAATATTATTCTTATATACAATTTTTAATCAGAATACAGTATAAAATAAAATAAAAACATTATAATACAACTTTTTTCAATTAAAATAATACAATTTTAGATTTGACGTTTAGTCTTTACATGTACATTATTGTACTTTCTTTGGAGCACCACACAGATAAATTCTATGTCTTTTAATACCATAGGCACTCTGGGTTTTCAACACTGAAGTTGTCTTTTTGTGCATTCACTAGCAATTATGATTTTGGAGCACATTTGTACTAACAAGAGGCATAATTCAAAGTCCTATCTTTGACCGTATACTTTAGTACACAACACTCAAAAAAAAATAAGTAATTCTTCCTTATGCTAATTTGAACAACCTAACTAAATTATACAATTGTTTGTTTTAAATTCACTATAAGTAATTTTATTATATTTTGTTGTTTTAGATTTGAGTTTAAGAGTTTAATGGAATATACTATGAAAATTTGTAATCACCTTTACATTATTGGAACGATTCATCAAAATCATAAAGAAAGAATGTCATATAGATTCCAACTCTAGATAATTATTTTTAAATTATAATTTCTACACTAATTACTTGTCATAATGTTTAAAAGATTAGTAAATCATTTAATAATATCCTTTTTTTAAATTGATAATGAAATTGGTGAGTTAATTTATATCATTGTTTGATTATATTTAAATTATTATTCTTTTTAACAAACTATTATTATTTTTAACTAAATTATTATTGATTAATTCTCATATTTATTATTTCATTACAATATATATATATATAAATCCAAACAGATAAATTATTAGGTAAGTTCAAGCAGCAGTTACACTTTGTATTAAACAATAAACCCACAACATAAACCAGTAAATAGTGTTGAATAATAGTTCCTCATGCCGTTTCAAACCTTTTGATACCAAGTTTAACTGTTGCTTGACCTAATAAAAACCATCTCTTTGGAATTGTAGCAGAGAAATAGAAAAATTAATAGGTCTGTTCCAACACCATAGAAAACTGTACATGTATCAATCATTTTTATTTGTTCAGTTGTTTAGTATTTGTAATGTAGCACAGCAGTTAGAATTAAACAACTGGTCAAATGTAAATAACCAATACATGTACCGATTTCTCTTGTATTATTGGAACATACCTATTATTAACTCTTGACTTAGAACTATTTTTTTTATTCTCACAGCATACGTATGCAAATCTGTTTGCATCTTAAGAATGAGAATAAATATAAATAATTTGAAACATAAAAATTTACCTGACTATACATGATTAATAACGCATTTCACAAACAAAAACTCTAATAAAACCTCACCGACAATAATGGCACAGCTAGACGGTTGATAAAAGTTGAGCGTTGTTGCTTAATTATTTAGAAAATCGTAAAAAGAATTACTAGCGTAATTCCCCGAATATTTCAATAACTTTTTAAATATTTTCAAAATATATTGAAATAATTTCAACAGGAGTGTACATTATTTCAACATATTTCAACCCGCCTCTTTCCCTCGTATTGGCCTATAATAGGCATGATGACTGATTTTTAAAAACTGATCCACGATGTTTTCACTATATACTTTATCCAAAATAAATTTTATTTTTACAAAAAAAAGAGTTTTTAAATGAGAAATTTACTTTTTAAAAATGCATTTTAAATTTTGCGCCAAAACGCTAGAATAGTAATGGCGTCTATATATGACATCATCGATTCGTAAATACCATTTATACTACACTGCGGCCCGTGTCATCTGTGGATTCTGTGGTAAAAACGTTAAACTTCAAACATTTTGCAGGTTAAAAGAGGGTGGTTAAAAAAGTTTATTTTGTTTTTACTTATTTTGGGCGATTATAATAGTTAACATAGTCATGAATCCTAATGTGTATCGATGGTGTGCGGTTTCACAAGACACAAGAATATATTAATAAAAACTCCGAACAAGATATTTGTTTACGTTCCAATGTGTATAAAAAGAATTTAAACATTTTTAATGAATTACATAAAATTAGTCCATCAAAATACAAACAAAATATTTTTATATGTAATATAAACTTTACGTTTTAAATTGCAGAAAGTTTGACAAGACGGAACTCTACAAAGTATTGGACTTTCCAGAGAGGTATCTTAATATGTGGGTTATGTGGAAGTATGTACACAAGAAGATTTGAAATTGTATCACATATTGCACAGCACCTCTTAAAAAAAGAGACATGTATATTTAAGTCAAGTAACCAGGAAGCAATGAAACAAAATATTAATTATGGACTAAAACGTGAATGTGACCAAGAAAAAAAATATATGTTTTCTGCAACAACCCCCCCTCAAAATTTACATTCCATGGGGAAAAAAGTCAAATGTAATATTTGTTTAAAACATTTTAGGAATCAAATTAGTTTAAAAAAACATATTCTAATTCACACTGGCGAAAAGCGATTCAAATGCAAAATTTGTTTAAAATCTTTTACCCAGCAAGGTTATTTGAAAAGACATTTGCTTGTTCACACTGGCGAAAAATCATTCAAATGTGAAATTTGTTTAAAATCGTTTAGACGGCGGGGACATTTGAAGCAACATATGCTAATTCACACTGGCGAAAAACGATTCAAATGCGAAATTTGTTTAAAATATTTTATCCAACGGTTCACTTTAAAAAGACATTTGCTTGTTCACACTGGCAAAAAACCATTCAAATGCGAAATTTGTTTTAAATTCTTTGCTAGGATGTACAATTTGAAGAGACATTTACTTGTTCACACAGGTGAAAAACCATTAAAATGCGAAATTTGTTTAAAATTATTTACTGAGAAGGGCAATTTGAAAAAACATTTGCTTGTTCACACTGGCGATAAGCCATTCAAATGCGAAATTTGTTTAAAATCTTTTACCCAGCAAGGTAATTTTAAGAAACATATGTTCGTTCACACAGACAATAAACCACAAAAATGTGATATTTGTTTATTATCTTTTTATCGACGAGACAGTTTGAAAAAACATATGCTTATTCACACAGGCGATAGCCCATTAAATTGTTAATTTTGTTTAAAATCTTATAGCCAGCGACGAGGTTTCGGTTAGGACCAATACGTAAAAATTAACTAAGCCAGCTATTTTCGTCATATTTTTTTCTTCCGAATTTCAAGTGTCATCCTTTTTGTAATAGGTTTGCTAACAGAGTTCATAGTTCATATTAAGGGTATATTTTTCCTTAAGTAAAATTTGATGTATTTAAGTTTAAATAAAAATATCTATTGCAATGTGTCTTTTATTGTGTTTCATTAATGATCTCAAATTCCTCAAACGGTGAAAATTGTCTCTAAGGGTAAAAACATAGTGAGACTTCGAGCTTAGCGCCAAGCTGCACTTCAGGCGGTATTTTAAGATTTATTATACAGTTTTAAATGGAAGAAAACATAGTAAAGAGTTGCTGCACGTATCCAGATCCAATGCCTACCTCGATTTACTAACCAATGGGCACAAGCCGTCTCTGCTTATCTGTACGTAATGTAGATTCATTTATACCGTCAAACACAGGACATGGATGTATGCAATCCGTCACTGGAATTTTATGGTATTCCAATGTATAGTTTAGAAATTATGACAAAACAAAGGTTTTTATTTCGAAACTTTAGAGGTCTATAAAGGTCGAAGCAGACTTGTACGACCCGAAGCGAAGGGAAGCGAAGCGACGGGAAGCGACAATTTTATATATCATTGTTTCTTATGGGAATACGCATACTTGCGCGAAGCGCAGCGAAGAGAAGCGAAGCGAAGCGCGGCGACCGAACAGAAATGTCTAGTAGGGAATATTTTTCGTTCGTAGCGCCGCGCCTCTGCATGGTTCCGCGTAGTGTGCGATACTTTACGACCACTTGCGACTTTTGCAAAGCCCGAAATACCCCGAAGGGCACCGAACTGTGGACCGAGTGATGCAGAGCAAACCATACAAATCAGAATCCACCTATTGCGAATAAAAATGAGTGTAAAATACGAAAAATTTATTTTGCTTGTTCAGAAATACAGTAATTTGAGAAATATGAGTAATAAAAGTTATAGTAACTTAGAAGTAAAATAACTTTATTATTAATAAAATTAATATATAGTATATATATAATAATACTGATGAAACTTCACCGGATCATCGATTAATTCAGGGAAAAGGGTACTAAATTCGCCTTCTGTAGCTCGGTTTTTGCAGGAAGAATTCATCTCTGTAACGATAGGACAAATGCGCGCGAAACACATATTTCGCTGGGCTTCTCTTCCCTTCGCTCAGGTGTGCTGAACGCATTTAAAATGCGCGGCGCTTCGCTTCGCTTCTCTTCGCTTCGGGTCGTACAAGTCTGCTTCGGCCTTAACTCGGAAACGAAGGCTCGTATGACAAAAATTTATTTGAACTTCTAACATTATTTTGACCTCTTCTATTTGCTCCCGAATTTTTGGCATTAAGTTCCTGGACACCCTGTATATTCCCACCCAGATTTATCAGTGTTCTAAACATTTTACCAGATTTTACCACTCGATTAAGCGTTTTTAAAAAACCCATTTTCCTTATTTTTAAGTTTTATGTCAAACCTCTGGTCAAACGCTTGTGGCAGTACCGGTGGCTACAGACGGAACTACTGTTATAAAAAGCATAAATATGACTTACCACCAATTTAAAACTATCCAGACTATCCAACTAAATAAACTTCTTATAATTCCTTTAAATGTTAATAAATAGTGATAAGAACCAATCAATCAAATACAAAAGTAAAGATTTTTTAAATTCTGATTTTTAGTTTTGTAAACTATTATGTATTGTAATGATTTTATTCACAGCTTTGGAGTTTTCATTTTGTTCGAAAGGATTTTAAATAAAACTCAGTTTAGCCGTAAGTATTTAATTATTTTAAATTTAAATAAATTAAGACGCATTAGATAAAAAGATATAAACATTATTTTTTTTTAAATACAGCCAATTAAAAAAGTTTATCTACTATAAAACATTGTCTCGGTAAATAAAATTTATCCTAATCACCATCATAAAAATCAAGTCGATAGGAATTTGTAGAGAGCCTTTCAAATATATTTATTAACCAGCTAGATTTTTATTTCATGTCTACGTCTTAAAAATATTTCTATTTTCTACAACAGTATTTTGGTACCTTATATACTCTATTATTTATAAACTTTAACAAAATACCTTTTATTTATAACGAACCTGCCATACAGTCTAAAATATTTCTTTAAAAAAATGAAATGTAATTAAACCTAAAACATTAAAAGAAGTTTCAAAGAAGTAATGATTGTTTATTATGGAGAAGCCGAGGTGCTCGAAATATAAGTGTAAGACCAAAAAACCTCGTACTTAACAAGTAGCATAGAAGAACATAGGTACTTAATGTTGGTCTGGCTGAATTTTGGTCAAGTATGAACGTGCCAGACAGATTCTATTAGAAAGAGGAATAAAAATTAAAAATTTTGATGTTTAATTTTTTCTTATACCTTGTATAGAAAGTCCGTTAGGGGTGGTCTGATGAGTTACGTCAAGAACAAGAACGCTAGACTTGAATTTCTATATTTATCCGGTCAAAATGCCACCGTATACTGGAAACTTATGCTTAAGTTAAGTAGTTTCGTTGGATTTATAATTAGATATAAATACAGCTGCACTTATCTGAAATTATTCTAACCTATCCTCTATTACCTGGTTCTTTCTGATATTGTCCTACGATTTTATGTAAAATAAATTAAAGTTTAATCATCATATAGAATATTTAGATTAACAAAAGATTGTTATAAATGTCCACTATAGATAAAAGGAATTTTATCTTTCAAATCAATTTTTATTTAGCAAAATATATCTTTAAATAGAAAAATACATTTATCAACAGACTTTTTCATTCTGTGATACTCATTTATCTGTATATAAAATAGAAATTATTTACCAAACAATACACTTTTTGGAACGATTCATATTCGATCCTTGGGGACATTTAAAATCCTTGATGAAATATTCAGAATTGCTCATAGGTCCCAAAACTCTGAAACGACTCGGTGAATGATATCCCGTTAAAATTCGCAACTTGAGAGATTCTGATCTATATTTGGAGCACCAAGAATTGGCGGCCGATATCCAAAACATTTGATTTGGTGTATATTCCAAGCCGGGAAGTTTCGGTTCTTTACCATTTCGTTTCACCCAACTGTTATACGCCAGATAAGCTTCTTTTATACCGCCATTATCTGCTATATTTTCTCCTTGTGTATTAATACCATTCAACTAAAATTTAGAAACATAGGCACCTTAAAAAATAGCCATGCGATTTGACATAAAGTATTTTATCATTTTAACAATGTTGATTTTTTGTAAATACACGAAACAAAAGCATTTGCATGCGCTTTTTTGGCTAAATCTAAAGTCTACATGCCCATTTTCAAAGTTCAGTAAGCTGCTGTAACCTAAAACAAAACAACAAAAGCAAATATTTTCTCTATACATCTAGTCATATTCAAACCGAAAAGAAAAAATGCAAATGTTTAAAGACAGTTTCATTTTACTTTATACAGGGTGTTTCATTAAGAATTATCCATATAGTAACTGGAGAAACCTCAGCACTAAATATGAAGATTTAAGCCAAAACACTTAAATAAAATATTCCTCCTAACCGAGATATAGGGTGTTTTATTTTAACTATTCTAAATTATTGTATCCCATATTTTTGACACCTTTCAATATTTTTTGTTCATACTTGGCAAAAAGTTTACACATATTAGGTTACTTTAAACAGTCGCAAAAGATAGTTTTTCTCGATTACCAGAGGCGTTCGGTAGGGATGGATACTTTCTTTTATCCCCCTACAATTTACGCCACTGTCGTCATAATTATTTCTGCAGGTTTTTTTTGATTCTCAGTCACTTTCTACGTAAATATCAACCTCTTGTCTCAATACGATAGAGTGAGTAGTTTTCGAGTTATTTGCATTTAAAGATAATGTTTAAAATATCCATTTTTGTTTTATTGCTTATTTAAAATGAGTTTCCTTAATAATTTAACCACCTTGATAACAAAATTTATTAATTCTAATCGTAAATTCACATGAGTCAATAACTATTTCACTAGATAAATAAAATTTATTAGTTTCAAATGATTTTTTCATATTAATATTTATCAAAATTTCAGTTTTAAATTTATAACAAAATAGAACTATGATTTTTATTATGAAATAACATGATGAATACATAAAATAAACGTACTGAAACAATTATTTATTGCTGCTAAGGGCTGTTGTACTGCCCTTTATATTTTAAATCACCCCATCTAGACATTCCCTTCTGATGAAGTTTATCAGCCTTGAAAGTGGCAATTTCCAGTTATTACTCTCCATCCTCTCCAAGTTCTAGAAACCGCAGTCTTGTCCACAAACCACTAGTGGTTTGTCAAGACGTACTCAATGTATTAAAAATAAGTGTTTATCGAAAGGGATTAAATTGGCGACGCCACAGTAGCAAGAGTAAGGCCCGTATGCACCAACAATCGTACCAACCATTGGTTGAATAATCAACGGTTGGCCTCTAACCGATGATTTCAACCAACGATAACAAACTTCGCATGCACCAACATTATAGCAATTTATTGACATTTTATAGCAATCCGGTTCGTGAACCAACAGTGTAGCCACTACACTATTAATGTTCTGTGAGTATAGCCACTGCAATTATAAAATTTTGTTTTATTTCTTAAAAATGGCGGGTGAATGTGTGGTGATGCATTTTTCAGAAAAAGAAAGGGTAGAAATTATTGAAGAAAAATTATGTGCAAACCGCCTTAATAATCCCATTGCTGTTGCTTTTGTTAAACGATAACGTTGCTTAAATTCAAGTTCTAAATAATTATTATATACCGAATTGCTGGTAACGCATTTATAATTTCGATATTATCATCATCAGAAGAAGACGTAGAAGATAAATCCATTTTTATGAAATTTAAATTACTTTTAATATACCTGCAACGTAAAACGTAATTTTATACACTACCAGAAGAGCTGCAAAATATTGCTGTATTTTCTATGATCAATAATCAAAAATAATTAACCCTAGGTTAGTGGTTTGTGCCAATAATACTATTAAATACTATTTATCTAGGAGATATAAATACCATAAAAAACATTAATTTTAGAAGTACATAGAACGTATATTTACAATATCCACAGATCATATAACTACTAAAAAAGTAAGACAATATCAATTAAATTGAGGTTATGAATCATCGATTGAATTTGTAACCAGCCAAATATGGGCGATCCGAACCAACGGTTGGATTTAACTACTGATTGGGTTGGTGCATATCAAATTTGCAGTTTTTGACGGTTGAACCGTGGGTTGAATTGGAATCGACTGTTGGTGCATATGGGCTTAGTGTCGCAGTCAGGATGTTACAAAGAAAAGAAGAATGTGTCCTGTGATCGGCTATATAAAAATGAATTGTTAGACTAAGAAACAAAATTAAATTACATCTGACTACGTAAATAGTTGAGATTTTAAATAATGCATAATTTAACTACACAAGTCATGAAAAATATTAAATGTTTCAACCTTAGACCATATACAAATAGACTGGCTGTGACGTCATTTTTCTGAACAACATACTGAAGCCAATATTATCTCTCTTTGTCGCATGAAGTTCGTGGAGCTACGGGATGAAGTTTGTGGGCGGTACTGTTTACAAATAACAAAAATACCAGCAGCGCAAATGTCTTTTAATAGGTAACAAGGTCTTAATATAACACAAGGTTTTAACTCTAATTAAAATGCTTAAATCATAATTTTAACCCAAAATTAATACAACAACGAAAACAATACCACAATTAGTTTATTAACAGGGTAAGATTAATGTTTACATATTTTTCGCAATGTTCCATGCTATAAGAGACAGTGCAGCCGAAGATATACGAAAACAACCGAAGAAGTTTTATTCAAACATATAGTCATAGAACACAACATAATATGTTGTGTTCTATGACTATATGTTTGAATAATTAATTAATTAAATTATATATTATATATTAATTATATTATAATTATTTTGGCTTCACAAGGACAGAAAATTGACGTCTATTTGTATATTGACCATTCCAGAACACGTGACTTTGACAAGATCCGCCATTTTCTCTACGAATAAAGAATTGAAAGGAAGTAACGTTGTCATATTTTAATGTAGCAAATAATCGCGACGGAAGTCGGCCATATTGAAGAACCAAATATGACTCATTCGAATCGTGACATTTGACATGTATAGTTTTTTCATGCTGTTTTATATATTATTTTCTGATTTAAGTAATTAACCCAACTCTTGAATGGGAATTACTTTTCATCTGTAGGGTTCTATTTATCTGAATTATTAAAAATTAACAAAATATTTTAATGACAACCACATTGTTATCATAGACGTTCCTTTATTTTTTATTTAGACCATCTAAGTCAACTATTTAATTACCTACTTAGAAGTTTTTAATCTAAATTTATATATTACTGTACATATATATTACTGTACAGATAATTACAAGCGGAAAACAGTTATTTTTTTTGAACAATTAATACGAGGCATAAGTATATAATACCCTGTGTGTGACACCACTGGTAACCGGAAACTTCAAGTCAGCCATATGCAAGAACCATTGCGGACATCGTCAAATCGTATTATGCTCCTTCCTTTTTATTCTTTATTCGTAGCATTTTCTCTGGGTGGCACACAGTCTGACTTTCTCCGTATTGCTTACGTGTGTTTTGTCTGTTTTCAATTTGTTTTTAGCGTTTTTTCCTGTTTTTAGTGATATTTTTTTGTTAAAATGTTTCGTAGTGACTACTATACATCCCTTAGTGGCGATGTTAAGAGCCGGTATGACGAAAAAATTAAAATTGTTGATAATATCGACCCATACGAAATCCCTCTCACAGATTGCAAGTTAGATATAATGTTAGTGCCAAATATTACAATAGTAGACCTTATGAACTATTGTCTCACAGCTTTTATACTGGACAGCAGTTTAAGGCTTATAAAAGCACCCAAGCTTATAAACAATATGAAGCTGGGTCTATTCAAGAAATTGCAAAAAGTGCAAAACTCTGTATAAACAAATGGAATTAATGAGTTTGTATACCACCCAGCAAACATGGCCGACCGTGAATGACGTCATTCTGGAATGGTCAATGGTCTAAGGTTCAACCCAGCTCACTTCACTCTGTTTATAACCGGGCTGCGTTCATAAAGTTTTACTCCTAGTAGAGTAAAGGAGAGTCGGGTTAAGTAAGAGTTAACTCTATGAGTATACTACTTTGGGTGTCTTTATGAACGATCGGAGTAAACGGTGGTAAACAGGGGTGCGTTCAGAATGAAAATTTTTCGTCCAGACAAGTGTGTCTATAGGTAATGTGACGTCACTTACTTAGACGTTTTCATCAACAACCCTCAAGAAAAACGTCTGATAAGGGGTGTGTTCGGGGAGCACGCTTTCGAGCTATGTAGCGCCAAGAGCCATATAACGCAAACGAGGAATAGTACTAGATAGCGCCAAATGGCGCAAATAGCGTGCTCCCCGAACACACCCATAATATAACAGCACTTTGTGCTATATTTGTTATGTTTATATTCATTATACTTGTTACTAATTAAAAATTAAATACATTAATAAATTAGATAAACAAAATAAAACAGGTCATATAGCATAGAACACAACAGTTCGCGTAATGTTTGCCTAGCTAACAGGTAGTTGGGCTGTTCTGCGCATGTCGGGCGAAATTCGCCGCAGTCTCCAGTGCGGCGAAAAGTTGTCGTCCGAACGTTCTTTTAAACCCATTCTGAACGGTGCGAAATCAACGCCTGGACAAAACGCCCAATGAAACTGAACGATTCTGGGTAAAAGGTTGTCGTCCGGACGTTCATTCTGAACGCACCCCAGTTGAATTGACCACTATTATTTAAAATTATAACCTAAAAAGTTGAAACTATAAAAACGTAATTTTAGAAAAATGGCAGAAAACGTGAAAAAAGCAATTTATTTTTCTATTTTCTCTTTTGACAAAAGCTTATTGCTGAATATTGAGGTAAGTATAATATAATGCTTTAATATCTGTGCTTAATATCATAATGAATCTTTCTATCTATAGTTTTGTATTCGACTTTTATTGTCTTATAAAAGTTACAAATACGTAACTAACTATAAAATACATTTCTAAAATACTCAACTGAAAATCAAAACTCTATTACTGAAAAAAATGTCAAAAAACCTTAGACTAGGAAAGAGAGAGGACAGCGCATGGCAATGAAAACCTTATGCGTGTGAGTGAAGCCAATTTTCAAACGTTTGGTGGCAAACAAATTTGGAACGTCGAATTGTATTTTTTTAGTTTTTTTATTAATTTTCACCTTTTTTAATAACCTGAATAGACATTTTAAAATGGTTAATTGTGCAGCTTATAAGTGCAACAGTCACAGTGCTAAAAAAGAGCAATTTCATTTCATAGGTAAAAAGTATTTTACAACTATTTCCTTGAAATTTATTTTTATTAATATTACAGCTTTCAGGTAATAGATGTTTAACTAAATCACATATGTTATGTACGATAACTTAAATTAATTGTACATACATTTTGAACATTGTTTTCATTCAGTTTTAAAGATTATTTTTCATTTAATTGTTATTATTTGCTCATAGATGTAATAGTTTTGCAGTGGCGTGGAACAAAAACATATATTTAAAATAGATGAAATTTATTAAAATTGTAATATTTATTAAATAAATATGTTTTAAAATGATTGTTCTTTTCTTTTGGAGCAGTATAAATTTAAAGACTTTTTTAAATTAGATTTGTAATACGAAATAATGAAAATGATTATTTAATAATCGTATAAGAAAAATCGTATGATACGCCTATGTCAATATTGTCCGCCATTAGTTTGGTGGTAATTGGGTTACACAAATTCATTCCAATGCGCAGTCCTCTCTCTTTCCTTGTCTAAGCAAAAAACTAAAGTACATACGTCATCTCGGTAACATAACATATAGGTTATCTCATACCTCACAGAACACAAATTGTTATCTCCTGTTTTCGTTAAAATAAGTAGATACTCATCACTGGCACATGTCGAGTTAATTTCTACTCACCTCTTTGATATGAGTTAACAGAGTTAACTCTAGAGTTAACTATGTTAAATTTATGAACGCCTTACTCTGAATGTACTTCCGATCATACTCAGATTTCTGAACGCTATAGAGTTAACTCTTAGTTAAAGAGTAAACTTTATGAACGCAATCATGGACTTCAAGTTGTCTTTTTACCCTTATGTTGCTGTCGCGCCATCTACTATTTGCTCCTTACCGCTGGACAGTTTTTCGACATTAGATTTAAAATTTGCATTTTTCTTAAGGTTAAAGTTGATTACGATGCCAGAAACTTAAATGGGTTGTAAGGGGCAAGAGATAAAAATAATTTGTTCTAATAAAAATATATAACTTTTGCTTGTACAATTTTGGAATCTGTTAATAATTTATAAATAAATCATGATAAATATAATTCAAAAAAATGTATTCGAGGTAAGTATATTGATTCTGGTATCGTGTAAACAGCTAGCTTTATTGGCAAACATGCAAAAGTAATCTCGGCAATAGGTGTCAGCAGTCGACTAAGGACCAAGCGAAGTTTTATGTACAACTGTCATTAAAAAAACTATGTTAAATCTTATAACTATATTTATTTAAATATTAGAGTAGGTAAGGCATGCACCAACAAATAATGATATCTACAAAACATGCATCTTGCAAAACGTAATATTATATTTTTAATCACTAACTTTGTTTAAACAAAATATAGAAATTAAAAAAAAAATTAAAGACTAAATAAAACTACAAAAATACGAATAAGTATAACGAAACATTTTTTCTCGAACCATTTGAATGTAGATACATTGTCACAATAATATTGGTCCGAACCAAGAGCTTGGTTCGTAGTTTGCTACAGTTCGCCGTTATATGCAAGGGTGCCAACACGGGGACGTCATGAGTTTCGCCTAAAAATCTCGAACCCTCGCTCGAACCTGAAAGCGCAGTGACTAGTTCATTTATTGCTGCCATGGATAGAAGACAACAAATTATTGCTTCTGCCGCCATATGCATAATTCATAGTGGTCATATACTACAAAAAAAACTAAAGCGTAAGAAAAAAAGATCCCTTGGATTCCATTTAACCTCTTCTAATTGAAGAGCTTCAATGAATTCTATATTTTTCTCTTTATTCCAAGACATGATTGTCTTTTGAATGATACAGAACAACTGGTATGATCTAGCGTCCTGTTTTGTTTTTCATGGATCGGTTCCAGAAAGAACGACCCTGGACGAACCTTTGCGCGAACCTATTGGTTCGTCTCTTTTGACTCGCGCTTAATTTCCGACAACCGATGGAACCTTGCAAACCACGCATCACGAACCGTGAGCTATACAAACCACCTATGTCAGACGATCTGTGTTTCGTGGTTTGTTCAGACAGGTTTGACGAACCACGCGCCGTGTAACCGCCTCTTTAGACGGTCTGTGTTTCGTGGTTTGTCCAGACAGGTTCGACCAACCACGCGCCGTGTAACCGCCGCTTTACCAAAATGTAACGAACTGGAAATTGTCAAAATGAGAACGTATTGCAATTACTACGTACGAAGAGTGTACACTTTTTATTATGGCCTGTGATCTTCCATAAAAAATGAATAATAGTACATTATATACCGCGGGACTGAAGTAGTACATTTAATCCTGAAGGTAAAGTTTATGGCCCGACCGCAGGGAGGGCCATAATTTACCTGAAGGATTAAATGTACTTCAGTCGCAAGGTATATACGATACTTTTCGTACTTCCGGTATGATTTTATTAATTACAGTCGACAGAAGCAAACATGGTCCGCGAAAAATATGCCAACTAATTTCAAGGTTATCACAATCAGCCAATCACGAGCCAATGTTAACGATAATATCAATTTTAGTGGCTGCATAAGTGAGATGAAAATACAACTACAGCGACAAGGACACGCCCACCCAGGGTTCATGTTTGCTTCTGTCAACTGTATATCAATAATTTCAAGCAGTTTTTTCTCTCTTCAACTCATTTAATAAACTGTCTTTAAAATAAGTTACCATAGTAACATTGCGTTGTGACAGTTATAATTTAGAAACATTGTCATTACTAGTGTCATTGTAAAGAAACATTGTTATTGATAATTATTGGTATCATGAGTGAAGAAGGTGTATCTGATATTGATAAAAGAGCAGCCGAAGTAGGTGAAGAATTGTTACCACCGAAATCCACCAGTTTAATATGAAAAGGACCTATCTGTTACTCGTCAGTTACCTGCTGCATTAACCCAGGAAAGACTGGTCAATATGACGAACTGTCACAATATTAATTTGAATATTAACGTTAATTACCATTCTAATTAATTATATTTTTCAATAAAATATCCCTTAAATTCGTTTGTTTGTGATTTAATCGTTCCGGGAGTTTCGTCAATATTTAATCCCGGAGGGATTAAATGTGACACTTTAGTACCTGTCACAAGGGAGTGAAGTTGTCACTTTAGGCCCGGAAGTACGAAAACTAATTTTAAATTTAGCGGTTGGAGAAAAAATGTGTCTATCTTGTAAGATTATTAGACCAAAAACATACATTTTTTGTAGTCAAGTAAAAGATACTTAGCCTGTAGTCACGAAATGTCTCAAGATCAATTAATTTCTGTGAACGAAAATATAACCGTTAATATTAATATAGGCAATAAGTAAGTTCTGTTATTTATTGTTTTGCTGGTGAATTTAATAAATGTTTGACCTGTTTGAAAAATTAAGTGTTTATTAGTTTTTAATATGTCAAGGTCAAATTGCATTACAGGATATTAAAACGTAATTAAATATTGAAATCAAGTACGCAAAGGTATGTTTTAGGGTACAGTATGAAATAAAATAGCTTATACAGTGCGATTCTAAAGTAATGGATACATTCATTTTCTTCGTAATTATGTATGTAAATAGAAAATCCTGAAACAGGTTAACTTTTATTTTTAAAAATAGACTATTTCAAGTATACCATCAACTTCCTAGGGGTTTCGCTATCTACATGAAAAATTTAAATGGAAAGGAGTATTAGGTATACTTTGTTTGAAATGCTTTTCAATGCTCTATTCAACCAGATATTTTTTATTTGTAAATGAGATATGAAAAAATTAAATTTATTTAATATAAATAGATCTTTATCCAAACAAATACCTGTCAGGATTGATTATTCTGTTAGTTAT
Source organism: Ophraella communa (assembly GCA_035357415.1). Lineage (NCBI taxonomy): Eukaryota > Metazoa > Arthropoda > Insecta > Coleoptera > Chrysomelidae > Ophraella > Ophraella communa. Next base: position 13,948,597 of record CM068991.1, on the reverse strand, counting down.
TTTATTGTAAAAAAAGTAGCATCGGTACATTTAACATTTCCAAAAATACAAGATGCATTTGAAATTCAGTTATTTCGCTAGACCTCTCCAATTATTTGCATTGTTTTTTGTTATAAATTCTTTCTTTAGGAACTTCTAAACCTTTTTGTAAATAGACCGGAAAAGTGTGACTTTTTGTTAGGTTGGTACTTCTGACATGTTTTCAATGAAATTTTATTTACACGTAAATCTCCATAAGAAAATTTTTAAACTCCAGTACATACAAAAATTATAGAATATCATATTTGTGAAGAATAAGGAGGTAAGTATTATATAAAAAATAGAAAAACTGGTTAGAATAGCTATACAATTCAAATGAAATATTGTGGAAAACAATTGAGGTTATGTGATTTTAGGGTTTACTTGTGTATTTGAGAATAATTCTTCTTTTTGTATAAAAAAATGAGTAGAAACCAAGTTATCAAGTTTTCAGCTATTGCACGTTATTTCAAGGATGAGGATAAACTGATATCAAGACGAGAAAATTCAATGGAATCGAGCCATCTTGAAACATGATATTCGATTCTAAGATTAGGATTTTGGAGGGGTCTGTTCATGCTAGTATGCGTGATAAACGTATAAAGTAAAGGTAAGATAACCTACAGATAATTGAAATATTGGAATAACCATTTTTAGATTAAATTTAATAGGGCGTGGATGATTGAAAACGCTGATTGTAACTACCTAAAGGAACAGTTCACAGCTTTGGCTATATTAGGACACCATGATGTGTCGCACCATGCCACTGTCGCAATTTTAACTCCCAAAGGTACATGGATCAATAGAGAGAGAGACTTGGCTGCACAGGATATCGAAGGATATAAAGACAATGTTGACACGTTTAATCCATCAAATGTAAAGAAAATCGTAATCAATTTAATGACATAACCTCAATTCGCTCTAATACGTATTAATTCAAATGATATAACTGTTTCTAATTTTTTTATGAATAAGCTGACTTTACTCCAGAGTTATATCAGAAAGTATAAATGATATACACATTCAAGAATTCACTGCAAGTCCAATTTCAATGGAAGCATGTTAGGACCACCAACCTGACAATTGACGCACGGCTTTTTCGGCCTATTATAAGGGACTGTCCTCAAATAACAGGTCTACGTTCAGTATTTCAAGAGCTACACCGCGGTGGTCGCCAATATCGAAAATAAAAAAATAAAAAACATAATAAATAAAAATGATCTTTACTAACTATTTTTACTAACAATGTGGTGCTGTACGCAAAATATTCGATAAAACGTGTTTTTCAAGATGTCGGCTCACCCCTGAACATATTCGAAAAAAATCCGTTCTATAGAACATTGCATTATGAATCTAGTTTCTTTACTTCGGCGCTTGACCTAATATGCTTTAGATTAGACTTTAGATTATTTCAAACGTGTATGTATTTTCAAATAGAAAAATTGATTTATTTCAGGATTTTTATTTGAATTCATAATAAATTACGTATATGTAATTTTTGAAGGGTGGGTTGCCCCACTGCACTTAAACCACATTTGTCCCATTGTGCGTCCTTCTGAACTACTTCAGAAGTTCCTTGGATAGTCTGCAACTTTTTTTTGTCCCATCTGCCCTTGAATTTTTCAAAAGAGGGCGTTCCTTTATTAGACCAACCATCACTGATGTAGGAAACCTGATGAGACTGCCAGACAGCTTATACATTAGGTAAAGAATGAATGTATCCGTTATTTTAGGACCGTACTATAGTTTATAATCAGTAAAGGTTATATTACGAGGGTTGCCTTTTATATTTCGGGATTTGGCAACCCTGGGTGTTGCAATCTGGCAACTGACAGCTCTATTGTAAAGTTGGATATTTTTGAGGCTACTCGTACTCAGAACCTTTTGACATACGAGCGTTATTTGTGTTCTTTACAGTAACTTAAAATATTCATCTCGGCCCAAAAATGGAATTAAACCGTGAACATTTTTGTGCGTTTATTTTTTACAACTTTCGACATGGATTAAATCAGCGAACTTAATTCAATTTTGCCGATGAAGCTCCATCAAGGACCAGTGTTTATCGATGGTATGGTGAATTTAATCGTGACCGCAGTTCAGTCCAAGACGAATTTCGTGCAGGTCGTCCAACATCAGTTGTTGTTTAGAAAACCATTGATGCTGTGCGCGAACTGATATTGCAATATCGTCATGGGATCTATCGTGAGATTGAGACAACCTTAGGCATTAGTGGGACCAGCATAAATTCAATATTGCATAAATATTTGACGGTCAAAAAAATTGGTTCGCGTTGGATCCCACACAATTTGTCAATCGCTCAAAAAAGTCACGTGTCGATTTGTCGAAGGAAATGCTCAAAAAATACGATCGCGGTGCTTCGTAAGCCATCTATGACATCGTGACAGGTGATGAATCGTGGATTTACGCGTATGAGCCCGAAAGTAAACAGCAGTCAACTGTATGGGTGTTTAATATGAGCCCCATCCAACAAAAGTTGTTCGCGAACGAAGTACTTCCAAGCAAATGGTCGCTTGTTTTTTCGGAAAAACTGGACCTGTCGTAACCGTACCACTAGAAGAACGCAGAACAGTCAATTCTGAGTGGAACACATCCGTTTGTTTGCTAGTTGTCTTCCAAGAAATCAGCAAAACCAACCGCCGAAGACGGATCACTCTTCACCACGACAATGCGAGCTCCCACATATCGGCTCAAACAACTGCATTTTTGAGCACCCAAAACATCGATTTGATGAGTCATCCGCCGTATAGTCCTGACTTGGAACCGAATGACTTCTTTTTATTCCCGTACGTAAAAAACAAACTGAAAGGTCAATACCGCAATTAGAGTGGCAAAAGTGCTTCGACAATTGGTTTAAACGCATGGGAATATTTTGAAAAACAATAAAGTGAATTTCGATGATTAATATTTGTTTTTATTCTCTAATCCCGAAACATAAAAGTCAACCCTCGTATGACGTTTTTAAAATTTCCTTTAATTAAATCATAACTTTTTCAGAGCAACATACATGAATTTCAATTTACATAAATCATAGACATGCAAACAAATTACAATATGCACCTCACCTGTTAATATTATAAAAGTAAAATCAACTGGTAGAAAAAAAAGAGTAAACAAGTTTAAAATTACATTTACTATAAAAAACTGTTTTACATAAACATCATTATAAATCAAATCAGTACGTGTACGTTTACTTCATTAACATACAAAGATTTAAACTAGTGCCATGAGGGAAATGATTTAATTATATAATTGTTTGATTATAAGAGATGCGAAGTAAATTTTACAACTTGCAATTTCTACTAATTAATTCAATTTTTTTGCAATTGTATGTAGTTTTTTTCACATAAAAAGCAGTGACGTTAATTATAATTTCGACTATTTGAAATTGACAAAACTTCATTAGCACCGAATTTTGAACGCTCTTTTTCAATATTTTTCTTGGATTTTTAGATCTAAACAATAAAAAAAAACATTTTTTTATCCATTAGTTTTTATATCCATGTTTTATACACGCTACACCAAAACTCCATAATGAATACTTATTTTTTAATAGACCCATAAATATTTATGATTTACATCAAATATGTTTTTGAGGAATTTATAAATATAATTCTATTTAATCCAGACAATTAAACGGTTTCTAATCTTAAAATATTCCAAAAATGAATGAAAGATATATTTTATGAATTTTATGAAAAAAATTATATGTAACTATAATTATTACGGTTCTTCATTTATGATGGATGTGTCGGAATGAACCAATATTAACCTAAAATAAACCTTACTGCATCCATACCGAAGAGTCATTAACAACAATAACAATATAGGGGTTGGTGGTCCACAGTAAGACACAGTACACATTGGTTCTCGGTTATTTGAAGAAAACTTTATGTTTCAGCAAAACATGGAATAACGGAAACCTTAAAATATTTTGCAGTAAATACTATTAGGTTTAAAAGACAAGATTTGTCAGGATTTTTGTTGTCAGTTTTGTCTTGTCTCTTGTTAACTTTGATTGAACAGTGACGTCCAAAAAAACGCCCAATTTTCTCGTAAAATAAAATTATTTTTTTCATAAACATATTGTATATTAAATGTAATAAATAAATAATGACAGTTGACGCACTTTTATATCTAACAAATTAACAGAAACGTCTTTAGTTTAACAGAATATTTTATGAGGTTTTTTTTTATAAAATTCAAATATTTTGTAAATAAAAATGTTTCAGGAGGAGATTCAAAGAAATGTAAGCGGTTATTTGTGCATCGTTGTCAAAATATAAAGCAAATATTTAAAAAAATGTAATTACAATCTAACATCCTAATGTAGGACAACTACCACACTTGACACTTGTTCGAAGGATTCATAGGAGATCCAACGGGACAATTAAAATCTTTAGCGAAAAATTCCATATTAGCGAGAGGTCCATTTACTCTAAATTTATCGGGGACATGTTCATCCGTGATGATTAACTGTTGTAATTCTTCTTTCCTGGTTTGCGAACACCAAATACTGGCTGCCGATATCCAGAGCATTTGTCTACCGGTGAAGTTGAGACCGGGCAAAAAATGCTCTTCTCCATTACGTGACACCCATGTGTCGTAAGCTAAATATGCTTCTTTGATGCCACCATTATCAGCTATGTTTTCGCCTTGCGTGTTAATGCCATTTAACTGAAAGTAATTGTGAAGCCAGTGTTAGTTTTAGTACAGCCAACCATGCAGTGAATCGATGCACTAGACTTAATAACCACTCCCACGTGGTTCTTCTTTTTCACGGACAGATAAATAATATAAATACAACCTCGTGAGCGTGGTTAGATTCGAAATATTTACATATTAACATTTGGTGTATAAGATTTGTCGAAAACCCAAAAAAATATACAACTCATAGTTAAATAACCTTCGAATTTATGATGGAAAAATGAAATTGTAACTCAATAAATGCGCATGTTTCAAATAAACTTTTATTGAAATACACTCTCACTAGCCACACATTTTTAAAAGAACAAAAATATAGGTACGAGCGAATAAGAACTAAGGGGGTGATATTTTCTTTCAAGTCCATGCTCATATATGCTTCACTTATATGGTGAAAAATTGTACAATCAACGGCAATTGCTAAGTTGTAGAAAGTGCAACAGCTAGCCTGTCTAATAAGAGATACTGGGTCTCCCTTTGCTGTAATATAACACAATGAGAGAGGATGCAGCTAATGCCTTACTGCAACTGACAAAAAACTTAAAACCTGGCGATTTGGTTTGTCACCTAAGGATCCTGGAAAAAGTTCCTCTAGCATAACTGAAACCACCTTTGGACATGCCAGACACCCGCCATAGACGTTAGTATCCAGCAGAGGCTCCTTAGAGATACTCTAAAGATATTTATATTCTGACAGACAGTCAGGTGGCTGTAAATAATTCCTTAAGACACTGACAAGAAATAACTATGTTACCTTGATGTAGGCACCAGGTCACAAAGGGATCATAGGAAACGAGGAAGCTGACAGACCTATAATAGTATGCAGGTGGTGTGAGGAAGAGCAGATGACAGTGAACCTCCACCAAAAGAAGGAAGCTGGATCTGCGTCTGTCGATTTTTTACTGTGGTAAATCGTGGGGAATAAATCCCAAACAAATATACTGGTCAGTGGTGTGGTGGTCTAAGGGACTACAACAAACTGCTGCTGCAAAGTTGTCTGACTTGCAGAAAACTGCGTGCATGGCCATTACGGGAGGTATTTCTACCACTCCGAAGGCGGCTATGAAGAGACTTTTAGGTCTAACTCCCCTCCATATTATTTTGAAGAAGGAAGTTAGAGCGACCGTTCTAACAGAGCCAAGTCGATAGGTAATCAAATCACGGGGGAAGCACTATCGGACCACAGAGAATGCTGAGAAAGTTTAATTCGCAAGTAGGAATGAATGAGCCCGTGGGTTGGGCTACCTATCGGGCGCGTCCCCAGGTGGCGGATAGGGGAACGGCCAGGAGAATGGGGGCCCTGTCCGGGAAGCCAATATGGCCTCACGGTTGTGGTCACCGGACTCTTGGTCAGTGGCAAAATTAAAAAAAGCCTTTGCGAAATATGCCACCGCCGACCAGCCTACCCAAGCTAAGGTGTAAGGTATCGTGCCGAGAGCTGAGTGGCCGCAGGGTGATATGTGGTTGCGAACGATCCCCTTGAGGAACAGGGCGAAACCTCATTGTAACTAGCCTTTCTCTGGTAATGCGGAGCTCTGCCAGAGGTGACCAACCCTTTCCCCTGCTACTCGTGGAAACACATGTGGATAAAAAAGAAAAAAAACAAAAACAATCCTGAGGATGGACAGAAATACTCACCTCAATCTAAGGCGGTGACTGGGGATGGTCAGAAATGCCCACCCCAACACACTGCTCAGAACGAAGCTGGACATCGAAGATCACCTCAGGACGAAACTCAAAGGCCAAGGCGAAAACGCATCTGCGACGCCGAGGCCAAAAGGAGGAAAAGGGCAAAGGAGGCAGGGTCACCTCCTGCGGAGGAAGCCAAAGGTTCCGCCTTGTATAAAGGCAATAAACCGGCGGCTACTCCTGCAGGAAAGCGCCGTGGAGTACCTACACGGGGACACCAAGAAGGTCGAAGAAGCTGCGCAGCGATGGAAATGTCGCTGCACCTTCCAAAACCTTTGCGGAAGCCGCCTTGAGACACCTCAAGGTGGCTATTATAGACGAGACAAACCCGTACGGTAAAATTACCGCAGAACGGGAGAGCCTCGTCTAAACTCCGCTGCTAGAGGAGCTGGACAAGTTTATCTTCTCCGCCTCCAGCAGCAACACCAAAGCGCCCACGTTTAAATCGTGGACACACTCCGGTGAAATCATCAGAGTGGTCTGCGATGATGACGCGACGCTACAGTGGCTGAAAAAAGCCACAAAAAACCTGAAGCCGTGGGAGGAAGCATCGCTGGCGGTCGTCGGTGTGGATGGGTCCCAAAGCTTACCAAAGCCTCGCTCTGGATCCCGGAGGACGACCACAAGACATCATCCGGTGAAAAGGAGAGGGTGCTGGGTAGGCTGAAGGCGCAGAATCCGGACATGAGGATAGCGAGGTAGTGCACCTTCCACCAAGAGGTGAAAGTTAACCCTCCAGGACACCCCTTCGTCTTCGGAATCGAAGACGAGGATATGGCTGTCCTCAAGAAAAAGTCAATGCAAACTAACTACCATAAGGCCACAGTTTGTTTGGATATAATGCAATGACTTATGTCAAGCAATGGTGACAGTGACGTCACAATAATGTGGCGTATTGAAATGGGATAATTCAATGCCATCACATGGCAGCTTTAGCTATATTTGGTCACCATAATATTTCTTTTATTTGGATAACACATAACCTCACTTCACTCTAATAAGTATTCATTCAATTTGTATAAGGTTCTAATTTTTTCTGAATAACAGCTGACCTTCAATTCAAAATTGTATCAGAATTTCATTGGAAACATGTGACGACTACCAACCTGATAGTTGACGTCACGACTTTTCCGTATCATATTAGCTTTTCCATGTATGAGTGTATGTTATTAAAAAAATTATTTGCTTGTACTTCCCCTCTAGTGAACACCTATTTCATTTTTAAGTTCGCAAGTACATTGGTTGGCATGGTTTTGGTGTTTGGACAAATCTTACTTCTGCAGTTTAAATAAAACTGTTTCGTTTTAATTCCAGCATTTCCTCTTTGAATGAACGACCTTCCTTTATTTACTTTTTAAATTTAAAACTACATAACATAAAGCGTAAAATTTTAAATGCTACATACAGAATGCAATTTATTGATAAAAGCGTGCTACTGACCCAAAACCACAAAATAGTATATTTACAATGTTACTTACTTGTACCATTTATATAAGAAACGGATTGATTTTATTAAATACTGTTTACAAAAATGTTATAAAAAAGCTTGTTAATAATTGTTTGTAATTGGATTCATTTTAAGGAACTTTTTGTACCTACGTGTAAAAATTCTCTAATAACATTCGATCAAAAAATAATTCGTACTGAACACACAATATAGAAAAAATAAATGGTATGGATGATTAAACAGCAGGATTAAATAGATTGAGAATAATTTATTTAGTTCCTACTGTCTGAGCTTATTAAAAATATATACAGGGTTGCGAAAACGGTAAAGGTGTGGACGAACTGCATTAATGAAATTAAAATTGAACTATTTTAATACTTTTAACATAGTTTCCTAAACTATTTGATAAATTATTTTTTATATTTTGCACTTATAAAAATCTTCAATATAAAACGCATTTGCGTATCGTAATGTAACTTTTACGCACGCAAATTTTTGTTTTAAATGGTTGGCGACATGAGTGAAGTATCTAAAGGCAAGACTATTGACAATGACATTTGTGGCTAATAGCAATTTATTCATTTTATATTGTTCTTTAAGAAAGTATCTGTGAATATGAATATAATATTTTACTTATATAATATATTATTATTGGTATATTATTCATTTTAAAATATTTTAAAACATTAACATTTGATAATTTAAATGTCACAACTGTCAAATTTTATAAATTACACAGTGCTGCCGACATACTTCTTAAAATAAAAATTTTCGTAATTACATAAAAATAAAAAATTAATTTAAAAAATGGTAAAAAGGGCAAAATATAAAAAATATTATAAACAACTTTTTTCATATGGCTTTTGTGACACTCGTTCTTGAACTCGTGTCATAACAGAATTCCATATGAAATGCGTTGTTTAATATACTATATTATTGCGTCAAGTTACTATGATTTTTGAGAAGTGGATAAAATAAGCTTTTCTGTGACATATTACTCAACCAACGTTGCTATTAAAAAAGAGATGCCTGAAAACGGTTATGTCGTACAAACTTAAATTATCTTATAAAAAAAGCAGAATATAATGCCAATTTATATCCCAAAATTTCATAATTTTAAGTCTTGTTGCCAGACTTTTTCCCTGTATAAAATATATAATACACTCAAAACAAATAGTGTTGCATATCAGAATTGCGATGTTACCATGTTGAAACTAAATTTTAGAAGAGAGCTACAGTTGACAGAAGCAAACATGAACCCTGGGTGGGCGTGTCCTTGTCGCTGTAGTTGTATTTTCATCTCACTTAAGCAGCCACTAAAATTGATATTATCGTTAACATTGGCTCGTGATTGGCTGTTTGTGATAACCTTGAAATTAGTTGGCATATTTTCCGCGGACCATGTTTGCTTCTGTCGACTGTATTTTTATTTTTTAATATTGCCAATGACGACATTGACGTGACCCTTTGACTACTTGCTTTTCGTTTACTGTATATAGTCTTAAAACCTCTATGTAACGTCTATATTGACGATACCAATACCAGTATGGGCCAAGTCATACAACATTAACTATAATAATAAAGAAATCTTAGTAAGGAACCTTAGACTGGATTTAATTACTTTTTAGAGAGAAATAAGCAGCTCCATCGAGACTTGGCTAGTTTTTTACAGATTGTTTTTGGTGGGATATTTTACTGATACAACTAATTGTTCTTTGGATAAAATACTTATATGGCATATTTGGAAGTCATGGTAAATAAGTCCCAAGCAAATATATTGATTATATGGGCTAAAAGTCAGCAGAACTCGAAGAGAAGCTAAGAATAAGCTTCATTGCTAGGGTTGCTTATTTATAAAGGGTACAATGTCATTACTCCCACTTCAGGGCGGGAGTTAATAAAAAAAATTCAGGTACTGGAGGTGGTCCAAGATATATAAAGAAGCCAAAATACAACTACAACTACGTTTGCCGTTCTACTCCGAGGAAGGGGCGAATGTAAAACGAAGTAGTTCAACCTCATTCCGACTAACTGATGGTACACTGTTTTAAGACCGAGAAGGCATTAGGACAAGCGTATAAATACGGAAACGAAGAGTAAGTTTTACCGAGAATTTGAGTTATCTATACACAATTTTTCAAGCAGATCTATTTGCAGAACATGCGGAAAACAATAATATGTCAAAACATAAATAGGTATATAGATCAATTAGACATTAATTGCAATAAAGCAAAAATTCTAATAAAAATAATATTAAATAAAAGAAATTATGATAAAAATGAACAAAAACAGAACACTAGAAAGGGTCAAGAACAGAAAAGACCGATAAAATAGAACTGGAAAATATAAATAAAATAAAATTAAAAAGCATAGGAGAAACTGATACATGGGGATGCAGAATCCTAATCCCAAACTTAATATTTGCAAAAGGATAAGTGAGGAAGTGATGAAGTAGAAAAACATAATACAACGTCAACATTAGGAAAACCAAAGACACATTTTTTAATTTAAAATTTGAAAATGTCAGTTATGCACAAAAGGGTTTACTCATAGTAAAGATACCTCTCATAATTACCTACATGCTTTCTGAATATTATCTAACACAATAAAAAACTATTAGATTATTTTTCTTTTTTTCGTTGCAACTCTAATGGCAGCTAGAACAAGACAATTTGGAATATAGATGAAATAACGATTAATTACAGGAAATATTGTAGAAATAAAGTACAAAGACAAACTTGTGATTTTAAGAGAATAAGCGAATTGATCTCTATTTATCAAGAGAATAGTAAAATTATACAGTGCGGTCCATATGTATGGAATAAATTCATTTGTAGCGTTATTATGTACTATATGAAAAAAACCTGAAACAGGTCGCTTTTTATTCTTAAATTGACAATTTACAGTATGAAAATATTATCCCCCTCCAGCACCCCTTCGGAATTATAAGTACCCCCTCGAAAATTTTAAATTACAAAGGGGGTCGTGTGGCACCTCGTTGGAAAGGGATTTTAGTCCTCTGTTCAGTAATATAAAGTTTTTTAAGTTTGGTGCAATCATAACTGAGAAAATTTATTTTTAAGATGTAAAATTTTGATAATGTCTCTAACACAAAACTTTACGTAGAATGAAGATAATAATGTCACATAATGATTAGAATGTGTTTTTCAATGTATTTGACACTTAAATTAAATGTTCAAAATGACCACCATTCACTTCTTGACAATAACCGAGGCGATATTGTTTGGTCTATTAAAATAACTTTAGAAATAAGCAGGTATTTTCGTATCTGTTCTGCTAAATATTAGGAAAAAACTTTGAAGATATTAAAATAATAGTCAAAAAACTAAATAAACAATTGATATAAATCTAGTAGGCTGCTGTCATTTAGGTATTTAAAGTTACTAAAAGACGTCAGTATAATATTTGTGCGCGTATTAAATTTAATTATGGCTCATTTGTCCGAGACTCAAAGAATAGACATTTTAATTATGATTGGTTGTGGTAATAAAACCAGAACTCAAAAGGAGGTTTGTGAAATTTTTAATAATAATACCCTGGTCAACACGTTTCGCAGTCTACAGTTAGCAAAATTGAAAAAAAGTTTCGTGAAACTGGACATGTAAAAAATATTGAAAAACCAGGTAGAAATGTTCAATTTACTGATGAAAAAAAGTTAGATGTACTTCTAGAGATTGAGGAAAATCCGCATAAGACAACTCGAGAACTTGCCGCCGACAATGATGTAAGTAAATCATCTATTTTGAGAGTTCTGCATAAAGAAAAATACCACCCTTACAAAGTTCACTTGGTTCAGGAGTTAAATGAAGATGATCCTGATAGAAGGCAAGAATTCTGTGAATTGATGATGGATAGAATGAACGCAGATTTGCAGTTCATAAACAAAATAGTTTTTTCTGATGAAGCGACGTTTCATTTAAACGGAACGGTTAACAAACAGAACTGTAGATATTGGAGCAGAGAAAATCCTCACTGAATGAGTGAGGCTCACAAACATATCCTAAAAAAGTTAACGTTTGGGCTGGTATCATTAACAATAAAATTATTGGCCCTTATTTTTTTGAGGGCACAGTTACTGGTGAGGTTTATCTAGATTTTTTGATTAACTTTTTAGTGCCTACATTACAAAGAGTTTTTCCTGATGTTAATCATCCAAATGAGATAGATCGATCTATTTACTACCAACAAGACGGAGCTCCACCGCATTTTGCACGTACTGTTAGAAATTATTTAAACGAGGTTTGTGAATGGTGGTCATTTTGAACATTTAATTTAAGTGACAAATACATTGAAAAACACATTCTAATCATTATGTGACATTATTATATTCATTCTACGTAAAGTTTTGTGTTAGAGACATTATCAAAATTTTACATGTTAAAAATCAATTTTCTCAGTTATGATTGCACCAAACTTAAAAAACTTTATATTGCTGAACAGAGGACTAAAATCCCTTTCCAACGAGGTGCCACACGACCCCCTTTGTAATTTAAAATTTTCGAGGGGGTGCTTATAATTCCGAAGGGGTGCTGGAGGGGGATAATATTTTCATAATATAAATTGTCAATTTAAGAATAAAAATCGACCTGTTTCAGGTTTTTTTCATATAGTACATAATAACGCTACAAATGAATTTATTCCATACTTATGGACCGCACTGTATAAAGGATAGTATAAGAAGATTACACATACACATGCTTTTAAAATAAGCAATACAAAATAAATTGAAATATTTGTCTACAAAAAGAATATTATGTACCTAAATGAACAGCGTTTATGTAAGAAACAGAATGACGATATTCACAAAATTAATTTTACTTTCAAATTTTTATAGGTTTTTTATTATTTCTAATATTACAATAATAATTATCAACCATTGTTAAAAGTGAACAATAAAATTACATTTTGTTTTATAGGTCTGACTACCGAGAAATCATATAATTTAATTTAATTAAAATGAAATTTACGAAACTGAATTTTTAACTTTTGCGGACGTAGATGGACACAACAATGTCCAGTTTTTTTCCAAGACAGAATGTTTTAAAGCGTTTGAGTATTTCTTGTATTAAAAAATATACTTTCTACATAGGTACCTATATGTAGAATATAGGTATGGTTTAATTGTCAAAATGGGTGATTATGAAATAATCAATAATTGATCAATGTGTTGCATTTTGATAGTACAAATTTAGGAAGCATTTTTATAACATTTTTAAATATTTCTTTGTTTCCAATTTTTTTCTATTAGTTAGTTATCTGCAGCTTTTGGTTGTAAACATTATTTTATACGTTCCAATATTTCTTACGAAGGATTCAATAGCAATAATGAAACATTAATTAACGACATATGGAAACAATCGTTAGTAACACCTTAAAACTTTCCATATTATTGATCTAATGATTGAATATTAGTATGCGTTTTTTTTGTTCTTAGACAATAATTGGATATTCCCATTCATGCTGCTTAAATGTTTTAAAAACAATACACCCGTAGTAGTCCAGTCAGTGTAGACATTGAAATAGAAACAATTGGGGGCAGCGATTTTGTTTTTCAAACGTCGGGGCTGGGGATGGTTTGGAAGTCTACATATCGATTTTCGGCGCAATCCCGCCTGTGGATTGACCGCCATCTTGATTGAATTTCATTTATTTTTGTTTTTCTAAAATAACTTGTTAATTTTCAGCCTTAGAGCAAAAATGGTAGTATCCAAAGTTGTTGGAAATTTAATTTCCCACAAGTTTGGATATTATCATTTATACGATAGGATCAATATTTGTAGAGTTATAATATCAAGTTTATCAGAACAATCGTTATAGGTGGAATTTTATGTCCTTTAACTATGGTTCTTTCTCTGTTTTTACTCCACTCAAATCGGAGGTAATTTTATTTTTATTTTTTAAACATCTTGCTTATTATCTAGTTCACTGATAAAAAATTGTAATGGAGAATGTAGATGGGAATTTTATATCTCCCCTAGAAGTTTAAAAAAACAAAAATCGCTGCTCCGACTGGTCTATAGGTACAAAGATATCTATAATAATGTTAATGACACCAGTGATTGTCAAAATATTGTACTTACATTCAGATTGAGTTCAGGGACGCTGTAATTAGCATATTGGTCGATAATACATTGCGCTTTTTCATCGAAGCGTTTTTTAGTTATATCTTGCCACCAATCGACCAAGTTACCCTCCTTGTCGAATTGTCTTCCTTGATCATCGAAACCGTGTGTAATTTCATGTCCAATTACGAAACCAATGGCACCATAGTTCATGTATCTCGGGCGATCGGAATTGAAAAATACGCCTTGGAGTATACCAGCGGGAAATTCTAAACGAAAAAAATATACAGTGTGTAAAAGCCTATTAGAAAAAATTAATTTGACCTAATGTTACTTAACAATGTGTCAAATTATTTTATGCAACTAAAAAATAAATTTAACATAATTTTACCCAGATAACACCCCACGTTTTATGTACGTACATTTTATGTCATAAAGGCCGAATTACGTCCTTGGCTCTAAAATGTACGTCTTAAAGACGTACATAGTTATATATACTATGTACGTCTTGCAAATACAAACTATGTATGTACATTCTCTACCGATTCCGTATATTGCGTTCTTTACATGTTTGTAGTAGTGTAGAAAGGGCCACAAAGAAAGAAGAATACGTTCAGTCATGACATGACATAACCAAAGATTTTATTTTGTGTGCAGGGTGTGCCCATTGTTTTCATGTCTTCTTTATTGTTTTTATATGATGATGTGACTAGTTAAAGTGAGTGAATATGATTTTGGGGAAATATTTAACACCGTTTTCTGCTTGTTAAATCTCTGATATATCACTTATTATTTTTAACCATATTACAATTCAAGCAGATGGCACACAACCCCCATTAGTAAATCATTAATTTGAATTTTTATATTTAAATAGGGATAAGTAACCAAATTATTTTAACTGCTTCTTGCTATTGGTTGAGTGTTTAATCTCTGATCAGTGTTCTTGGTGTTGACATTATCAATGTTTTATAATAATATTTTTATAGTTAAATCATATTTTTTATCAACACAGGAGAAAAATATAATGATTTTATAATATATTATATTTGTAGATAACAGAAATTTCCCAAATAGGAGGAAAAGATGGATATGATTTTGTCAGAAGAGTGATGAGTAGACTAGTCACTAATGATCTAGCTGCAAAATATAGTTGGTTGGGAAGACGGGAAAAATCTAGCTTTTATAGCCTGAGAGTGGCCAAACTTGTAATTGGTAAGTACATTTTAGATCAAATTAAAATGTTTGACTTTATGTGACAGTATAAAAGTTTGCAGTTTATGCAGAAAAAAATATTAAGGCAGTGCTCAAGGGAATAAAAGAGTGTAGATCATTTTTCATATTTAATCATATATGTTTGTATTTTTGTTACGAATTTTCCTAATGTCTCACTAGTCAAGGTGTTTTACTAATTACTTTTAATACATTTTAGATGGAGCATTAAGCCTCCAAAAGGGAAATGAAAAAGATATTGAGTCGCACATATCAGCGTGGTTAAGAAGGTCTGGTGAACGACTAAAGTCTATAAAAAGGCTGTGATGAAAATTAATATTTAAATTTTGAAAATCTGGCCAGATATAGGAAGGAGTACAGAGTTGATATTTTTCATACGTTGAGTGTTTTTCTTTCGTTTTTTTATTTTTATATATATATAAATGTATATATTTCAAATTTTCATACCAAGTAAGTGTTTTTCTTCTGTTTTTTATATATATATATATATTTTTAAAGAAAATAAATTGATCATTTTTTTATAATCGGAAATTTTTATTCCTTCTAATTACAGTGAACCTTTTTATTATATTGTTTGAAAAATAATTTTCAATTATTTAGGTCTAATTTTGTACTTCTACAAATTTTGGCATATATATACTCTACCCAAAAACAAATATTTTCAAAATTCATCAAATTGTTGAATATCAGAATGTTACTTAATCCATATTCCGAAGTTGAGAGTTTTGATGGAATTTGAGAATATTTGTTTTGGAGTAGAGTATATTATCTGCCAAAATGTTCCTAACTGCTAAATAAGAACCTAAATAGCTTTAAATTGTATTTTGAAACGTTTTCAAGACGTACATTTACGTACGTAGGTGCTTATAAGGGTACACAAAAGTACGTACTAAGGACGTATATTTTACATTTAAATGTTCGTCGTAAATACATACTTAATACATATAATTACGTCTTATTTTGGCTATCAGATGACTTAAATCGTACATCTTCAGTACATACTTTTTTGTGCCCATATGGCCACTTATGTACGTACATAATATGTACACGAGACAAAAACGTACATACATGAGACGTACTTTACGTCCAGATGATACGTTTCAGAAATGTACATCAGACGTATCTGTGTTTTCTGGGTAGCTAACAAGATGTTAACAAAGGACATGCAACTGTCCCCATAATTTTTAAATTTGAAAGCATAGGCTTGTGGTATAAATTAAATGTAAAACAAAAAGCGTTACACGTCACCGAATTCAATGTCGTCATTCGTCAATGATAACAGAACATTGTTTAAAAAATAAAAAGTAAACGCAAAACAAAAAGTGTGGCGCTTGATAGATAACAACACAATACCGGGTGTCCCAGAAGTTTCTTACCCATTTTAACTGCAAATATATCGGAACTTAAAAACCATAGCTAAACAACTTCAAGACAGAGTCCAAAAAGATTGAGGAACAGTTCAAAGCAAACTTGGAAGAAAGCCAAACACAGAAGGAAGAAATACAAAAGCTAAAAGGGTAAAACCAAAGACACAAGGAGGAAATCAACCACCTAAAGGGAATCACAGAGGAGCACCAGATATGAGACAAATTCAACGTCAACAGCAAAAGGAGAAGAAACAAAAACACAAAGAACACAAAAAAAGACGAGGCGAGCCCCCCAAGAAGACAATGGAAACGAAAAAGACAAGGAACCCACCCCCAATCTACGTGTAGGACGCGTAGGAAAGCTCAGGTACTGCCATTATTTACAAGTTCAACGAGAGGACAGGAATAAAAATAAACGCAGAGACCCCTACAGGAACGATGACAGCCTACCTCAACGTGCTGCAGGGCAAAGGTGTAAGCTGGTAAACCTTCCAGGACTCAGAGATACTAGCCAATACGGGGATGAAGGGACGACCCCAGACGGGGACACATAGGACCTAATCAGCCAGGATATCAGAGTGAATAAATGTCCCAAAATTCCAAAGAGAAGAATATACCAGAGAGGAAGACGGAAGAAAACAACGCAAAGAGGACACCAGAACTAAGTTACGCCAACGTAACTAAAAATGATGGAAACAAAGAGAAGACATCATTTTACAGATGGAAGAATTTAAAAACTTCTTCTAAGACTTAATAAATAACTAATGGTGGAATCCATTAGACAGACAAACAGAAGAGTTGCAGTCAGGATGTAACTTTTTATTAGAGGCAGCGAAAAACACAGTTAAAGAAAGGAAGGCTACCGGACGCTACCTTTTGCGATATCCAGGTAGCGAAAGGTCCGAAAAAGGTGACAGAGACCCCATCGGAAGTGATGGAGGAAGGTGGAAGTCCTCCCTGGAAAGCATTGCTTTCGAGGAATGCATTTTGGGAGGGACGGGTCGATTCAAATGTGTGTATGTGTATGTCAAAATTCCCCTATTTACACAACCGAGCAAAAAATTAGATTCCTCTAATTATTTAAAAACATGCAAACAATTTTAAGCTTTGCAAATACGGTGTCAGAATATGACAACTATGAACGACAGCATCCATCCAACAATATAAATTTCTTCGCCTACTAGGTCTATGACTCCCTGATTAGTTTTAGTTTTAAGATTATTTGCACCTTTTTAAATAATACTAACTTCCTTAATTTAAAGCAAACGCAAAGTGAAGAAATGTATTCTGTTACATGTCAATCGTGGTACCCTATTTCTATTTCTGATGACTCATCTGCCCATATAAACCTGTTCATTGTTATTTTTGTAATACATATAAACGTTTTATCCTTGACATCGACAAATTGTTTTCTCATAATTGAATTCCTTTGTACGAAGTTAAAAATTAATAATAACACATCATTTTCAAATAAAAAAATAGCAATAATAAAAAATTAGCATAATTAACAACAATAAAACTTGTAACTTACGGATACTGTTTTCTATAGATGAATAAAAAGCATTAACAACGGCTGGTCTACCGTGAGTTATCCAATCAGTCTTGTTTACAGGTTGTCTCAACCTTTTAAACGAAAATCGTGTGCCAAAGAGTGTTAGATTCAATACAGATCCAAAGTATTGTTGGGAGTCGATTTCCAACTAAAACAATAACGAAATGTTTTCAAAGTATTTCTAAACAATGTTTTAAGAAATCGGATTATTTATAAATGGTATATACATAATCTTAATAGTAATTATGCGCAAAGGTAAAAAAGTGAGATATTATTGTCGACCTCGAAGTTTCGCTTCTCGGTCTTTAATGGATCCGTGGCTCATATAGCATTTTTTTCACTACTGGCAGTTTATTTTTTTAAATATTGGTTTTTAAAACTAATAAATTTTTTTTTCGTCGACCTCTACATTTTTCGTACTAATTTTAGAACGAAAAATGGCGTATAATTTAACATCTACATTTTTCTTACGCAAACCTTTTTCGTCCGCACTGAATACGTCACAGAATTTAACTGTTTTTATGCAGCAATACGTCAATAACAGGCGATTAAATAAAAATTTACATCTAGTTACCCGTTGCTGTCACGTATCTGATTTTTACATTTTGCAGTTTAAACTCATGAAACAAGTTAGTTGCAATTTAAAATTAAGAAAATGGAGGTTCATTCCGAAAGCGATAGTTTCTTTAGATTTGTTACCTCAAAAGTCAAGGGTACTTTAGGAAAAACAACATAAAGTGTTTTTAAAGTGGTGTCAAGAACACAAGGTGAAAAACTACAGAAAATATATTTTTGGCGTACTTCTCATTTAAAGCCAAAAATTGCATATCATCGACGTTGTGGTCTTCTTATTCAATGCTGAAATCTACTTTTTCGATTAAAGAAAATCTGGACATTAGCTGATTTTTTAAACTTCAAGCATTTAAAAAAAAACAACATGTTGGATATCGAGCCAAAAAGTCACAGATATTTACTCGGGATGCATGAAAGAAATAGATTCCTGTGTGATGCTCCTGATGAGACATATCTTATGTACAGTCGGCTTTAGAATAGCATATACATGTTAAATGTGAATTTCCTTTCCCTACCGAAGTTATAAAAACGTCCTGCTTCAACAATATAGGAGTGGCAATTTTTAAAACGCCTACAATTACTTACTTCACTAAGGAATAAAAAATAATAATAAGAAAAATTTTAAATCATTGTCAATAGCCAAAGTTCGTCGTAATAAAAAATCACTAAACAAAATTCAAAATCCGTGTAAATAGCCAACGTTGTCACAAAAAAGGAATCAGTAAAGAGGTTGCAATAAACAAATAAGACCGCACTGTAACACAGGAAATTTGTCAATAGAATACCTTATGCTGCAATCTTTCCTCAATATCATCCCTCTCTGTGTAAAATTAAAGATGTGGGCGTGGACAACTGTTTGACTGATTTGAAATTTATTATTATTTAAACCGTGGGCTAATTAGTTATCACCAAAGCCATAAACCCAGGTAAAAAAAAGATTGGTTATACACAATAAATAGGCCATCCTTAAAATGAATTCAATGAAAGCCATTTGAGTTTGAAAATGTATATGCTATTCTGAAGCCGATAGTACAAAGTAAAATATTTTGACCAATTTTACTGTTTTGGTTCTATATAATTATTATAAATTACAGCTTTGTTTCATTATTGGAATTGCTGGGGCTTGTCGTAGGGAAGAGCTTCGTAAAATGACACCTCAAAATATAGTCGATCAAGGTAATATGTTAATAATCACTATTCCTGACTCAAAAAATGGCAAAAGGCGTGTTTTTACAGTCACAGACGAACTTTGTGATTTAAAAATATTCCGATCTTATGCAGCCTTAAGACCGAAGCATTGTGAGCATAACTCCTTTTTTATTAACTTCAGATTAGGTTATTCACACATTTGCAAAAATACCCAGTTCAATCGCAAAATTTTTACATTTACCCAATGAATCAACGTATATCTATACTGGCCGTTGTTACAGACGTACATCTGCTACACTGTTGGTAAATGCAGGTGCGGATATTCTATCATTGAAAAAACATGGCGGCTGGAAATCTTCAACAGTAGCCGAAGGATATGTTGAAGATTCTATTCCAAATAAAATTAATGTCTCAAAAAGCATTTTAACAGGTAAAATTTTACAGGAGAGTAATGGAAAAGATAATTCTTTTAATGATATTTCTTCATTAAATACAAAAAATAAACATTTGTCAATAAATATTAATAATTGTACGTTTAATATTAATATTAAAGAATAGTTACTTAAATTTTGTTCGTTTTATTAAAAGTGTTTTAAACCACCTAAAGTTATTTTACTTCTCAATTTTAATTATTTACTCTCTGGAATATCATTCTATCCTATATAGCGAAAAAGATAAGAAAAAGCATTTGTCCTTGTTTTGGAAGTACTCAGCTGTACACAAACTCTTATTCTTAACTTGTCCCCATTTTATTTCAAACCATTATTTTTTATTACAAATTGCAATAAAAAAAAATTAATGACGCGCTAAAAGAAGGGTTTGGTTTGAAGTGTATTATGTTTATTAAAATAGAAAAAAAATATCTTTACCCTAACGTCATACCTACAAACCTCGCGAAATAAATCGTAGTTAAAAATGGCTACAGTTACTTTGTCGTGTGATTTTATTGAGTTTATTTGAATGCAAATGATAAAACGCTTTGAACAAAACTCGATGTATCAAAATAATACAGTAGTCATAAGAGGTCAAAATAAATTCTTATGAATACAACCATTTAAACGTTTTTGGCACTATCTCTTTCCAACATTCGAAGGTCATAATTATAGTTGAAAAGAACGTATGTTGTTGCTTTGATAGACAAGTGTGCATAATTGTTTGATGTATTTCTACTAGTAGTAGAAAAGGATTAGGTATATAAAATTTGTGTTTACTACTGTTCGCTGTTAGTTTAAATTAGCAAAAGAAAATTTATTAAGATGATTAAACTGAAGCTAGTACATTATGGTCCGGTTGCATAAACGGTTGTTAAAGCTCTGTTACTTAACAACGTGTTAAGTGTATGTGCAACGATAGCGCGTGCGCGGGCATTTCAAATTTATTGACTTTTAAATGTGGTGACGGTGCAGTGTTGTCGGCTTAAATAATTTTTTCCTTAAACCGAATAGTTAGATTTTAGTTTATTTAATTTTTTTATAAAAAAAACGAACCTTAACATTGATAAATTAATGGCCTTTTAGTGCCAAAATCTATAAATAATAAATAATTCGCTTGTTTTGATTTTAATTTTTTGATATTATGGTTTCGAATAAAAAATAAAAACTAATAGAATAAATACATGGGGAATTAAAAAATAGAAATGGAAATATTTATTAAATATTAAAATCTTTTGTTTTAATGGTACCTAATCTGTAATTTGAATGAACTAACTATCATTTAGATACTCATAAAATCAAAACAAATAAACCGTTAAAATAATTAAAAATATCTCTTTAAATATCATTATGTCAAGGATCTAGTTAATTCAGTAACAAAACATAGTAACGAAGTCCGTTTAATTTCAAATATATACAATTTTCGTCTTTCCACTTTCCTACTTATTCACTCTAAGAAATGTGACAACGTAGCCTAAGAATCAATTTTTACATCTCTCGTCGACTAACCAAATTATCCTTAAAATTCAAATGGACGCATTCGCTTCAGGGAGATCTAACCTTAACAAATCTAACATAGACGTAACACGTCGTTAACTAACAGAGATTTGACAAGCGTTTATGCAACCGGGCCTATAAGTTTTAAAAAATTTCACACAATTGGAGAGAAGTTATCTGTAGCAAATCATTATGCGTTTGGAGAAACTCAATGTTATGAATAGATTTTACAATTTAAAAAACTCTAATACTCACGCCATCGTAAAACTCTTTCAATTTTTCATCGTCCATAAGTTCATCTGGATAAGCGATATGCGTCACCATCGATTTGGCTTTCTCTAACGCGTTGGATCGTGTTTCTTCGTCCATCCAATCTACTACTTTCAAAATATTTACAAATTCTGTCATAATATCTTTAACCATTTCTAAGGCATTCTGTCGAGCCTCTTCATTGAAATATTTTCTTACGTAAAGTGCACCAGATGCAATAGACAAGCTGCGATTCAACAAAAATATCAAATTAAAAATAATAGAGTCAGTCATGTAAATAAAAAGTATTTATGTCTAAGTAAGAGTTAACGAATGATTATTTTTTACATTTTACGTTATTATTTCGTGCCAAATTTTTGATTATTGTATATTTTCGTCTTTTTTGTTGAAGTTTTGCTTCAAAAATTCTATAGTAGAAGCCCAATTATTCAATATTTGAAAACAGTATGTTGTCATCCCCTTCAGTTAACCCTAACCTAAGGGATTATTCTGAATGTTTCCCTCTAAGATCAGTATAACTGTGCAATGATATACAGGGTGTACCAATCTTACGACAAAGTTCGGTGTATGGGTTGTTTTAGGAGATATCATAAAATATTATTAACAAAAATGGTAATGTCTTTAGGTTTCATATTTTGAAATTACCTTAAACAATACAGAGTGTTGTATAACTCCGTTACAAACCAAACATAAGATTTTTTAAATGAATGGGAACCCTTGTATATTATACCGAATTCGGACTACTCACATTTTTTGAAGCTTTTGATACGTCTACAGAGTCCTTCAAAACCTTATATCATTGGCTGTTGCCAATTCGTAAAATGCGAACAGAGCACTTCAAACCAATACTTTAAGGAATATTTTAAACATAAATAAACTCGCAGTTTCATAAATTAAACCATAGTTAATTAACTATTAGGTATTATTTAAAGGATAAAAAAACGATAGGAGACTTTATCATTCCAATAAAAACATCAAAATTTACATCAAAGTAGCGGTAAAATGTGCCTCGCTACTATGTATATTGAAATATATTAAAATGATAGCAGTGACGACTCGTAACTTCTGAAAGAGGGTAGGCAAAAGTAAAATATTTGCCAATTTTGGTACATAACATCCTTTAATATTTTTCATAGATATTTCTACTATAATCTGCTTACACACAAAAAAAATGAAACTATTAATACTGCACTTACCTTCCAGCTGTTATGTCGATACATTCTTTCCATCTGGGTTCTCTTTCCGTTTTACCAGTAATGACTGAAGTATATTCCAATTGCCTTTTCCTTAGCGCATCTGTTAAATAGGATACTGAATTAGATGCTGCTCTCCACATTACATAATTTGCCTGGACGCTAAAATGGAATTTGCAAATAAGTATTTTTTATTATTCTGAAATATTTAGAATTATAATAACATAAATGGTCAAATTGCGACTTAAATTTCGTTTAAGAAAATCATGTACATCATCAATTTCCCTAATGTTCAACTATTAAAGTTTCTAAAAAGTTTGGGTTTTATATACCACCATCATCAGGCTGTAAAAATACAATACAATGCAAATATAAATAGAAAACAATAATAAAGTGATAATAAGTAAAGTCAAGTCAACAGAAAACATTTTTTATAAATAAATTATCAAAAAATTAAACAAACCTTAAAAACTAGGTATGTTAAATCATAAAATTCTAAAGAGGTTACTTTAAAAGAGAATATTATTATTAATTATAACATATTTAAGAATATTAAGCCGTTACAATAATCTAAGTCACAATATTAACAATACTGACAATATAATAAGCAAAATGCAACTTTTTTAAAACTCATTAAAAAACAAAAACCAGGAAATTTGAAAAATTTAATAATTAAATTGACATATTGATATTAATTAGGCATAAGAATTGGGGTAAAAGAGGTTAATAAAAATATAACATGGAAATAAGATGTAAATGTCGGCGTCAATTAGTGAATTCCGTCATTCCCTGAAATGCCTAGTCATTTCACGTATTGCCGGCAAACAGCGTAACTCATTTGGTACACCGTTTGCCTAATAGTTTCAGACATTCCCTGCAATGACTGAATTATTTCAGTCAAACGCTGTAATTAACTAAATTATTTCAGTTACCCTGTTTACCGATTTTAGTCAATCATTGTAATTAGGACAGTGTTGCCAGTAGGTACTGAATGAAAAGGTATTAAGTATTAAATTTAAAACATAAACTCATTTATTATCAGCATGTAATTATATCAGGACAAATAGAAAACATAAAATATGATTCTGTGATGAAATTCTAAAGTATACATACCTAATATAAAAAAAACATAGAACGAACAAATAGGAACGTAACAAAATAATAGCTAGATACAAAAATATAAGAGGAAATGAGTGATAATATCGTTTATTATTTATTAGCGCAAGGTACGCTTTTATGACACCTTGAATTACAAAGAACTTTTTTCTTTACCCAAATACATCTATTTGACAAACATTGTTTTTTCGCTGGTTTACATGAAGACTTAAAATATCCTTGACCTCCGGAAAGTGAGAGCGACTGCACAGCTTCTCGTACTGATACAAACTTTTCAGGAACGTCATTTGCTTGAAGAAATGCCTCGACAACATCTTTGTGAGCATCAACCATGTCCCCCATGCTATCTTGCTCTTCCATTTCTTCAGGCTGTAGTTCTTCTTGAAGGTTTTCTTTTTTCATACATTCTTCTTCTAACATACGCAAGTCATCTTCATTTTCAACTTTATCCAATAAATCTCTAGGTAGATTTATAGGAGAAATCCAGCTTTAGGGTCAACTCCAAATAATGCTTTATATGGTGAACGTCCAATTACTTTGTGGTAGGAACTATTCTTCTGAAACTGTACGAAATAACAGCCCAGTGACCAGTTTTTTGAACTATGGTTGTACATCCATGCTCTAAGCAAATTTTCCATATCTTGATTGCTTCTCTCTATGCTTCCTTGTAATTGTGGATGCCTTGGTAGACCATGAAGAATTTTTAAAGATGGGCAAATTTTTACCATTTCCGATATCACAGATACCGTGAATTCTCGACCATAAAAAGGCACACAATAAGATCACTCTTTCCCCAAGCAAATGAATTATAAAACAGAGTTAAACGTGACAACAGTGTACGAATTTCTACTGATTTTGTAGGTTGCTTGCACTTGCAGTAGTTTGAGGTTATGTTTGAAATAATTAACTTACCTCCGCCAATCGAGCAATATCCCAAGGTTTTTTCTTGCTTTGACTGGAGTAATAGTCATCTAACTTCTTATAAAACAATTCTGAATGCTTCGGCATTTCAGTTTTCACAAAAAATCAGTACACAACAAATTTAAATTACAATTACAGTGTTTGACTAAACCCGGCAAACAGGGTAACTGAAATCATTTGGTTAATTACAGCGTTTGACTGAAATAATTAGGCAAACGGTGTACCAAATGTAGAGTTACGCTGTTTGCCGGCAATACGTGAAATGAATAGGCATTTCAGGGAATGACGGATTTCACTAATTGACGCCGACATATATATAAGCAAGATGGTACGCACATGATATGGTTAGGGGCAAAATAATAATAATTGTGTACTGAGAAAAACAGATCATAAAAAAACTTCATACTGCCGAAAATGTGGTAGAAAAACCTTGAAGAAATGAAGTTAATATATCCAATATAAGAAAAAGGTTACGAATAGTAAAATTAGCATGGTTCACTTCCATGAAAAACTTATTATTCTAACAAAACAAACGGTCACACTATTGTATTGTATTTTTACAGATGATGGCCTGAAAAGACCGAAACTAGATGCAAAGTCTCAGAAACTTTAATTAAACAAGGTGTTTTTCTTTTAAACCTTTTCTGTTTATTAAAATTATTGTATATTACAAATATCCATATTCTGTTTATTTTTCAAAATTTCAGTTTATAGATTAATTTAAAATTTAGAGATGCTTGTATGTGAACTAAAGACTTGCCGTTTGGGCGTTTTGCTGAGCAACGTTTCGAATGCTTTCAAATAAGACGGAACATTTACAATGACGATTTCATCGGAATCTACTTTTGTATCAGGACTTAGGAGATTATTTATGTACTCCACCCAAGGTATGCTGGGAAATTTTTTTTGTAGGTGTTCAATCGTCATCGGATTGTAGAGAGCTGTCATATTACGACGTTTTTCACTTGGTAATGATATCTATAACAAATTATTATATATTCAAATATTTATTATAAAAAATAAGCGAATCTAATTAATTACCTTGGCTAACTGTATTTCAAAATCTAGAGAATCTTTCAATTCTTTAACAGCCCTTTCTCTTTCAGCGCCAAACAGTACGGCCAAGTCGACCATGTAGTCGTAATAGGCTTTCACAATCTTTTCGTCTAATCCTTTAATTAGAAATTCTCGTCTTAATCCCAGAGAAGCTTGATCCAACTAAAAATTAAAAAAAAAATAATTTTAATGATTTATTCTGTTGGAGGTATTCGCCAAAATAAACAGGACCGAAATTAAGAGAGCTGTGAAATTGAGCAAGTAAATTGCATTTATCATATTTGGTATTATATTTGTCCTTAGTTGACAACTTTATGCTTCTTTCTACAGAAGAAAACGTTTTTTTAATAAAACATTATTTCTTAATTGAGAAAAAGCGACTATTATGGTATGACCGCATGCGCAGAATGCAGCCGGACAGATGGCCGCAGCGTATTTGGGCTTGGAAACTACCCGAGAGAAGGAAGAGAGGATGTCCACCAAGAACATGGGATGAAGACGTACCTGAGGCGATGAAAAAGCGACAATTAGAAGAAAACCTATGGGAAGATAGGGAACTCTGGCAAATAGGATGCGAAACACGGCTCCAATAGCTATATAGGTACGAGGTCTGGCTATTAAATAAGGAGACTGCGCGCGCAGAAGGGTGGGAAAGGAATGCAAAGAAGACTTCCAGCATTGCTTTGATCAATGGAAACAACGAATGGAACGGTGTGTGGCGAGAAAAAGGGAATATATTGAAGGGGAGCATTCGATTGTAAAATAATTTTTAAAATAAAACTCTTTTTCATAAGCAGTCTCGTTATTTAATAGCCAGACCTTGTACATAACTTTTCACTAAAATGTAATGTATTTTCATTTCAAATAACCAAAAGGAAAAGATTATTTAAGTTTAGTTAAGCATATTATTATTTAGAAATAATGTTAATTATGTCGTCACCAATTCCGGCGACTCAGCAAGAGTTATGAACTCGTCGGAGTGAGTGACCGAAAATCGGGGCTTTTTGAATAAAACTTTTAAACTAATAAGATGTGTTTGATATAATTAAGAAGTTAAACTTATCTATACATATATGCAAGAGATGTTTTATTACATGGCGATCCTGCCAGTCCAGCGTTATCACTTTGGTTGATGTTAATGGGCTACTCTGTTATTTTTAATAAATAAAATGGGACAACAAGAATCCAAAGAGGACGTTATAATTGCACAAGCTGGTAACAGTGGAGGCCAAACAAATAATACTCAATCCAATGGAGTAAAGGAGGTACTAGAAATTATATTTTATTACATGGTATTAGCATATTTATTACCGTAAATGTAAAAATATGGTAGAAAGAAAAATCGACAGACATATAAGGGCGAGCCAAGAGTTAGTTTAAGAAGATAGAGAAGATTTTATTTTTAGGTTTTGTAATTAAGTATAAAATGAATGGATCTAGAAAGACAATTCCAAAATTTTGCTGAAGAACTAAAAGTATTTCATAAGAATTTAACAAAAGACAATACTGAAAGAAGGACAGATGAAAGTGTTACAAATCGTAAGTTAGAAACTTTAGCTAAGTGTAAAAATAGTTATAAGAATTTAAAAGATTTGTTTAATAAATCAGACATAGATTTTCGTATTAAAACTAATATTAAAGAACTTGCTATTACAATAGAAAAATTAATTAATGCAATAGAAAATAATTTAACAGAAAGATTACAGTTTTTGCAACATACTGAGCAAACTGTACAGGGTAATAGTGTATCAAATTAAGATTGTTCAATTAATAAAATGACGGAAAAATTCGATTTAAGAACAGCGGCAAGTCTGCTACCGGTTATTGACGGTTCTGAAACTGTAACCAATCAACTTATTGATGCAATTGAATTATATGATTCTATGCTTGATGCAAATGGTAAAATATTATTAACCACTTATATTTTAAAGAAAAGTTTAAGTGAAAATGCAAAAATTAGATTAAATAAAACTTACACTGATAATGGGGCTCTAGTAAATGATTTAAAGAAATATTTTATAACCAAAAAATCTGAAACATCCTTAGCTAGTCAATTACACAATGCTAAACAAGGGTCAAAGACTATTGATCAGTTTGGAAAAACGTTAGAAAAGTTATTAGCAGAGCTAACACTTTCTCAAGCTGGCGATAATTTAAGTCATAGTAATATATTAAATTAAGTTAACGAAAAGATTGCAATCAATACTTTTGCAAATGGGCTTAGAAATAATAATTTACAAATATATTGTTAAAGCACGAAATTATACAAATTTAAGTCAAGCATACACCTATCTCTTTATTAAATACTCATGTGCAAATATTTTTGAATTTTCCCCTTCCACTGCTAAAATAGGATTACTTCTTGCCATAGAACACAACGTATTGCTACCCAGGAATACCACAATTTAAATGAAAAAACTTTTGGCTGTCAAAAGCTAGCTTCTAGTATAGCCGCGGCAGCCCAGGCCATAAACCACAAAAAGGAGAAGTAATTTTTATTTCGTTCGTGTACTCCGCTTGCTAGTTGTTATTGTGTTTTTCTTGTCTTTGTGTATTTAATATTAACGACTTGTGTGTGTACCTTGACTTCTCTTTGGATTTACTTTATTTTGGATTACTGATTACTTTTGCATGTCATACCAACACAATTTTATAAGGGCCACGAACATTTAGGGGGAACTACGAGAGTGGGAGTTGGTTCGCACACGAGTATTCAATTTGTGCTATTAACGAGATGGGTCTATTCAAGGTGCAAAAGAAGAAGAACTTAATAGGGAGTTATCGCACACTACTTTTGTTCGTTGCTTTAATAAAGTTTTCCTTATATTGACAGTTGCGCTTGCGTACAAAAGTCTTTGAAATAAAGAAACTTTAATAAGTTAACGCTTTGACTTTATTTCGGTCGTGTTAAGAACTCAAATAAAAGTAGTGAAAATACCTTAATTTCTTCTTTTTCTGTGAAGTGTCAGAATTTGATGTATATTTTAAGAAATAAATTAATTGTAACTTAAATAATATAAAGAATGTATGAAATCCATTAACGTAATAACAGAGACAACACTCTCTGATAATAATTAGTGAAAAAAATAACTTTTATATAGATTAAAACTAACAAGTATTCGCGTCAACTGTCAACTTATTATCTTACAGAAGTTTCGAGGCGATAACTCTTTTTGTGCCATGCAGTATTAAGGTTTTGCCTTATTAAAATAAAGAAAAGTATAACCTTAAGCAAGTGTGTGCGATAACTCCCTATTAACTTGCAAAAGTAATGACCAAATCTATCAGATAAGAGAACATAAGAATTTTAGAGGTAATAGTTTTAGGGGTAATAATAGTAGAGGAAATAATTTTAAACCAAATAATGTTAGAGAAAATAACTTTAGAGGAAACAATGGTAACAGAAATTCTTATAGGGGTACCAATTATAGATCAAATAATTTTAGAGGTAGGAATAATAATAATACGTTCAATAGCAGAGATAATAATAGAAAGGTATTTCACATAAATAATTCAAATGCTAATATAAGTGGTGAATATTCAGAAAATCCTCAAATATCTCAACCATTTTTTCGTGACCAACACTAATTCAGAAACATTTTATAATATTTTTGCTTTAAATGGATTGAATTTTATTAATTTATTTTATAATGGTAATAAACTTATATTTTTACTTGATACAGGCGCTAGTGTAAGTGTAATTTTTAAAAATAAAGTAGTTATTAGCGAAAGAATTAATTCATCAAAGAAAATGCATATTAATGGATTATGTGGGTCAGTAGTATCAGTTGGCACAGTACATCTTTCATTGCAAATAAATAAAATAAAACTTTTTCAGGAATTTCAACTCCTAGACGGCCTTGCAAATGACATTGAAATGCACGGTATTTTGGGATCAGATTTCTTTTATGACTATGGAGCTACGATAGACTATGAAAAGTGTTTATTCTCATTTAATTTATATAAGACCAGACAAGTAATTCCGCTTGTGTCGGAACAACAATTTTATATATCAATTCGTAGTAGATGCGAAATAGTTAAATATTTTAAACTTTATTACTATAGAATAGTTGAGGGATATGCAGGGTGTTTCATAAAAGGTGTAGTGGTTTTAAACATAACTAACTTAATATTCTTTACTTAATATAATAATAAGTACGTGATATTTACCAAAATATTAATAAAGGTTAAAAAAAACACATTAGGTTAAAATTAAAATGGACAATTATATAAATACAATCAGAAGATTTGAAAAAATTCGAAAAACGACTAATGGAAAAAAAAATTTTTAGAAATTTGGAGTATGAGGAATGATTCCATATTAGCTTGAAAAATCTGCCAGAAACTGTTGGAGAACTACGGCAAAGAATAATAACTTATTTGCAACAACCACTTTTGAAGCTTGTTGGCAACGCCATGGTGCACATTTTGAACATATGTACTATAAAAATAATTCATAAATATATTTTTTACATTCGGTATTATTTATTTTGGCGGATACTGTAAATTAATAAAGATATTGTATTCTTTTTCTACGAAAAAACTAGAAATAAGAATAAATTAAAAAATATACTAATACAAAAACTTACATCGATGATTCGTCTGGTAGAATTTTTTACATCTCCAACAACTGAAAAATCCATAAAATAATCTACACCATAACCTACTCTACGGAACCTGTACACTGATTCTTTCCAGTCGAAGTCGTGTTCATTCCATGAATTACCTTCCAGAACAGGCCAACCTCCCAAGTCTTTCAAAACTTGGTTAATCTTAGACATTCCTTCTCGTTCTATCAGAGTCTTATTCATACAAGCTTGATATAATCGTTTGGTGAGCTAGAAAATAGATTATTTATTGTTATTTTATATTTTTCATTTTCATCGACGTTTGTATTTTAATTTTACAACAGTAGTCAATAATAATAACAAGTATTGTTATACGTGATATGTGGCAGATGTACCATGATATCTTTAATGCTAAATACTCAGAAACGGTTATGAATAAAAACAATATATATTTTATATAAATATTGAATATATTGAAATATTCTCTAATATTAAACTGTCTACATTAGAATTCAAGTTCGACTTGAATGTTTGAGATTTACCTGAAATTAAGATTACCACGAGGAAATGACCTCTGATGTTTTTGAAGATTATTTTTCCCAGCTATTGGACTTTTTGCCAAGTGCTGCACGCGCATAAAGTTAGCACAACCCTTTTGTGAAAATATAAAATTTATTTTTGCAGTAATTGCAGCTTTTTTGCAGTGCAAAGCAAAAAATTGCAGTTCTTTTAGTATTTTTTATTAACGGTTTTGCCAACTTGACGTAAAGTTAGCACGACACACCTCGTATCTCTACTTCTAGTAGTCCTATCGTCAAACAAAAACATTCAAAAATTGCAGCTTTTATGCAACTTTTATACAGTGCAAACCAAAAAATTGCAGCTCTTTTCGTTTTATTTTATTAACGGTTTTGCTAACTTGACGTAAAGTTAGCACGACACACCTCGTATCTCTTTTTTAGTTTTTTTATATTAACGGTTTTGCTAACTTGACGTATAGTTAGCACGTTAAAATGTGCATAATCACCCAGTGCACAATAAATAAGGTGCTCAATTAATACCATTCTCAATAAATTAATTTTTGTGGATTATCTGTTTATTTTATGTAACTTACCTTCTAAAATAAAGCACAGCCTCCCAGTCCCTTTCCTGCAAATACAATGATGAAAAATCGTTTTCTCTTCCCATAATAAATTACACCAAAAAATTGAAAGTTTGGAATATACTACTTAATACACATATTACATATTACTTTTTACATTTTGTTTACGGTGACACTCAATTTCTCGTTCTTAATCTGTTGACTTTTTTCCCACATTCTAACTCCGATTTCTAAAATTTTTTTGAATGTAATTTAATTTGACTTGAGAGCAAAAGCGGGGCGAGTAGGGACAGACAGGGTTGCCACAACGAGCTAAAGAATAGTAGTAGATTGGAGACAGAAAGTGGAGTATATACAACCAAAGCGGAGTAGTACTTTGTGTTCCGAGGGCATATTTGGTCAACTCAATATACACGTGTTAAGAAGTCTTTGTTGTTAAGGTCATGTCAATATATTTTTTTGAAGGTTCAAATTGGTGACAGTGTCCACCTTTCATAAGTGACAAAGTGTAGACATGACAACTCTAACTAGCCTAGGGGCCTAGGCCTTTTGTTTTCTCTCAAGCGCATAAAATCTAATTATCAGAAGAATCGGCATTCACAACTGTCCGTTCTGAACCAATTGTTGATTCGTACACTCAACCGGAGTAGAAATAAATCCTTTGGAGTAGCGGAAGATCAAAGGGAGTAGATCTACTCCGATCGGAGTAGCTTCGGCAACTCTGGGGACAGAGAATATGGAGTTTCATATCTATCTGTCTCTTAATCATCCCGCTTTTGCTTTTCAGGCTGCCATTATAAAAAAATTGAAAATTTGCATCTGCAAAGTGTGAAGATTGAATGAAAAAATTGAATGCTAGGGATATCATCCAGTCAAAATTGTTAAACTGTCAACTGGGTACATGAATGTATGACTTTTGCAACAAAAACCGACAAACTAACAAACTTCGAATTTTTAAACTTTTGCATTTCAAAGTATGTTCTTTATATATTTACAAAATTACTGTAATGCAAAAAACATAAAGTCGAAGTTCAAACTAAAAATACTATTCTAATGATTACCGCAATTGCATTTAATAACAGAAAAAAAAGCGGCCAAATTTAATAGAATTTAGGCACTATACTGGCAACAAGGTAAGGTAAGATAAAACATTCCACTTTTAAAACTTTTGCGACACAAAAAATAAAATCCATAATATCCTACTCATGAAAAAAATTAAAAATTACATACATTTACTTTTAACCGGTACTTGAAATACGTTAAGATACCAAAATCTAGTACTAGTTATAAAACTACATAAAAAAAATAGTTGCACTATAACTTCGAATAATCTTATTAGCTTTAAAGTTTTATTCTAACGATACAAGATGTTTTGGGGTTTGATAATAGAACCGCAAAGGCGGTACACACAAATCGTAAAAAGACCTTTCCACATTTCGATGGCATCCTTGGACATTTCAACACCTTCCGAAGATCCAGCGCAAGTAATGATAGGTTCTGAAGGTAGAAAATAGGGACTTATGTTAAAGCAGTTCTAAAAATCACTACGTAACCGTATATGTATCGCAATGCGCATGTGCAGAAGCGATACGTGGGTTTCGTTACGTTCCGTGAAACGTATCAATCCGTCACACGTATCTAACATACGTATCGCATTATTGTGTTCCGTGATCGCGTTTTTCAACAATTTAGCAATAAAAGTGATGTTGTAAGCTCAAAAATCATAACCTTATTTTCCATTATCATAAATCATAACAAACATTTCTGTGATATGCGATAATAGAGTTAAAAAGAAAAAGATTATTTTACAGTGGAAATGACGACATTTTTTTGTTAAGGTAGATTTTGGGGCTATTTTTTAGGTTAAAAATTAAAACACATGAATGGTTACGTTTGATGGATGATGTTGAAGAAGAGGAAGAAACAGGGGAAGAGGAGGAGGAGGAAATGGTTGAAAAACCGGAAAAAAAGAAAAAGCGGAATAAATCTGAACTTAAAAACGGACCTCCATCAAAAAAGTAAAATCCGAGGAACCTGAAGATTCCGACGAAGAAGAAAGTGATGCTGATGTAAATACTTTACTAAACAGTAGTCTAGATACTGATGAAGATGATGAAACGTTTAATAATCTAGATATGGAAGAGGCTGAAGAAGAAGACGGGAATTATTTGGAAGATGAAGAAGAAAGTTCCGCAGAAAGTTCTTTGAGTGAAGAAGAAGTTTTACAGCCTAGAGCAGCTAAAAAGGGGAATAAAGTGAAAATGAATGGAACACCATCAAAACAGGACCAACAACAAGATAAGAAAAACAAAAAGAATCAACAGCAAAAAAACAAGGTTGATACGAACATTTCCCCAAAGAAAGATTCCCCTAAAAAAGTCACACAAAATGGATTGATTGTTGAAGATATTAAAGAAGGACAAGGCCAACCAGCTAAACCTGGGAAGTTTATTACTGTGTATTACGAAGGGATATTAAAAAGCAACATCAAATTGTTCGATTCTACCAAACAAGGTCAAGGTTTCAGTTTCAAGTTAGGCGGAGGTGAAGTAATCAAAGGATGGGATCAAGGCTTAGTCGGTGGTAAAAGAAGAATAACTTGTCCACCTCATATGACATATGGTGCTAAAGGTTCCCCTCCAGCCATTCCAGGTAACTCAACACTCGTTTTCGAAGAGGAACTGAAGAAGGTGCGTTGATATTTTAGACTGTTTCTATTTTTATACGTTTTTGTGTCGCTACAGGGTGATTATTTTGTTTAGTTAGACCAATTGTTTTGTGACATAACTAAAAATTTGTTTTATGTTTCTTTTTTGTGAACACCCTAAGCTAATTATTTGTTACGGGATAAAAATCATCTCCTTGATTCTTTGTTTTGGTAGCAGTTTTTCTGTTGGTTATTTCATCACAGGCTTTGTTAATATATATTGTAACATTATAATAGTATATTAAACAACGCATTTCATATGGAATTCTGTTATGACACGAGTTCAAGTTTAAAAAACGAATCGCGAAGCGATGAGTTTTTTAAAGAACGAGTCAAATGTCATTGTCAATAGTCTTGTCATTTGATACTTCACTCATGTCGCCAACCATTTAAAACAAAAATTTGCGTGCGCAAAAGTTACATTACGATACGCAAATGCGTTTTATAATGAAGATTTTTATAAGTGCAAAATATAAAAAATACGTTTTAATATTTAGGATCCGGATATTTCTCTAAAAATTATTAAATGAATTATTATTTTATTAGGTAGGTGATAGGTTACAATACCTGTTGCAGAATAAAAGTCATCTCCCTTGGTTTCTTATTTATATTGTTGGTTTTCAGTTAATGAAAGTACGAATTTTCTTATTAAAATATTTTAAATAGTCAGGTGCTGGATATGGTTCTAAAAATGATTAAATGATTTAACATTGTATCATCCAGGAAATTGTTTACAATACTCACGTTATATTGTCATCTGAGTGGTTAAGTCTGTCAAAGAATGATAGCAGTATAGGAAGTGGAAGTACTAGGTAGGTCAAGGTCAAGGTCTCATTTTGGTGTTAACGATTAGCTGAACAGGTTGTTCAATTTGGAGTTTTCCAAAATTTCCATTTTTGGGATATAACTGGTCGGATATCACTCAAATATATTGGGAAATCAATCCTGGAGTATATACAGAGGTTGTATGATACAGTCTCCTATTATTAGGGATGCACATGACCCAAATATTTATAGAATTCTACTAAGCCACACAACATCACAGGTGAGCTAAAAATTGATTTACTGTAATGGTGCTGATGATAGAGATTGATTGATATCATCACAGTTGAGTACTTACCAAATTCTCAGTGTATTTTTCTTTTAGGCTTTATTTTTTTTGTTCCTTCTACCTTCGGTTCCTTTGGTTGGTTTTCTTCTTTACTTTTTTGTTTTGCTGTACCGCACTGCACTCCTCAGCCTGCAACAGATTCGTTGTTTATGGAACACGGTGGTTATCCTGCAAAAGACTAGAATTAATAAAGTTTAGCACAAGAAGTGTGAGATACTTACCCTTGTCTGGACACACTTATCAAGGAGCATAAAGACCCAGAGTCCCTGTGTGTAAGACAGCTATACCATTCGAGGTAGGATCCTTCTATTGTACATTTTACGAAAATGCATGGCTAAGGTACTATTGGCACCTAAAACTGATATCTGTTATGGTTGAGTGTTCGAGTTAACATTTGAACTAAGTAGTCTTCTTATATATGTTAGTTAGTAACATTTTGTAGTGCCTATAAACTCCTGTAGTTGGGTTCACTCATTCATAACAAAGTATTTTTATAGAATTTCCGGTTATCTTCCAGTTTAACCATCCGCTAAAATTCTCTTCGCATGTACAAAAATATTCGAAATTGACAGCGGGACAGCCGCACAGTGTTGTCAGTTCAAATATTTTTTCCTGAAAGCGAATAGTTTAGTTTTGATTTAGTAAATTTGATTATAAAAAAGACGCACGTTAATAAGGAGCGTTACTGCTAAAATTCATAAGTAATAATTAAGATGCTAAGAACAGCAGTTGAAAATATGAATAATAACGTAGGTAGGTACTTCCCTTCGTTATTTCGAATTAAATATATTGTAATTAATATGCGAATATAAAAATCTCACATTTTCATGGTATTCTGTGATTTTAATTTATTATGGTTTTAAATTAATGAAAAATATAATCTACCACAATAAATGCAGTAGAAACTATAAGGAAAAAACATTTTAAATAATACTGAAAAAGTGGAAAAATCGTTTCCACCTGCACCCAGGGTAAAGAAACTAAATAGTTCCTATACCAAAGCTTGACCGTTTTCCATGAAAAAACAACTACTTCCTGGGCTATATGCCCCAACGGACATTGAATTACATTCCAAAGAAAACGTGATGGCGACCGACTTAGTCGATACTTGCAACCATCTCTATCGATTTGCAAATTAACAGGAAGAACACTACTCGTATACCGGTTTCGACATTATTGTGTCTCATCAGTACGAGGTAAGTAGTTCTTCTCATCCCGCAGAGCAGGATGCAGAATGATTCTTTTACGCCAATACATAAACCGTGAATCCACGATTCAATGATAAAGTCGCAAAAGCGCCATCCTACCGTTCATTTGCAAACCAACAGATCAAAGGCAACTGTAATCGACAGATAACAATCAAGAAATAATATCTATAAGGTGCAGTCAATATAAAACTGAAAAA
This sequence comes from Ophraella communa, assembly GCA_035357415.1. NCBI lineage: Eukaryota > Metazoa > Arthropoda > Insecta > Coleoptera > Chrysomelidae > Ophraella > Ophraella communa. The sequence goes on along the minus strand of CM068991.1, from coordinate 13,911,390 downwards.
GTGGAAAAATCGTTTCCACCTGCACCCAGGGTAAAGAAACTAAATAGTTCCTATACCAAAGCTTGACCGTTTTCCATGAAAAAACAACTACTTCCTGGGCTATATGCCCCAACGGACATTGAATTACATTCCAAAGAAAACGTGATGGCGACCGACTTAGTCGATACTTGCATATTATATATTATATTAAAATTAAATAATATATAATTAAAATATTATAATACTTCTTCTGATTTATTTAAGGCATATTATGTTTACATGCATAAAAAATTTAAATCCAAAATCAGCCCTATAATTGAATCTCCTTGTTATAATAAATTAACGTTATCTGCAAAATGTGCATACTGTACGTTCAACATTTTACAGATAACATTGATGTTATCATAAAGTTTCAATCATATAGGTCAACATAAATGTTTTCAGATATATTTTGATTCATTACTATTAGTAAAAAAATTGTATGTTTTATTACGTTAAATGCATTATTTCACAGATCTAGTTAACTCGATTACATAACGTAATTTACGCAATCTGTTAAATAATGTCTATAATTTTCGTCTTTTCAATATTTATTCATACATATGTGGCAACGCAGCTCGAGATTTAAAGTTTACCGCCCCTTATCAACCAATAAAATTATCCTTGATACTTCAAATTTTGTACATGCGCAGAGAATTTTTAGCGGATCGTTAAACTGGAAGATAACCAAATTTCCTTAGTAGGAAAATAATATGGTTTTAAATAATCAAATAGATCTAAAATATAATTGACATCCACAACAGATCTTGTGTATAGGATAGAGAATATTGTATATTATATTTAAATATTACTTACTTTTATCTAGTAAACTGTAGATACAAAACAACTTGATATTGAGTTGCATCCATAGTAGTTTCGTATTTCGTATTCTAGAATTTTAATAAACGGTATTATTGTATTTATAGTGTAGGGTGAACAGATATCTGAGCACATTACTTACCTGGTAGGTGATAACACAGCAACAGTAATACATTTGGGTTGATCTCAACATTCTTAAAATAAATAGATACATCTGTAGATGTCTTCTACCACTCTTCTACCACGTGAGTAAACAATTAAATAAGCATATTAGGTTAGGTCACAAATCTAGTTAAAAGATCGATACTCGCAATCGATTTTATTGACAGCCGATTATAAGATCGTACATTATACAGCCAGGAAAATAAAGAGATAAGTATTCGAAACCCTATTTGATATTGTTTCTTTGAACCCGACCCTCTCTCCAGAACTCCCGTTATTAACAAATCTTCTTTTATATTGAGCTAGCCGCATCAAACAATTCAACGCGTCACATATTTAATCTGAAATGTTGAAAATAAGTAAACTGATTTTGTATCAAGTTTATTTTTTTACCTAAGACCACCCCTCTAAACCGTCAATAACACACAATCTACAACCTATGTAATGTATCTCCTTACGCACGTAAAATAAACGCACGGCTTCCCTAGCAACCACTTAGCAACAATAGACGTCGCTATTTTATTCAAAATTTCCTATTTACATATTTGAAGGTGAATTTTATACTACATATAAATGGCAGATAACATTTTTTAGATATAATATTGCATTTAATATATATATTTAGAGTTATGTGAAAATATATATTTGATTAACCCTACTTTCTGTCTGTATAAATGGATCATAATATAAATGTACTTATTTACATTTCCCAGATTAATTTACGTTATTTTTATGTAATTAAGTTAAATATTTTAAGGTTTATAAATTTATTATTACCGAGATACTTTTTAAAAATACTTACAAAGCTGTTTCAACTTGTGGATACAATCGTAACATATAAAAGACACTTTTTACTCGTTTTGTGCTATAATTTCACTTCAGTTACTATACGAAACCGTTTTAAATATTAAGAATGCACTAAATGTTAATATTACGCGAGAAACCGATCAGTAACACTAAATTATTCACTCAAAAGTGACGAAAATGAGTTTTACTACAATAAGGAGTACATTGAACCGACATATTTAAAATATTTTATACATTGAGCGTCTGCGCATGCGTCTGACGTATGACCGCATGCGCACACGTTATTATTTATCAAAAAACGATTATCAAAAAATATCCCATTTTTTATTGCTCTTATAACTTGTTTGTATGCGTGAAGTTTAATACAGTTATTAAAAAATGTCAGGTAAAAGTGAAATGAATTTAACTCCACCCAATATAACTAATGTTAAGTATTTAATTATTATACAATAAAATGATTAAAAACATCGATTGTTGCTCTTGTTTAATTATTATTAACAAAAAGATTATTAATGCAGGTACAAGTAGGTCGTAGGTAAAGTATAGTACGTAACTATTGCTGTAAAACATTTTACGCACTCACGGAATTACGCACTCGCCGCTACGCGGCATCGTGCGCAACTATTCCATTCGTGCGTAAAATGCTATTTACCACACACGTTACGTAATATACTATTACATAAAAATTGTTTCCTTTAAGTTACTTATTGTAATAAATCTCTATTTTCTATTATATTTTATTTGGTGCCACATCAATTTTCGAATCTAAATGATTATTCTCTTTTCAATAATACAATAAAGATGTATCAGGATTAATAGCTTACCAGATGAAAATTATAATAATGCATAAAATTTCACTTCAGAAATTTTTAACTAATGTCCATTTATTTTATAACTCCTGGTCAAGTAGAAGTACGAGTTCTGTATAAAAAATTCTAAATATCAGCTTTTTAACTACGAAAAACCACATACATCATGCTAATGAAATATTAATTTAGCAAAACGACTAATGAAAAAATGAAAACAAACTAAAACTATGCACATTTTAACGTGCTAACTTTACGTCAAGTTAGCAAAACCGTTAATATAAAAAAACTAAAAAAGCTGCAAACTTAATTTCTTTACTGCATAAAAACTGCAATTTTTGAATGTATTTGTTTGACAATAGGACTACTAGAAGTAGAGATACGGGGTGTGTCATGCTAACTTTACGTTAAGTTAGCAAAACCGTTAATAAAAAAAACCAAAAGAACTGCAATTTTTTGCTTTGCACTGTAAAAAACTGCAAAAAAGCTGCAATTACTGCAAAAATAAATTTTATATTTTCACAAAAGGGTTGTGCTTCAAAAACATCAGAGGTCATTTCCTCGTGGTAATCTTAATTTCAGGTAAATCTCAAACATTCAAGTCAAACTTGAATTCTAATGTAGACAGTTTAATAGTAGAGAACTCTTAATATTTATATAAAATATATTTTGTTTTTATTTATAACCCTTCCTAAGTATTTAGCATTAAAGATATCATGGTACATCTAAAACCGTTAATAAAAAAAAATTAAAAGAGCTGCAATTTTTTGGTATGCATTGCATAAAAGTTGCAAAAAAGCTGCAATTTTTGAATGTATTTGTATGACGATAGGACTACTAGAAGTAAAGATGCGAGGTGTGTCGTTCTAACTTTACGTCAAGTTAGCAAAATATTTATTTTGACGACACCATGCTGAAAACGGAATTACTGCAAATTGCAAAGCGCCACAAATTACAATATAAAAGATATGTAATTGACGAAATGGCGAAGGAAAAAGGAATAACTGTATTACGTCGACCAAGAAGTTCTACTTTGATAATAGTAGAAGATCCGAACTTAAATCGACATTCACCGGGCTGATAAACGACTGAGACCTATGGGTCTCCTGAAAAATCCTGTAGGTACTAAATTTATTAAAAAATTGTCTTATTCTATTATGAGTCTGGTATAGGTCGATTTAGGTTCGGATGTTAGACCATAATTTAAAAAATTATTAACCTTAAAGGGTTTAGGTTCGTTTTCTTGGATGGGTTCTTCTATCATTGTTCTTAGCTGCTCCTGAAGTTCGTCTCCAATAATGGTAAAGGAAGTAACTGATGATTTATCATCTGGAATATTTGTTTTTTTAATAAAGTTTCCGCAAGTAAATTGATAAAAGTCATCACACGGATCTACACTGTTATCCATATATTCTAAAACTCTTGACGCCGTATGTATACAACCCGGAGTTAAACATACTTTTTCTTCTTCTTGATTTGTAGATGTGATGGTTATAATTTTACCATGTAAAGGTTCTGCTGTGTATGGTCTATCTGAAAACAAAAATACCGGTAATAAATATGACAATATTTTATTAATAAAACTTCAATAACACAAACAAAACTAATATACCATAGTATTCAAATGTTAGATGTGTATTTTATAGACATATTTTATTTTTAGTTAAAATCAAATAGTATAATTGTGTCACAATATCGTTACACTTGGGCAGCAAATACAAGCTAAGGGATGCTAATGCATTAGTACGACCAAATTTCATTTGATGACAGTTACTAATGTTTATTGTTAATCCGTTAAAAACATTGTTAAAAAATATTAAATCCCTTTGGAGTAGATCCATATCTTCATATAATATTTCACAATTATTTAAATTTTGTACCAAGTAAGTAATAAAAACAATAAATAATAATGGTCTCAAGTGAAGACGGTGTCCTACACCAGAGAAGACAAAGAACAACCAATTAGTAAGATTCAAGCCATTTTACAAAATTTTAATCAATAGTTGAGTATTAACTACATCAAAAGCTCTAGATAAGTCAGCATACGGTACCTACTGTACGAGGGTTGCCTTTTATATTTCGGGATTAGAGAACAAAAACAAATATTAGGTAATCGTCGAAAATCACTTTATTGTTTTTCAAAATATTCTTCATAAAGATCTATACACTTTTGCATGCGTTTGAACCAATTGTCGAAGCACTTTTGCCACTCTGATTGAGGTATCTCCAAAACATGTATTCTGAATGCAGCAACCGCTTCTTCAGGTGTCGAAAAACGTTGACCTCTCAGTTTGTTTTTTACGTACGGGAATAAAAAGAAGTCATTTGGTGCCAAGTCTGGACTATACGGCGGATGACTCATCAAATCGATGTTTTGGGTGCTCAAAAATGCAGTTGTTTGAGCCGATGTGTGGGAGCTCGCATTTCCGTGGTGAAGAGTGATCCGTCTTCGGCGGTGGGTTCTCCTGATTTCTTAGAAGACAACTGGCAAACAAATGGTTGTGTACCACTCAGAATTGACTGTTCTGTGTTGCGACATGTCCAGTTTTTCCGAAAAAACAGGCGACCATTTTCTTGGAAGTGCTTTGTGTGCGAACAACTTTTGTTGGATTGGGCTCATCTTGAAACACCCATACAGTAGACTGCTTTTTACTTTCGGGCTCATACGCGTAAATCCACGATTCATCACCTCTCACGATGTCATAGACGTGTTTCGAAGCACCGCGATCGTATTTTTTGAGCATTTTTTTCGACCAATCGACACGAGCCTTTTTTTGAGCGATTGACAAATTGTGTGGGATCCAACGCGAACAAATTTTGTTCTGTATGCTGTATGCTGGTCCCACTAATGCCTAAAGTTGTCTCAATATCACGATAGGTCACATGACGATCTTGCAATATCAGTTCGCGCATAGCATCAACTACGGCAACGATTGAATTCACCATACCACCGATAAACAATGGTCCTTGATGGAGCTTCATCGGCAAAAATTGAATTAAGTTCATCCATGCACTGTTGCTGAGTTAATCCACGTCGAAAGTTGTAAAAAATAATCGCACGAATTAATTCCATTTTTGGACCGAGATGAATCTTTTAAGTTACTGTAAATAACACAAATAGCGCTCATATGTCAAAACGTTCTGAGTACGTATAACCTCAAAAATATCCAACTTTACGATAGAGCTGTCAGTTGCCAGATTGCAACACCAGGGTTGCCAAATCCCGAAATATAAAAGGAAACCCTCGTATACTCGAATATACTTAGTCCGGTCATTATACGATATTGAAATAACAAAAATTCCGACAGAGCTGATTTTTGGTAAATACCTTTATTTTACTATAAAAATGAAAAATTAAAAAGTCCCCATCTGTCCTATATGTGCTTCAGAAGTTATTCGGGGTCAAAGGTCAAAATTTTAGGTTTTTTGAGTTTTTCTCAAAAACCGTAAGTTTTTTTTGAAAAAATACCTCAGACCAAATTTGTAGATCTCAAAATTCTCTACAAAAATGGTCCTTATAATTTTTTCTATAAGTATTACCGTTCCTCAGATATCACGATTCTAAGAGTCACGTTATGTATAATGTGCACACGTTTCCACACCACCTGTGAGGTAGTATACTCAGCGCGTTTTTTTTAACGTGGTTTCCCCAGTAGGCCTATTCCACGAATCGCTATTACGTAATTTTTTGTCACAATACTTATTTCAGTGCATGGAGATTATTCGGGTTGATAATGTTTATGGAGTGTAATTGTTAGTTTGATTTCTTTTGATACTTTAATCTGATTCATACTCGTTATAAGTAACTTCAACAATCATGTCTTCTGCGATTTCTTCTTCTTCTTCCTCTTCTTCTCCTTGCTGAGTGTTCATAAATTGTTCAAATAATGATGTATCAGTAGTCTCTTCATCAGCATCACATGAATCATCCTCTGTTGTACTTAACTCAACATTTGAACAAGACTGACCTCGGCAATTGGTACACGCAGGTGAACACTGTAGTCCTACTTTTCTACAGCCGCATTTGGCACTACAACCTTTCTTGCAATTGCAAAAAATTGTATTAAGGAGTTTTTCAGGTGCAAGGGGAAGCAAAGTTGTAATTGGTTCCAGAGTATTATTTACTCATTTCCAACCCCAGTCTTCAGGGTTAAGTTGATTACCTTGCCATGTCTGTACTTGATAATATACCCGATACAAGTGCTGAATAGCAGATGCCGATGTTGGAAGAAAACAAGATAGCTGCACTTGCTTCTTGTTTCAGGTATTTTTGACAAATGTTAAATATCTGTACTTATCAATACAATTGATTTTCATTGGAGCTCCATAAACTGCAAGAAGAAATCGAATCCCTTTCGTAATAATTGCCTGAGGTGGAGAATCAATGTCCGTAAACACTTTCGCACAGTCAATTAAATCTGTTTTTTCAAATAATTTTAAAATTGAATTTTTGCCCCTTCTGTACATTGGTGATGTAATATCGCAACCGGTTATCGCATGCAAAAATAAAATATAGTTTTGGCATTTAGGGACTGACACTCCTTTAAATATATATTTTCTGAATAGAATGTCTAGCATAAACATAAAAAAGACACAAACAGGAATTTTTACTTGCTTAAGTACCTGAATGTGTGTATACGTGGCTGATGTGTGCACATTATATATAACTTGACTCTTAGAATCGTGATATCTGAGGAACTGTAATACTTATAGAAAAAATTACATACACGGACCATTTTTGTAGAGAATTTTGAGATCTACAAATTTGGTCTGAAGTATTTTTTCAAAAAAACTTACGGTTTTTGAGAAAAACTTAAAAAACTTAAAATTTTGATCTTTGACCCCGAATAACTTCTGAAGCACATATAGGACAGATGGGGACTTTTTAATTTTTCATTTTTATATTAAAATAAAGGTATTTACCAAAAATCAGCTCTGTCGGAATTTTTGTTATTTCATTACTGTTTTCAGGTCTAAATTGACCGGACTAACTACAGCACTTTTATTTAAGTTAGAAACAATGTAGTAAATTTATTATAGAAAAATTAGTAATTTAATTCTTGGTGGAATTGACCAAAACAATGCACAATGTATTGTTGTAGTCACCTTGTCAATAAAAAAGTAATTGGTTAATTTAAATTCAGTTTGGACACAAATTGTGATTGAAACACTTCATGCTTTGAATATTGATCACTTATTGTCGGGTCATTAGCCACAACTGATTGAAAAAGTCACTGACCAACTTTCTCATAAAGTATTTGTAATTTTTTTGCTTGAGGAAGTTATTCAGTGTAATATAGAAATGTTATAACGAAATCTAACCTATTATTTGTCTAAAAAAAGTAAGGTTAAATTAGGGAGTATTTCTTTTACTAAAATGTAAGTGGGAGAAAAAACAAATTTATCACTTTTATTTGAAAAGAAGTAAAACGGTTTGAGTAGAATTACTTGTAACTTAAAATTTAATGATTTGCAATCTATTTAATATAAAATACAAAAAAAAACAAAGCACGTCACGTTGAACAATGATAAGGTTTTCGAATGGTTTGTACTTGAACCCAATAATGTACCTAGGTAAAATTGGATTGTGACAGTAATCCAAAAACTGTTTGACCTACTTTTTGTTTTTTTATGGTTTAAATTTTGTAACTGCTAATTTAAATGTGTATATAAGTTTATTATACAAAATGAGTACTCGATTAATATACATTGTGACCTAATTAGCTTGTTATTAAAAACCAACAGAAAAATCCAAAGTTAATGTAACAAAATTTCCTTAATTAAATCAAATATAAAATAATAACGTGCAAGGCGCATCTCTATCTACATATACGTGACTTTCCTCCTCGCTCAGCTAAATCACCACAATTCATCGATATGTTTTCACTAAATCTATTTTCACTGTTAGAGTTAATTTTTAATTAAAAAAAGTAAAGATTCTATCACAAATGACAGATTTAAATTCAAATTCCGTGTATTTTATGTTGCTAAAACATTAATAATCAAGAGACAGAAAGGAAGTGGGTTTACACATAATAATATTTAATAAATACATTGTTCTTTAAGAGAAAATACTCATAATCTTACGATCTCTCAATAACTTTAACAAATAATAGAGAATTTTCGAAGCCTCTTAAAAACACTCCGGTTAACCTTCTTTGACAATTTTGACACACGGTATGTCATTTAGCGTATATCGGACGGTTAACATAGCGGTAACGAAAAGGAGAAAAATCTAACCTCAATTTAATTAAGGTTATGTTTGTATTCTGTCAAATCACAATGCAATGTTGGACAAATTAAAGTTAACTCTGAAGTTTTCGTTTAGAACTTCTAGTAAAAGTAATTGTGACAAAATATATTATTATTAGAATATTTAGATAATATAAATGAATATTGATTTATAGTTACTTATAAGTAAACAAGAAAATTAATTGCTCATTATTATTATTGTTCATCATTATTATTGAATTTTTGACAGTTCAATGATTTTATCAATACTAATAAAACGACTAGTGGTTTTATCAAAGGTAATACCACGAGTCCTTAAAAATTTATCTAGTAAAATTTTACAGGACAAATGGTATTTGAGAAGATTATTTTTTGAATCATTCTGTACAAAAACCACTTTATTTAATAATTTATCGTTATCTTTTCACTAATTTTCACTATTTTACTTTTTGCTATTTTCGGTGTTTAATTGTTCCATATTGTTATTGAATTTTTGACAGTTCTATGATTTTATTTGATTTTATTGATCCTGGTAAAACGACTAGTGGTTATCAGTATAAAACGGAATGATTGGCTAGCATTTAGCACAGAACATTGAAGATTAAGCGTTTTCATTGGACGAAATCACAAAACTGTCATATTTAGACAGGTGAAAAAAAATCAAGTCAAAGTATAGATGTTCCCTCTTTGATAATTCATTTACTCAGTTGCTTCGAAAATCAACAACCAATATTAATGTTAGTATCAATTCGTTAGTATTAGAAAGCCAACAACCTCAAATATCCGACTGAATTTTTGTAATTTGTTTTATTTATTTATTTGATAAATACTAATAAAAATATATTTTTTGTATACCGTTTAGAAGATTTTACAAGACTGTCCTTGGGAAACTTGGAGTTGGAAAGCCTTGTATAAGATGCTACCGTATATTGGGGTATAAAAAGAAGTGGAATAAAAAAACATACATAAACAAAATAATCTGGCTAAGAACACTAAAAATAGAACTTTTTTCTATTTTTAATGTTCTTAGTAAAAAAACAAAAAACCAAAAAAAAAACAGAAAAAACAGAAAAGCATGTGAACCATAAGGCGTACCAAACGAACTGCTGAAACATGGACCTAAAGTATTATGGGAAATGCTGGCGTACGTTTTTGCACTGTTCTATGGGGGTCATGATCTGCCACCAGAATGGACAACAGCATATATTAGTAACATCAACAAAAATGGAACCAGGAACAACTGTTCAAATTACAGATTACTAGGCGTGATCAATTCACTGGCAAGTCTATGGAAAAATAATAAAAAATAAAATTGAAAACGAAATAAAAGACACAGAAGAACAGAACGGCTTTAGAGCAGGTAAATCATGTATGGACAGTATTTTCTCACTAAAACAAATAATGGAAAAACGACTAGCCCACAACCTCTCAACTCACATCGTCTTCATAGATCTAACGAAGGCGTACGACAGTGTACCACTCTCAAAGCTATGGATATCAATGGAACAACAAGGAATAAACAAGAAAAACATAAAGGCAGTGCAGCAGCTCTACACAAATATGTCAGCAAACATCAAGATAGGTAGTAGACTGACTAGTGAAATTTTCATTAGTAAGGGAATTAAACAAGAGTGTTGCATAGCACCTACCCTTTTTAAGATATATCTAAACGAGGCACTCAAATTGTGGAGAAGAAAGTGTTGCAACATGGGCGTCCCTATTGGTGATGAAAGACTGTACACGCTGCACTTCGCTGACGATCAAGCCATCCTAGCAGAAGATGAGAGTGATATTAGTTATGCTGCGGAAACTTGAAGAGGAATATAACAAGTGGAGCCCTCAGTCAAGATGCAAAAAACTTGAGGGGTCCCAGCGTTTTGTATAATCTTTTAAACTAACCCCACAAATAATTTTATTCCATAAGTGGCTTTCACACTGTATAATGTTCTTAGTAAGATGGACTTCCACAGAGTAAAGGTTACTACAATCGATTCTGAATTTGTAACCAAAAAATAAGGAAATATAATTAAAGTAGAAGAGAGACATAGAGAATTTAATTAATAATATTAATGTTCATGAACTTTTTATATTTTTTACTCCATTTAATTAAAAAGCAACGTGTGATACATGTGTGAATTTAGATTAGCAAAAAATCCAGATGATAAAAAAAATTACTTGATGTCATAAATTATCAGAGGTTGTTTACCCTGAATATAAATACTATAAAATGGTAAACAATATTGATGATTTAGCTGATAATTCTAATTTATGTATGATTTTATGGACTCGCCTAACCAGTACAACAACTAATAATTGCAAAAAAAATGAAAACCCACATGAATTCAAAAAGCCGTTTCTCTTCATCACTTATTCATTATAACTTACTATTCATTTCTTGATCTCGACTATATAATACTGTAGCAAGTGCTATTACTAACGAAATTCCAATAAGCAAGGCAACGCCCGTTGATAAGGTTAGACACCTTTCCATACTTGTTCGTCTTTTCCACCATGTTGGATTTCTGAAATAAAAATACAACGTAAATAAAAGTTAACAATTTACTTATTAACTATATGCACAGTGCAGTCAAAGGTCATTAATAATTACATTCTAATAGTTTTTTAAATATTACTTAATAGTACCCATTAATCACGGCTTCCTTGATTTAGATTTAATATTCCATTGTTTTAAACTTTTATAGCGTAAATCACTAAATATTTTCCATTTATTTCAGGAAAAATCCTGGTCGTTCATGCAATTCAAACCCGGGGACCCGCAGTCGTGACCTACGAACATATACACTGAGCCATCAGCACATCAGCACCTTTATATGTGTTAGTCTGAAACATTTTAGAAACCGCAGCTTATGAAACAATCAAATTTAACTCAGATCTGTCAACTTTATAGTTCGACAGTTATAGTGTATTGATATTATTCGCTAAATTGAGTAAACCAAACGAATCAGTGTACATGAACACATAATTCAAATATTTCAAGTCACAAAAACATAAGTTTTTATGTGAATTCTACACCACAGATAAACTTCACCAATTGTTCTTATTTTACAATTATCAATAATTTACAATTGTGATCTTTTCTGATCTAAATAAATATATTTTTGTTTTAATTATAGTATTTTTTTAAAGCTACTCTGCATAAATGAACAATAACGTAGTATATCAAATAAAATAATATAGTGTTTCTAAAAATATGCATGTAATGTAACTAAAATTTTTAAAATTTTAAAAACTTCAACAAAAATATTTAGTAGTTGTGGATAAAGTTTAGTATTCTACTAGCGTATTCGCATTATTGCTCAGTAAATTTCACCTCGTGAATACACAGAAAAAAATATTGAACATATTATTAATAACTGCAGTTTTTGAAAAATTATTCATTATGTCAATGAATTTATTCTAAATATAAGGAAATGCGTTTATGTTCTCATAACATTTTTGATTGAAAAACTTGATGTTTATTATATTAAGGAATATTCCTGCCTACAGTAATAACCAAAAATTATTGAGACAATAACTGTTACATATATTTAATAAATTTATTTTTATATGGAAAATAAGGTTTTTAAACTTTAAAATATTCTGCTTTATATTAACACAGAGTATATAATACAAACCAGAGTATCGACTCTATATGGAGGGGGTAAGCATCCATTTGCAGGTATCGCCATGACACTTTGGGAGTATCCATAGCCGTCGCCATTAGTTTTGGTTAAGGTAGGCAGTTGGCTGTATGTGAATAAATCAGTGGTAGCGTTTGTATTGTGTGGAATAGTGAATTAAACTATTTAATTCAAGTACAAAAAACTGCGAAGGAGATGCGGAATAAATGTTACTTACATTAAATGACATTAAAATAAATACTACTTCTCAGTGTTCTGTAAGTGGATATTTAATAAAAAAATGTTTACAACAACAAACAAAGTGAGCATTATTCTAAATCCATTGAAAATTTAGATGATTCAGCTTTATTCTGTTTATTTAAAGCATATACAAATAAAGATAATAGTGTCTATGGAAATATTTTAATACCTGGTAATAGTTTTATTATATTTATTGTTAAACTAAATAACATTTTTGAAAAACTATTTGAAGAATTGGCAATAAAAGATCATGTTCTTCAAACTATATTAAATATTAGTAGTAATGAAACTATCATACATCATTGTACAAATTTTCCATTACTTTATGTAAAAAAATTATGTTTTAGGTTAAGACTATACACTACCATTAAATGTATCAACAGAAATTTTAAAAGTAATGAAAATAAAGACAAATTGTTAATTTGGAGAAATAAATAAGTGTTAAAGCTGTTGATGTGTTTTTTATATCCTTCCTTACTAACGAGGAAAATTGCATGTAAGACATACATATTCGTTCATTTATTTTGCGTAGAAATTCTATTTATATTTAATTATTTAACCTAAAAAAACCAATTTTACTTTTTTTAAAAACAAATAAATCAACGTTTAGTTAATATTATTAATCTTGTTGAAAACAAATTCTATTTTTCTAAACTTTCTGAAAATAACAATTATCTCAACAATATTCATTATTTAAGAATTGACAAGTTTATTGTTTTAATAAAATATATTCATTATATAAAAGAAATCCGTTATTAATTAGACTTAATGGTTTCAAAAACTGAAATTTTTAATTCTACTAACTGGCAGTAATATATTAAAGAAATGTTTTATGAATCTAAAACATCAATCTTTGTTTTAAAAACTTGTGCTTTGTATAAAAAATCCCATTCTTAAATTACGCGCGAAAATATAACGAATTATTAGCATCCATCGTCCACTTCATTTCTCTCCTCTAGCTACATCTTAACGTTGCGTTGTTCATATATATGAAGTGGTTGAGAAATGTTCCCTTTTCTCGTTTAAAAAGTTGGTTTTGGTCCTACAATTTTGTGATTTACCAGTTTGTGATAATAAAGGTAAGCTAATCTAATTTTAATCCTCCTATTGTACCTATCCTACAGATTATATTTGTAATTTTATCATCTAGGCAGTCAAATTCTACAGAATGCATTGAATAAGTTAATTCTGAATGAACAGTTTTAATGTAAATGTCTAGAGAATCTCTTATTTTGAACCACTTTCTACTTTCCTCTTTAATCCACATTTGTTGTGCCTTTTTAATTACTTTTTGTGCTTCCTTTGATTGAGTCTTACACTTTATATTTACATATTTTGGTATTACATTTTTCTTGAGACATTCTTGGTTAAACCAGATGTTTTGGGATTAAAGAGGAAAGTAGAAAGTGGTTCAAAATAAGAGATTCTCTAGACATTTACATTAAAACTGTTCATTCAGAATTAACTTATTCAATGCATTCTGTAGGATTATATTTGTATTTTTTTACTGCATCCTATTGTATGTTACAGAATTTGATGTTTGTTTTTAGATTCACGAGATGCTATTTTATTTCTTTCTTTACATGGATATCTGGTACCAACGAACAGAATTGTGAAGAAAGACAATGAAGAGAAAGTCACCAAATTTACGATTAAAAATTCTCAGGAATCTGTTATTTTTATCGGAAAATGTCTGCAGGAAGTAGAGGATCATATAGACCACTTATCCCGTACCAAATCCAGCATCCAACCGTTTATCTACCTCATTGCAGAAGATTTATTTTCCATACAGGAAATTTTTATTTATTTTGACAACATTAACAGTTTAATGTTATTAGAGCTATGGATATATGTTTTAAAATTGTTTATATTTTCAATTTAGATTTTCCTCAAGATTGTTTTACACATTACTTAAGACAGTTTTTTATAATTTAAAACTAGAGAATAAATTTGAAAAAGTTTGTATAATTTCAGAATATTTAAAAACAAATTAGAACAAAATGTATGCTTATTAATAAATTAATAAATTTATACAAGTATAAAATAATATTTTTGATCAAATCCTTATACCTGAATATAATTATTTAATTGAACTTTCTTTCAATATGTTTAAAAAACCAGGTTATTAAAATAATTAATAAAATTCATTAATTCAAAAACCTCTGTTCTTTATATCAAGGAACAAGATTATCGTACGATTGAATAAATATCACAATATCAAAAATTACTTATTAATGTTTTAAAAAACGAATTCATTGAACTATAATCAGTGTTCTTTATTTCAATAACTATTTATAATTCAAGAAATATCTTCATCATTTACTAAACAATTGTTATTTCCATTGATGAAACCAATTTTTGGCTGAATTTTAAAGAACAAATTATAAATATAATAAAAAAATTTATTGTATTTAGGGACATTTTTGGTTCTGTGTAATAGCCATGGTTATACGCTCATTGAATAATATAATATTTTTTCTATTTCTATTTTTTCATTAAGATACTGAACAATTGACCGCCTATCACCTATATTTTATATTTAAGCAGGTAGCTATCAAGTCGGCGTCTCTAAAAAAGTGTTTGACAGTTCCAACCTATATTATATTAGTGGAAAATGCACGATTAAAAACATTGGTATTAATAAATTTGGTAATTTAGGGAAGCAAATAGCAACATATTTAAATCTGCCTGATCCGAATTTATATACAGGGCATTGTTTTCGAATAACATCTGCAACCGTATTAGTTGATGCCGGTGGTGATATTACTACACTAAAACGTTATGGTGCCTGGAAATCAAATTCAGTGGCGGAAGGCTACAATGAAAATTCGGTTCAGAATAAAATCAGCATTTCCAATACAATATTGAACTCTATTAAGAGTAACAATAATGAAATAAATGTAAATACTCCTTCCAATTCCAGATCAGTGGGACCTGGAATAAACTTTTCAATAAACTGCACAATAAATAATCTTAATATTTTCAAGAAATCAAATTAATTACAATTATTATTATGTTGAATATAAATATACATAGAATGTTTATAGTTTTCCTACATCTATGGTAATACACCTCAGTAATACACCATTAATTACAATTTTGTAGATTTTTTTATAGAAATACGTGTAATTACTGTTATTGTGTTCTTTACAAATATAAGTATAATATTTTTAGTTCTTGATTATTTATATCGGTCGTAGAAAAAATAGCGTATGCAACTCTCATTTGACTTATCAGAGCGATTTTTACAATGTATATTTGTTTTAAAAACAAATATTTGATAAAAATAAAATGCTATATGAGCCACGGTAGAAAAGTGTATCATTAACCATACGAAACTCGCCTTCGGCTCGTTTTGTATCCCAGTTAATGCTCGTGTATTAATAACCATCATTACATGATCGTTGCATAATATACTATTATACCATCCAAACAATAAATAATAATTATGGGCCAAGGTAGTAAAGTGAGTTATTATTGTCGAGACAATAATACACTTTTCTACCGTGGCTCATATAGCATTTTATTTTTATCAAATATTCGTTTTTAAAACAAATAAACATTGTAAAAATCGCTCTGATAAGTCAAATGGTTTTCATTTTTGAATCTCTTAGCAAGAAAAATAAGAAAGGAAATATATTTTTCCGTCGACCTCTACAAAAAATAAAATTTTTCGTACTAATTAGAACGAAAAATGGCGTATTATTTAACATTTTCGTACGCAAGTCTTTTCGTCCGCACTGAATCCGTCACAGAATTTAACTGTTTGTATTCGTCAATAACAGGCAATTAAATAAAAATTGACATCTAGTTACCCGTTGCTGTCACGTATCTGATTTTGACAATTTGCAGTTTAAACTCATGAAACAAGTTAGTTGCAATTTAAAATTAAGAAAATGGAAAGCGATAGCGATGTAAGTTTTAGTAGTACACCTCCGCAATTGCAAGAAGAAGTTTCTTCAGATTTATTACCTAAAAAGTTAAGGGTACTTTATAAAAAACAACATGAAGTGTTTTTAAAGTGGTGTCAAGAACACAAGGTGAAAAACTTTACAGAAAATATATTTTTGGCGTACTTCTCATTTAAAGCCAAAAATTGCAAATCATCGACGTTGTGGTCTTCTTATTCAATGCTGAAATCTACTTTTTCGATTAAAGAAAATCTGGACATTAGCAAATTTTTTAAACTTCAAGCATTTAAAAAAAAACAACATGTTGGATATCGAGCCAAAAAGTCACAGATATTTAGGTACTTGGGATGAAATAGATTCCTGTGTGATGCTCCAGATGAGACATATCTTATGTACAAGGTAAAATATTTTGACCAATTTTACTGTTTTGGTTCTATATATAATTATTATAAATTACAGCTTTGTTTCATTACTGGAATTGCTGGGGCTTGTATCGTAGGGAAGAGCTTCGTAAAATGACACTTCAAAATATAGTCGATCAAGGTAATATGTTAATAGTCACTATTCCTGACTCAAAAAATTACAAAAGGCGTGTTTTTACAGTCACACATTAGGAAAGTACTGTACAAGTCGTTGGTATTCACACATTTGCAAAAATACCCAGCTAAATCGCAAAATTTTTTCATTTACCCAAATGAATCAACGTATACTGGCCATTGTTACATCTGCTACACTGTTGTTAAATGCAGGTGCGGATATTCCTATAATTGAAATATTCTGGAAATATTCAACAGTAGCCGAAGGATATGTTGAAGATTCTATTCCAAATAAAATTAATGTCTCAAAAAGCATTTTAACAGGTACTCTTTTACAGGAGAGTAATGGAAAAGATAATTCTTTTAATAATATTTCTTCATTAAATACAAAAAATAAACATTTGTCACTTGCATCGACTTCTACAGCAGGAATAAATATTAATAATTGTACTAATTGTACGTTAAATATTAATATTAAAGAATAGTTACTTAAATTTTGTTCGTTAATTGTAATGCGTTAAATTGTAAATGGTATGGTTCAGTTAACAATTATTAGTTTACAATCTCGCGAGTTATATTGTAAACGAACAGTGTTTCTAAAGGTACGGTGAAATATACCTATACTGTATTAAATCCATTGCTATTTGCTCTTGTTTAAGGTTTCTCTAAGTATATCCCTAATTTAAGTTTATGTTCTTAAATAATTTTTAAATAACAGATACATATTTGATATTGCTGACAAAATTTATCACCTTATTTAAAAAACCGTAATTCTTATAAAACAACATACCTATTTGATATATTTCTAATAATATTGAAATAATAAAGATTAAAACAGACTTACTCTGACACAAAATCCACCTCGACATATCCGACATCCGGAAAATGTTTAGACATCATAAAAAACGTAACTTTTTGCAATTATTACCTATATATACCTAACTCATGTTATTTCTTTACAACACTAAACGTATTGACGAAATCTGTATCCAAAATGTCGCTACTTGTAAGAAATAAGAAGTTTTCTTCATGGCGTGCAAGTTTTTTATTCATATACATTCATACAGTTTAATAGTTGTATTCCTTGAACTGTTCATACTGCGGTTCTCATTTATCTTTATCGAAAAATTCATTAACATACGTCGAAAAAAATATGTTCAAATTATAGATTAGAAATATAAAACCAACTTTACTATTATATACAAAATAAATTTTAGCAATTTATTCAGTGTCAGTGCGTAATATATAATTAAATTTAAATATATTTCAAGACATCACAATCAGATTTATTTTTCATACTGCCGTCAGAGAATGCTGCTTTAATCGATTTTTTAATCAGTTCTTATCTTTAATTTGTAAATCAAACGATAATGATGGAAACAATTTGCTTGTATCTGGATTTATATTATCAGCTGATATCACTACTATGATTAAATTAATCGGAAAAATATGACTAACAGCAATAACAATAAATAATCTTAATTAAATTTATTGTACTAACCCTTACGTTTTGGAAGTCCATCTTACTAAGAATAATAAAAAACTCTTCGTTTAATTAAAAAATAAGGATTTTAATCGCAATGACAGCCGTTTCTCTAGAATTAACTAATAAGTATGGGTTAGTACAATAAAGTTAATCAAAACCTCTTCGAGAGAAGAATTAACCCGATTATATAAGAAGCTACATGAGAAAAGGTGTAAGGCATCCCAAAACATCTGGTTTAACTAAGAATGTCTGAAGAAAAATTTAATACCCAATTATGTAAACATAAAATGTAAAACTCAATCAAAAGAAGCACAAAAAGTTGTTAAAAAAGCACAAAAAATGTGGATTAAAGAGAAAAGAAGAAAGTGGTTGAAAATTAGAGATGCTCTAAACATTTACATTAAAACTGTTTATTTAGAATTAACTTTTTCAATGCTTAGATGATAAAATTAGAGAACAGGTAATTTTTGAAACACGATAAATATAAAAAAACAGATAGTAAATTAGAAAAATTAATGAATTCACAACACACCAACACACAATTTACACAACATAATAACACAGTAAATAAATCTGACGATGCTAATTCTAGCGAAACTGCTGTAAAAGCTAATTTTTTAATTAAACGTGGAAGTTTCGTTAAAACGAAGAGTTTTTTTATTATTCTTAAAAAATCTTAAAATCTTAGATTGTACACGTTCAGTGTTTAGTCCAAATAGTTCTGTTTTTTACATTCTTTTGGCATTTATAGATATTGCATATTATAATCATTTTTTTTTAATCTATATATTGTAATGTTCACAAATTTACAATATAGTGGTATGTGTGATTAATTGATTTTATTAATTTTATGAGTTTTTATTTTATTAAATTTGTTTTTTATGATTTTTATTATTAAACTTTAATATTTGTGGGGCTATGATTATTTAATTATATATTTTCGATTTAATTTTACCTTACTCGACTATTAATTGCGTTGTGACTAACTTGGTATAATTTTATGAGCATGTGAGAACTCAGTAGTCGGTTCAATTAGGTTATAATTAATTTTAATTTACCGTTATAAATGATATGATATCTAATTTTGTCTTAAAACAACCCTGTTTACTTTTAAAATTCAATAGTCTTCATATATCGTACCGCTTTATCATACAGATACTTTAACTGAAATTATTAATCGATTTGTATATTTGTTCTTTGATAATTCGATTTTTGCTGATAGTATTTTGAATATATCATTAAAAAAAACATTTAATTTATTTTACAAAAAAAAATATTAAAACATGTGATTAAATTTGATAATCGAAAGGTAATAAAGTTCACTGTATTATTTTAAATTTTAAAGACCTACCGCATTGGTCCGCTTCTATGGATAACGACAGCAGCGCTTTCACTGGGCGTTCTGTGTTCCAAGCACTACCTGTAGGCAACAATGGCGTCGACTGCTTCCCTTGATGCACGATGATTGATAGTTTTTTTAAGATTTTGTTGGCTTAATGTCTAGGAACGTAATAAATTCAGGTGGGTGATTATTTAAATTTAAACTATTTCCATTTATTAAATTTGTTCGATTTGTTTCAATCTCTCCAATTTTTAAAGGTTTAAACATAAATTTCCAAATTGACAGTTATATGGGTGGGGGTATCACCCTCAAATAATTTTACACTACGCGGCCATTAAATTTTAACTAATTTATTTTGTTTTTCGGCATAGGTTCGCCTTCGAATCAAATGGAACTGACCAAAAAAATAGATAATTCCGCGGTATTTATACTCTTTCTCCCGAAATGACATAAATTATTTTAATTCAATTGTATATATAGGCAACTTTTTGAAATTATCCAATACATCTATTTAATTAATTCTACTTAATTGATTCTTTAATTGGGTGATAAATAAACTTTAACTATTATAATTGATAATAAATTAACTTCCATTAATTAAATTTTACTTTTTCCATGTTAAATTTTAACTTTAAATGGAGCGATGTTATGGCTACCTCTTGTAAACTTATAATGATGTTTGAAAAAATTGTGAGCAAATGCACTTTACACCTAATTAATTTTAACATAAACATACTCCTTAATACTTCAAATATTGATGGATAACTTTTTCTATAACTAAAATTCTATAAATTTTTTATAAATTACTTTTTAAATTAATTAACTTCCGCCATTTTTTATCCAAATTTTAACTAATATTATATAATTAACAAAATATTTCTACACTACACATATACAAATTTGATACAAAACATATTATTAACATATACAAATAATAATAACAACAAATTATATGTTGTTCTTGTACTTCATACTCAGAGTCTCAAGTGTCCTTTCACCTTGCAATTATACTCTTGATACATTATAACTATTACATATTGTCTTGTTTCTAGTGTCCTTTCACCTTAATAACTCATTTAACATATTTTTTATTCCCTATAGTTCAATTTCTAGTGTCTTTTCACTTTATAGGTTCGGGCACATTGTCACTGATTTTTGATGGTTTTCACCATGTCACTCACGGTTTATTAATCACATGTTATGTTTATATTATATTACATAATATGCTGTTATTTAACAAATTTAATGTTTTCAGATATATTCAAATACTTGGATGTTCAATGTTATACCCATTATTATGGATGTTGAAACTATTGTCTATTACTATCTGTAATTTCTTATTTTGTTATAAACTTAATTATGACTTTCTTTAATTGTATAGTTCAGATACTAAACTTTCTTTTATGGTATAAATTGTTTATTCCCAATATTAACTCTAAAATCATAGTTTATAACATACACTACTTTATAATAATGATATTTCATGTATTGTTGATATCAAAACTTTTCATTTCCTATTTCTTAATAAAAACTCATTCTAATAATGACATATAAACATAACTTATCTCAACTAATATGTTTTAATTTTCTATTGGTTTTTTAGGTAATTTAAACTTGATGCAAGATTCGACATCTAACAAGAAGATAATCCAACCATACTACTGAGATATAGTGTTTCTTACTCAAAATTATTGTTGGACTCATATGTTCCTAGTTAAATGTGTATAATTTCAAATTAAAGAAGCTTTGAAATACATTTATTTGAAGAGTTTATTATTATTATAATATATCCTTTTTCTTAATAAAACATGGATTGTTCTGGCAAATAAGGTAAGATTATTTTGATTTAATTTTGAATCATTACAATATATCGACATTCACCTAGAAGTTTATGGGGAAGGGATAATACTAGATGGATGAAATTTGGTATACATATATACTTCTGTTTTTTTGGAAAAAAATGCCAAGAAAACGATTAATAAAATGTTAATTATTTCATTTGACTAATTGATAAAATTTAAAAATGATTACATCGTTTTGCACCTAAGGGCCTAAATTATAAGTTATAGTGTTTAAATAAGAAATTAATTATACAGGGTGGTCACAACGTTGAGTTAAATTTTAACTTGAGAAAACGACAATTTCTTCTTTTTTTTAAATTGCAACCCCCATTTTTTTATATCTGATTCCTCATAGAAAAATAAGGTAAGTTTGTATTTACTTTCCTATATCAATTTTTATGCGTTTGTAAGATATGGCGGAAATTAGGTTTTTTTGGGTACCAAAATTGTAATTTGGATTTCCTTCCCTTATTATTGTTGATTTTAGTTTAATACAGAACATGAAATACTTTCTGTCATTTTTATTAAATTTGTTACAATAAATACTAAACACAACTAAATACAAATGATATGACAATATCTTGAATGATCAAATTAGAAATTAATTTAAAATTTAAACTTTTCCCATATCTCAGGATTGTTTTACTTTTTGCAACTTTTTTTAAGCGAACTGAGCAGGTCTATTTTATCACTGGAAATTGAACGAATACATACATTCCACGTGCAATTTAATCGATATAGAAATTAATTCTACATAATTAATTATTTTTTTAAATTATCCCTAGACTTTTCCGATGTGTGTATTATAAAATGTAACTGAAAACTCTTTGATCTTTTTCCTTAAATTCGTGATATCATTATGACAACATTTATGCAATTTATTATTTTTACTTTTTACAAACGCAAAAATCTTGAATCTGTGGCTGAATCGTGGCTGTAGTTCCTGTAATCTTTTTTAAGACGTAACATACCGATTACAAAATAAACATTACATTTGGCTCTTGAAAATTTGGTCTATATTTATATTATATTTGGAATATCTGGTTGGTAAAGAGAACTAAAATTAACTTAACAGCAAACGACAAACATAATTTGTTATTTTGAGTGACAGTTGTCACTTTTCATCGATAACTAGAGTATCTTTTTTTAGAAGAGAGTAAAAAACATTTTTCGCAAAATTGAAGACCAGTCGATGTGATTTTTTGTATTTCATAACGCTATACTTTATTGATTTTAGTATTTAGACATAAATGTGTGATAAAAATGAATAGCGGAACAGCTAACTGGTACAATAACTACTAGAGAACAAACCAATAATACCGGACTGGTATCGGAGATGTTGGAGGAACACTACAATAAAAGCAGTACTCTAGATGGAGATTATGTCGAAGAATAAAGCCAATTTTTCATTCAAAATATCGTTTTTTCATTGTCAGGCCGAACACTTTTCAGCCTATGATTAGTTATTAGAAGCTTGACATTCTAACTGAACGTAAAAGTTGCACTGGTCGTCCAGTTACCGTGACAACAAATTCCAATCAAGGAAGGCTATTTCAACAGGTGTAGATTGACCAGATGGAGATTCGACATTTAATAGAGGGTATGCCACGACGTATTGAGTCGGTTATTCGCGCTCGTGGGGGAAATACCCGATATTAATATTCGAATTTCTCGTTTTTGTTAATGATTTGCTTATTATTGTTAATAATTTGTTTATAAAATAAGGTATTACTTTGTTTAAATTGAATAAAAAAATGAAAAATGTTTCATTTTCTTTAAACCGTCACATTTCACAAACAAATCAAGATATCTGGGCAAATAAAAAAACGAAGTGTTGGAAACAAATCAGACATCTCGATAAAGTTCAATATGTGCACATCTACTACCAGAATTAACCTACAGGGTGAGTCAAAAGTAGAGGAAAACATTGTTTTCTTTTCTCCCCTGTATATGATGGGAGTATGAAGTTATTTTGAGACGTCAGAATAATAATCTTAAAAGTACAGTTTTTATCTACAAGTTGCAAAAAATTCAAAGAAATCAGCCTCCGCGTTCGGAAGTTAGAGCATTTTTAAATAAATCAATCACATTTCTTATATTAATTTCCCTTAAAATTCCTCTTTGACACGCCATTTGGTTGGTAACCCTTCCTGATTTATGTTGGCTCTAGACAATTTCCGTTTTGTACTTTCCTTCTTTAACAATACCTTTAATACCTTTCTTTTCATACGTATAAAGTTCTTATTCAAGTGCACTGGTACTGTTCTGCCAATTGAAATATTCTTTGTGCTATTTATAATAGTTTATATAGTTTTTCTGCTTATATCGAGACAATAACAAGAACCTTTACTTACGGTTTAGGATCGACCAGTCTTCTTTGTTAATTTCTCCAAAGTTTCTGTTTCTACTGGTAATTTTTTTAAACTATATATTTTTCCAGTGGGATACAACTTTCTTACTATTAGTATGTTCTCCCACATTTCATTCCACATATTAATTTAACCTACACACTTATCTACTCTATCTTCGGTAATAGCTTCTGATTTTCTTTTTTCTTCTTCTTTTTACTTCATAACTCTCTTATTCGTCGTTGTTTAAGTTTTAAGTTTCTGCAATCTACACATACAGGTGAGTTTGTGTACGATTTAATATGATTTTGTGATATTTTGATCTTGCTTGTTTTATCGTAACTTAGACATATCATGTACTACTAAAGTTTTTCTTTATACTTTGTTACCTAAATTTGAAAAGTTTTAACCATAATTATTTAATATATTGAGATAACCAACATAACTTTGTTATAACTATTTGTGTTTTTTCCTTGATACCATAGTTTCTTTATAGCCTGGTGATGGTCCAAGAACCGAAACATATCCCATTTACAGTTATAAGCTTTATTATTAAAATTGTGGATTGACTTTGAGTTTTATTGCTACGGTATAAAAAATTATATTTATCAATAAATTGTGAAAGTTTAATTAAATAGTTGGTTTCATTCGTCTTTTCAATATTATTTAAAAGGAATATTTCATTAAGTCCTTCATGTGAAATTCATCCAAATATTAGAGAAGTAAATTCCTTAACTTTTTTAACCTTGAATATCAACATATCAACATGGCACTTTTACAAGACTTTTTAAAAGTTTTAGGATGCCAACATAAAGCTTTATACAGATTTACAGCATACATTTTTATTCTGAAGTTGACCTCTTTTTCGTTTAAACATCTTTTTGCGATAGAATCACAAATAACTTGGTGTTCATCACGTAATTTATGAGATTTTTTGTCCCTATGGAGACAAGCATACAGTACGTAAAGGAATGTTCTGTTGTAAATTGTTTAATTATAAATGCTTAACAAATATTTTTAATTAAAAATTAAAGCTAAAATTGTGAATAATAAAATAGAGGTAATAAATTTATTTATTATCACTTAGGTAGTTTGTGATAATAAAAATTTATTAATAATAAAAATACGTATTCAAATGTAAAATTAAAAGTACACAAAAGACCACAATAATTGCATTTTTATCTTTTTATTAGTTTGGAAAATAACTTTATTACTCAACAATAAAAATTGCACTTAGAATAAATTTTTAAGTATATTCTCAACTTATTATGTAATATATTGTAATATTTTTATATCGTTCTGTGGCAACAAATGTTTATTGTGTAAACAGATTATTGAAAATAAATTTCAATGCAGTTCAATATAATTTATCCATACCTTGTCAGTTCTTTATTGGGTTGAATTAATATATTTAAAGAAGGGGCTTTTTGGGCTAGTGACCGATGTCAATAAAATTTTTACCACTTATAGTTTATAAATAAAAATACACTTCTCAAAATTGTATGCTTTAAAAAGACCCGGAAGATACTTTTTAAAAATTTTTTAACTGCTTGATATTACAAAATCACATTGAATACCTGGCAACATTGCAATATAAATTAATATAAATTGTAGATATTTTTGCACTGCAAAATGTTTTGCCTAACTATCTACATTCTTGCTGAGGCCCGTATGCACCAACGAATAGACGTATAGAAATGAATTTTAAGCCCTTAATTAGAATTTAAAAGCAAATCTCTGTTCTTTCCTCTCTCATTATTAAGTTTTTGATATAAAAAAAACTATTTTTCCGGACGAAACCAAAACAGCTGTTTAAAGCGATACCTTTTACTTTCTAGAAAAATCAAATAATACAAAGTAACAAAATAAAAAAATTAAACGATAAATTTAACATTTTAGTATATGGTATTGCCACCTCTGGCTCTAATAACATCTCTCATTCTCCGTGAAAGGCTTCTTATTAGGTCACTTAAACTTATGTAATCCAAATCCAAATTTTCCCATTTTTCTATTAAAATATTTTCCAGCTCATCAAGGTTCTCTGGAGCGATATTGGAGTTCTTATGCGCCTGTCCAGGTAGTCCCAAACATGTTCAATTGGGTTTAGGTCTGGACTAACTGCTGGCCAATCTAAAACTTGGATACCAACCTCTTGAAGGTATTCCATTGTTATTCTGCCAACGTGCGGGCGAGCGTTATCATTAGAATGCATTAGAATAAAACTCTCTGCAATGATTGGAACAAATGGCACTACATTTTCCTCAAGAACCTCCCTTATATACAAATCAGCTGTCAGTGATTCCCTACGAAACACTATTAATTCCGTGTGGCCTTCAAAACAGATGCCTCCCCATACCATAATCGAACCACCTCCATAATTTCTAGCTGCTCTTTGGATAAAAAAGTGAAAATCTTCATCCGTAAAAAGAATATTAGCCCAATCGTTAATATCCCAATTCTCAATTGAAGTCAATTCTTGACTGGTATGAGACTGCATAAGAGCCCTAACGGAATTAGGAAGTACCAACAGACTAATTCTGACCTGGGTACCAGGGCAACGAAGAGGCGGACGCACTGGTCAGAGAAGGCGCGTCAAATGCCCTATTAGGACCAGAACTTTTCTGTGGCATGGCAAAAACGACGATTAAGGCATGTCTAAATAAATGGAAGCTAGGTAAGTCTCAGGAATGGTGGGACAACTCACCAAGAATGAGGCAAGCGAAAGAGTTCATTAGGGGACCAACACAGAAACTAACAGAGTATTTACTAAAGGTAGCAATGAAAGAGCCGACACTCTGGCAAAAAATGAAACGGAGTCCGCATTTATTGGACCGGAACCATTCCTTGGCATAGCAAAAAGCACTGCCAAGGACATTATCTCCAGATGGGCAGCGAGGGAAACCCTTCTGCAAGGGGCTTACCCACTCGAAAGCGTTTATATCTCAACCTTCGAGCAGAAAAACAGCACAGCTCCTGGAATTGAGTAGAAGTAACCTACGCATTCTTACTGGACTGTTGACTGGACACTGTCGTCTAAAAAACCACCTGAGGAAGCTTTGTCTGAGTAATACGTCGGACTGTCGCTACTGCAGTGTGGCAGACGAATCGGCAGAGCACATTCTTTGCTATTGCCCCGCGTTAGAAATGAACAGGCTCCGCTCGTTTGGTCTCATACAGCTAGAGCCTACCGACTTTAGACAAGTCTCGCCAAAATCGATCTTGGACTTTGTTAAGAAGTGCAGACTGGATGGCGAATTGTAACCCTTAGGGGTGAGCCATAATAGGCTCTAGTTTGGCCGCAGTGGAGGGGTGGGAAACGCCCCACTCACATTGAACCTAACCTAACCTAACATCTACTAAGGCAGGATAGAAACACCATCAGAATGTTGGTGGGTCTTTTCACAGGGCATTGTAAACTCAATAAGCACATGTATGCATTAAAACTGGCAGATTCTCCACTATGTAGATTCTGTCAAGAAACAGAGGAAACGGCAGCGCATATACTATGCAGCTGTGAAATCTTATCGAGGCAAAGATTTCTCATTTTAGGCGAAGATAAGCCAGAAGCTAGTAGCTACACAAAGGATTTCCTACACAGGACAATAAGTCTACTAGAGAAGACCAAACTGAACGAAATCCTATAAGGGAAAAGGGCATCCACAATAGATCTGCAGAAGGTCGAGGTGGCACAGGCTAATAGCTGAAGTCCAATCTAATCTAATCTAATATCCCAATTAACATGTTCTCTCGTGAACCTTAAACGTGCTACACGGTGTGATCTGGTTAACAATGGAGCAGTAACAAGCATTCTGGGTCTGATTTCAAAATTCTTTAATCTTTTTCTAACGGTATTGACAGATATTCTAACATTACGGACTCCAGAGAGAACATTTTGCAGTTGCCTGGCTGTAACATGACGTGTTCGCAAAGTCTGAATTCTTAAATAACGGTCATCTGCAGGATTAGTACACCTGGAACCACCTGGAACTGGTTTTCTATTATAACTTCCAGTTTCTCTAAACCTTCTTAAGACTATAGAAAAGCTGGATTGGTTGATTCCCATGACTTCAGCAACATATTGCTGAGATCGTCCATCTTTAACTAAAGGTACGATTTGAGCTGCTTGTTCTGTGATTAAATTACTCATTTTTACTCAAAATGTTTCTAGACGCTTCCAAATGAAAAATTAAACAAACGTACTGCACGTACAAGAAATTTTAAAATGTAAATAATACAAATAGGACTAAGAATAATAAAAAACTCTTCGTTTTAACTCAACGTCCAAGTTTAATTGAAAAATTAGATAAGACGTAATTGTAACAGAAATATATTAAGTTATTGTAAAGATCAGCATGATACAGTTTTTTCCTGGTTTTTCTATATCATTGCAAAGTTTTATACTGATCTTAGAGGGAAATACAACCGGGATAATCCCTTACATCTAGGCTTTAATATTGTTATATGTCTTATTACTTTCATACTTGGTCTAGCCTTAACTACTTAATCAACATCAGGTACCTAGCTACAAACAAACAAATTATAACTTCAATATGTCATTCTGACGATGCTAGTTTTTTATTCATTCATTTATTAATTTTTTGTTTTTCAACAAAAAGGTGCTTTAAACTATGACTATTTTGGGCTTTTATCTAAAGGATACCATACACCAATATTCAATTTTTAAAATTATGCAATACTTTTTGTGACGAGTATATTTAGCTGTTGGACAATGTAAACTTTTTTAATGTAACATTATGAAATTTGACATTGAATTGATAGAATGCGTACTGCAAATATCATCAAAATTTATAGGCGCTTTGTTTCGTGCTAAACATTTATAGGCATTAATAATTAATAACAATTAAATACAAAGGTATATCAAAAAGTTAGTAGATGGCGAAAGGACATTATTTTTTAACAAAAATATAATACGAGTGTACATCAATCTTGAAAATCCATGTTTATCACATGGATAGTCTGTTCCCGTGTCGGAATACCCACAAAACTATTTATATATGTCAATTTATCAAATCAAATGCATATCTATTATATGTACTTAAAATTTCTAATACGGTATCCGCCAAAATAACTAGTACCGAAAGTTGTTGATGTAATATGGATTTGTCATATTTGACTTAATTGTCATTAGTTGATATATTAATAGTACGCTGCAGTTAAATTTGATTTAAAAATGGTTCTAACAAGGGAAGAAAAAGTGTTTTTGGTAGAGCATTATTTTCGTTCATACGGAAAAGGTCGTAATGATGGTCCAAGCTTAGAACAGGTGTCAATAAAATATCAACAAAAATTTAATAAAGCAGCTCCTATTAAAAATGTGATGTTAGCTGTTTTTGAAAAATTTCGTCTTCTTCTTCAGGTCGTCGAAAAACAGTATGCACTAACGAAAATAAAGGATGTGTTTTTAACCAAGTTGTGCAATCACCTCAAAGAAGTCTTGTAAGAACTGCATGTGAACTCAACATTAGTGAAACGTCTTTACGTCGCATGTCGTTCAAATCAATTGGTGGTTATCCATATCGTATTCAAGTTGGACAACGACTAAATGCCGCGGACAAACGTGCAAGAGAAATTTACTGTGGTCGCATGTTGAGTTTAGTTTACGAAGATCCCGAATTTTGGAAAAACTTATGGTTTTCAGACGAGAGTCACGTTCATCTTAGCGGCTATAGTAATCCACAAAAAACCAGATTCCTTGGATTTGAACGTCCTGATGTCATTCTAGAGAAACCACTCCAGTTTTCGAGTTACCGTTTTGTGCGCGGTATCTGGTAATGGAATTATTGGTCCTTATTTCGTTGAAGATGATAATCGGAATCCACTTACTGTCAACCAAGAACGTTATAGAGAGAAAATTATTATACCTTTTGTGAGAGATCTAAATAACTTTTGCCGTGCACGAAATCTACAGTTTCGCAGACAATGGTTTCAACAAGATGGTGCAACGAGCCATACAGCTGTGCGCATCTTAGACTTACTCCGTCAGCATTTCGATAATAGAATAATTTCTCAGGGAACAGACTTCGAATATCCTTCTCATTCACCTGATCTGACGCCACCTGACGCATACATTTGGGGCATAATGAAGGAAAAAATATTTCATTCGGAAAATCCGGCGGGGAATATTGCCGAACTACGGGAAAGAATACAAAATATTTTTCGGCAGTTCCATCAACCACTTTTAATAAATATGTTTATTGACTTACAAAATCGATATTATGAAGCTTGTTTGCGTCGAAATGGTGAACATTTTGAACACTTACATTACAGAAATTAAAAATTAATTTTTATTTTTATTTTTGGTACTGTTTATTTTGGCCGATACTGTACTTAAAAACCTTAAAAAATTATATTTTTTTTGAGATTTTATTATAACTATTCCACAA
Organism: Ophraella communa; assembly: GCA_035357415.1. Lineage (NCBI taxonomy): Eukaryota > Metazoa > Arthropoda > Insecta > Coleoptera > Chrysomelidae > Ophraella > Ophraella communa. The sequence goes on along the minus strand of CM068991.1, from coordinate 13,880,798 downwards.
TGTGTTATCAAATTGTTTCTTTAAGGATTAATCTTTGAAATCAAGTTTTAATTTACTATATGTTCGGAAAACAAAACGTAAGCTGTGTTTATTGATATTTCCCAAAACCTATACTAGTTAGTTATTCTTTATTCGGTTACTCATTTTATTTTATCTATATCTGATCTTTTTACCTCTTGTTTTATTAATTTTTAACGGTACAAATTGTACACGTGCTTTTTCAGTTATCTAACCATAGACAACTCCAAAAACGTGATTCAGAGACTCGTGATATTTTTGTTTTCTCACAACTACGCATTTAGTGTCGATTTGAATTTAAATGATTAAAACAGCAACTTTTGTCACAACTCCCGACTTTCTATAAAGTTAAGTATCGACTTTTATGACTTATATTTCTCTGAACCTAGTAACATAGATAAGTAGATATTTATACAGTGTGAAAACCACTTTTGGAATAAAAAAATGCCGGGACCCGTCAACTTTGAAATTCAAATGTAAGCTTTTTAAACATAAATTTAAATGTACAGAGTGAGACACGTAAGTCTGGCTTCGTCCATGATTTATATTTTTAATGAAACACCCTATATGTTTTTATAATTTTAAAAGCTCCTTAATAATACGATCTCAACGAACTATACCATGTAGAGTCTATTATACAGGGTAAAATTTTGAAATTATTTATAATTTTGCTCAAGATAGTAAATACATAAAATTGTGAACGTAATAATGTAATAGAGGGTGTTACATTAAAAATATAGATCATGGACGAAGCCAGACTTGCGTGTATCACCCTGTACAATTAAATTTATGTTTAAAAAGTTGACGGGTCCCAGCGTTTTTTATAATCTTCTTAACTAACCCCACATTATCTAAAGTGTGATTTATTATCACCATATACGTAAAAAAATAAGGTGAGTAATTTCATTACGAACAAAATAATAAGCTTATAAACGTGGAAGTTAAGTTCAAAAGAATAGTTCTTTATTATTCTTAGTAAGATGGACTTCCAAAAAGTAAGGGTTAATACAATTAATCTCCTTCAAAGTACTATCATTGGCTAGCGATGCACTTATCCTAGTGTTGAATCCATGATTGGAAGTATATCTGGAAGGGTTCTTTCGGAAGGGCCTTCAGCTGCTCCGTCATGACCCTGACAGTATCGGGAATGGTGTCAAAACGCAATTTTAATTTTTGGTAAGAGCCAGATGTCTCATGATGCTAAATCTAGAGAGTAAGGGGGATGTGGACAGATAGGAACCTTTTTTTCGGCCAAAAACTCACGGATCAGAAGCGAGATGTAACAAGACGCGTTGTCGGGATGAAGGAGGAAGCCATTGGCCAATTTTTCTGGTCTGTTGTTCATATATCGTCTCGCAAACGTTGCAGTAAGCCATCCCTCTGCTATAAATTTCGAATTTTAATATTGTTCCTATATCATTGTATGTGCAAAACAAAGATATACAATTCTGATACACACCATGTGTAGAGAAATTAGGAAACTAAAAGAACATTAAAAAGCTGTATATAGCAGAAAGACTCTTGGTAGAGGGAATTAGTTTTATTTTAGGTTGTGATAGTTCAGCCTCAAGGGAATAGGAGACTGGACTGATAATGAATATTGGACTTTGAACTACATCATCGTATTATTACAGACCCTAATTAATTTTTGCATCCCATTAAAACAATACACCACCTGAAATTACAAAGAGTGTAAATAATGTACTGGAAAATTTACTACCAAATATTTGACCGTTGAGAAAGTATAGTCTGCTACTCGGTTAGAATAAAAATTCGTGATGCTCATGGTTTCCCACGCTCGCCTTGAGCTGACTAAATGCGACCAATATAATATTGAATGAATTATTAAATATTTTCTTTATTTTACTGGTTCTCTCACATTTTTGTGTTAGTTGCAGACAATAATAAACCACGTTTCACAAACCGCAAAAAATTGATCTAATTATGTAAGGACAATCCAATATTTTCAACTAGTTTCTGTCGTTCGGAAAACCAATATGGAAAAGAGAAAAGTAATGTATCGTGTATATGTAAATTTAGAACAAAAGAATTATACATTTCCATGGATATTGCCTGACAACGCTTCTAGACTTCATAAAATAGCTACTCTAGGGAATTTATGCAGAACAAAAATGTGTCAGATATTTGAGGGACGCTTTCTAAAAAAATATATTTATTAGATTTAGTTCTCCGTATCAATTTAGCAATACAATGGATAAATGTAAATTACTTATATAGGTACAATGTATAGAATAAGTTTATTATATTCTCAAATTTAAATATTTTCAATTAAAGCTGACACACATCGATTTCTATCTTTCATTTTTTTATCAGTCCTTAACAAAGTGGATCCAAAAAAATTCACAATTGATGACTATATGGTTTTTAATTTATATAAATAAATTAATAAACAGTAAAAAATTACAATATAATAGTTTTGGTTTTGTGTATCCTATACCAAAATTATAATAATTAGATCTCTCTCTTCAAATAAATTTTTCATCCAGCTATAAACTTAAGAAAGTTGTTATAGTTCGTTTATTTGCAGTTGGCAGCTAAGAAAAGTTATTAAATCCTAAAATGTTGTAAACAAGACCGTAAATCAGTAGCGCACGTACTTATTTATATCGGCATTCGGCATTAAGAAATTTATTTTAATCATTATATTTTAATCTTCTTAGGTAAGGGATAAGTAGTCTTAATAGAATAGGATATTTAGAATATTTTGTTTTTCAATTTTAACGAGAATAATTGTGGTCGTTAGGGGTGTTAAGGATTTAAGGTAGCTGCACTTTAGGATTTTGGGCAACGCCTCCCCTATATGTATAATTGCAAAAAACAGGTACGGTATTAGTCTATAAATTGAGGATTTGTTTATATCCTAATACATAAGAATAAAGGTACTCGTTAGTGTTGGTGGCTCAGAGTAATAAGTAAACATAGAGTAGGCATATTCCCTACTACAGAGCATTGCCAGACGTTGTGTTTTGTAAGTACAAAGTAGGAAACAAAAATATAATAATATAATTTACAACAATTTTATTTTACTTTTAAGAGAAGATTTTTATTCAGAGAAAATATTCTTTAATACATTTTAATATTCACTTTCTTGCCTTTCTTTAATACTGGTAAAAAAGCTCTAGACCAATTATTGTATCAAATACCCCCACCGACAATTTGGCATCAGTGTCTTTGTTTGTAATTGTCTATAGGTGATTAGTGCTTTGTTCGATTTTTGAAAGATACAACCCGCTAAGTTGGAGCCTAGCATAACGCTAAGTTGGAGTCCAGTTACCGCCAAGATACCGCTAAGTTGGAGTCCAGTTACCGCTTTTGGAAGGTCCCTATGTGTAGACAGTCCTTCAAACCACTTCTGAGCTGTTAAGAATACTATTACATCCCAAGTAGCCAGAAACTTTCATCTCTCCACGACGAAGCTGAAACCGCCCTCCTAGACAGTACAGAAACCTAAAGTTAAGTCCTCTTTTTACAATTCCAGTTCATTATCAGCAAGTACTTACATTTTCAATAAATAATCTATATTTTTAAAAAATAGTTTCATTTGTATACCTTAGACTATAAGTCTTAAGGGTGTAGCGTGGTCGGTCTTTATTTCAAGTAGCTTCTTTATTTGTTGTTTAATTAAAGTAATTACAAGGTGTTTCTATCTTTCTCACCTTAGTTTTTGTGTTTTTTGTTTGCTTAATCGATAGCGTTCAAAAGATAGTGGCGCCCTTATTACTTATACATCCCAATCCTTCCTATAGTGAGCATTAACTTGGAGTCGAACCACCCCCTGGAGAGGGTCCCTTAGCCGGGATCTCTTTTGGAGAGTTTTTTAGTTACAAATTGGCTCCCTGCCTTTTTGGGACTAAAAAGGGTTACAAATTGGCGCCCCTGAGTAAGGTTACAAATTGGCGCCTTTGAGGAACTAATATTGTTACAGTATTAAATTATTTAACTAACATTTATATAGGTATTACGGTGATACTCTAACCAATTACACGCCACTGTACGGCTGTGTTTACCTACACCTCTAGATTTTCCATCTCTCTCAATTATAGGTTCATTGCTATTGACTACAAACTGTATGTTATTGTGTTGTTGTGGCACCTCTATGTTTACTTATTACTCTGTGGTTGGTGGTTTATATCGGAATTTATTAACAGAAATGATTAAATTCTATAATTCGAAATACACCGAAATTATACATTATTTTAAAAAACTGTAAATAGAAAAACGATTCAGTTTGTTGCATTTCTATAGGATTTTTAGGATAAGTTGACCATGACGTCATTCCTAGTTAATTATAATGCCAACAAAGTAACTTAAAAATAACTGACAGTAGATGAGATTTACTTGTAAGAGCTAGGAAAATTAAACGTGTACAGATTGGTAACAATTCGCGCTGTTGCCACGAGCCAATTGCCACGCCTCATTATTGTATTGTACACGTTTGTCATTTAGAATTAGCACAGCACTACCAGTTAACCTAGATGAAGGAAAAACAAATCTGCGTGACAGCACCGCAAAATTTTATGCTCTGACGTCATTGTCAACTTATCGTAAAAATCCTATACTCGCTCTCTCCTATTTTTTTTATTTATTAATAAAACGATAAAAAAATAGAAACTATTTATTAAAACTAAGTAAAGAGCGAGTTAATTTAAGTCAAAATAGACACTTTAAAAAATATCGATCTAAATCTCTAAGGGTTTTCATTTTCTTGGCGGAAGCGGCCACTAATTCTTAATTTCGGTATTGTTTATTTTACTGGATACGTATTGCACGTTTTGTTTTGATTTTATTGTTTAATATTTCTTTATTATGTATCGTGCTGTGATTTATTAAGATTTTAAATATTGGTAAAAAATAATTCCATATTTTGTAGCGAACATCAAAACCACTGACGATCCTGTTTTTGACCTAAGAAAATATATAAGTTCAAATAATGGGAGTATATTAAAAGCACTTTCCATGTATCTATAATATCTTATTTAAAAGTCAAATTAGATATCAACTCCAACCTTAAACCGGAGATGTTTAATTCAGTTTTAAAGCAATCAGAGTAAGGGAGAGTGATGAAGATTTAAATTAGTAGCTTGTTATTAAAAGGGAAATATATTTACGGACCAAAAGATAAGGTAAAACTTCGTTTAATTTCTTAAAATATTCAAATCGCATTTTTATTAGCGGTATTAATGTTTGGAAAGTCTTTTAACTTTAATGATAAAACGAATCAAAATAAAATCTGTTAAGCTTTTTTGAACTGTTGATATTTATTAACAAGTTTAATAGACCGAAAACCCGCGTGCAAAATACACAACTATCAGGTACAAATTTTTTGACTTTTTAGGGTGAAAACTGCACGTTTTCCGGCTCCAAGTGGTCAACTAACTGCGGGGGCGGCACTTGAATAGTATTAAAAATGCAAAATTATGTAAGCATTTGGAAAAGAACTTGCCAAACTCAGAAGAAGCTAGAGCTAGGCAGCTCCTCAACAGAGATAAGTATAGGAACCTGGGAGGACTACAAAAAAAGCTCTGACAGTACAATAAAGAACTCCGAAGGTCTAAGAGGACATCTTGGAGAAAATTGTGCGAAGGGATAACGGAATTAGCCCCAGCACAGCGTCTACAAAGAGTAGGTACCTAGCAAAAGAAGACCAAGCAGAAAATCTTGGAATGCTATTACAGACTCAACCAAAAGAGTCTCGTGGTAGGCTCAACAAGGTGAATATGCCTCTAGTGGATAAAATCTTAATGATTAACAAAATTAAATGGGCAATTAAAAGCTTCAAACCTTAAATCGCCAGGTAAGGACGGAATTTTTCCAGCATTACTCCAACATGGGTTGGATCAGCCTTAGTGGCTAAAGAGATAGTCTTTTGCGCTTTTCTTAAGGTCTTAAGGTCAATCTAGGCAAAACAATTTTGATACCGTTCACCAGAAGACACAGATACTCTATCACCGCTCCAACCATGAACCATATCGAACTAAAATTTTCCAATGAGGTAAAACATTTAGGGTGTGTTCGGGGAGCACGCTATTTGCGCCATTTGGCGCTATCTAGTACTATTCCTCGTTTGCGTTATATGGCTCTTGGCGCTACATAGCTCGAAAGCGTGCTCCCCGAACACACCCTTAGAGTGATCTTGGATCGAAAACTAACTTGGAACAATCATTTAGAAAAGATCTTGGCAGAAGCCATAGTATTAAGGATAATAAAAAACTCTTCGTTTTAACAAAACTTCCAATATTTATTTAAAAATTGCTTTTTTAAAAGACTCAATGACAGCCGTTTCGCTATTAAGCATCGTCAGATTGACATTTAAGTTACATTTTGTTTGTTTGTAGCTAGGTACCTGATGTTTAGGTAGTATTAAGGCTAGACCAAGTATGGAAGTAATAAGACATAACAATATTAAAGCCTAGATGTTATTAGCCCTAAGGGATTATCCTGGATGTATTTCCCTCTAAGATCAGTATAACTGTGCAATGATATAGAAAAACCAGGAAAAAACTATATCATGCTGATCTTTACAATAACTTAATATATTTGTGTTACAATTACGTCTTATCTATGTATAAAATGAAGACTCAATCAAAGCAAACACTTTAAAAGTGGAGAACTTCCCAGATTTATTTGTTCATTAACAACTTTAAATTGTGGATCTGCTAGATGTCTTTTTATTTCAAGTTCTTCAAGGAAATCTAAATTTTGTTTTTTATTACAAATGTGTAGTATTTGGATGTCATTGATGTGAAAGAGTGAGGTTGGATGTTCAAGTAGGTGTTTTGCATAATTTGACTTATCTGGTTGTTTTAATCTATATGCTCTTAAATGTTCGTTAAATCTTACTTCAAAATTTCTTTGTGTTTGACCTATATATACAGCATTACACTTTGGACAATTAATTTTGTAAACACCAGATTTTTTTAATTTAGGTAATTTTGTTTTTACATTTAACAATTTTGTCCCAACATTATTTTGTGTTTTAAATGATATTATTGCTGATGTTGCCGAAGATATTATTTTTGATATTTTATTGGAAATACTTCCACAATATGTAATATTTTTATAACTTTTAAATTTCTTTAGTTTGTTTAGGAAATATTAGTTGTAGTGCCACTTTCTGTTCTTTTTTATTAATTAATGTATTTATCAAATGAATTGGGTAGCCATTAGATGTAGCTATTTGTTTTATGATATAAATTTCTTTATCAAAGTTAATTTTGTCAATTGGAATTGAAAATGCCCTATGTATCATAGAATTATAAGCTGCTAATTTATGTGTTATAGGATGATTTGAATTATATGGTATGGTTACATCTGTTTGTGTTGGTTTTCTGTATATTGAATAATTTAGTAAATTTTTTTTCAATTTTTTTCAATTTTTCAATTTTTAAATCTAGAAAATTAATTGAATTATTTTCTTCAACTTCTAAAGTAAAATTAATTTTAGGATGCAAGGTATTAATATAATTAAAAAATATATCTAATTGTCGTTCGCTACCTACAAATCCTGCTAACACATCATCAACATATCTATACCAAAATACAATATTGTTTTTATAACTAGAATTAAAGATTTTGTTTTCTAAATTATCCATAAAAATATTTGCTAAAATTGGAGAAATGGAACTTCCCATTGGAAGACCCTCATTTTGAATATATACTTTGTTATCAAAAGTAAAATAATTTTGACTAATGCATACATTAAATAAGTCAATTATATCTGATATTATTCCTGGATGGATATTTCTTTCATCTAATATCTTTTTAACTAGAACTATACATTCTTTAGGAGGAATTTTAGAGAACATATTAGTTACATCAAATGATACTAATTTAGTATTATTTTGTAATTTACATTTATTTAATTTATTTATCAAATCTAATGAATTTTGTACTGAATATTTAGATGTGTAACCATAATTATTTAGAATAGTATTTAATTTTTTAGCTACCTTAGTATTAGGAGTGTTAACATACGAAACTACTGGTCTAATTGGTTTTGACTCTTTATGTAATTTAATAGTTCCATATAATTCTGGACATTGAGGATTTTTATTTACTAGATATTTTTTATCATAGTCATTTAATATTTTGGTATAGATATGTTAGTAAATAAAAATCCTCAATGTCCAGAATTATATGGAACTATTAAATTACATAAAGAGTCAAAACCAATTAGACCAGTAGTTTCGTATGTTAACACTCCTAATACTAAGGTAGCTAAAAAATTAAATACTATTCTAAATAATTATGGTTACACATCTAAATATTCAGTACAAAATTCATTAGATTTGATAAATAAATTAAATAAATGTAAATTACAAAATAATACTAAATTAGTATCATTTGATGTAACTAATATGTTCTCTAAAATTCCTCCTAAAGAATGTATAGTTCTAGTTAAAAAGATATTAGATGAAAGAAATATCCATCCAGGAATAATATCAGATATAATTGACTTATTTAATGTATGCATTAGTCAAAATTATTTTACTTTTAATAACAAAGTATATATTCAAAATGAGGGTCTTCCAATGGGAAGTCCCATTTCTCCAATTTTAGCAAATAGTTTTATGGATAATTTAGAAAACAAAATCTTTAATTCTAGTTATAAAAACAATATTGTATTTTGGTATAGATATGTTGATGATGTGTTAGCAGGATTTGTAGGTAGCGAACGACAATTAGATATATTAATACCTTGCATCCTAAAATTAATTTTACTTTAGAAGTTGAAGAAAATAATTCAATTAATTTTCTAGATTTAAAAATTGAAAAAGTTAATAATTTACTAAATTATTCAATATACAGAAAACCAACACAAACAGATGTAACCATACCATATAATTCAAATCATCCTATAACACATAAATTAGCAGCTTATAATTCTATGATACATAGGGCATTTTCAATTCCAATTGACAAAATTAACTTTGATAAAGAAATTTATATCATAAAACAAATAGCTACATCTAATGGCTACCCAATTCATTTGATAAATACATTAATTAATAAAAAAGAACAGAAAGTGGCACTACAACTAATATTTCCTAAACAAACTAAAGAAATTAAAGTTGTTAATTTAAAGTTGTTAATGAACAAATAAATCTGGGAAGTTCTCCACTTTTAAAGTGTTTGCTTTGATTGAGTCTTCATTTTATACATAGATAAGACGTAATTGTAACACAAATATATTAAGTTATTGTAAAGATCAGCATGATATAGTTTTTTCCTGGTTTTTCTATATCATTGCACAGTTATACTGATCTTAGAGGGAAATACATCCAGGATAATCCCTTAGGGCTAATAACATCTAGGCTTTAATATTGTTATGTCTTATTACTTCCATACTTGGTCTAGCCTTAATACTACCTAAACATCAGGTAACTAGCTACAAACAAACAAAATGTAACTTAAATGTAAATCTGACGATGCTTAATAGCGAAACGGCTGTCATTGAGTCTTTTAAAAAAGCAATTTTTAAATAAATATTGGAAGTTTTGTTAAAACGAAGAGTTTTTTATTATCCTTAATAAGATGGACTTCCAAAAAGTAAGGGTTAGTACAATCAATTTAAAAGCCATAGTGGCGAGCTGGACTTTCCGCAGGACATTTAAAAAGACTTGGGGCTTAAAAACTTGATACCGAAAATGATCTGGTCTTACCAAACGATTATCAAGCCCATGATCACCTATGCTTCAGTAGTGTGGTGGCCAAAAATTGAGATATCAACGGCTCGCTTGTCTGGGAATTACAGGGGCAATGACAACGTGCCCTACAGCAGCCTTAGAGGTGTTGCTGAGTCTACCTCCGCTAAAATATTGCATTATGAAGGAGGCTGCAGCTGATTATTTACGACTGCAACAGACAAACAACTTAAAACCTGGGAGAATTGAAGAGGAGAGTTATTGGTAGGACGATTGAGCTGAGTATGCTATACGAAGCGGAAGTGTGGAGTGAAAGAGCGGGGATCCACGTGAGGATAAAGCCACTACTGCAGATGCAGAGGGGGCTTTTGTTGAGAGTGGTACAGGGGTACAAGACAGTGGGTGCAATAGCAGCAGCTGTTCTGTTCTTCTGTTCTGTTCTGTTCTTTGGACCGAATAGCTAAGCATAGAGGCACAAAAGAGGAAGTTCAGGATTGGATGGAAGAGGAAATGGTGAGAAAGTGGGAGGAATATGGTGCATTAAAAATGGTGGTTAGGAGTAGGAGTGAGTGGATGGACCGAGAGTTTGAGGAGGTGAACTACTTCTAGACCCAAGTGCTCTTTGGTTAGGGGAGGGGGTTAACTTTAGAGGACATGTGGTAGAGACGATCAGAAAGGCGGAGGAAAAAGTCAGGGCATTGGGGAGGTTGATGCCCAAAGTAAGTGGACCCAGCAGTGTAAGGAGGTTTCTATACTGGGGGGTGGCAGTCTATTCTATTGTATGGAAGAACAAGAAGGATCTAAAGAAGTTGGAGAGGAGACTCGGGGTAGCAGTGTATTGGGAGAACATGATGGAGATAATGTTGAGAGGGGAGAAAGAATGGGTGGAGGTTAGCGAAACTTTGGAGAAAATGGTTAGGAGAAGGGAATGTTTTGATGGCGAATAGTATGAATGGGTGAAGAGTGTGCTTGAAGTGTCTTGAAGTATGCTAGGGTAGTAATTCCGAGGCAGGGGTACCGGCGAGTTTTTGAGGTGGGTTTGGTTGGTAGGCATCCTCTCGAGGGTGAGTCCAACACTTTTGGGTTCTGGATAAGGACCCATCGAACATGAGTTTCCCATCTCAGCCCAAAAAATAAAGTCTATTATTATTAGTAGTAGGACGTCGCGCCGCCCTACTCTAGCACGTAATGGCGTATAGGCGCTAGAGAGAGATGTACCTATGCAACTTTGAAAGCGTCCGCTGTCGTTGTACGACCATCTGTCAAAAATCTGTTTAAATTTGTCATTTAATTAACTTTCATTTGACGAGTTCAAGTGTCACTTTTATTTGAAATTCTGGCATGTTTGAATGGGTGTGCACTAAAAAGTTACCAACACAAATGGATCTGCCATAATAGTATAAATTTTAAGCTTGTTCTAAATGCTTACATATGTTTGCATTTATCAAGTACCGCCCCCGCAGTTAGTTAATCACTTGGGGCAGGCAAACGAGCGCCTTTTATGATTCCAATACAGGTTTTCCATCATTTCCCCACCCATACATACGCTGTGCAAAAAATTGTCGAAATTCATTTGGGGGCAATATTCTAGAATTTACCCAAACTGTTTTGTCGATAATTATGTATTTTGTACCCGCGCTTTCGGTCTATAATGCGGCAGCATCAACATCAAAGATGTATATCTAAGAACAACGGAAATATCTGTACCTGTTCCAAAATAATCGTTGTAATACGTAGACGTTCGTATGTGAATTTTAAAAATAAACAGCTAACTATAACTAACGAAAATTGGTTTACATATATTTTTAGCGAGATGATAAAGGAGTAATAACAAATCAAATTACCGATAATTTGGGCTTCGATATTGACAATATATAAATTTTAAATGTATATCCTTGGCTGGTGTTTTCAGTAAGTTATTGCTTTTATATGGTTTTTACTGTTTAAGATGAACCAGTTTGCTTTTCATATAGATTCCCATCTTTAATTGGAAGTCCTCTTCCAAATGATATGACATTCTTAATTAAATTAAATTATACAATCAGTTTATTTTTTGTTATCTATATTAATAATCCTATGAACATTATAACTTAATTTTAAATAACTATAATATAACCAGAGACAACCAAGAGACGCCCAAGTACATGTTAAATTTTTGTTCTACAGTAATGAATTGGTCCACCAGAACCGGAAAGTGAGTTGAGATGGCGCTTGCACTTCTCGAGAAATTTAAAAAAGCGCGGGCAAACCCTTTTTCGTTCATTTTCTTATTTCTTTCAATTAAAATTAAATATAAAACTAAAAAAAATACTTTATTGAAAAATACAAAAAGTGGTTTTATATGAAACATAACTGACGTAAACAATATATTAAACTTATCATATACATAAACATTTTTGTGGTCCTCGACATAACATAAGGCCTATTGGACAAATTACAGGAGCAATGAAAACATACCGAACGTGGAATATGGAAGTGGTTCTAAACTTTTCAAAGAAATGACAAGATATAGACTAAAAGGATGCATAAAAAAAACACATCGATTTTTAACTATCGTAACACACAAACTAATCACCAAACAAAAGTCTAAAATAATTGTTCTACAACCCACTGTTTATAAGAAATAGGAACTCTAATTATTGAACTTATTCTAAAAACGCCACAAAAAACACAGTTAATACAACTCGTCAAAACAATAATGGCGACTGAATACTTGGGCAGTTCGCACGTTACTTTTCACATTTACCACAGAATATCAAACAAACTTTATGTTCTAAGGTTTGCCGTTGTGTCAAAAATTCTATGCTCCTAGTGCCATCTGCGCTTACTTTCCAAAAATAAGACAGAGATGTGACATTTCATAAACTTGTGAACTAAACAATGATAGAGCTAGCAGGACTATTTATTGGACAATCGAACAAAAATGCTCATGTACTTGATCGTCTCTTTGGTTGTCTCTGATATAACTAAATATTTAATTGAAAGCTTTTTTTATGAGAAAATTAACAATATTTTTATTGCACTAACACTTACTTTGTAGAAGTCCATCATATTAAGAACACTAACTAATAGCTTTGCAACAAAACTTCTGTTTATTTAAAAAATTAACTTTCAATCTGTGTCAGCTTTTTTTCAAAATTACTTTCAACGTCAGATTGAAGTTACATTTTGTTTTATGAGATAACTACATTTGCATTAATTTTATTTAAAACACTAACTAATAGGTATTGGTACAAATTGTATTGGAAATACAAATAAAATATAAAATCATACCTAATACAAGAAAATATATCAATTTCATAATTCACGTCGTTAACTACATTACAAATGGAGTAAAGCGGAAATTGCTGAATAATGTTAGTTGGATTTCATTTCAAATAAAACGTAAAATTACTACTTGTATCGATGGATACAAAAACTAAGAATTTCTAGCAATTTAACTTAAATCTAAAACTATGCTAATTTTAACGAGTACAACGCAGTACAAAAAGTAATCAGTACAGAACCGGAAGTGTTAGTTTACTCTTGAACGGAAGTCACTGTTAGAACTTGAAAAAGGGTATTTTTGAGAAAAATGGGGTGCTACTCCAAAATAGTTTTCTTTTTTCTATTATCTTTGGTATTTTTTTGAATGTTTGCATATTTCAGTACTTTGCAGTAGAAAATAAATACAAACTAGTACCTACAATGTTCAGAATAGGGAATTTTAAAAAATTAACTTTAATTCATACTGTACCCTAAAACACACTCCTTACGTGCTACTATCCTGTAATGAAATTTGACAGGTATAAATAGCAAACGCCGATAAATTATGGTTTGGTCTCTAGCTAAAATTTAAATTTTTATTTTTTTATTTTTTGACTTTTTTGAACAAACCTGAAGCTTTGTCTGAGCTTCAAAACATTGTTAAATGTGAAAATTATGAGATGTGGTTTATTTATTGATAAACATTTTCAGTTTTTAAGAGCAACTCAGGATGGCATTACCTCTAAAATGTCCTTATTCTGCTAGAAATATGACACCCTAAGAAGAAATTCAGCGAAGAAGAATTAGTTTTTTTTCATATTTGTGTTAATAAATAGTTGATATATAAACAATGTATTCCATTTTTTCCTACTTATAAATTGCATTATATTTATGCTTGAAGAAAAAATAATATATGTCACTGGGAGCAGAAAAACCATTATGTTTTTCCCAATTTGCACAAGGCAAGAATCTGGGCTCAACAATAAGGCTGGTCTCATATTGGAACCGACTATGTGCGACTCCGACTGTGGCAGATATCGTCCGATTTGGTCGTACGGCTTGGAGCTCTCACATTGGATCATACCCAACGTGTCGGCAGTCGTTGACAGGAGGCCAAATTGTGAAATTGTGTGTTACGTTTCTTTGCATTTAGTTTTTATTTAAAATATGAACGATTTGTTTTACCTGGTTGAGAGTAGTAGTTTGTTTATGAGACGAAGAAGAAAAAGACGTTCAAGAAGAACGGAATGGGTTAACCAGATATGTATGAAAAGAGAAGAGCATGGAGAGTTTCATCATTTAATGAATGATTTAAAAAATCATCCTGAAAAATTCTTCGACTACTTTCGTATGAGTTTGGATACTTTCAACTATATTTTGGAAAATGTAAAATCTGAGCTGACAAAAGACAGCAACTTTCGCCGTGTGATATCGCCAGAAGAGCGTTTGACTGTTACATTGAGGTGAGTATCCAATAAAAACGTTTATTATAATTTGTAAGTAATATATTCATTACATATATATTATAATATATGTAAGTTATCTAGTGCTGAAACCTTCAAAAAAACCTTTGAAATCCCTGCTCAGTAGCGTTTTGTAGGACCGCGAATGAGCATTCACTTGTCCATCCATCTTCGCCTGATAATGACTGGAGGGAAGGGTTATGGGAATATAGTGGAGTGGTTTCATGAGTCATCAAAACTCGCATTATATTTGCTCGCACTTCCAGCTGACGAGCAGGAGGTCTCTGCTTCAGGAAACACCTTTAAACACTTTAAATGTTTCTTCTTCGATTTTTAGCAGTTTTTCATCGTAATCAGATGCTTCCCTCGGCCGTTTGGATGCCTTCTTCGGTGGTGACTTGAAAACACATCGAGGGGTTTTTGGCGACATTGACTGATTTTTGGATGAGGTGCCACTATCATATTCTGAGGGATAATCGATTACAGTTTCGGACTCCAGCCCATCACATTCATCAACCTCAGATGGGACGCTACCTGTCAAGTCTCGTGAAGTCATCGAGTCTTTCAGAAAAAGCATTATTTTGTAATAAGGCCATTTAGGGATGTATTCTTCTCCTGAGTCACCAGATCTATGCCCAGTAGCTTTTTTAAATTCTCTTCTGAATATGTCTCGTACACCTCTCCATTTCTTCTTGACTTCTTCAACTGAAAACAAAATGTTTTAGGTATTTAGCCACAGGATCATCTTTCAAAACTATTGGATATTCTTTCCGAATCGCTGCCAATACTGTTGGCGGCATTGTGCATGAAACATGCAGATGGGAAGCATATTCGTATCAAAGCCCCTTCACACTCAGGCAGCTTACATTATAATTACAAGCGATTTTTTGCAATTGTTTTACAAGCTGTTGTTGGTCCAGACTATAGATTTATTGCAGTAGAAGTAGGAGCGTACGGCAAAGAAAGTGATGGGGGAATATTTTCTAATTCAAACTTGTCAAGAATGTTACAAAATGGTTCCCTTAATGTTGCTTCTGAGCGGAAGTTACCTGGTACTGAACTGTTTTTACCTCATGTAATTATTGGAGACGAAGCCTACCCTTTAAAAACATTTCTAATGCGCCCCTACCCTCAAAGAAATGCTGGACGTGAAGAAGTTATTTACAATGAACGATTATCATTAGCTAGACAGGTCGTTGGGGAAATTTCGTGCGTAATTGTGCGACTACGTCCGACCAAAAATCGCACATAGTCGGTTCCAATATGAGCCTGCCACTCACGGTACTGCGGCGTCGTACGATTTCGTCGCATCCAACCGGATCGAATGTAATTGTGTGGCTGTGCATCCAACGAAGTCGTACGATTTGACCGCAGACAGAAAAGCCTGACTGCTGCAGTACAACAGTGTCGGTTGGATGAAAATTTTATCCGTGTATGACGGAGTCCGACTTGTTTTCTCGTGTTTCTATTCCGAAAATGGCTTATGCAGAAAATTTTTTGCGTGAATTTTTCGAAATATACAAAGAACAGGAGTATCTATGAAGAGTAAAGAGTGATTAATACACGACAGAAATGAACGCCTTTTTTTAAGCACCAGAATTTGCGATTCCTTTTAGTTTTTTTTTTTATTTTCCGTTACGTACACAGCGAGAGACGCTAATAAAATTAACTCGTTTTGATCTGACATGTTCGAAAGCCAAGACTATACTGCGACGCCGCAGTACCGTGAGTGGCCGGCTTAATAATACTCATCCTAGCAACATAATATAGTATATTAAACAACGCATTTCATATGGAATTCTGTTATGACACGAGTTCAAGTTTAAAAAACGAATCGCGAAGCGATGAGTTTTTTAAAGAACGAGTGTCACAACAGCCATATGAAATAAGTTGTTTATAATATTTTTTATATTTCGCCCTTTTTACCATTTTTTAAACTAATTTTTTATTTTTATGTAATTACGAAAATTTTTATTTTAAAAAGTATGTCGGCAGCACTGTGTAATTTATAAAATTTGACAGTTGTGACATTTAAATTATCAAATGTTAATGTTTTAAAATATTTTAAAAAGAATAATATACCAATAATAATATATTATATAAGTAAAATATTATATTCATATTCACAGATACTTTCTTAAAGAACAATATAAAATTAATAAATTGCTATTAGCCACAAATGTCTTGCCTTTAGATACTTCACTAATGTCGCCAACCATTTAAAACAAAAATTTGCGTGCGTAAAAGTTACATTACGATACGCAAATGCATTTTATAATGAAGATTTTTATAAGTGCGAAATATAAAAAACTATTTATTTGCCTATGGTTTGTACGTTGAGGTTTCAGCGTTCTTTATGGTTTCAGCTGTCAAAAAATGTTCAGTAGTAATACCACAAGTGATTGAATTTTCGCGATAAGTCTGTCGATTCAGTTGAGATCATAAATGAAAGACAGACTTATGAGATAAATTCAATCACGAGTGGAATTTTATTAGACTATTTCACAAACAGAGTGAAAGATAAAAAATCTGAAATTCGGCAGGATTAGAGGAAATTGGCAAAAAAGTTGACCTGAGAAATCAATAAATTTTAATGAACAGAAAACATTGACATCGAAAGAAATACTACACTACCAACAATAACCATAACATACTGAAATATTTTTCAATTATAATTATTATAAATGGTACAGTTATTATATACACTCATATTTGACGTTTAACTATCACATGCACTGTAAACAAATCTGAAAACACCGAACTTGATAGGCCAATCAGAGTCAAGAGTCAAGTTTGGTATTATCGGTAAGCCGAACTTGACTAGAGCTTCTGATTGGTTCATTTCGTAGGTGAGTGAAATAGTCAGTGAAATTCATTGAAATTTTAAAAAATACACCATAAGATATTTGAATAGCGTCCAAAAAGACTAGATAATAAAAGTCAATTTGATTGATTTATTTTTATTAAGTTACCGCGACCAAGATGTTACATTAATTTTAATAGGTTTTTAAAAATGCAAAAACCGTTTTGATGGTAGTAGAATTTTCAGAACCGGTTAGTTATTTTTTAACTGACGAAATTTGCACAACCATTAACCTGCTTTTATTCGTATCATTAAACCTATAAAATTAAATAAATACGTTGACCCAACGATATTTATTTTTGTCACTAAGATGTCACCGCTACAAGTCGGATAACACAGAAATTAAAGGAATAACGTAAAAAAAATTAAGATGTAAAATGCATCATGTACGAGGGTTGCCTTTTATATTTCGGGATTTGGCAACCCTGGTATTGCAATCTGGCATCTGACAGCTTTATTGTAAAGTTGGACATTTTTGAGGTTATACGTACTCAGAACGTTCTCACATACGAGTGCTATTTGTGTTGTTTACGAGATTTATCTCGGCCCAAAAATGTAATTACATCGTGAACATTTTCGTGCGATTATTTTTTACAACTTTCGACGTGGATTAACTCAGCAACAGTGCATGGATTAACTTAATTCAATTTTTGCCGATGAAGCTCCATCAAGGACCAGTGTTTATCGATGGTATGTTGAATTCAATCGTGGCCGTAGTTCACTCCAAGACGAAATTCGTGCAGGTCGTTTAACATCAGTTATTGTTTAGAAAACCATTAATGCTGTGCGCGAACTGATATTGCAAGATCGTCAAGTGACCTATCGTGAGGTTGAGACCACCTTAGGCATTAGTGGGACCAGCATGCTCAAAAAATACGATCGCGGTGCTTCAAAACACGTCTATGACATTGTACCTGTTGATGAATCGTGGATTTACGCGGATGAGCCCGAAAGTAAACATCAGCCGACTGTATGGGTGTTTCAAGATGAGCCTGTTTTTTCGGAAAAACTGGACATGTTGCAACCGTACCACTAGAATAACGCCGAACAGTCAATTCTGAGTGGTACACAACCATTTCTTTGCCAGTTTTCTTCCAAGAAATCAGAAAAACCCCTCTTCACCACCTCCCACACATCGGCTCAAACAACTGCATTTTTGAGCACCCAAAACATCGATTTGATAAGTCATCCGCCGTATAGTCCTAACTTGGCACCGAATGACTTCTTTTCATTCCGTTACGTAAAAAACAAACTGATAGGTCAACGTTTTTCGACACCTAAAGAAGCGGTTGCTGCATTCAGAATGCATGTTTTGGAGATACCTCAATCAGCGCGGCAAAAGTGCTTAGACAATTGGTTTAAACGCATGCAAAAGTGTGAATATTTTGACAAACAATAAGGTGATTTTAGATTATTAATATTTATTTGTTTTTGTTCTCTAATTCCGAAATATAAAAGCCCGGCCATGGGCTTGATGTATGAGTCTGAGAACCCTATCATTTAACCCAAAAGACACCAAAAACACCCATCAAATGGTACAGGAAAAATATTTGATTTTACTTACCCTGACCTAGTCTGCTTTTTTATTATGGTTAAAGTAATAAATCTATTATACTGCTAGTTTCGATCCTAAGGGACACAGCCCAGTATCACTGCGGCCATTACTGGTCTAATGTGATCTCCACATACTACAATTTACGGTCAATATTGCAGAATTTTCTTAGGCGTAACTTCATCTGGGTGCATTAGCTGCTTCCTTTGACAGAGATAACGCGAGAAAAACGCTATTTCTTACGGCTTGTACATAATCTCCATCAGAAATTCACAGCTTGTTCTTTAAAAGCGTGACAAGTCAAGCCTAGCCATTTTTTTCAAGCCAAGCTTTTTGAACTCGAGCTAGGTTATGTTAGGTTAGGTTTACTTAATTAATCAAAGGAAAGGAAAAATACTTTTTTTCGTATATAATCATAAATCATAAAATATCGCTTACTAAGAACAGTATAGCTTGGTGGTATTAAATTGATAAATAAATAAATATTTATCTAAAATGGTAAAGATTGTTTGTCCATCCCTGCAATCTCTGCATTCATGGAAAGATATTCTCCACGAGCCTTTACTGTGACCAAATTACGAAATAGATTAAAGAAAAGAAAATAGATTTATTTTCATATTCATATTCAATCTACAAATTAAAAGTTGTGTTGTGTTGACTATTTCAATAGATTATTTTTAACTGACAAAACTGCATAGCAACGGCACGTTTCATATTGACAATACTTAATATCTCAGCAATTTTAAAATCAGCAACGTTACTAAGGTGTTTATAGTTGTCAGTTTCACAAACGTCATTGAAGCGTCTTCATAGTTTTGAAAAGAAATAATGAATCCAGACGAAATATCAAGATTCGGGTGCCGGTCCGGCCCAAGAAATAAGAAAATTGGTTTCGGAAAATGTCCCATTGAACACGCAGAAGTCCAGAAGCTCTATTTGGAACCAATTCTCGGAGTTCCTACGAGTGAAAAATTTTACACTTGAAAAATGTACTACCATAACGGAACTTCAAAAATTCTCGAGGATTACGCCTTTAATACGAAATAAGGCAATGGCGAAGACTATAAAGAGTCGTCTGTAAAGGCAATATGGAATATAAGAGCAAAAATGGTACAAGAAAAATATTTTACGGAATAGAGCATAAAAATCGACCCTTTCACGGAGATATCTTTCAAATGTGCAAGATTGACCAGAGACACCAAGCGAATGCAGCTTCAAAGTTGTCCAGAAAAAAAAAACTTAGTTCAAAAGCATTATCCACCGAAGAACTATTAAAAATGATCAACGAAGAAACCCCCGATGTAGCACAAAAAAATGTAGGTCGTAAACTGCAAGATTAACTTTTACTAGAAGGAAATTGATATTATGGGAGAATTTACGGGTCGAATTGAATACAACAGCATTTTTTCGAAAACAACTCAAGGCGGGTCAAAAAGTTTGGCAAGTAGCATATTGTTGGTAAGAAATTCATCAAACGAAAGACACCGTCTCTAACTGGACAAAAATGTCAGCTGAAAAAATTGGAATAGACACAAAAAAGCATAAAATAACAAACCATTCTCATCAATCTTCAGCTGTGACAGCCTTGTTTAAGATGACAATCAAGCTAGCACCCCCACATTGACTAAATTAAAAAAAAAGTAGCCCATAATTAAGTGCTAATTAAAGGCTAATTTGTACCACAAAAATTAAAATTTGTACCACCGCGATAATCGAGAAAAATCGCCTTGAAAATGGGGGGTGCTAGGTTGAGATCAAGGCAGCACCCCCACTTTGATCGAATTCCAATTTAATTACATCAAAATAAAGGGCATATTAAAGGCTAATTTGTACCACAAAAAGTTTATCTATATTATTATTTATAATGTCAAAAAATAAAATCGAACGCTGTAAATATCGCTGCTCTATAATTTTAGCACCCCCACTTTCGTCTATTCAAAAAGTGAACACACAATATTATAAAACTAATTAAAGGCAAATTTGTACCACACAAGAAATTTTTATACTTTTCAATATAAAACCGCCAATTGAATATAACTCATTACGGTCGTATTAAATGGTGGCGGATGCGCTTATATTTGTCAATATTCTAAAGTTAAAAATAGTGTTTCCCGTCATGGTCCCTTTTTAAAAATACCTACGTCCACATTTTCTCTTTATTATAAATATCGATTGTTTATAATATCGGAGAAGTTGGAGTGGCAGTCCGTACATCTATATGGTTTCTATCTCGGTTTCTATTATATGGTATGACTAAATTAAAAAAAAAGTAGCCCATAATTAAGAGCTAATTAAAGGCTAATTTGTACCACAAAAATTAAAATTTGTACCACCGCGATAATCGAGAAAAATCGCCTTGAAAATGGGGGGTGCTAGGTTGAGATCAAGGCAGCACCCCCACTTTGATCGAATTCCAATTCAATTATATCCAAATAAAGGGCATATTAAAGGCTAATTTGTACCACAAAAAGTTAATCCATATTATTATTTATAATGTCAAAAAATAAAATCGAACGCTGTAAATATCGCTGCTCTATAATTTTAGCACCCCCACTTTCGACTATTCAAAAAGTGAACACACAATATTATAAAACTAATTAAAGGCAAATTTGTACCACACAAGAAATTTTTATACTTTTCAATATAAAGCCGCCAATTGAATTTAACTCTTTGCGGTCGTATTGAATGGTGGCGGATGCGCTGAAATCTTTTATTTTTGTCAATATTCTAAAACAAATTAAACCTATGGTTTCTAATATATGGTACTATTTGATGATTCTATTATGGTGCACATTGCACAATTGCTTTCCTGCCAATAGGCCATCTCTGTACTACTGCAATGATTTACAATCCCTAAATCGATAGAAATTCTCAATAACAAGTAAACACTTGGCCAATTCGGGAAAAGTACTTATTCGGTGTCGAATGAACGGGATCTTATTTACCCGATAACCTATAACAACAGTTTACAAATGTCCAGTTAAACAAGTGCTAGAGATGCTTTAATCGTAATCCTGTCTTTGAGAATAGTGTTTAATAAAATGATTTTTGTTTTTTACATTATGAACATATTGCTGCAGTCGTTTTACAAAATAAGGAATTACTATTTAATAATGGTAAATTAATAATGCGAGCAAATAAAGTGTGGGTGGAATTAGGTAAAATTTTGGACATGAAAAACACTGCCCTGTATGCATACATTTCTAATAATAAAAACAATATTAAAAGTGAAATTCTCGGCCTCGAAACGCATAAACCTATGGACAAATTTGAAGATGACGACGAGATAATAAACAATGATTTAGATTCAAGTGTAAACACCGCTTATGAATCAATTATCGAAGAAGTAAACAGAAATTTGATAGTTTATTGAAAATACACACAGGCATAAAAGGTAAGATAATTGTTCGTTCATTAGGTTTTGTGAAATGAAATAACTATTTTTTTATGAGAACTAATTTGAGCTAAAAATTGTATTGCACCCGAGAACGCTCGCTGGAGCAGAGATGTTTAAGTGAGCGATAATGAATGTGACTGAGATTTACTCGAGAAACATTCTTAATAATAGTCATTATTTAGATACATATTGGGGAGATTAAAACAAACAAGAAAATTCATACAACATATAAATTTGGCAATTTGGCAACTTTTGGCAACTTGAAAAACTTTTAATTTATTTATATTCTTTAACTTAACTACTTGCTTCTTAATTATCATAAAATTCTGTTGAATGATGCACCTACATATTCACCTAATGTTTTTAAAGTTTTTAAGACAAAGACCCGTTTACTCCTGCGAAAAAAGTCATTTGAACTTTTGCTTTGGTTTGACCTCCTTTCTTTTGTTTATATCCCGTATATTCCTTTAAGCGGTGTTGACATTTAGTAATCAAATTTAAAACCTGCATAGTACTAGAGGTATTTCATCATGATTTTTGAAATATTTAGATCAGAGTCAATCAGAAAACACCTAACGAATAGAAAGTATTAAAAATTCGAAGAAAACAAATGGCAATCTCTAATAACAGAAAAATTAGACGAGAATGGTATAAAATGTGGGTTTCAGTTTTAAACTCACAAAATATATCCAACAGCTACATTTCAAGGAAAATGTAAATGTATTAATGCTTTAAGAGGGGAAATTTTGTCTATGAAAGAAGTGTCATGTTTATATCCAAAATTGGCAATACTGAAATATCGAGTGAAATATGCGGCAAAAGGTATTTAAGAGGCGACAAACGATTGGAAGCTACCAACAAACCAAAGTGACACATGTTTTAGAATTATGACAAAAATAAAATATTTCAGCGCATCCGCCACCATTCAATACGACCGCAAAGAGTTAAATTCAATTGGCGGCTTTATATTGAAAAGTATAAAAATTTCTTGTGTGGTACAAATTTGCCTTTAATTAGTTTTATAATATTGTGTGTTCACTTTTTGAATAGACGAAAGTGGGGGTGCTAAAATTATAGAGCAGCGATATTTACAGCGTTCGATTTTATTTTTTGACATTATAAATAATAATATAGATAAACTTTTTGTGGTACAAATTAGCCTTTAATATGCCCTTTATTTTGATGTAATTAAATTGGAATTCGATCAAAGTGGGGGTGCTGCCTTGATCTCAACCTAGCACCCCCCATTTTCAAGGCGATTTTTCGATTATCGCGGTGGTACAAATTTTAATTTTTGTGGTACAAATTAGCCTTTAATTAGCACTTAATTATGGGCCACTTTTTTTTTAATTTAGTCAGTGTGGGGGTGCTAGCTTGATTGTCATTTGTTTAAGCAAGGTGTTGCTGAACAGGAGATAATTAAATTAACATGTCACTCAAATGCAAGCTCGTTAAAACCTTATCTGCAGCTGGATTCCAGTCACCACGAGAAGTTGATCAAGAATCTCAGTACAACAAATGAAGCTGGACCTTCCAGTTCCCAAATGTTACATGTGAATAATACACAAAATCAATCTTTAGTAGAAAAGAACGGGCAAACTACTATAACTTATAATTGTACATTTAATATTGTGAACAAATAAACAAAAAGTATGTTTTCTTTTCTTGTTTTCCTCTTGAAATAGTCTTGTCAAATACCATTCGAGAGAAAATTTTTTTCCGGACCAATATTCTTCTGGTTTTATTCAAGTTTGTTGCGTTTTGGCAATTTTCGCTCATGAAACAGCAACAAACTTTCATACCAGTCGAAAATTTTGCCGACAGTTTATTAGAATAAACAATGTTTAAAAATACTATGACAACTACTGTCACTTGTTTCTTGTGACGCGATTATATTTCACAGGCTTCTTTATTTCAGTGTTCTTTGTTTTGGCGCATACCGTATTTTTATTAGTTTTTCGGAATTTAATTCGAATATTATGTTCTTTATGAAGACAATGTTTCATCTACCTCAGATCCCCTATCTTGAAACTGTTCATGGAATTCCGCGATATACGATATATTGTTATGAGTGTCGCTCATTGTAACTAACTATTTGTTTGTGATCGGCAAGGTGGGAGAAAAAGCTTAAAAGCTTAATAAAGCTTAGTAAAGCTTGAGAAAGCTTTCTTTTTAAAAAGTTTTTTCTTATGATGGAAATATCTTGTAGATTAACTTGAAAATGCAAAACTTTAAAAGTCAAAAAGAGGCAACAGTCCTCCGGATGTTATGTTAAGAGCTGCACGGACAATCTTTAAGATCAGCGGCAAGTGAATTTAGCATTCAAATAAATAATATTCCTATCTAATTACAAAGGTATTCTTACGTAATTTTCAGCTTAGAACTTTCCAATTTAATCAAATTATTTTTAGGTAACCTTAATCATGCGGTTAATGGGAGCTTGCCGATCTAATGAATTATATTCTATGAAAACTGAAGATACAGAAGATTACAATGGGGCTCTTATAGTGAAAATACCCTTCACAAAAACAAAGACTCCTAGATCATTTACTGTATCAGGTGAATTTTACGATATATAAATCTTCGCCCATCATCATTATTTTTAAATTATCAGAATGGCAAATGTACTATTTAGAGAGTAGGTGTAAACAAATTAACTTTGTATGGAATAGCACATTGCTACGTTTTTAAAATTAAAGAATCCCGAATTGTACAAAGGACATTCGTTCCGAAGATCATCTACAACCATTTGCGTTAGCGCAGGCGGTGACATTACAGCAGTAAAGCAGTTAGGGGGATGGAAATCAACCACAGTTGCCGAAGGTTATATAAATGACAACATAACCAATAAAATAAAAAGAGGAAATCAGATTAAATTAACAAACATACTAGCTCTAATTACAATGAAAAACCTTGTACTAGCTCTAGTGCCAGTTCAAGCCCCATGATTTTCAATCAGACTTAGATGGCAGACAATTAATAATTGTAATGTAACTATTTATAATTATTATGTAAGTAAATAAACATACATTTATTGTGTATTAATAACGTTACCATTAACAAAAAATATTGTTCATTTGAAATATATTTTGCATTTTTTTTATAAATCGTGGTCAAATAGTTTGCCAAGTAAGTAATGGATCCAGTGTACCCAATGCAAAATCTATACGAAATATCATGATTCGAATGGGTTGGACTAGATTATCTAATTAGCGATTTTCCGTAAAAATTGATTGTACTAACCCTTACTTTTTGGAAGTTCATCTTACTAAGAATAATAAAAAAACTCTTAGTTTTAACAAAACTTCCACTATTTATTTAAAAAATTGCTTTTTTAACCTCAATGACAGCCGTTTCGCTAGAATTAGCAATATGTCAATCTGACGATGCTAAGTTTTGTTAAAACGAAGAGTTTTTTATTATTCTTTCCAATAAAAATTTATGTTCAGTTTGTTTCAGACAATAAATGCATTGCATTAGTTTTTGATCTTACCAACCAACCCCTAGGTTTTACCAACCTTCCCCTGATACGGGGTTGATTGGTACACTTGCAGCCTTGAAGAAAATCAAACTTGGTGGATTTAATTTACATCCAAACGTATCTCAATTGGAGAATTG
The DNA here is from genome assembly GCA_035357415.1 of Ophraella communa. Taxonomy (NCBI): domain Eukaryota; kingdom Metazoa; phylum Arthropoda; class Insecta; order Coleoptera; family Chrysomelidae; genus Ophraella; species Ophraella communa. Next base: position 13,854,976 of record CM068991.1, on the reverse strand, counting down.
GGTAAACAAATCACCAGTTATCAAAACCCTTAAGGTATATTTTCTCAATTTATTAATAAAATAATTGTAAACGCTTCCTTTTGGAAAATGTATCAACCGATCCCGGTGTCTCCTACTTCTATAATAGTAACTGCCAATCTTAGAACCTCGCTGCTGCTAATTAATTAGGTTGTAGAGATTAAACCTGTTTGTTTATTATCAATTGAATTTTTTAAATCAAAGCAAAAACTGAACCGCTAATTCCCACATAAAAAAATATGACATCTACGTGTAAGGTTTGTAGCGGAAAGGCAATTAACACACTACATAAAAGTTAAGTTGCAAACGTTGTAAATTGAATTAAACCAGTGTTTGTTCGTACAATTCCACGGACATTAAATGTATTTAAATATAATACAAAAGTATAACTGCTTATTTGTACAGGATAGTTGGTATAACCTAATATGGATACCTGTTACTAGTTCCTATATTTTTATTCTCAACTAAAGGCATTTCCTTTAATAAAAATCCATAAAAGTCCATTTTTCTAAATATAATTGGGTTACGGTAGAATAATGAAAATACTGGAAGTTGGACAAAATTTGGAAAATAGAAATGGTAATCAAAATGTACTCCACAGAGTTCTAAAAAAGTAAAAAAAAATGTGAAAAAAGTAAGCGAAGAAGAAAAAATAACCACCAGATTGATTACACACGTAATTATTTTAGAACAAATAATCTAGTCAGACGGGTTTGTCACAAAAGAAGGTCTAAGACAAGGTGGTGTACTAAGTCCAACTCTCTTTAACATAATTATTGATGATGTTACGAAAAAAGTAAACAAGGAAGCAAGAAAACTGTTAATAGGATATAGAAATATGCAACCAGAATGTGCTTTCGCTTTACTGATTTCCACAAAAAACGATTTACGACATTACATAGAATTGTTTATTTTATGTATTTTTGTTTTTTTCAAGGGCTTGTACTTTGCTTCTTTATCTGTCTGTACGTCATAAAGAATTCTCCCATTTATATCATTTATTACAGTTTCAATTTTTTTTATCATCTTAATTAATTAAATTAAATTTTTCAATAATTCTATGATAGTTTTATTGATCTTTTTTATTATAAAAATTTGTGAATCAAAAAATAATCTTGTCAAATATAAGTCGAGAGTTCCATAAATTAAAAAATAATTTGACAGATTTTGTTCAAACTTGTTGCCATTTGGCAATAGCCACTCGAGCCCTGCGGGCTCTCGTGACTATTGTCTGGCAACAAGTTTTCCTAACTAACCTAACCTAACCTAACCTAACCTAACCTAACCTAACCTAACCTAACCTAACCTAACCTAACCTAACCTAACCTAACCTAACCTAACCTAATCTAACCTAACCTAGCCTAACCGAACCTAACATAACCTAACCATTTGGCAACAAGTTTTCAAAAAATTTGTCAAATTATTTTCTATTTATTATCACTCTCTTGTTGCAAGCTTTTTTTAATTTGTTCATTTTTTTATTCTCTTCAAGATTATCATGGTCCCCACTATACTATACTATTTATTCTCTGTTTTTCTCGGAATTCTTTCTTTTACCGTAAGTATTTTTTTCTCAATCGTAAAAATTTTTGTTTATTATTCTAAATGATTATAAATTGTACAAAGTTCTAAAAAACATTATATATACAGTTCTAATGGCAAATTTCGTAAAACTTATAAAACAATAAACAAAAAAATAAATTTTTTTCTGCAAGGCAGACCAAGTGCCTTTTAAAGTTCATGAAAGTTGGTTCAACAATAAACTCAAACTAAAACTAAAACTCCAGTTGAACCAAATCAATAAATAACATTTCTCAAGTTCCAACTAATTTCACCTACTGCTCCAATTTTACATATTAACCATTTAGTTAATAAAGAAATATCAATTCCTGAGAAAGATGGTTATACAATTTCCATGCAATATATAAACTCGTCTAATTCCTAATTTTTAACATGACTAACAATTAAAATAAATCTTATAAATAAGGTTAAAAAATTCTTAGTAATAAAAAATATTGGGGTCGTTGGAAAAATCGTGTACACAGCGCATTGCAGAATGTATTTTTTGCACCCGTTACATTTCCGCACTATCCGCTACGCGGCTCGTGCTAAACTTGTTATGTATTTGGAATGCTCTACAAAACTGGAATGTATACTACACAAGGTGTTTTAACAAAATCCATTTCGAAAATACACTAATGTTTCGATTTAATACTCCAATTTTTTGTAGGTAAATATTTGAGACGCAATCGCCATTGCGCGCTTAGCCTAAAGTTTTAAATGAAGAAAGGAAAAGAATATTTATTGTTTTATGAATTTGTTGTAAACAAAAGCGACTAGTTTCGGCCTACAATACGGCCATCATCAGGCTATTAAAGTTAAATACAATATAATGTTAAAGAACCATTCCATAACGCTTGCAAGCATTGCAGTTGAAGGTCTGAAATTAAATTTAATTTTAATTTTATGTACAAGCACTTATACCAAATATGGTGACCACCGATGATCAAAACCAAGTTAAAGAACTGTAGATGAAGTTGGAAAATGTAATGGGAATCAAAAAATTGTTTTGGACATTGGAAAACAAAAAAGAAAGGAGAAAATGGAGAATGAAGATTGAAAGAGCAAAGGGAGAAGCCTAGAGCTCAATGTACATAATTATGTAATAAGTTTAAAAACTTGAAGAAGGGTTGAAGAACCCCTGATAAAGATTTATCCAAAAAGGAGAGATCTATATAGTTGGAAATAATGTTAAAACAGGTACAAAAAACCAAAAGACATACCTCTTGTGTCTCAGAGAAAGGTTTCTAGAGCACAAAAGGAAAGAAAATTGGATAGGATTCCACAAAATTAATGAAAACCAAATTAGGCCGAAACTAGTCGCTTTTGTTTACAACAAATTCATATAACAATAAATATTTTGTGACATTGACATTGGTTCTTTTCCTTTCTTCATTTAAGAAGAGTCACATTCGAGAGATGGATGATTTGCTTCATTTTTAAAGTTTTAAAGTTGTTTTACAAGAAATTGTCATAATGTTATTACAGGCTTTAATGATGATTAGTAATGAATAAAGAAGTAATCAGAGAATTATCCAAATTGCAATTAAAATTACATAATTAGCTTTAAAACAACACAGACAAAAACCCCCATTGTCGAGCCCATTGTTATTCTTTCAACTACAACAGTTAGCGGTGAAGCAGAACTTTAGAAACAATCAACTTTATGAATTGTAGTTTTTTTACAATGTTAATATACTCGTTTGTTGTTGCTGGATAAATTAGGACATTTTGGCTCTACATCATATAGTTTTATTGAAATTTGATGGTTTCTTTTTATGTGCAATCAATTAAAATATGTTTGACGATGTTTGATAACTATGTTAGCATTGCACAAATTACCAGAATTTTAGTGTAGTAAGAAAGACAGGTATACGGTATGATTAATTACATTTTTTATTCTGCTTTAATATTTGAATTGATTGAAGAGTTGTACCTGATTACCTTAAGAATATAACAAACAAAACCGTCATTAATCAATAATGTATTTATATTGAAAGAATCCAAACACTACGTTTTAACTTTGTACCAAGTACCTGCCATGTTATTTTACAAAAATGCTAATCATTCTTTACAATGTTTTTTACCGACTGTGGTTAGCTTATTTTAAATAATACTAATTTGTTGATTGTTTATAATAGAATCCTTCTCTCTAACATACCTATTATTCTAGTTGCTGAAAAATATTGCAAATTTTTATGTTAACAATGTTAAGCATTTTGTTTAGTAAATAAATTACTAAAAGAGAAATTTATAATTATATATTTTGAATATATTTATGATAAAACGGCAATTAAAATTAGTTGCCACTGAACCATTTTACAGCGATTAAAATGTTTTTACATTCTAACTGATAAAGGAAAGTCGTACAAGTTGGATGTAAACATTTTTGCAGTGTCGTATTAACGAGGAATGTTTACTGAACCACTAAGTTTAACAACTACAATTAGCGTACCAGTTCAGGTATGTTAAATATTATTTTTTTGATAAAAGTATGCAATATGAATCTATAAAAATGGACAAAATTAGCAACCATAGGACTACTACCAAAAAAATATTTCAACATAAATGGAATACAAAGAAAGTAAATTTTAAAAAACCATTCTATAATTTCTTCATGCAATCTTCGTGTTGCTTATGCAACACATAATGCAAAGACCCTAATAAGATTCATCAGAGGCATAGGGCTGATAGATCGAATATAACCTAGGGGCAGCGTTGCCAACTCTACGTCTTTTTACGTAGATCTACGTATTTTAGGCCTTACCTGCAAACCTACGTACTTCAGTTCTAGAATCTACGTATTTTCTTTACTTTGCACAAAATTTACCAAATTTACCAATTTTTACCAATGGCATGTTTCTTAGCAAAGCACAATGTTATACAATAAGTTGCCCAAGATTCGAAGCTTGCATCTGAATGCAACAAAGAACAAAGAACAAAGGCACATGCTATTGTTACAAATATCACTGGTAGAGTAGCAGAACATCAATTGATTGAAATATTACAAAAAAATAAGTTTTCACTAATAGATGATGAGAGCACAGATATATCATCAACTAAACATTTGGGACTTATTGTAAGAACTGCAGTTGAATTTCGAGGAATAAACTTTCCACTGAAAGGCTAATAGGCTTACTTTTTACTAAAAGTGGCCTACAAAAATGCAGCGAGCCCTCTTCTGAACATAATATTTTAACAAAAAAATGTATAAATTTACATTTTATCTATGTTTTCGAGGAAGATACAGAAGATAAAAAAACCTTACTTTTTATGCCTCAATAAATTAATAATCTCATGGTCCCTTTACATGCTTATCGAAGCATGCTTTCCTGTATACGACCAATTATAAATATGAGTATTTGGGGAAATAAACAAGCAATGAGTTAAAAATACTTAACAAATAAAAAAAATTCTACTAATTGGACAATCAAACTATCAAGCCAAATGGAAGATTTAAGAAATGTTTAGTTTAATAAGAATGCCTATTGAACAACGAAACTTTTCAACAAAACATCCACTTTTATTTAAAAAATAGTTTTTTTAACTCAATGACAGCTGTTTTGATAAGCTATCATCGCCAGATTGACATATTTTAGTAACATTTTGTTTTTTCAAGGTAGCTACCTAATGTTGATTAAGTAGTGTTATGGAAGTAATAAGACAATAATATTAAAGCCTAGATATTATTGGCCCTAAGGGATTATCCTGGATATATTTCTCTCAAAGATCGGTATAAATGGGCAATGATACAGAAAAACCAGAAAAAAATATGCCCTGCTGCCTCAAAAAGAATTTAATACCCAAGGGTGTACTTACACAGATAAGGGTTAGTACAATACATTTCTAGTTTAATTGTTTGTTTTTTATTAAATTTTACTGTACTAAATCTTACCATGTAGAAGTACATGTAGAGCATTAAACAAAAAACTTTTTAACAAAACACCCACTGTTGAAAATATAAATATTAATGATATTGTTTCGAAAATATTTTGAATAAAATATAAAATAAAGAAGAAATAATTCCTATGATGCAAAATATGTCAATATTTGTTAGGTTTTCATGCTTTCTATTTGAAAGACAATTTCTCAGAAACTTTAATGACTTTTCCATTCTGCATTCAGCTAAATATAGTTTTTCTTATCAGATAATTAATAAAGTATTCAAAGTATTTTTTGTTATTTCCTTTTTACTGTTTATTTTAGCATAGTTGGTGGTGCAATTTAAAAGCAGCTAAAAATCGTAATAAAACCATCTAATGTCAATTTTACATCTTGTTAAACCTTCGTTAAAACTAACCTTTGAGAAAATGTATAATTTGTTGAAGTTTGGAAGAAAAATGAGTGAGTTATTTGATTTTTTAGGATAGGCTGTTATGTAGGCATCTACGGGTTTCAATGTAAAAGTAGGCTTTGGGATTTTTAAAGGTTCAACAAATTGACACAACGAACTGTCAAAGTACCTAATTCATTGCGATTTGTTTTCGACTTATTTTCAATAATAGTGCGATGTAGTTCACGTGAAATATCGAAAACTGTGTTATTGTATGCTAAGTATGAATCAGTTGTTACTACCAAAAGATTTCGTCAGATATTTAGAAAACATCCACCTTCAAAAAACAGCATACACTGCATTTCTACAAAATGGATCTATGGAAAGGAAGAAATATCAAACACGTAATGGTGATATTTTTTTAAATAGACTCTTACGTATTCAGGAAACATTACAAGAACATAGTAAGTAATCGAATATCTCTTCGCAAAGTATTATCCACAACTGGAATTTCAAAATCAGAAGTTCAGAGATGTATGAAGGTATAGAAGTTAACTACTTATAAAATACAGATACACCAAAAAAAGTATATGAAAGGGATTTTCAAACCAGAATTGTTTTCTCTGAGATATTACTAGATTTCTTTAGAGAAATTCCTGATGTTTTACTTATAATGTCAGATGAGCCTGGATTTCATTTAAACGGGAGATGTAATAAACATAATTGTCGCATATGGGGGTCTGAAAATCCAAGGGTAATTGAGGAACACGAAAGAGATTCACCAAACTTGAACGTTTGGTGTGGCGCGGTGTGGCGTTTCTAAAGAAAAAATATATGGACCGTTCTTCTTTTAAGAAACTACAATTACTGGTAATGTCTACACAGACATGTTACAAATTACCTATATTCACAACTGGAACAAGATGGCATCATAAATTCAGTTTACTTTCAGCAAGACGGTGCACCACCACACTATTCACATGGCTATACCTAAATTCTTTAACAGAAACATTTGGAGATAGGTGGATTGGGAGAGCTGGACCAATTGAGTAGCCTGCTCACTCACCAGATTTGACGATTCCAGACTTTTTTACATGGTCTTTTATCAAATATATTATAATCCTAATCCAGAGACTCTAGAACAACTGAGATGAAACATTGTCCGAGCATTCCATGAAATTACCCCAGAAATGTTGCGAAATTCTTTTCAGAACTTTTTATTCAGGTTACAAAAATGTATAGATCAAAATGGACAACATTTAGAATATCTTGAGGATTTTTATTAAATTAAATAATTTATGAAGTTAATTTTTAATAAAACTTATTTTTCATCTAAACTTAAATAAATTATACATTATATAATTATAATCACACAGGGAAAGAGTTCGTCTTTCGGATAGAATAAAAATATGGTGTCCCATTAAAAAAATCGACAATATTTGCATTTAAAAAATACCTTTTTTTTAAACACCCTATATAAGATTTTACTAATTAAACATGGATACTGAAAAAAACTTTATATAAAAAGAAATTGTTACTCGAAAACCGAACCTCTCTATGGTTTTTAAGTTCCGATATATTTGCACGAGTATTTGCAGTTCAAATGGGTCAGAAACTTCTGGGACAGCCCTTATTTTGTTTTAGGTACAGGTATCGGCAGCATAAATATATCATGTATCTGACGGGATTCTCTAAAAGCAAGACATAGTTTTCTAAGTTTTGTTTTGTTCATTAAATTAAACCACAATCCTTTTTTATCTAGGTTTCGGTAGATAGTTTTCTATCTATCTTTCTATCTATCTTCTATCTCTTCTATCTTTTCTATCTATCTATCTTATAATAATACAAAATATCAGCTACTATTTTAAAATAAAACAAAATTTCGCAAATGTTTTTTAGATTTCATATCTGCATGTTGAATTTTATACGAACCTTAAATTGTTTTTAGAATTTGCCTTTATTACCTAGCTTTAAAACTTAAAACTAATTAAGGTACCTAATAAAGAATAATTTTTTTTATTATTTTTACATAATTTTATACACATAAATAATAAATATGTAAAAGAATATTAGTCCCAACTAGAAAATAAATACATCTAAATATTTGAAATATAATTTTCATCGTTTAATCCTAATAAAATCCTTTAAAGAAGCTTTATTGGAATTTCCTACATTATTGTTTACCATTTTTCTATCAGAAGGATTAAATTTCTGCCCTCAAGTTACTGTCAGTAGTTAGAGAGATAAAAACAGTCATATTTACGGTTTTATTTGACTACATCTGATACAAAAATGCTGTAAGCGGTTTTTGTAAATGGTAACATTTAACCCTCTAACATTGATATGAATCAAAACATGTATTTTTATATATAACTTAATTTTAGCTATTTGGTTCTATATATCCACTAAATCATCGCGAACAATAAAATGTTCAATGCCATTTAAATTTACACTAACTATAGGAAATATAAATATATAATTAACGTGATAAAAATTGACATTGATGATGCTCAATCTAATTCCTTGTTCTTTCAACAATATTTATTATCTCTGATGTAAACATATATTAGTCGTTTACAAATAATGATTTATTAATTTCACGAAGTATTGAAAATATATAATTATTTATGTTAATCTGCTGAAATAAAAATATATATACAATAAATGAAATTTCTTGTTTTTCCGTTAATGTAATATTTTTTTCATTTATAATTTTTGATGATGTTAAATAAAGCTTTATATAATTTAAAAACAATATTTATAACTCATAAAACCAGCGAGAGAAGATGTTTTAGAAACACTTAAATTTTACGGTATTTGTTTCAGACTAAGTATAATAAATTTAAATCAAAAATACAATATGGAACATTGTTTATTTATGTTAAAACATAAAATTTGTAATGTTTTTATAACAAAACATTGTTAAAATCACAACATTTAATGATTTTAATGTTTAAAGATAAGCATGTGCATATGTATCGTCTACACAAGGGATATAATTAATTTTTTTTATTCCGAAATTGCTTTTAATATGAAATTAATTGCAAAAAAACTTACTTTATAACCGTCTGTTTAACACTGGACGTCATTTCATCCATATACATAAATCCAAAATTACACTGACAATAAAAAATATCACAAAAACACCATAAATAAAACTACAGATTTTTTTAAAAATCCATTCCGATTAAAGTAAAATTAGTGTTACCAAAGATCTGAAAATTCGTATTTCACCGGACGGTCACATACACGATGTTCGATTGAGGAAGAGAGAATCGTGTACAGAAGTTCACAACCAACGAAGTAAAAATCGCCAGAAGCGCTAGTGAGCCATACCAACCGGCTATATAATACTTTGGAAATCCCCTCCAAATAAAATAAGTTTTTGGGGAAAGGATAAGTGGTATTTTAACATATATTTGAATTTATTGAAAGATACCGAATACAACCTTTTGTTTTTTGAAATAAAATTGATAATAAAAATTTTATTTGCTTGAAGCAATTTTTAATTAAACGGTTTTCAGTTTTGGTGAAACCCTTAAATTATAATTCATTTTTATTTACATCCATACGTCAGATAAATTCGAAATTAAATAATAAACAATAACATTTCATCTAACCAAAAATCCTAATTTAGATAAAAACGATTTATAGTTTCAATTAATAGATAAATATTATGTAAATTTGGTAAAATTATCAGGAAATTCAGCAATAAAATGGCATACCTATCTAATTACTCTCTTACTATTAATTTGATTTGAGCATTGCTGCATTGTCTATGAACTAAATAAGATGTAGAGCTGTAATAAACCAACTTGGAAGTCACACTATGTATTAATTTTGATTTTTCACTTTTTGAAAGATTTCACAAAGATTTTAAAATTGGTTATATTGAACTCTTTTCTGTATTAATTAGATTTCATGTTTTTTAAAGAAAATATTTTGATATGTGTAAAAATAAACAATAATTAATATTAAACAAGTATTTTTTCTAATTTAAGCCAAGAAAAACTGAGGTTGATTTTTAAAAATATCCCTAGACATTTCCGTTGTCGTCGAAATGCTCCTAAAATACAATGACTCGGTTTGTTAAAATCTTCAACGAGGCGTTTCTACAATTGTTGAAATGTCGTCAATAGTGTTAAAACAACCGATTGAAGAATTAATTATTTCGTCATAGTTGTTATTTTTCAAAGAGTCCACCCTGTAATTAGGAATTAACTAACCCAAAAACAATAGAAACCCTAGATAAAATTGTCACAACAGGTTCTAACAGTTCTTCAATATTGATATTAACACTCCACAATCGTTCTTCTTCCTTCTTCACATGGTTTACCGCATTGGTCCAATTTTCCCGTGTTACGTTTCCAAAAGAATTTATCAAAAGTTGTCTATGGTCATTTAATTTAAAAGTTGTATTTTTTCTTGCCACCTCACCTTTTACCTGTGCCCATATTAATTCTATAGGGTTTAATTAACAGTGATAAGGTGGCAAACGTAATACAGTTATTCCTTTTTCCTTCGCCATTTCGTCAATTACATATATTTATATCTCCTTTTTTCCATGACGTCGTTGGTAACTTTTTTACCAGTTTTGAATGATAACTGGTGTTATCTAAGACAACCACTGCAGCACTTGGCAAAAAGTCCAATAGCTGGGAAAAATAATCTTCTCGTGGTAATCTCTGGTTGACTTTGATACAAAGTCTAATAGCCCATTTTCTACAAAACCATGTTCACTGCCAAAGTGTGCCATTATTAGTCTGCGACCTTTTCCTCGAGGAGCATTTAATCCTGTTGAATATCCCTTAAAAAAAAGATTGTTCTTCCTTGCTCGCTCCGAAACTTTTTAATACTTCTTTCCCTGTTTTCTCTCACTTAAAACTAGATAGATACTTCGTTCACTAACACCGGTCATATTGGAGCACCTAGTCACCACATCACGAACATGCAGTTGCTGAAGCATCTTGATATATTAGTGCATCATGAACATTTAAAACAATAGTTTTTTCTCTTTGAGAAACCGCACTTTGTTTTAAATGAGCCACTTGTACTGGAACAAAACTCGAACTTGACACCATTTTCACTACCGAAAATGTTCTTGGAGTAAAATAATAAAAATATAGATCACAATATAAACCACCAACACTAACGAGTACCTATATTCTTATGTATTAGGATATAAACAAATCCTCAATTTATATACTAATAACGTACCTACCTGTTTTTGCAATTATACACATAGGGTTACCTTAATCCCTTAACACCCCTAACGACCACAATTATTCTAGTTAAAATCGAAAAACTAAATATTTTAAATATCGTATTATGACTACTTATCGCTTACCTAAGAAGATTTAAATATAATAATTAAAAGAAATTTTTTTAGGTATAAATAAGTAAGTGCGCTACTGATTTAGGTTCTTGTTTACAACAGTTTAGGATTTAATGACTTTTCTTAGCTGCCAACTTCAAACAAATAAACTATAGAAATATGAACTGACACAATCTATATATTGGACATATCAGCTACGTCAAACTAATACACTGTATTATTTCACCACAAAGAAACATAAAATGTATTTTCTTATTAAAAAGTTGAGAATTTTCTCGGTAGCAGGATAACTTAACAATTAAATACTCATTAACTGAACCCAATGCAATCCTATAAAAACATAATAAATTCTTTATGAGTCTTATTTATGTCGCACTTTCTTGTTATTTACGACATTACTTTGGTTATGTACACATTTATACAGCAAAATAATCTGAATAACTTACCTATCAAAAATGATATTGACGTTTTTATATTTGTCAGTAAAATTTTTTATCTTTATTATTATGGCTTAAACTACTGTACAAAACACACGTAAATTCTTCACGCTTTTAGGTGTATCTTAGTAGATAAATACGAGGACTGTTTTGTAAATTGTTACTATAGAAGACTATGCGTTGCAATTTCTTAAAAAAAGAAATGCTTTTGTATGAACTGAGATGCAATCACCAGATTTCTTTTGTTTCTTTCTGTTGGCGCAGTAACAAAGGAGGTTACCAGCGATAAACTATGGATTCCATTATTAAATATTTATTTAAATAATAAAAAAATTATAATAAAGGTTTATCCAAGGCATCACCTAGTCAGACCACAACATTAAAATTTATTAACATAACAGACTAGCGACTAGTTTCGGTCTTAGACCATCATCAGGCGAAAGTAAAACAAATAAAGATACAGGTCAGACAGAAAGACAATAAAAGAAAAATATATGTCTTAAAGAATAATATTGGTAAAGTGAAAATTATTAGAACAAAAAAAATAAACAAGTACCTAGGCTTACCTAATTATGAAGACTTTAATGCATCATAGTACATTGTGTCACTAGGGCAGAAAATGGGCATTGGCCGTCTGCAGCTAAGGGGTGCTAATGCATTTATGAACGTATGACAAACAATAGTTTTCGTCTACCTTTATGACTAAAAAAAATAAAAACTTGTGGTTGAGAATTGAACCCGAGTCGTCTGCGTGAGAGGCAAACACGTGTACCACCGCTCCACGATCAGGCTCATAATGTAAAATTTATGCTATTAAGTATTTGCTTGCCTTAATCATGAGGTATTCAGAATCGAACGCTTCTGTTAAAAATCGAACGCCCTCTTCTTGTGATAGTCGCAGCAGAAGGCTTCTCCCATAAATCTTTCCAAACAAATCTATAACGCGTGTAAAATGTCACATAACATTTTTAAATTTTTGGTTTACTGTTAACATAGAGTGATCGTTATTAGAAGTAAGTAAAACGCGATCATTTAAATACTTTTTTATAAGAAAATCTGCAAGGTAAGGTTTGCAAACGTAAAATTAAAAATATCTTATTACAATTACGCACACATGCACTGGGTTTGTTTGGAAAGATTTTTATGACCACGCCTCTAGTGACGTCAGGCAGTCCATAATGGTATTTAATCTTTAGTGTTATAGTATTTTTCACAGTAAATGGTATTGGCTTATTAACTGCAATAAACTACCCGCACCGTGTAGAAAATCATCAGGTAAAAAATGCAAATGTGCTACAGGGTCGAACTTAAGAAATTTGAATTTTGCATAAAATAGGAGATATACAAGTAATTTATTTAAATGTTACAATTCTATTCTATATTTAGTTCAGTGTCGCTATCGCTATCCTTATCTAAATTAATTATAATTGGCGCAATTGATTTTACAGAAAGGTACGAGTTTTCAACATTTATAACATGACTAACAGTACTTTTCCAACTGTCGGTAGGAATGTCATTCATACAGTTCCTAATTAATTCTACCACACTACCACTTAAAGTCGAAGAAGTATTTTTTCCACGCACTCGATTTAAGTTGGTGCCACATAAGCTCTATGGGATTGAACACGCAGTAGTAGGAAGGTAGTCGTAACACTGAATGTCCCAATTCTTCTGCAATTGTATCACAAACATAGGTTTTTTTAAAGAAAATGACTGCAGTTTTTTTTGTAGAATTTTCCTCAAAATATATGTCATTTGAAGCCATGAAGTTTTGAATCTCCAATTTCGTATTATTTGAGCCAGGAATTTTTTGCAATTGTCGACTATGATAGCTTGCGTTATCCATTACTATAACGCTGTTCGGCGGAATGTTGGGTAATATTCTCTTCCCTTTATTTGATGGTGCTTTTGTTTTTGCTTTACGCTTTTTTCTTGATTCCATGGAATTTTCAATAATTCGTCTACCTGAAGTAAGAGACACCTTCGTCATTTCGTCAAATTACTGGTTACTCTTGCTGCAGCACCCGCGTTATATCCTTGCTGAAGTAAGGAACTATACACATTTTTTATAATGATTTTCGCGTCACAAGATAAGTGATTCTTCTTTAACGAACCACTGGAAGAAGCACTATTACTTTTTATCCACGGACGCCACATACTGCCTATTCTGTACGTTGGGGTATAAAATCTTTGCTATTAATGTATGTAATAACAAATAAACGTTATAAAATTATTGCACGCCGTAACACAAGTGAACACTTCCAATGAAATACAAAGACTAAAATGAACAAGAAGTGTAAGCTGTAATCCTCTACAATCCCTCTCTGAGAAACAAAATTACCTGAATCAGGTCCTTTTACATTTATGATGTGCATCTCGGATTTTACAACTTAAGGGGCTAAATTGGTTTTATTATAATCCTTCAGTCAATATCATTTATTGTGAAAACTACTATAACCAATGGACTGCGAAAGTAGTGACGTAAGTGTCAAGCCAAATGATTCCAAACAACTTTTGTTGTGTTTTATATGTGTTTTTGACTATTTTCTTGTATTTTTTTTGATTTTTGGGAATTAAATACTGTTTTTTCATTGGTAAGTTTTCATTTATATGTTTTACATACCACTAAAGGAGATAACATTATAACATAACCTTTAAAATTGTGCATTTTCATAAATTTTAAAAATACTTACTAAAAAATGGTTCCTTCTTTAAAATATTTTGCTTATATGTATTTTATTATGATACTTGCGTAATATGTTACTGTATAATAATAAAATAACTCATACAAAAGTTACTTCTGGAGATTTATAATGTTGCCGTTTGGAATCATTTTCTTGACATTTCACAGTTCGACACCATGGAACACAAATTTTGACGTCACACTTTCCCTGTCCATTATTGTGAAACAGAATTATTGGTTTTAAAGGCGAGGTCCATCTTATAATTTTTTTTTAAATTTGACCATATGATAATTCTCCTAAAACTTTTTGAATCTGAAGTGTTGTTATAAACAATGTTGAGAGAAAGTCTGAATTTACAATAATATTCGAAGTAACATTTCATCACTTCCATTGCATAATAATTATTATTATTATCCATTTATTTTTAATGATTAATGTAAGAAGGAGTAAAAATGTCATTTAATTAAAAAAAAACATTTTTAACAAATTCCGACTTTGAACTTGGCTGAATTTTACTAAATCGTAAGTTGTTTTCAGTATGCAGAGATCAAAAAACTATTTTTTCTACTCCCACCCGTAAATATGCTCATTTCTTTATAATTTACTAAATGGATGATAAGTAGGCGACAACCAGGGACAACGTTATAGAGACGTCACAATATTCTGATCTATCTGCCTACTACAAACTAGAAATCTAAGTTGTTTATGTACCTATATCTGAAATATTAACTAGTTTATTGAGCCAAGTTTAAATTATCACATTTTGATGTTTTTTTTGGAATCTTCAAACCAATAATCAACTACAAAATTATTGTATGGACGCCAACGACGGCCTAGCCTAATCTGGACAGATGAGGGTGTTTATCTATAAAAGTAATTAGGTGAAATTTTTAAGTAAGAAAAAAAGGATATAATTAAATTTTTAAGAAGGAAGAGGAGTGATTTTAAATTTGAGTTTTTAGTATTGTGTCCTCTATGAGAGAGATACATTTTGAAAATTTTTTTTCATCTGTTAAATTTGACATTTTAACAATGTTCCGACTATTTTTTGATTATTGTTTCAGCCAATGAGCATGCAATTAAGCGATAATTTTGCACTAGTGCAAATTATCGATAATTTGCACTAGTGCGAATTATCAGGTCCTTCAAAATAAATGCAGACGTAATTATATTAAACGTTTATTATTTATTGAAATAACATGAACACCGTTAAGCCTAGTTATTGAAATTCTTACAATTAAAAACGCAATTATTAAAATTTATGATTGAACCAGTCGAAGTTTGTTGTCGGTCAGAAACAACGTTACTGGAAGAAGAAGTTGAAACTGAAAAATCACCAACCTCGCTGTTCTCACTGTTTCTCATTTTCTTTATTATTTGAATTTTATTGAATTGACATTTCCATGTCCCGTTATTTTCGTTAGCTGGTTTTCGTTTACCCCAACCTTGGCTAGATGGCTTACGGCAGTTGCTCGATGAGAATGGTTTGTGAATTTGAACTTTTCGCTATCGAGACCTGCTTCTTGGACAGACAGCTTTGTCCACTTTGCGATCTCGTTTCTACCAGCTGGGATGTTCTTGAACCATATACCACTATTTTGCCATTCTCGATTCGGTGTAAGAAACAGACGGTTCGTCTTCACGTTAGATCCTCGTTTTGACAAAAGTTTTCCGTATAATCTTGAAAAAAATCATTGAAAAGTAAAATTAAATAAAAAACCCTTAATTTGACCTACCTAACGGGCAGATGTCTTCATTACTAATGTTTCGGATTAACCATTTACTATCCGCTAATCTACGGCCTCCTCCTTGGCAGGTTTTTAAAAATACTGTTTATTCTATTCTATTTGTGCTTGTTCCATCATGAAACTTTTCTTCTTGAAAAAAATCCGTCAAATAGTTGACTGCCTCACCTCTAAATGCTAGCTCATAAGATATGAGATGAAAAAAATTTTTCTGCAGACCTTCCGGCTCGTTTTCATCGTAAAGCTTCAAAATTTGCAGCAATTCTTTGTGAGTAAAAGCCGATGAGCTTTCTTTTCTCTTTTCCGGGTTCATTTGTAATATTTTGCGCGTAGCATCTCGGGCACTCCTAGCAGATTTAAATCTTACATCATTAAATGGATCTATTACAATACCGAAATCTTCGCAATATTTTTCCTGAACAAGTTTTGCTGTTACGTTCCACATTGTTTTCACTACACTTTCCTTCTTGCGCATGTTGCTTGTCCAGTCCTTTAGAGTGAAGGCAATTTTTTCCACCGAAGTTCCTCGTTCTAATAAGTGATTTCTTTCAGCACAAAACTCTTGAAATTGTCTCCATACTGACATTTTTGACTTTTTCGTATTCGTTGGCGTAAGATTGTCTACATTCTTGTCAATATCTACAGCAGAAGCATTTCCAAATCGCGACATTGTACAATATTGTTATCGCCACAGGTGACGCCAATGTGACAGCAACTGACAGTGACACAAAACGATTTGATTTATTCATAAACTTTTCTCATAAAAATTATAGTCGCTACAGTTGATGTCAATGTGACAGCAAATGACAGAGGCACAATACGATTTGTTTGATTCAAAAAATTTTCGGTTATAATTGCACAAGTGCATAAAAATTACCGATAATTTTGCAAGAAAGCGTGTTATCTAAAAATTGCACGAGATTTTTTTCATATTTTGGCGAAAGAGCCCGACTCCGAAGGAGGAGGGCTCTTTTACAAAATGTGAAAAAAACGGAGTGCAATTTTTATAGATAACACGCTTGAATGTAAAATTATCTGGTCATTTTTATGCACGAGTGTAATTCAATGGAATATTTCACGAATAAACATTTTTTCACTTTTTGAAGTATATCTGACATTTATCAGTATTGTCAGTCAGTGTTGTTGTCATGACGACGGGATGTTTTCGCTTGGTGTCATGACGACGGGATGTTTTCGCAGTGCAATTACCGTTGTAATTTTTCGATAATTGCATTCCTCTTATGACATATATTATACATGAGGGAAATATTCGGTTATAATTGCACAAGTGCATAAAAATTACCGATAATTTTGCAAGAAAGCGTGTTATCTAAAAATTGCACAAGATTTTTTTCATATTTTGGCGAAATATGAAAAAAACGGAGTGCAATTTTTATAGATAACACGCTTGAATGTAAAATTATCTGGTCATTTTTATGCACGAGTGTAATTCAATGGAATATTTCACGAATAAAGAAATAAGTATTGATTTTTTTCTGAGAAAAATCACATACTACTGACAAAGACTATGAATAAAATTATGCTAGACATGCTTTCAAACAATTTTTCACTTTTTGAAGTATATCTGACATTTATCAGTATTGTCAGTCAGTGTTGTTGTTATTGGTGTCATGCCGACGGGATGTTTTCGCAGTGCAATCATCGCTCCGCAGTGCAATTACCGCTGTAATTTTTCGATAATTGCATTCCTCTTATGACATATATTATACATGAGGGAAATATTCTTATAAAATTTAACTCGTGCAATGAAAATGAATCGATAATTTTCATTGCACTAGTTAAATTACTACTGAAAACAATACTCAAGAATTTGACCGAGAATATTATTGCTTCTTTCATAGCACCCATTTAAAGTTACTCTATGTTTTATGACAGTTACATATTTATTTAATTTATGGTTCTAAAAAGGATGTATAAAATAAAAAAGCTATCAGATTCTGCTTACTGTCACCTGTGCACTTGTTTTGACCACATTGCAAGATGTCGTTTTTGATATTAATGTACTATCTGTGAAGGTATACGTTATAAAATTATGTGCCTAAAAATTATATTAAACAAGTGATATAAAGTTGAACACATTCGGCGTTAATAGAATCTATTGAGGGTGGTATAGTTTGGTATTTCCTAAGGTATTTCCTATTTAATGTAGACGTGAATCTTTTTTACTTTTGGCAGTTCAGTTGTCATATTTTGCATCATTTTCATGATTGACATTGGTTGAGTGTATAATAAAACGATAAATTTAACATTTCTGTATGGTATTACCACCTCTGGCTCTAATTCTCCGTAGAAGGCTTCTTATTAGGTCACTTATGAAATCCAAATCCAAATTTTCCCATTCTTCTATTCAAATATTTTCCAGCTCATCAAGGGTGTCTGGAGCGGGGGACATCCCAACTCGTGCCCACTAATCCCTTAAAAGGTACAAGAGTAAAAGGTCTCAATAATCTGTATACCTAACTCGTGCCCGATTGAAAAATTTACCTGTTCAAATTACCAAAAATTCAAAATTTGGGACTATCGTCGGAGTATAAAAACAAAGAAAGTGATATTGGAAAATGGTTGCGTTACTGCTTTGGAATTATGTTTTTGGACCCAGATTTAGTTAGCGACTTCTTCGTTTTTGAACTTATGGAAGAAAAGCCCAACGACGAAAGATTGTGTGCGTTTGCTGATTATTTAGTGGAAAACTATATATCGGAAGAGGCTCGTTTTCCTTCTAATATATGGACAGAAGCATCAGCTAGTATACACAGAACCACGAATGCATGTGAATCATTTCACAGCTATTTAAATAGTTCATTTTATAATGCACATCCCTCATTATTTGTTTTCGTTGAGGTATTGCTAAGAATTCAGGAAGAGACTTACATTAAATGTCGCAGTGTAGATAATACAAAAATCGTGAAAAATGCAACAAGGAAAAAACATGATTTCCTAAAAAAGACTATAGATAATTTTAAAGATAAAAAAATATCAACATTTACTTTCGTTAAAACAGTATCTTGGTATAATAGTATTAATAACATGTACAGTTCGTTCGCTGGATCTTTTCCCAAGGCTGAAATTATTAACATACTACTTTTTGTAGTACGTCTCTTTTCCACTCACAGAAACTAAAACCCCAAAATTGAACCGTTTGTTCCAATACAGCATAATATAACAAACAGAGATAGCCATATGACGAATGTCGATGATAGGTGTAACCTACACAATAAAAGTTCTGTGGTTTATCCGTCAATTTGTAAATTGACAGACCAAATACGTTGTTTACATTTTTATATTAGATTTTTATCCATTTTATTGCCCCTCGCATATAAATTTATTTCAAAAACAGTTGTTTTAACAACTAACCTATACCTGAGTGTTCCAATAATTGTGGTAAGTGAATATTATTTATCTACTTCTTATTAATTTATTTTGCAATGAAAACTAACCTTAAATTGACATATCACTATGATTCTGGATAGAACTCCATCAAACTGAATTATATGAAACACATTTTGCTTTCACCAAAGTAGAAAATATTGACCTAATTTTCTGGATAACCAGAACCATTGATAAATAGTTTTCATTTTTAGGTAGCATATTGCTAAAAGGCTATAAAATATTTACAAATATCACCAGCTTTAATACAATAATAAATAACGTCCACCGTCACTTTAGCCATATCCTTATTAAACTATCAATCTACGACCTACGTGTTATTTAATGTATTGATGTATTGCGTTTGTATATGGTTCAAGGTCATGGGAAAAGATCCACCGAACGAACTATAGGTAGTTCTAAGTTTTTTATGTGCAATATATTTAATTAATACGTTTTATAGTAGTTTTATTTCAAATAAATGACAGCTGTACATGTAGGTCTTGAATATTTAATTACAATAAATAAGAATTAAAAACCGTAGTTCCGATGCACCCGGGCACGAGTTGGTGTATTAATTTTCTACCTGGTTTTTTAACGGGCACGAGTTGGTCAGTGATTTTTGGGGCCAGGTAATAACGGGCACGAGTTGGGATGTCCCCCTGGAGCGATATAACGAGTTCTTATGCGCCTGTCCAGGTAGTCCCAAACATGCTCAATTGGGTTTAGGTCTGGAATAACTATTGGCCAATCTAAAACTTGGATACCAACCTCTTGAAGGTATTCCTCTGTTATTCTGGCAATGCGCGGGCGAGCGTTATAGTGCATTAGAATAAAATTCTCTGCAATGATTGGAGCAAATGGCACTACATTTTCCTCAAGAACCTCCCTTATATCCCGATCTGCTGTCAGTGATCCCCTACGAAACACAATTAACTCCATGTGGCCTTCAAAACAGATGCCTCCCCATACCATAATCGAACTACTTCCATAATTTCTGGCTGCTCTTATGTTATACTGAGAAAATCGCTCACCTGCGCGTCTATAAACTGGAATACGTCTATCGGATCCAAATAGAGAAATTCTTGATTCATCCGTAAAAAGAATATTAGGCCTAGCGGGGAAACCACGTTAAAGAAACGCGCCGAGTACACTACCTCACAGGTGGTGTAGAAATGTGTGCATATTATGTATAACGCTATTCTTAAAACGCAATATCTGGGGAATGGTAGGTCTTAGAGAAAAAATCATAAGGACTATTCTTATAGAGAATTTTGAGATCTACAACTTTGCTCTAAGGTACTTTTTCGATAAAACCTACGGTTTTCTAGAAAAATCCAAAACACCTAAAATGTTGACATTTGGGCCGGAATAAGTCCCTTAGTACACATGGGACCGATGGGGACTTTTGAAACTTTCTAATTTACGCTAAAACTAAGGTGTCTACGGAGATTTGGCTCTGTCGGAATTTACTTTATTTCAATTTTACAAATTGACCGGACTATTTACCGTAGCCTGGAGCTTGTTTAACTCCCCACTTCTGCATAAAGTCATGCTTTACGCACAATATTTTCAAAAGCATTAATAGATATTGTTTATATTATGACTCTTCTCCGCACGAACGAGTTTTTTAAGTTCCACAATAGAATATCGATTTAACAGAAATAAATTAAGAAATTTTATTTATTTTTTCTTGTGGTTAGCACACATTCCCGAAATTAATGTATATTGGTACTTTATTTTTATATTTTCATAGTGTTGCGTAATAAATTTTTGCAATGATTTGATTCTATGTAATTGTTTAGACATTAGACACGCTTGGTTTAGTGTAGTTGTCAATTTGTCTACTTCACAACGGTATATTTTGTGTTTCTGAATTTATTTAATTAGATTTACCTTTTTATCTTGTAATCTGTTAGGTAATCAAGGATTTGTAAGTAATAGTTTTAAGCGGAAGGTGGTTTAACAGTGTGAACCGTATATCCTGCTGAACAAAACTAACTCTTTAGAATGTGTCATTCGACGATCAAGGTTTAAATTTCAGAAGCTCCATATACGTAGGTGCCATGCTATTTAATAAATAAAATATTATAAAAAGGCCCAGTATATTGTTTTTCAAGAAAAATGGTTGACTGCAGTTAAGCCACCTAAGGCAATCTCATTATGTATGCCAAATTTGGCTATAAACGTCCCCGATTAGCCGACATTAGTAGAGAGGACCGGATTACAATACTTTGAAATACGCATAGCAGGTAAAATCTTAAGCTTTTTTGGTCAACTTTGTCAGTTTTCATTTCTCTTTAGTTGTATTTTAATACCTAACACGTTGCTAATATCATTCTAATAAATATCCATTTGTATGATATCCAAATACTACACATTTGTGATAAAAAAACAAAATTTAGATTTCCTTGAAATAAAAAGACATCTAGCAGATCAACAATTTAAAGTTGTTAATGAACAAATAAATCTTGGAAGTTATCCACTCGTCGGTCCCATTCCAAAACCATGAATGTGCAAAATTGGCCGTTTTGACCTAAGTGCACCATAAGTCTTAAAACGATCCATATTAGCCATGCCAAACTCACTAATGTGTTTACGCGCCAATTCTTCACAAGTCCAAAGTCGATTATTCACGAAAAATCAGTTCTCCGCAGAATTTCACCACGGACTCCCCACGAATGTGACAGTTTCGCGTTTTTGGCGTTGTCAAGTATTATATTTAATTTATCTGAATGTAAAATGTAGTGATTATCCATTTTGATGAGCTTTACAAATAATCCTGAATATAACATTTTACTGCTTTTGGAATTGCATACTATTTTATAAAAATCTGAATATTGCGCCTTCGTGCTTTTCACGTTGCAAAAAAATGGATAAATCCAAGTGAATGTGTCCTTTTATGTTGTGAAATTTTATTTTACAAAAATTTGAAGAACATTTACGAAGAAAGGAATTAGCTCGCAAGTCTAGGGATGACGACAAAAAAATTGCAAACTAAAATACGGAAGTTTTATCTGTTAATTTAGACCTACAAGCAGTCCTTACAACACCAAAAGGCCCAGCAGGTCAAATTATTCATTTGAGAAAATTAACCATCTACAATTTGACATTTTACAACTTATCCAACCAAGATGTTCTTTGTTATGTTTGGGAGGAAACTCAAGGAAAAAGAGGATCAGTTGAAATTTCTTCTTGCATTCACGATTACATTCTTACACATCAAACTATTAAAGAGGTTCGCATGATGTCCGACAGTTGTGGTGGCCAACAAAAGAACTCCATTTTCGCGGCCATGTGCCTTCAAATTCTCTCAAGGCATCCTATTCTAATTCAAATAAATCATAAATTTTTTGAAACCGGTCACACAGAGATGGAGTGCGACTCAATACATTCAAAAATAGAAGTAAAAGCAAAATACGTTCCAAAATAGGACGTCCAAGAAAAGTTAAATTGTAAAAGTCCTACAATGATCAGTTGCCTATTTCCAATGCAAAGTTTAAAGATTTGCAAAAAATGTGTAATGATCTTACAGTACCTAAGATTTACTATAACTACTACAGATCTTTGAAATGTAGTGAGAAAATCCGGGACTGTTTACCAGAGCCGAATGCGTCGGAAAATGACTCCGAAGAAAGTGATTAGTTCTTATGTTCACCAGTTAAAAATTATTTTTTCTACATTACATGAGTATTAGAGTTTATTTCTTTGTTTTATTTTCATTAAATGAGTTTGCAAAAACTTACCAAATTTAATTTTTGTGTTCAGCGAAACTACATAAAATCTTTCAACGGCAAAAACAAGAATGTGCTTTTTTCCACAAAAAAATACAAAATTTTCTTAGACAACTTAAATTGTTTGTTACGAATTATACTTATGACAGAAAATATTTAAAAGTGCACAAAAACCTTATTTTTCCCTGTCATTACAAACTTTAAAAGCAATTATCTCGAAACTATAGTTTTGCACATTCATGGTTTTGGCATGGGACCGACGCACTATTAAACTGTTTACCTTGATTGAGTCTTCATTTAATACATAGATAAAACGTAAATTTAACACAAATATTGTTACGGTTGCATTAGAAGTAGTATACAAATGAGCATGTTTATTTATAAATATTATGAAAAAGATACTGAATTGGTGTACAACATTCGGGGGGAAACAATAATTAAAAATCATTATAAGTCTTTGTTTGATTTTTTTATGCAACTAAATTAATAGAAAGAAAGATAATAGCAAAACTACAAGTTGAGTTTAATTTATTCCAGATAATTATTCCATAAATTTTATAAATTTCTTAAATTGTACCTTGAAAATAATTGATTAGTTTTAATTTCTAGATGTTAAGGACAAATTTGTGATCACTCCCAAAATCAGTAGGAATAATT
This sequence comes from Ophraella communa, assembly GCA_035357415.1. Classification (NCBI taxonomy): domain Eukaryota; kingdom Metazoa; phylum Arthropoda; class Insecta; order Coleoptera; family Chrysomelidae; genus Ophraella; species Ophraella communa. The sequence goes on along the minus strand of CM068991.1, from coordinate 13,831,146 downwards.
TTAGAATTCCAAATCTCACTAAAATAAAATCACCCTGTACAACAAGGTTCCAATAAACATCATTTGAGAGTGTGTTCGGGGAGCACGCTTTCGAGCTATGTAGCGCCAAGAGCCATATAACGCAAACGAGGAATAGTACTAGATAGCGCCAAATGGCGCAAATAGCGTGCTCCCCGAACACACCCTGAGCTTACCAGTCACCAACATAAAAAACTGATATTATTTTTAGTAACTTTGCCTTCATTGCCAACATAAATTTATTTATTTTTGTTCAAAAGGAAAGCTGGGAAAACAAAAGAATTTTCGGTAACCATGGTTCTGTTGAATCTAAAATCTCTCTCTTGTTTTTTGTTCCTGAAAGCGAAAGGAGGGTAAGAAACTTGTCCTGATAAAATTAAAATTTTTATAAGTAAAATTAAACAATTAACGCATAATAATGCAAGATAAATACTTAAAACGATAAAGTGTGATATAAAAGTGTATTTCCATAAGAAATTTAACACACCTGACAAGAAATTGGGGCCAAAGTGTATTGGCATCCAATACCAACAGTTCCAGGAGAGCAAGCAAGTTATTTAAGCCTTAAGGAACATATTCCTGTCCATTTGAAGGTGACAGCAGTTGTAAGGATTCTACATTTGAGGTATTTGGGGCCAATTTTGCTCCAACACATATTTAGCAAGAATTAAGTACCAGGACTCCACAACATCCACGTATGGACCAAATTCTGAACATTTTTAAGGTGATGTCAATTATTATTGTTCTATTTTAATGTTAGACATTTTCGATAAACTCTAGAATTTCAACAATTATTATTGCTCTATTTCAATGTTTAACATTTTCGATGAGCTGTAGAATTTCATACTAATTTTTTGTTTTATCACTAATTCATTTGTACAAGATCCATATTTATTGTCAAAATTTATTCGTATTATAAAGGTTTTATTTAAATTAGCACGTGCTACAACTTTGATGTAGTTTGTTCTTGGAAGAGAAAACAGGATATTCAGGAATTTTCACATCCATACATTTCAATTAAAGAATACGGTTTTATAACTAAGAACACACTATATATTTATTTAAGGTACATTCCATAGGAATAAAAGTATAAATTGTACTCACCTGTAACACCAATTCATTTTGGAATCTTTCTAATACATTTTCTTTTAGAGACATTGAACAATAAATATCTCTTTTGAATTTCTGTTTATTTCAAACATAAATTAATCTGGAAATTTATTTAACGAGAACGATCACTTCTTAATTTACTTCAATCAGCTGTAACGTCTCAGAACTTTAACCTCACAAAACACAGAATTTGACTAGAGGGAATAATCGCAGAACTTGAACCTACACCAGTAACCTGAGCGGGTGACGTCATACAGTGACCGGAGGAACTACTTAAGTATCTTTTTCGTTATTTGTTTTTAATCATAAAAATTTTTAAGAGTCTCATTGCTTTGAGCAGCTTGGTTTAATTTAATTTCATTGGCGTCATATTTTTTTTTTAAGAAAATATTGTGGGAGATCATATTGTTGTCGTAGGCGTACCGCTATAGGCAACACGTTTCACACAAATACTTTAAGAAAATATAATTATATAGATTTAACAAAAATTTAACCCCACAATATATTGTAAAGGTCAGCATGATATAGTTTTTTCTCAAAGTAAGGATTAGTATAATAAATTTAATAATTTTGCATACAGAAAGTGTTATATATAGGTATTGTAATAAAAATGCTATTAGACCATGAGTTGATTTCATAGTTTTAATTCATAAATAAAGGAAATATATTAAATGCGCTGTTGCCTCTTTTTAAAATACAAACAGAACGCTGTAAAAATTAAATATCCCAATTTAGTTATCAATTTTTTTAAAGAAAATATGTAAATTAAGAGCTAAAAATTTGGAAATAAGGTTATTTTGGTACCTTCTTTTCATAACAGTAATTACTTTATTAATATTCAAGGAGACTTCCCCATTATAAGCAGCTAATTTTTGTGTTATATTTTTGTATGGTTACATAATGTATGTGTTAATAAATTTATTATGTAGAATTAAATGTTAGGGTGCAAGGTATTTATATAATTAAACATAATATTATATCTAATTGTTGTGAAAGTGAAAGCTTTGTTTAATGTAGATACTATCGGCTTCAGAATAGCATATACATTTTCAAACTCAAATGGCTTGCATTGAGTTTATTTTAAGGATGGCCTATTTATTGTGTATAACCAATCACGGTTTTAATAATAAGAAATTTGAAATCAGTCAAACAGTTGTCCACGCCCACATCTTTAATATTACACAGAGAGGGATGATATTGAGGGAAGATTGGAGCATAAGGTATTCTATTGACAAATTGCCTGTGTATTATACAGTACGGTTTTATTTGTTTTTTATTGCAACCTCTTTACTGATTCCTTTTTTGTGATAGCGTTGGCTATTTACACGGATTTTGAATTTTGTTTAGTGATTTTTTATTACGACGAACGTTGGATTTACAATTTTGTTTTTTGATTGTGACTTTTTACTGGATTTTCTTATTCTACGACATTGTCACGGATTTTGGTTTTCTATTTAACTATTGTGATATTTTAATTTTAAGATATCAAATAAAATATTAAGATTTAGACTTGCGCTTTTCACTAATTTCTTTATTTTTTATCCTCTTTTCACCTAAATAAATAAGTATATCTCTTTCGCGGAGATAATCACAATATTATGTTTTTGAGTGTTCGTTGCACCCCGTAGCGGTCTTTCAAACTTTCAAACTTGACAAATATTTCCAGCAATTTTGCATGATCGATTTTGCTATACATTTTTTTGTTTATGTTGTGATAAACTACCTCGCAGAGCTTAGTGGGACACCCGGCGGGCGAATACTCGACGCATTTTACCCCAACTACCTGCTAGAAAGAAAAAGTTTCATAATCCAACATGAATATTCGACACAGAATGTATTTCTCTAATCCCTTTATTGCCAATAAAATCTGCCCCTTCCAATTTAATATTTTTATACTTAACAGGTAAATTTCTTACACTTAGGTATAATTTTCTCATCAGTTTTGTTAATAATTGTGAGTTTTAATGTTGTTTTGTTAAAATGAGTATAAGTAAAAGTGTAATAGATTTTCTATTATTAGAAAAATATACATTTTCTAAAAGTAGTAGATTAGGTTAGGTTAGGTTAGGTTAGGTTTGGTTAGGTTAGGTTAGGTTAGGTTTGGTTAGGTTTGGTTAGGTTAGATACTTATATAAAAATAAATAGTCTTAAACAGCAAAAATTAAGGACAACAATTTAAAAAATAAAATTGTGTTTCTAGAGCGAACGATTGAAAGTCTAAATTTAAATCAAATAACAAGACTTGCTTTTGTAAAATTAGTGTTATAGTAATCAGTTTTCAAAGATAATTTTATTTTATTACCTACTTACCTTTCTGTAAGTACCTAAATTCTTGCGTCGAAAATTCATGTAATAAAAACATAAAATTTCTAACCGTGCGTCGAAAGTTCCTGACCCAAAAATTTACCTGTTTTCTTGCGTCGAGAATTCATACGCCCGGGACACCCTCTATATAAAATTTTATAACAATTAGTTTATTCCTTTATTTTTAATGATTTTTTAAAACCCTTAAACACCCCCTTAACATTAGCCAATAATTAATAATAATAAAAAACTCTTCGTTTTAACAAAACTTCCACTATTTATTTAAAAAACCGCTTTTTTAAACTCAAGTTTTTTAAATAAATGGTGGAAGTTTTGTTAAAACGAAGAGTTTTTTATTATTCTTAATAAGATGGACTTCCGAAAAGTAAGGGTTAGTACAATCAATTTAAATAAGCCAATAAGTTTAATATATTAAAAAATAAAAAGCATTGATCTTATAATTTTTTTTGCAATTTTTGTTTAAATCTGATATCTACCTATTTCCTTTTTTAAAAACAATTATTTCGGAACAATACCACAGAACTGGTTATGCCACCACCTCTTCCAAGGGTTTTTCTTATTATTATTTTTTATTCCTTTGTGAAGTAAGTAATTGTAGGCGTTTTAAAAATTGCCGCTCCTATCTTGTTGAAGCAGGGTGTTTTTATAACTTCGGTAGGTAAAGGAAATTCACATTTAACATGTATATGCTATTCTAAAGCCGAGTAAGGATTAGTACAATAAATTTAATTTGCAATTGTTAACTTTTATTTATTCTGTTTTACAATAATTGTAGTGGATCACTCTGTAAATGCTTGAACTTAGATAACTTGGAAAAGCCCAATAGGGGTCACATTCTTATTAGTGATTATATATTTATATATACTACCTAACTGTACGCAAAACCAGTCAGTCTGTTTTATATTTACTAAGGTCAAGTTCAATTAGTCGTTATTTATTTTCGCACTAAAAGACCACCCGTTTACTTATTTATGTCCATAATATTATACTTTTATTTTAATTACTTATACAGTTTTGTTATAATCCATATATTATAACTGTTTTACCAAGTTTATGTGTAGGTATTCTTGTTTTTGGGGGACAAAACCAAAGTTCAATGGGAATATTCATTTAATAGTGCAGTGTCACTGGATTGTGGATTTTTCCTTTGAGGTTGACGGCGAGTGTCAAATTTCTTATCGATTTTATCATCTAATTTTGTAGAATTTTATGTTGACGTTTTTATTTACAATTAGAAAGTGACTGAAGAGAGTCCAGAAACCCATTAAACACGTACAACCACAAAAATATCAAACATCGGGGTAAAAATAAACTCACATGTGATACATTTATTGCCTTCAGTTAGCTGTTTGGACTCATTCTTATGTTTGCTTCAATTCCTCTCACTCTCTAAGCTCTATCTAGTGACTATAACTAAATTATTGTAGAACATATTATGGCAATGATGCTCTGCAATGTTAAGCTGGAACGCTCATTTGGAGAAAATTTCCAACAAAGCAAAACTGTCCCTTTGGACTCTTTGTTTTGTTACCTATGCTTTGGACATGTAGAATATGGGGTAAGTCGTGAGGGTGAAAGCCAAACAAACTTTTCTAAATCTGACAGTAATAAGGCCTATGGTGCATATGGTGCAATGGTATGGTGGTCGTAAAATCAGTGAAATTTGAGGTTTTATCTAGTGCAAGTTTGATTTTCTAGGGGGGGGCGGCTGCCCCTAACCTAACCTACCTAATAACTCGAAGCTATATATCAAGAGCATAAGGGGAACAATGTGTATTTATTTTATTTTTACACTATAGAGGATATACTTTTTAAACAAGGTTATTTTTTATATGAAATTTCAAGGTTGTTACCGTGCCTAATGTGAATCTTCCTTTAATTATTCAAGTAACTTTTACTTAACATGTGCCTCATGGTTTATACTATAAAATCATTCGATTAATTGGGCACGTATGCAGAACATTTTTTATTATTATAGTTTATGGCGATTTTATCAAATAAACGATAAATGATTTTAAATCCAGTTCGTAATACTTTTCATATTCATTCTTTGATTTTTGTGGTAGTAAATTTTCCAGTATAATTTTTACACTCTTTGTAATTTCTGGTGTATTTTCACACTCTAATTCCGATCTTGTTTCCAGAATCTGAAGGATTTATGATGGCTATTCAGGATGAGGTTATAAATACTAACAACTGCAAAACATTGGGACAAAACTGTTATATCGGACATGTGTAGACGTCGGAAACGATACAACACATAACATCTGGATGTTCAACTATAGCCGACAAATAGAAGACACAGAACTCCCCAGAACTCTTGAAAACAGTCTTAAGAAACTTAGTCTTCATAAAAACACTTGTATTGATTTGCAAAAAGCAGCAATTTTAAATACATGTCACACTGTTCGTAAATTCTTAAATATGTAATTTTTGAGCCTAATCCCATTTGCTTTTACGCTCGGGATAGTAAGTGCATAAGTCTATTGCTAAAAAATAATAATAATATAATGTATTTTTATAACAACCTCAACCCACCCAATTGAAACTGCCCCTCCCTAGAGAAAAAGATAGTTACGCACTTTTACTATTGTATATAATGTTGGTATAAAAATAACTTTTTAATATTACGTCTGACAAAAAACGAAGTATATTTTTTTTCTCCAGAAAATCTTAGAGGTACTAAGTGTCAAAAAAGGAATACGTTTCCACCAGGATATTATAGTTCGTTTATTTGCAGTTTGCAGCTAAGAAAAGTCGTTAAATCGTAAAATGTTGTAAACAAGACCCTAAATCAGTAGCGCACTTACTTATTTATACCTAAAAAAAATTTCTTTTAATTATTATATTTAAATCTTCTTAGGTAAGCGATAAGTAGTCATAATACGATATTTAAAATATTTAGTTTTTCGATTTTAACTAGAATAATTGTGGTCGTTAGAAGTGTTAAGGGATTAAGGTAACCCTATGTGTATAATTGCAAAAACAGGTACGTTATTAGTATATAAATTGAGGATTTGTTTATATCCTAATACATAAGAATATAGGTACTCGTTAGTGTTGGTGGTTTATATTGTGATCTATATTTTTATTATTTTACTCCAAGAACATTTTCGGTAGTGAAAATGGTGTCAAGTTCGAGTTTTGTTCCAGTACAAGTGGCTCATTTAAAACAAAGTGCGGTTTCTCAAAGAGAAAAAACTATTGTTTTAAATGTTCATGATGCACTAATATATCAAGATGCTTCAGCAACTGCATGTTCGTGATGTGGTGACTAGGTGCTCCAATACGACCGGTGTCCGGTGTTAGAGAACGAAGTAGGTATCTATCAATTTCTAAGTGAGAGAAAACAGGGAAATGTTAGTGAACCAAAAAGCACGTAAGAAAAAAGTGCATTATGGTCGATAACTTTAATAGAGATATCATTAGTGTTAGTGAACGAAGTATCTATCTAGTTTTAAGTGAGAGAAAACAGGGAAAGAAGTATTAAAAAGTTTCGGAGCGAGCAAGGAAGAACAATCTTTTTTTTAAGGGATATTCAACAGGATTAAATGCTCCTCGAGGAAAAGGTCGCAGACTAATAATGGCACACTTTGGCAGTGAACATGGTTTTGTAGAAAATGGGCTATTAGACTTTGTATCAAAGTCAACCAAAGATTACCACGAGAAGATTATTTTTCCCAGCTATTGGACTTTTTGCCAAGTGCTGCAGTGGTTGTCTTAGATAACACCAGTTATCATTCAAAACTGGTAAAAAAGTTACCTACGACGTCATGGAAAAAAGAAGATATTAAAGAGTGGCTCCAGAGCAAGAATATTTCTTTTGACGACACCATGCTGAATACGGAATTACTGCAAATTGCAAAGCGCCACAAATTACAATATAAAAGTTATGTAATTGACGAAATGGTGAAGGAAAAAGGAATAACTGTAGTACGTTCGCCACCTTATCACTGTCAATTAAACCCTATAGAATTAATATGGGCACAGGTAAAAGGTGAGGTGGCAAGAAACAATACAACTTTTAAATTGAATGACGTTAGACAACTTTTGATAAATTCTTTTGGAAACGTAACACGGGAAAATTGGACCAATGCCATAAACCATGTGAAGAAGGAAGAAGAACGATTGTGGAGTGTTAATATCAATATTGAAAAACTGTTCGAACCCATTGTAACTCCTATCGGACTAGGCAACGAATCTGGACTCATCGTCGGATGAATACGACGAAATGGAAGCCGACAATTAAAGGAGAAAGTGCTTTTTGCATTAATTTATATTTAATTCTTACTTTTTAATATGTAGCATATTTTTATTGTACTTTTAATTTTTATTTTAATTTGAATTATGCTTTTAAAAAACTTCGGTTCTACGGTCATGGGATCTATTCAGCTACCTGTTGTGACAATATTATCTAGGGTTTCTATAAAACTATAAAAACAAATATAGTATAATAAGATAGAATAAGGTTATCCTGGTAGATGGGATCCTGCATTGCGGAGAGGTTTTTGTTTTTCCCGAACGGATATATAATAATCTCCAATACATTTAATTTGGTTTTGTTTTGTTGTTTTTTATCGTTTTACGTTAAATATCTGGGTAGGTATCTACCCAATTATAACTGAAATACAATTGTTTTTCGATTCATTTTTTATTGATTTTATTATTATTTAGAATTGATTTTTTTTCATAAAAGAAACAGAGTACCTGCTAGATAATTTTTATTTCCATATCTACTTACCAATAAAGTTACATTAATTGATTTAATTTTAATATTGTAAAATATAGTCATTTACGTAACAAATTCCGAAAGTGATATTTTACGGGATGAGTAGGAAGTTTCGCCTACGGCTAGTCCTGGAATCCTGCGAGTCCCGTAAAATATCACTTTCGGATCGTGTTACGTACAACATTTTATGTGTGGCAGTTAATTTTTGTTAAAAGGGATTAGACAAATACATTTGCTTATTATAAATTTTTGATTATAAATTAATTGCTCTTAGAAATGATTTACTTATGAATATTAATTACACAATTACTTATATTTATATTATTAGGGATATTTACAGAAATGGCAGTATTGAAATTAGTATTATTAGATGTGTCAGTATTTGTACTAGTTTTCAGAATATTCATTTCGTTGTGACTCTTTTCGATTTGTGATTCTATTTGAATCTTATTTCTCAAAGAATTTTCTACGTAGGGGACACCGGGGTCTAAAGTAACAATTTTCACATTTGTGCTCCCTGTGCAGTACTAATTGAATTTAGAATAAAACTTTTCACACAAGCAGGTAGCACGTATATTTGTCTATATTTACAGCAATGCTTTTTTGGTTGTTAATGTTTATTTAGAAGTTATTGATTTTTCTTGGAGACGTTGCAACTGTTACTTTTGACCCCGCTATCAGGGTCGGTTGTAACAGGTAGTGGGGTCGAAAGTAACAGTATAATTTACTTATTCAATTTAGGTCAAATAATAAAACAATCACGAAACTAATACTTTATTATTAAAAAATATTAAAAAAAACATGTAAGAAAGTAGCGGCATAATACGTACATACAATATAACTTATTTAACCATAATAAAAATTCAGAAACGTAAGACAATTGTTGTTAAAAACACAAAAACAAAACTAAATAATTATTATTAAAGAAAACACAAACAAATACTTAACACAATTTGAAATTTACATGTATTAACATAAAAATTCAGAAAAATAAGGCACCTTTTGGAAAATCAACAATGCAAAATAAAAATTAGTCACTCTCGCAATTATGACACATATAATTAAATTCCCCTGGGGTACATTCTACATGTGCCCAACCCTTGCAACTGATGCATCGGATCCATTTTTCTCCTGGTTTACTGTTGGAGTATGCCTCAAGGCATACCAAATAAAAGCAATCATCTTCATCACTAGACCAAGTTTCTTGCTGTGTCTTTGCTGCGGATTTCTTTGTTGCTGCTTTCTTGTTTGGCTTCGTTTCTCTTTCTGCCAATTTTCTTTTAGCACTTTGTCTCTTGTCTCGATAGCCAGCTTTTCTGGGGTATCTGTTAAGATGGCAGACCTCCTCTTTTTTCTACCTTTATTTGTATCCAGCCTAGGACCTGCCTTTGGGAAAGGACGAATCATTACAGGGGAAAATTGTTGCAAACCACTAGGGCCTGGCATGTCCGACTGGTTTATTGTTTCTTTATGAGCAGATTCCGTACCTTTGGGATCTGTGGACCCGCGTTTCTGGGATGTGATAAAATCGGCTAAAGATATTTTACCAGGATTGTCTAAACTGTTTCCTGAGATTATTTCATTTGTTGAAGCTGACTCCTCATTAGTTACAGCTGGTGTAGTGGAGGGGAGAGCCGTTTCTGAACTGCTTTCAGCTACAGTGGCTGATTCATTAAGCACAGCGGAATTATCTAATACAGGAATTGGTCGGTCAGTAACCTGAGATGGTGCAAAATCAACCTCACTGAAGATATTTCGATTGAAAGGGTCGATCGGGGGTCCAAAGTAACTGTTACTTTCGACCCCAAGATTTTTGTTACTTTCAACCCCAACCATGTGTTTTGTACTTTAGTCACATTTTTTGTTTAAACCATGAAGGCTAGGCTGAATCTGAATGTTAATATTAATAATAGAGCCTTCAAAGTCGAAAATGCCACTTCGATGTTGTTTCTAACTTGAAAATTAAACTATATTTACACAAAAACAAAATAAAATAAAAAACTTACATGAGCACTTTAAATTTAAAAACGCACAATAATTTTAGACACAGCATGCATGACTTCTAGCGAGCTATTGCAGCGTATTCTCCGTCCGATGCGCGATTCAATTTTCTTGGCGCGGTCGTTGTAAAATGGATTGGCGCGGAGAGGGAGGCGTTGTTACTTTGGACCCGTGTTACTTTAGACCCCGGTGTCCCCTATCCTTCTGCTACACTGGTTGATTTCCAGTGTGTGGTATATTTTCCGTTTTTGTAATATACAAATAATCTACGATGTGGTTTGTTTGATGGACGTAATGACAAATATTTTCTGTATAGAGAAATATTATTTTCTCCAATGACGACAAAGGTTCTTTCCATATTCGTTTTGGAATTGGGAATTTTAATAACTAACATGTTAATATTGTCTTCTACTATTTCATCCAAACTCATTTTACACAACTCCTCCCGACGACAAGCACCTGCCAAACCAAGGATCAATGCAACCTAAAATATGTACCTATAAAAATTACTAAAAAAGAGGTATTACTTTTAATTACATTACCTTTGTTACTAGGTAGTTATTATCTTCAGCTTCTGACAAGAATTTTTCCATTTCTTCTTTATTCAATACTTTGGAGTTTTTTGGTTTGTAACCAACGAATTTTCTTTTAAGAAATGCAATAACTTTGGGATATCGGCTTATATCTATTTTATTTTTAATGTTAATTGTGGACTTGAGCATTGAGTAATTACTCCATAGGCTCGAGGGCTTTAAGATTTTTCCATGAAATATGCAAGAATAACTTCTTCATTTATAGTATACACTTTTTTTATCACTGCACCATTCTTGAAATAAATTGTAGACCAATTCATATACCTCTCTCTTGACTTTGTCGGCAATAATTCATAAATAGCTGTTTTAGCAGCTTCACTAATCTCATGTGGAATCAATTCGACTTCACTTTCACTATTTCCATTTTTTTGAAATACAAAAGCGAAAACTTTCTCAACAAGCGCTGAAGCGCTGTAATAATAAAAATACAAGTTGTTATTGTTGCCAAGGCCGCCTACTGTAAAGAATAGCAATATTCTACCCGAATACTAACTATTTCAATTAAGAAGAGTCGATAGAAGTCACAAAATATGAACTATTTATTAATATTTTGTGATAGAAGTGATCGGACTGTTCAATAAATTAGATGGAAAACTCTTGACTTTACTCAAAACTTTAATTACCAAAATCAAATCAGAATAATTTTTTATTTTATAATGTCAACGTCAAAATTATATCAAAACTACCCACTATGACACAAATTGCAAAAAAATAAATAAACATAAATAAATGAAAAACCATTGACCAATAGTCATAGATTTTTTCTCAAAAATAATTTATTTCTGCTGAATACTGCTTTCTTAAAACAAGAAAATAGTTTCAATACTAGAACACCGAACAAGTTAAATATAGGGACAAGATATTATTTTTGTAGGGCCCATTAGTTTTTGTATTAAGTCCGTTAATACCTGAAGAGCTGAACACGCAACAGAAGAACTGTTAACTACGTAAAACCAAATTGGCTAATAAAAAAAATAATTCTATTTCTTTTATATAGGCAATTTTAGTTATCATTTAATAAAAAAAAATTTTAATTGGTTTTTACAATATTAATTAGATTTAAATATTATTTATAGTTGTAGATATATATTTTGACAGTAATTTTATGTCACATTTCAGTTTGTTTTCGTATTTTTGCCAAATCAAATATCTTTATTGAAATAGGTAACCCTAATATACAAACAATTCTTTTTACAAATTATAAAGAACAACAATAAAATAAAATAAACTAATTACATCTGAAAGTATCACAAATAATATTAGAACTATTAAATTTACACTGAAAAACACAGATATTTTAGTTGTGAATATATTTAAGTATTTCCTTTTTAAAAATCCTTAGTGACGATTTAGATTTAATACTATTTGGTAATTTGTTATAATGATCGAAGCATTTAAAAAATAAGGAATTCATGGACGTTCTTTTATTTGTTCTAACTATATGCAAGTTATTGTTATTTCTGGTGCAATAGTTGTGAATGTCATTATTAAAATTTATGTATTCCTGAAAGTAAGGTGGTGCTAAATTATTTAATATTTTATGTACAAATACCATTGTCAAATAGTATATTCTTTGGTACACTGATTTCCATTTTAGAGATGTAAGCATATTTGTTATAGAAGTATATTTACTACATTTTAAGATTATCCTCATACCCCGATTCTGTAGCTTCTGTAACTGAGCAGTCTGATTTAGGTTAAGCAGGAACATAACAGAAGAACAATAATCGAAGTGAGGTTGAATAATTGAACGATAAACAGTGATTTTAGTTTCAGTGGACAGATTTTTTGAGATTCTTGCAAAAAAGTAAAGCTTTTTTGATATTTTTTTCAAAACATAATTAAAATGATCACCAAATAATAACAAATTATCAAGTTGGAAGCCAAGATATTTAATTGATGTTACAATTTCAATTTTTTCATTATTAATTGTAATATTAATCTCATTTAAATCTATATTATTATATTTATATTTGCTAGTTATTATCATAGCTTTTGTTTTTAAAACATTTAGTTTGAGTTTATTATATATTAAATAGTTACTGACAGAGTTCAGAGCCCTATTCATTCTTTGAACAGCATTTTCTAAGTTATTATCAAAACAAGCGATTTCAGAGTCATCTGCAAACAAATTAACAAAATCACAATCAACAAAGAGGTTTAAATCATTTATATATAAAATAAACAAAAGTGGTCCCAGAACGCTGCCTTGGGGTACACCAATGTTAATAAATTTTTCGGTAGATATATTATTATTAATTTTTACTCTTTGTTTTCTTCCGAATAAATAATCAACAAACCAATTCAAAACGCAACCATCAATGCCATATCTAGTAAGTTTATTTAAGAGTATATTTCGATCAATTGTTTCAAAAGCTCTCTTTAAATCCAGAAAAACCGCTACTACATAATTATCATTGTCCACCTCTGTTTTAAATTCACATAAAGAAAGTTGCAAAGCTGCTTCACAAGAGTATTTTTTGCGGAATCCGGATTGGTTGCTAAATAAAATATAATTATTCTCAATATGTTCTAGAGTTTGTTCATACACAACCAATTCAAGCACTTTTTCGATAGGTGGTAACGTATTTATAGGTCGAAACTGAGAAGCATCTATAGTATTAGTAACCTTAGGAATAGGAACTATTGTACTTACTTTTAATGCATGTGGTACCGTTGCAGTCCGAAGAGAAGTATTAACGAGATTTAAAATAATATGACCACAAGTTTTAAATACTTCTTTCAATATTTTGGCATTAAGGATTTCATCGTCGAAACTAAAAATTTATCGATAAAATTTTAAGGACTCGTGGTATTACCTTTAATAAAACCACCAGTCGTTTTACCAGTGTTGATAAAATCATGTACTGTCAAAAGTTCAATAATAATATTGAAAAATTAAACAGCGAAAATAGTGAGAATTAGTGAAAAGATAACGATAAATTATTAAATAAAGTGGTTTTTGTACAGAATGGTTCAAAAAATAATCTTCTCAAATACAATTCGTCCTGTACAATTTTACTAGATAAATTTTTATTTTCAAGGCTTAAACTTTTTTATTTTAGGCAAAACTAATCAATATATGTTATCTCTGCTAATCAATTAAACTGAATAAAATAAAATCACTCGTCCTACAGACTCGTGATTTTATCACATTTCAGTTTGTTTTCGTATTTTTGCCAAATAAAAAAGTTTTCGTCAAAACGAAAAATTTATCCATGAAATTTTAAGGACTCGTGGTATTACCTTTGAAAAAAAAATAAAGTAATTTTACTGGGATTCTAGAACATTGAAAGTAATTGATGTTTAGTATCGTTAGTAGGTGACCTATTAGTGGAACTTAACACAAATTGAAACTAACAAACTATTTTTACATTTAAACACATCTTAATGTGTCATTATAATTTTTAATTTCCTTATTTTCTCATTGACTTCAATTAACTCAATTTTCTTGTAGAAATGGAAAAAATATTGTTAAAGGTCACAACACATTCGTTTATATAATGATGAATCAACAGAAATATTATATAACTGCGCATTTATCTCCCAAGAAGTAATGTCTTCGATTTGACGTTTCGATAGAAAAAAATGTAAAAGCTCGTAGAGTTTCAAAAATAATTATTCAACCTAAAGAGATTTTAAACGCTGAATTAATAATAATAATTCCATGCTTTTTTATGAAAATTAAATTCAAAATTAATACTAAAATTAACCAGGTTACTAGTACCTAGTAGGGTGAGAAACCAATTAGGTACCGTCAACGGGGTGACTGCCCAATTTTGAAATTTATATTTAGTTTTTATCACTAAGGAATCATTTTTTAATTAAATTAAAATTTCCCTATATATGGGTTAGGTTTGTGCCAACATAATTAAGAGAAATTCGTTTAAAAATTGTTAATCGCTAATTATTATACAAATTAAAATGTAGGTAGGCAAAGTTATCTATTGAAAAGGGGTGACTTTGCCCGATGATTCCATTTCAATGGTTTGGCAAAGTGTGCGGGTTTTAATGTGAAATTGGCATACCTTAAAAGTGTTTAAAGAGATTCAGAAAATCTTGTCCAAGTAGTAAATGAAGAAGCTTAACATTTTAATATTTATTGAAAAAAATGGCGAAACAAAACAAACATTTTTATAAAAAAAAATCAAAATTATTCCACTGGGTTTATATTATAGTTTATAAACAAAATATGAAGATAAACTGTTTCCAAACGATATAGGTATGACCACGTCGAGTACTTATTGGATCTGGTAAAACTGCAACTATACTTGTTCAAAAAAAATATCGCTTATATCAGGATTTTCAGGAAACACAAAACTATTTTTGTCTTTTGGTTTGAGACAAGATACTTCATATTCTTTGCCATTTTCATATATATCTTTAAAACTTTGGCGATATACTGTTTTCTACTAGATTTTCCCTGAATTGGAAATTCAATTATAATAAATGAATCCTCTGTTATATCTGTTGGTCGCGGCTGATTATTAATTTCTTCGTCCTCAGAAGTATCATGAAGAGATATTTCACCAGAATCAATGTCTCCCTCACTTCATTTAATAGAAGCTCTCCGTTTTGCAGCCCACTAGATCCTGGTTGATCTTCAGCAGCAACCGAAGTTTCAGTGATTTCTGTTGAATTCAAGTCTCCTAATGAGACGGATTTTCCGGCTGGAAGAGTTACCTTTTTTCTTCTCTTTTTTTCAGTGCTATCTTCTCCTTTTCTACAGGCCTGTAGATAACTTAAAAGTGTGTTGCTTACAATAACAGATGCTTCTTCTGGAGGGGGAATGGAAACTGAAGGTATTTTCTTTAAGACTTTTTCTCGATTTACTGACACTATTCCACAAGTCCTAAATCCAGAAATAATATTACCGGTTGCATTTGTCGAAATTTCTTCCAAAAGTTTTCTCATCAATCTAGGAAACAAAGATTTGTCTAGAGAAGCACTCTTGGGATTACGCTGCTTGTAATCTGTTAAAATTTTGCGCCACATTCTCTTCACAGGTCCAAAAAATGCAACATCTAATGAATGGCATAAATGAGTGGCATTCGCTGATAACAAAACAAATTTTATATCAAGTTCTTCACATATTTTGATAATATTGGAACTTACATGAGAACTTAAATTATCTCCTATCACACATTTTGCTCCATCTAATTTCTTTGCCCATGAAACCACAACGCTTTGAGAAACCATTCTTCAAAGTTAGCCGCATCAAACCATCCAGATGTTGTCCTTCCGTACCTTATGTTACGTGGACCACCTTCGATTCAAGAGGTCCACAAATGCGCAGCTTTATATACCACATAACAGGGTAAAGTCGTTCCATCAGCCGTCACAGCAAACATTATGGTTAGGTTAGGTTCCCATATAGCACACGACGTACTGGGGACGTACATATTAGGTCCGATTTGGGTATTTACGTCCCCGGACCAGAGGGGACGTTCTGAGTACGTACATATCTGGACTTACTTGGTACGTCCGCAAATGGACGTTTTCAGTACGTACATATTGGGTCCATTTCAGATATTTATTCCTAAAGCCAATCGGATACGTTCTGAGTACGTACATTTCTGGACGTACCTAGTTCGTACTAAAATGTACGTACCTAGTACGTACGTTTCTGGACGTATTCAGTACGCACCTAAATAGACGTAGTTATTACAATGATTTCAATGTTTGTAAACATGTTTGTTACAGAAAAAGTGTAAATACTAAACAGTACAAAAAAAAAACCAATCCTAACCGTGTTAATCAGCAGACCTAACTGTTTAGCTAGAGAAAAAGCGCCTATAATGTTTTTAAATTACGCGCCAAAGTTTGGGTTGGGTTTTGACAATATGTTATTCTAACCTATATTCTATGAGTGTGTGTGTGATATGTAAAAGGAGGAATATTTGCTTTGGCACTAAAATAATACATACCTACACAGACAATACAGATTACCATACCATATTTGTGACTGATAGTGAACTGTTAATAGTGAAATTGTAGAAGGTAAGCTATCTTTTAATATTATAATGAATCGATCAAATATAAGTAAACATCTAAAGTATGCCCGGCAAAGAGTTCCATTATTCGAGCGATTGCTAGTAGTTGATGGTTCACATAATAGTGACAGGGATAGCGTTGATGGATTTAATAGATAGTTAATAGATGCTATTTGATTAAAGATGCTGCTGATGAAGGAAAGTCGTCTGGTTCGTTCAGAGAGACAGAACTAGCTCTCAAATCATGGCTAAAGAGGGCGAAGGAAAGGTCCATGAAACAAGCATTAAAGCTTTTATTTTATTTAATTGAAGATCAAGGAAGTATTATTTAGGTATTTTTTAACAGAATTCTTTATTACTTTTGATTTTATGATTTTTATTTTATTTTGTTATTACCTATTACCTAGTTTTATTTTAAATTTTATAAATCATTGTGAAATAAAAATGGTTATTAAAAATTGTTTTATTTACCTAATTAAAATATTGAGATTATTTTTCACCTATTTCCTGGATACGTCCCAGAACTGTCCACAGTTTGAGCCAAAAGAGTACGTACCAAGGACGTCCATTTGCGAAAAATTTGGACGTACCAGGTACGTCCCAGATTTGTCCACATTAGGCACAGTTTGGACCAAAAGTGTACGTACCTGGGACGTCCATTTACGCGGAATCAGGACGTACCCGGTACGTCCATAGGACGTACACTGTCCCTAATCCGTACGTCCCCAGGACGAACGATACGTCCGTTTCGTACGTCCCCAGTACATCCGTAGGTCGTACATGTGCTATATGGGTTACCACTTCATGGGCAAAGTCACCATTCCATGGGCAATGTCACCCCATTTTAATTAGTAAATAAGAGGGTGGCTTGACCATTTACAAATAACAGCATGCCTTAACATAACAGGAGGCATAAGAACTACACCAACTAGAGCGATGGAGGTGATCCTCGGTCTCACCCCACTTGATATATATATATCAAGGGGGTGGTTTTGATGACCATGCTACGGCTCCGCTCTACCGGTACACAACTCGAAGTAGAATCTGGTGAGTCGAGGTGGGGTTTGTGGCGCGAAGCTATAAACGAGCTTCCAATGCTACAAGCAAACACAGAATCGATTTCACCAAGATATGCCTTTCACAGGCCCTACAAGATAATCATTAATGACAACGCTCAAAATGCATTGGCGACAGGTACTATATGTATCTTTACCGATGGATCTAAGTCAAAAGAAGGTTCAGGATGTGGAATTTACTCCAGATCCCTAAACCTAAATATAAAATGGGCAATGGGTTGTAATGCAAGTATAGCTCAGACAGAGCTAACTGCCGTCTCCATAGCCGCAAAAGAGATTACCAAAAGAGAAATCACTGGCAAAAACATCCGTATCCTTACGGACAGCAGACAAGTACTATTAGCCCTGAATAGGCCACGGATCACATCAGGTCTAGAGTATTAGAATGTCACATGGCCCTTATGGAAGCCTGCAACAATAATGTGGTTACTCTAGGCTGGATAAAAGGTCATGGAATTTCAAAAGGCAACCGCATAGCTGACTCGTTGGCTAGAAAAGCTGCCTCCCAAAGGTTCTTGGGACCCGGTAGTCTTGTCAGCTTGCCGGCATCAGCGGTGGTTGACCTAGTAAAGGAACGGTCCCTTGACAAATTCAGGGGAAGATGGGACGAAGAAAAAGGTTGCATACTATCCAAGGAACTTCTGAAGTATCCGAATAGCGGAGCAGCCAAGAAATACGTGGCCATGACCAGAAAGGACCTGCGGTTGGTCACAGGTATACTTACTGGCCATTGTCATTTACGAAAACATCTGAACAGGTTGGGTTTATCTGACAGCCCACTATGTAGAGGATGTATGAACAAGAGGATGAGACAGTTGAGCACGTCCTTTGTGATTGTCCGGCACTCACTCAAATAAGACTTTCTGTATTCGGCGAGAACTGGCTAACACATGCCAACTTGTGGGAGCTGCCTACAGGCGACGTTATCACCTACATTAAACAGGTAGGATGGTTGACGAGCCTTTAGGTTAGGCTCAATCTCAGAAGGAAGCACAATGGGCCAAATGTGGCCTAAGTGCAGTGGGGCGACCCACCCTTCCAGTATTACAGATACCCACCTAAATATTTTTTAACTTTTAATACTTTTTTAATTCATTTATATACCGTGATGTCAAGTGTTATTTGGTAGATTATCTATTTAAAATATTTACCTGATTTAAGAAGCCTTCATCGATTTTATGTAGTAAGAAGTTTGAAATCGCAAAAACCGGTAAATTATTTCGAATCGCTATGGCTCACTGTAAGACGATAACTCGCCTAACTGATACAATAGCAGGTACTCTCACGAATAGAACCGTTCCCCACCAACTCATTTAGCAGAGTAGAAAGCTCGGTAAATTCAGATAAGCAACCAATATTTCTTTGTTCAACTTTTTAGGCGTGTCCATGGCAAAGTCACCCCGGGAGGCAAAGTCACCCCGTTTGACGGTACTACTCGGGTACGATCAATCGCGTCTTAAGAGCGTTCTTTCGCTGCAAAAAGGATCGGAATTGCATCGCTCTTACACTTTTTAAGCAAAGCGGTGTTACTGATTCACTCTACGACATAATTATATTTGTCTAATATAAATTTCTAATATACGCTAAATGGCTTCCCATTGAGACGTTTGTCTTTCGCAAATCGTTTGCTTATATCTATCGTACCCTACATAAAAATTCATGAGCATAGAATGTTTTTAATATTTTATATTTATTTTGGTAGCATGTATGGATTTGTATACAAATTTAACTTGACGCCTAAATAAAATATTTTATTGAAAAAAATTTTAATATTTTATTAATAATATACAGGGTCTTTTCTGGTAGGAAAATTTATGAAAGGTGTTTAAAATTTTTGTATAGATAAGGATCGTTTTTAAATTACATGATAATATTAAAATAATTTTTATCCCAAAATGCAAACCTAAATAAAAGTAATAGGTATTTTTTTGCATATCGTCATTGGAAAGGTAAAAGGACTAAAGTGACATATATTGGTAGGTTTTCCGGGAAGCGTTTTAAAAGTTCAAATAAAAAAAAATATGTAATGAATTGCCTTTCATTAGGTTTTTATTGACTATCAGATATATTGATTTTTTTAGAAAATTGACATAGGAATGATTTTTTCAAAACCAAATAATTCAATGGATAATTGTCCCTTCAATCAAATTGCACTTTAACTGTCCTTAAATATTGAAGGGTAAAATGACTAAATTGATGAAAGCCGTTTTGTTAAAATAAAGTACAGTTGCTTAAAGGTATATACAATTTTATTATAATTGATCAAAAATTTTAAAATGTTATATAGAAATGTGGAAACTTTAAATTTTTAAAAACTTGCACTTAAATATCAAAGAAAAAGTTTGTAAATCTAATAAAAAATATATATTTTTAGCATCCACAATACTAGATTTTTTTTCTATATTTTGGTGAAAACCAAATTTTAATTAGTTAATTCATAAAAAAGTTAGCAGGAACCTAGTAAATGAAACCCTAAAGAACTCTCTTAATCCTCAACCTCGAGGTCCGTACTAAGGAATGGTGGATAGAATATATTTCTTTATGTTATCTTTTTTAAGCGATACCTAGTCAACCAAACATAAAATATGAAATAGAGAAGAGAAGATTCAACATAGCAACCTTTTATAGGAATTTCGTTTTTTTGACTAAAATGACCAAAAATCGTAAAACATATAGCGATTCTAAATGTATACTCACCTGCTCGTTCAAGTACATTAAATATTGTATTTTAAAGGACTCTACAAAAATATAAGTGGTTTACATTATGAAGTAATACATTCGATACTGAAATTACTAGTTTATTGTGCCACAAGATAAGTATCCTAACCTAATCACACAAGCGTGGAATAGATTTTATGCAAGAGTAGCACACTATACTTTTTCTACGACCAAAAATTAAAAATATACTTATCCATGACAGCCCTATAAAACCTTAATTATACATGTGGTTCCTCAAGTATAATGTTACCTATTATTCACTAGTGAATTTTGAACTATTATTCATTGTATGACGTCACAACAGCACGTATGTCTAAGCTTGATGTGAGAACATTATGAAGTGTTCATTGGATTTTTCTTTTTTTTTGGTTTGTGACAACACTCGCCTACGGCTGTTTTGTAAACTGTATAGTCGTGAATAATAGCTTCATGTACGCTCGTTGAATAATATACTATTATTTCACTTCAAACCTATTTTAATTGTTTAACCACCTAATACCTAATTTATTATGACTGCGAAAATTCATATTTACAGTACTGTCCACAGTATGGAACTTTAACCCTAACTTTTTTGGCCTCTTTTTACCATGGACCTTGATATACAAAAATATAACCTATTAAGCCTCATACTGTTCAAGATGTGGTCAGTGTAGACGTCTTTTGACCACGAGCTCTCGTGTGATGAATATTACACCCAGTTATTTGATATTTAATAATTAAACAATAAGTAAATAACCGAAGTTTTGTTAAAAAGGCTACCTTTAACAGATTTCATGAACCATAAAAGTACGTGAGAAATTATATAGAGTTATGTCAT
Organism: Ophraella communa; assembly: GCA_035357415.1. NCBI lineage: Eukaryota > Metazoa > Arthropoda > Insecta > Coleoptera > Chrysomelidae > Ophraella > Ophraella communa. The sequence goes on along the minus strand of CM068991.1, from coordinate 13,809,766 downwards.
GTACGGTAAACAACATTGTATTATAAAATAGCTAGTTGACCTTTATGTGGGTCAGTTCGATTCAGTTACGTTTTGATGATACGGCTATATGATTAAAAATACATATTTAACTTATTAGCCATAAGAATGTACTAGTGAATTAATTATAAATTATATAAATAATGTTAAAATCGATCTGAGTTTTTATCAACCACGATCCATCCAGAAGATAACCTAAGTTACACCAAACTCGGATTCGATTCTTGGCGAAGTTAAGTATTAGCGTTGAGTGGTACTCAACGGCATCAGCATTTATCACTCAACGGTATTAGCGTTTATCACCCAACGGTATTAATTATTTTCTCTTTTGCCATAAAAATTAGGGAAATGCATGGTTTAAGTTTAATACAACAAAAACTGGTTGAGAATAAACACGTTTTACTACAAATGAATAAATAAACAAATATTTTTAACTTTTTATTGGTAATTGTTTACATATTAATATTTTATTTTCCATCTCGTCGACTGCAACAAATTAAAATTTCCAAATGTGACATATTTATCAGTAAAAAAAGGTATATAAAACGACCTAAAAAGACTATGCGATTTCTCAGCATTTAAGAAACGGTAACTTTTCACAATTTTCCATGCATCTATTTGGTTTGAATAATTTGGCTCTAGTTCGGTCTCTTTGCCGAAATCTGTATCTAACAAAAAATTGCATTTATTTAAGTCGAAATACAATTCGGGTGCTTCTTTATTCTGGTCGTTAAAATAATCGTGAATTATTCTAGTAGCGTTTTCACCTCCAGAATATGGTGCTGGTAGCATTCCATTAAACTCCGATTTTATAAACCTGTTAAGTATAATAAATAGATTATTAAGCATTACAAAAAGAAGAGGAGTATAAAACAAAACAATAAGGTTAAATGCTGCTCGTTTCATGTATGTATAAGTTTTCTACATTTAGATAATATTTGATTACCAGTATAATATTATATTATATTATATTATAAAACTCTTCTATTAATTCTATAGTGGAGTATGATGAAAATAAACTCTGTTTTGTAGCAATGATTACAAGAGAGTGTCTATGAGTATCATTATTCAAAATGTATGCTTACGCTTGAAATCAGTGGCGTGCTATTTGTTAAATATGGGTAATAATTACTCTGTCGGGTAATATTTAGTTATTTTTATGGAAAAATATTTATGAATACTTTATACTAAGTTTTTTACTTAAATAATTATCGTCAATATTAATTGTACAAATAAAATCTAATTATTAATTTATTAATAGGTATTAAATAACCAAATGGAGAATATTAAAATATTATACGCATGGTTTCGTTACATTTTGTTTTTTCAAGGTAGCTACCTGATGTTGATTAAGTAGTGTTAAGACTAGATCAAGTGTGGAAGTAAAAAGACAATAGGTTTGTTCATACAGCAATCAGAAACCTGTCGGGGACATCATGAGTCTGCGCAGTATTTATTTGTCTGTTCTCAGTGGTTTCTGACAGTTTTCAAGCAAAGTGTCGGATGTTCGTACAGAAAATTCTGACAATCCGAGGACAGTCAAAACTGTTTGCGGATAAATCTCAAGTAAATTGTCCAAGATTTGTTCTGTGACTAACAAATGATTTGTGACGATACCAATCATTGATTGATTTGAATTTTTCTACTTATAACCTTATTCTATGATGGTAGATAGAATTTAATCAGTCAGTCAGTGTTTAGTTTAGTATGCGTTAAAGTTATTATTTATTCTGCATTTAAAATTGATATTGAAGCATAATGAATTTGAATTTAACGACCTATATTATGCATCCTCTACAGATTCTGATATTGAAGATATTCTTGAGGAGAGAATAAAATCCAAAAATAAAAACTTTATTAATCAAACAGTGCTACAATATCATGATGAAGAATTTATAGAGCATTTTAGAGTCAGTCCGGCAGTTCCAAATGAATCATCAACACTGTCAGAATACCAAAAGAATACACACAAAATTTGTGTTCTGTGATACCAATTACCGTCTACCTCCGTCTACTTATAATAGATGTTCACACAGGACATTTACAAATTACCGACAGATCAGGGACAAGTCCATGATTAGTTGTCACCAACCTGTTATATCCACAACATGTTGGAAACATGTCAGGGATTTTCTGTATGAACAAACCTATTATGTCAGTCTGATAATAGGTTCGTTCCAACAAGAGTCCGAAACTATCAGAGATTGTTATGCGCATGCGTATATGCATTTTAGCGTTCCAACAACAATCTCTGACAGTTTGGTGACTGATAGTAAGCTGTTCCAACGTTACATGCAAACGGTTTGAAAACTGTCATAAAAGTTTGTGAATTTGTTAGGAACTATAAATCAGACGCATGCGCAAAGGACATTTGATTATTCGAAACCACGTGTTTGTCCATTTAATTCAACTTTTAACCTTTTTCGCGTATTATATATTTATCTCGTGAGGAGATCTATTTAATATAAATAAGAGTTACAGTGGCTCGGATAAAAATATTGGCAACAGCGATTTATTAGACGAAAGTATTGGTGCATTCCACAGTGAAGACGAATCCAGTCACGTTCTCGAGTACCTAAATAATTGAGGAAATTGGTGTTCGCCCGAAAATTTCGGAATGGGAAAATATTTTCCACTTGTTGCACTGTCATGTGTTAAATGTCAAACTAGTACTACAGTGTTCCAACAGAACAGTTGTGGACTAGTTTCAAATTTCATCAAATGCGCGCATGCGTAGAAACAAATTTGAAAACAATCCGAAACGCATCCCTGATTGTTTGTTGGAACGAACCTAATACTAGTTTTTAGCGAAACAGCTGTCATTAAGTTAAGATATCAATTTTTTAAATAAAAAGTGGAAGTTTGGTTAAAACGAAGAGTTTTTTATTATTCTTAATAAGATGGACTTCCGAAAAAATTTATTTTCAATGTTCTTTTCAAGATCCTTATTCTTTCGATAATGGAATTAGTTTAATGGCTCAAAAACTCTATACGGTGTGGGAGCTGGAGTGTACAGTAGAGAACCGAATGTTGACATTTCAATAAAACTCGGAAAGTTAGTCGGAGGTGAATCTGGTTCGAGGTTTCGGTATTGAAACCCGGGAAAAAAGAAGCGGAATCCTGGAAAGGACCTATTCTTTGACTTGGTTTTAGAACTAATTGAATAACTGGTGGCTTACAAATTTCAAAAAGAAATGGAGTTGTGTTTAAAAAAGTTGGTGGGGAAAGTGGAACTTTGATAATGCAGTTTGCTTAGATTGGCATGGTAAATGGAAGACTTTGTTTAAAACCTATGATACCCGAGACATTTTTAATACTACTGATGAAACTGGCCTATTTTTTAAATGCTTACAAGAAAAGAAGCTTAATTTTTAAGATGAAAAATATGGGAAATAACATAGAGGTTGACAATTTTAAGCAGTAAATATGGACGGATGGGAAAATTTAAACCCTTGTGATATGAAAAGCAATAAAACCACGATGTTTCAAAGAAGTGAAATCGTCTTCTACTGAGTATCGTGCTAACAAAATGGTAGTTATTCCTAAAGTAACATATACATTTGGTTTGGTGGCCAAAAATGGAACAAGTCTCAGCTAAGAATAAAATTGAAAGACTTTCCTGTATTGGAATAACCGGGGTAATAAGAACTACACCTAAGGTAGCGTTAGGAACACTACTGGAACTTCCACCGCTACATTGCATAATAATGAGCGAAGCAAGAATAGCACTAACCAGGCTGGAAGGATCACCAGACCACAGGGCAACTTATGGTAAGGGACACTCAGAAATGTGCAAGATGACACCTACACTTTACAACCGAGAACTTACTTGCAGACGGTGCAAAAAGGAAACAGAAACAGCGCTGCATATACTATGCCACTATTGCCACTGCAAGAGCCTGGATAACATGAGGCGGATATTATATGGGAAACCCCAATTGACCCCAGAAAACTTATACCACAAGGTACTGAATTTCTGGACAGGTCGTAGTCATATATTGGAGAATCCACAACAAGCCCAAGAGGCTGAGGTGGGACGGGCGAACGGACGACTCCTAAGAAAAAAAGGCTTGGATGACGACAGAAATTTTTGACAGCTGGCTTTTAATAGTTATTGGGGACATGAAACGAAAAAAGCGGAATATTTTACTATTTTTAGACAATTGCATTGTTCACAATAATCCTACATTCTCAAATATAACTCCAAATTTCAATCATTGGACCATGTACATATTATGCTTTTTTGTTATTTCTTGTGCTGGTCATATTTTTTAAATTAGTTATTATTAGTCGACTGCTCTATTTTATAAAAAAAATAGAAAAAATTTTTACACTACTATAATAAAACCAAAATGAATAAAATAAATACTTGGTGTGCTTACTGAATATTCCAATTCTGGTTAGGCAAGAAGAATGAACTAGGATATCTGTACCATTCTTTGCCAAAGCAAACATTAATTTGAGTCTTTTCAGATATTTTTATTTCCGTTGAATATCTATGTAATTCCATCATCAAATCCAAAGGAGCATGGTAACTGCGATAAAGGGAAAAAATCCTTGAAACACCTAAAAGATACATAACAAAGATTTACAAAGTGACAGTTCTATTTTTTCCGATTCAACTAATTTCCAAAATCTCGACATAGGTTGTACTATCGGCTTCAGAATAGCATATACATTTTCAAACTCAAATGGCTTGCATTGAATTCATTTTAAGGATGGCCTATTTATTGTGTATAACCAATCACGGTTTAAATAATAATAAATTTGAAATCAGTCAAACAGTTGTTCACGCCCACATCTTTACACAGTGAGGGATGATATTGAGTGAGTGTGTATTATACAGTATGGTTTTATTTGTTTTTTATTGCAACCTCTCTACTGATTCCTGTTTTGTGACAACGTTGGCTATTTACACGGATTTAGAATTTTGTTTTTTTACTGTGACTATTTACTGGATTTTCTTCTTCTACGACGACATTGGCACGGATTCTGGTTTTCTATTTAACTATTGTGATATCAAATAAAATATTAAGGTTTAGACTTGCGCTTTTTACGAATTTCTTTATTTTTTATCCTCTTTTCACCTAATTTAAAAATTAAAGCATCATACATTTGAAATTTCCTAGCGGAGACAAAATTGTTTTATTTTGGTATTTTTGTTATGTATCTAATTAAACAGAAAAGAAATCATTGAAATTGGTTAAAAAACAAAAAAAAGTTATATGACATTATTTGTTTATAACAAGTTTGAAACTTCCCCCACCCCCTATTTGAAGAGTATTGGCAACATTTTTCATACTCATCGAGATTTCAAAAATTGCAATTTTAGTATACCTTTATTATATCTCTTTCGGAGATAATCACAATATTATGTTTTTGAGTGTTCGTTGCATCCCGTAGCAGAAGACTTTCAAACTTGACAAATATTTCCAGCAATTTTTCAAGATCGATTTTGTTATAAATTTTATTTTTCTTTATGTTGTAATAAACTACATCGCACACCTTAGTAGGAAAATTTTATTACAATTAGTTTATTCGTTTATTTTTAATGATTTTTGAAAACCCTTAAACACCCTCTTAACATAAGCCAATAAGTTTAATATATTAAAAAATAAAAAGCATTGATCTTATAAATGTTTTTGCCAATTTTTGTTTAAATATGATATCTATTTCTTTTTTAAAAAACAATTATTTCGGAACAAAACCACAGAACTGGTTACGCCACCACCTCTTCCAAGGGTTTTTTCTTATTATTATTTTTTATTCCTTGGTGAAGTAATTGTAGGCGTTTTAAAAATTTCCACTCCTATCTTGTTGAAGCAGGGTGTTTTTATAACTTCGGTAGTTAAAGGAAATTCACATTTAACATGTATACCTATGCTATTCTAAAGCCGACTGCAAAAATGCTGATCATAAAATGCAATGCGTGACGGGTAATGCAGATCCCTATACGTGAAATGGTAGTCGGTAAATACTTTTCTACCTACTTCCACATAGATGGCGCCAGGATTATTAATAATTTTATTTTTAAATGCTTATTAAAGCCTTCAAAGAAAACATTTGGTAATTACTTGAAATGAACTAAAGTTTATACCGTGTGTCCCGTGACACGTCCTACCTTTTTTTTACATACATAACTATATAAAGCAGTCTAAGGACTGAAACAGGTTTAATTAATAATGGCGATCCATTTTTAAATAAAAGTAGCAAAAGATAAAAAGCAAAGAAAATAAATAGAAAAATACTACCCAAATTCTAAAAATGTTACTTTTACTAATTGTTGCAACAATAGTGAATAATGAGGATTTTATATTGAGCTATTTCTGCTCCTGACAATTATAATAATTATAATCTAATATATAGCTGCATTAAAGTAAAAATACTAACCTAAAGTAGATGATAAGATTATGCTGAGAAACATAATAAACATCGTTTTATCCAAATAATGCGTTCCTACTGGCATTTTTTTAATTAAATTCAAAATCCTAAACCATAGCTTCTGAATTATGTCCACAGTAATAGCAGCACTTAGACAAATAAGTAAATATATGGGGAAAAGGAACCTCTCTTCTTTATGTTCTTGAAACGCAAATACTCCCAACCATAAATACATAGGACTTAAAGATAACCAGTAAGGAAGATACATTGTACATTTATTTTTTGCCGGAACAAAATAATAGTGCAAAATGATTGCTAATGGACTTAGCAAGGAAAATATCTAAAATTTAAAAAATTGATTTAATACAAATCATATTGATTGAATTCAACTTTCAAAAATTATTATTAACAAGAAGCAATATTGGGAACTTTAAACAGATTCGGAAATGTCAAAAATAAAAACAAACAATACCTATTTCAGTTCTATTAATATTTTATGTCAAATTTCTAATATTCAGGAAGATATTGATTAACTAACAACTGTTTTTACCACTAATACACCTGTGTACACTTTTTTTTTAGATGCATGAAGGTATTTGTTACTGTTTTTCTGTATAAAATGGTATTACTGGTGAAACATTCATAAGCTGCACAGATAGCAAACAAGCTTTACTAAATCTGAACAGATCACATGTCACATCAAGTTTAGTAATGGAGGGCCATCAGTCATTAATATAAGCTTCATAAGGTCATAGCATAATTCTAATATGGGTTTAGAGGCACAAGGAACCATGTTGCAGACTCCCTGATCAGAAGGGTAGGTGACCAGTGTTAGACTTTTATGACCTGACATACTTTTTGGTCTATCAAAAACACCTATTGCAAAATTAGTCAAACGCCAGTAGTTGGGAGGAATTACAAGGCTGCAGATTTGCAAAGAAAACCCTGGGAAACCCTGAAGAGTTGACATTTAAAAAACATCTGCTAATGCCAAAAAATAACCTATACCCATGACCTAACCCCATTCATATAAACAAGATAATTTCAGCTGACTTGCCTTTCTCCTTGAAAAAGCAAGTTGCAAAATTAATTAGATATGACAACTTCCCAGGAGAATACACAGTAGGTCAAATGTGACCTGTATTGTGAGGCTAACACACCCTACATGCTCTATAGATACAGATAGATTCCAAGTACAAGTACTGAATGACGTTACAACAGCTCATACAAAAAAAGTTTAACTTTTATTCACATAAACTTTTATGCTAGAATCTCTCACAAAATAGCTATTTTTGTATAATTTATTCATCATTTGGGAACACATGGCATGCATATGACATATATCTAATTGATCAGAATCTCATTTTAATATTTTCCTATATTCTATATTACTAATGAGAAAGAGGTATTATTCTAATTTTTTTTGTAATGATTAACTGCCATACTTATTTTAGAATATTTCCAAATCTGTAGGTCATCAAAATGTGTGGATTTTATAATAGTGATAAGAATTTTAAAAATAAATTTAGTCTATACCCACCCATACAATGTTGAAATTTACAAATCCATTATAAAAATAAAAAGATAAAGGTTCAGTTCCATATAAATTAGGTCCTGCACCACCGAATACATTGTATTTAACAATATTTAAAGGAGCTACAACCAATCTACCAAAATACATTGAATCAAATATAACCATTGGAACTAAAATTATTGTAGCACATAATCCTGACCAAATTAAAAACTGTAGGTATAATTTCTTCCTTATTATCACATCATATGCTATTGGAACACCCAACAAACTTGCAAATGGCCAACCTGGAAATGTTTGCATTGAGATGTATTGATAATTGATATTATTGTAAAAAAATGTCAAAAACATATTACATACAGGCTAATTTATCCAGGCTATATCTCTTAAATGAATATTCTCAAATGGGACAAAAACTGATCTATTCCATTTCCAATACACTTTAATATGGCGTGGAAAAAATTATCCCCTAAATATTCATCCCTTAGTTACAACCCTTAACTTTAAATTTCTAAATAGCACCCTGTACATTTTTTTTATAATTTCGGATTTGGTCTTCCATTGTGTATTCAACAAATTTTTCAAAAATAAAATAGGTTCGTAGGTAATCAAGAAAATATTAGTTTATTTTTTATTTTTGTTAAATTAATCAAGTAAGCCTTAAAGCTTAAATTAACAATAAAAATAAATGTAATTAAAATACCAATAACTAATTAATATTATTTACTTCAATTTATTGTACTAGCCGTTACTTTTTGGAAGTCCATCTTATTAAGAATAATTATTAAGAATAAGATGGACTTAAGAATAAGAAGTTACGTTCAAAAGAAGAGTTTTTTATTATTCTCATTATTATTTACATTAGATGTTCGAATTGTAGTCACCTGCTGCAACACACATTTTGAATCTTGCCAGAAGATTTCTTGTACGTGTGACTTGAATCATTGCAGGAGTAATTGTATGAACCCATTTTATTTTTGAAAAATTTTTTGAAAAGACGATGGAAGACCAAATCCAAAATTATAAAAAAATGTACAGGGTACTATTAAGAAATTTAAAGTTAGGGGTTGTAACTAATAGCGTTTTCTTTTGAGATTATTAGAAAGTGAACTGAGTGCGCCCTCGGTGCACACTAAAATTGCTCTTGCACTACCCCAGTTTTTACTTCGCACTGGCAACGAACAATTTCAGGGCGAACTGCGTGTTTTTGACATTTCAAAAGAATGCGTTTGATTCAGTGCACTTTTTTGGTTATTATTGGTACTTGAATTTTTTTCTGAAATTACCGAAGGCGAATATACATAGAAAGAGAAATTATAGTGCGGTTGTTACAATAATACTAAACTAAAATAAAATATATTCTGTACAAAGACATATTTACTTCCTTCATAGCTACCAATTTCAACTTGAGCTTGATTGTTGAATGCTTGAACCTAACCTGTTCATATTGCCCTGTAAATTTGTTGTATGTTGTATCATGGTATTGCCCTGAGTTGAATAGTCAGAGCAGTTTTTGGTACCCTCAGGTCACATCGAGAGGGAGCAATCTGTTCAAAAGAACATGCGTGACATATTGCTCTCCCTAATGCTATTTCAATAGAACACACAACTTGCTCTCAGTGTGCACTCAGTGCGGTGCTCTGATCTAAAAAGAAAACGCTACAAGGGATGAAGATTTAGGGGATAATTTTTTCTCCGCCATATTAAAGTATATTGGAAATGGAATAGATCAGTTTTATCCCATTCAAGAATCTTTATTTGTTTAAGAGATATAGCCATGGATAAATTAGTTTGGGACACCTGGTATAATATATACAGTTTTGTTCAAATAATTTATTTATATTTAAATATCAACTAAACTACAGCCATTGCACCAATTTAGTTGATATTTAAACAAAATTATACACTTTAGAAATGATGGGTAAATTTTATCAAAAACATGTTACAAAGCACTAGGTGCTTTATATCACACATTCATACAAAGTTATATATTTTTTAAGCATTTTTAATCAAACATACCTAAGAGAGAACCAAGGGCTGTAAAAAATATAGCCAGAGCATATTTCTGTTGCCACCATGATGCACAAGCTGCTGCTGCAGTGTACATGGCAAAACTTGAAGGTAAAAATGATGTACTTGAAATAAACATTCCAGCAGCAAATAATTGGAAGGCAAGACATATCCTGCCAATGTGAACTCCAAACTCTCTACACACTGATCTGCAATTTGAATGGTTGATGAATTTAAACAATAATTATAAATATTAATTACTTATAAAAGTAGACCTCACAAGTAGAACAAATCAATCCCAAGATACATTTTACAAAATAAAATATAAGCACTGGATTTGGCTGCAATAGATTTTGATAAATCCATGCTGGTGCTGCATGCACCATTAAATAAAAGTATGACCGTAAACCATATTCTGGACTATATTCCCATGTTTGCAATCCCTTGCCAAATACTGAAATGTTGAAAAATAATTTTATTTAGTAACTTATATTCATATAAGTTAATAGTCAATAAGAATGAAAAAAAGTGAGTTTCAGGACCTGGTAATCTTGTATAAGTGTACGGAAAAAATTAAAGATTAACCAGGAGCTTCTTATGAATAAACACTTACTTAAATAATGCATAGGTTCCCAATAATTGAATGTTTCATCACAGTCTGATATGTGTGACCATATTGCAGAACAAAATCGCGCTGATAGTAAAGTCTTAAAAGCCGTATCACCAGCTGGAAACAATAATCCAGAACTGGTATTTTCCACCTTGCTAAAAATAGATACCTACATGTATAATGGAAGTTGGAAATCTAATTCAAAAACAACTTACTTTACTAGTTTTTGATTCTTTTTATTTTTTTCTCGTGATTCTCTCCGAGTTTGTTGGGGAGCATTTTGTCTAAGTCTAAAAGTTAACTGACTTTTTTTCATTATATATTAATGTGGAAAATAATGGTTACATTATTTTAATTTTATCAATTTTAAGTATAGTATATTATCATTTTTGTTAAATTAAAATAAATTATAACCTTATTCTTCTACTTTTTTTATTTGTTTGTATAAGAAAAGAAGTGACGAAGTAAGTAAGTAAATTTCATTTTCTTCTTCTATCTTCTATCCTTGATCTTGATGCATCCACATCCAAAAAATAACCCAAGTAAAGGGTATTAGTTGGGATATGGATATTCTTTGGTAAAACTAAAAATAAATTAAACAGAAATAAGCACTTTTTTGTCAGTGCTATCATTCTGTGGATAAGTAGTGTTATTGATTTATCTAGGATAAGTTTACCACAAAATATTAATTTTGTGAAGTTTACCTTACCTTAGACAAACTTACCTACTTATAATGTTCTAAAGATAAATTGGTTCTAAGTTACAGAAGAAAGTTTATTTTATTTATTTGTTTATCAATCCCAAATAAATTTGTATGAATTTACAAAAACAGTATTGTATTTATATTACGGATATGTAATTATTTTTGTTTATCATGTTTCATGAGTTTACATTATCCTGATTTAAATACGTCCAATTTAAATTACATATATGTTTATTAAAATGAATGTTATGCAATATCTAATACATCATGTTTTTATCGGTTAATTAGAATTTAAGGCATTATAGTTTCACCTTATTCTATGATTAGTTTTCTACTAGCAAACAGTTTTGATTACTAGACCATGTGTGTGATTTTAGTAAACAATTAAGGGAATTAAATAAAATGAATCTTGCAGTAAGAGTACATTTTTTTTCTTTTAATTATTATTTAATAGGACATTTTTAGTTTGATTAAATTTTGTATTTTTCAAACAGCTCTTCAAAATAGTTATTTTTAAAATTCATTGTGGTTTTGTAATAACTTGCTACTTATAATTTTAGCATCAACCTAGATTAATTTCAAGATTTATTAGAAGAAAATTATTTATACCAAAACAAAATTACTCAAATGAATCATATATACTTACCAAAGAAGTGGAAAAGGCAGGCCTGGTTATTCTTAATAGACCTCATGTTTTAAATGCCCTTTTGCATCCACTAAATGTTAACTTAATGGAGCAGCTCATGAAGTGGGAGAATGAGAAAGATTTTGTGGTTATAAAAGGGGCTGGAAATAAAGCATTTTGTGCTGGTGGTGACATAATAGAGGCACTTAAAGTTTTTAAACAGACTAAAAGTAAACATTTAATATATGAATATATATCAACATTAAATGAGCTGCTATATTTATTATATACATATAAAATTCCTATTATATCAATAGTAAATGGAATAGCTTTTGGAGGAGGAGCTGGATTGGCAGTATTTTCAAAATATCCAATTGTCACAGAAAACACATTATTTTCCATGCCTGAAATTAAATTTGGTTTCCATCCAAATTCAGGTGCATCTTTCTTTTTTAATAAACTTGATGTACCTCTTCGTAATTTCTTAGCCTTAACAGGGTATACATTGACTGGATCTGATTTAATTCACATAGGATATTCCAAAAACTTTTGCTATAGCAGTAATCTTGGGAAAATGGAGACAGATCTACTAAATTTGTCAACTGCCAGTTATGAAAATATTTTAGAAAAATATTGTGATATCAATATACCAGAAAGCAATTTAACTTCAATAATAGATTACATCAATAGTTGCTTTTCTGGAGAAACTGTTGAAGATATTATTTTAAATCTTGAAAACCATAACTCTTCATGGGCTAAAGAAACAAAACATTTAATGGAAACATTTTCCCCAACAAGCTTGAAAGTCATCCTTAGACAAATGCAAAGGACAAAAAACCTGGACTTAATAGAATGTTTAATTTTAGAAAGTAACTTAACTAACAACTTTTATTCTTTTACTGATGTATTAGAAGGTATGTATGTTTTAACCTATTTTTTTATATTAAACACAAAATAGACAGTGAATACATTACTCAAAAGATAACTGGTTAGTATATTGTACTATCTATGTAAATAAAAATCACAATCATGAAAAATAAGACATTTGGTTGTAAATTATATAGAATTTTATAGTTACAGGATGGCCTATTGTTTCAGATAAACAGTTTATTATTCAACTTAGAAAAGTTTCATGGTAAAATTGACGCCATAAAACTAAAAGAACGTGAAAAAATTATACTCTTTATATTCTAACAATCTTAATAACGAGTGGGTAGCTTATTAATCAACCAAATGTCAAACAGTTTGTGTGATTAGCCATTTCCGAGATATTGCCTTGTACAATTTATTTGAAAAAAATATATTTTGGCCGTAGGTACTAAAGCTCTACTGATTGATAAGACCTACAAACCAAAATGGAATCCTTCAAAATTATCGGATGTCACAGAAGAATTAATAAAAAATCATTTTCAATCCATAAACGATGATAAAATACATAAAGAAGTGTTGAATAAAAGGCATTCTGTTTCTGTGAATACAAAATAAAGACATTCTTATTAATGGTGCTTATAATTTCATCTCTGTTATTGAATCTTTTTGACTTGTTTTCCTGTAGTATTTATGGACAGATAGTCTAAAACTCAGACTAATAGTTTTTCAAAAAATTTCTCATGGTTTACTTGTAAACTTACGTAATTTAATGCAAAATTAAAGGCAACAGCAAGGAAGTTGAAATGTTGCCTTTAGTTTGTATTTTTGTATCTCAGCGCTGTCAATGTCAATTGCTTTTTCCGCCGACAAATTCGTGGCTTCGTATAAAATGGTATAAAACAGGTCAGAATAAAAAGTGTATACTTTGTATTACGTTCTTATTGTGAAAACAACTTGTTCGCTACATTTTGGTAACAGTTACGTTCACTGAATGCGACCAATTTTTTGTATTAGGTATATTCTTAGAACAAAAAGAAACAGGAAGGAAGGAAGGAGTCTGTCATATAATAACTTTAAGAAAAATTTGCGATCGTAAGTCGGCCATCTTGAAGATCCTTCTATGACGCATTGTTTATGTTTACAGTATGCTGTCAAAGCAATATTTGCATAAAAATGTCAAAAATGAGCGCATTCGGTTTTTATAAACACAAAACTATTTACAACACTAAATTTATTCACATAATGGACTGGGAAAGTGTGACGTCAAAATTTGTGTTCTATGCTGTTGAGCTGGGAAATGTCAACGAAATGATTCCAAACGGCAACATTATAAATCTCCAGAAATAACTTTTGTTTGAGGTATTTTGTTATTATTATACTTTGAAACATAACGGAAGTATCATAATTAAATACATATAAGCAAAATCTTTCCAAATTCGATTTTTAAGGTACCATTTTTGTAAGTATTCTTAAAATTTATGACAATGCACAACTTTGAAGGTTATGTTATAATATTTTTACAGAAATTGTTCGTCTATCTACTAGTGTTATGTAAATCATATGAATGAACACTTACCAATGAAAAAACAGTAATTAACTCCCAAAAATCAAGAAAATACAATATAATAGTTAATAACACTCATAAAACATACCATAAAAAAAGTTGTTTGGAATCAGTTGGTTTGACGCTTACGTCACTACTTTCCCAGTCCATTGATTGGTTGGAATTTAATCAAAATAAAAACCCTAATATAAATTTTATTTTTTTACGGTACGTCAGTGGAAACGGAAATTAAAATTGACAATTGGTCGCCATATGCAAGCTCCTTTGGACTCAAGGTCATTTTGCATATACTCCTTCCTGTTTATTTTTTGTTCCAAGGGTATATTTTATGCAAGTTCTCGTAATTACTGTAAATTCGTATTTTATTTGTTTAATTTTGTATCAGTGACAAACTTAAAACTATGTTTTTCGTTTTTCTATTCAACTCGACTTTCGTTAATTCCTAACGTGATATATTCATTTAATCAGAGATTAAAGAATAATAAATTTTTCGGGAAGACAAGGTAAATAAAATAATTCTTTGTATTCCTCCAAACTCATATTCTTTTCTCTATGAACAGATCAAATTGTAGGTGACTGCTGAAGCAGACGATTCTTCTTTTTTCCGCTTGGACAAAAAAATCGTAGGTAATCTATAGATATGTTTCTTGTTCTATGAAAAAATTGTACTCGATATATAGGGAGCACGCTATTTGCGCCATTTGGTGCTATCTAGTACTATTCCTCGTTTGCGTTATATGGCTCTTGGCGCTACATAGCTCGAAAGCGTGCTCCCCGAACACACCCATAGAATAATCTCTAGTAAGAATGTTCTCCTAAAGAATACTCGATCACTGGATTCGAAATGTATGTTTTCTTCTGCTGAAATGTGTCGAGTTTCTTTGACGAAGCCATTTCTCTACTATTACTGATATCAGAAGAAGTTTTCATACTTTCTTCGCTCCTATTGGGAAGTACAATCAAGTAATAAGTCGGCATTGTCATAATTGATGCATTGTTTATCCTGTAAATGGAGTTTTCTATATTTGTTTGTTCAGATATTTGGGATAACGGTACTTCAACTCCGTTTTTTCTACACTCGATGGTCCGAGTTGATCGTCAGCGCTCGTAGATGGTACATACAAAAATTCTGGTTCGTAGTCTTTATTACTATCGTCTTTTACTTTTGACATTGGTTCTGAGTCTTAATCGTCTTCGCTATTTTGATCAAGAGAGTTAGCTGCCTTGATCGCTGCGGTATTTCTAGCTCTTTTAGGTGGTATTATTTCATCGAGATAGGAGTTTCCTTTTTTCAAACAGTCTTTTTCCTCTTCGTCGTAATCATAATACTCCATATGTATATCAGGTGGATCTATCGTTTATTGCTTTACGATGACGATGAAGAGGATAAAGACTGTTTAAAAATAGAAAAACACCATCTCGATGATATAATACCACCTAAAAGAGCTAGATGTACCGTGGTGGTCAAGGCAGCTATAGCTCTTGATCAGAATAGCGAGGACGATGAAGATTCAGAACCAATGACCAAAGTTGAAGACGATAGTGATAATGAAGACCATGAACCAACATTTGTTGATGTACCGTCTACGAGCTGTGAAGATCAACCAGGACCATCGAGTGTAGGAAAGGATGGAGTTGAAGCAACTTTCACCCAAACATCTAAACAAACGAATATAGTGAACTCCAACTGCA
Source organism: Ophraella communa (assembly GCA_035357415.1). Taxonomy (NCBI): domain Eukaryota; kingdom Metazoa; phylum Arthropoda; class Insecta; order Coleoptera; family Chrysomelidae; genus Ophraella; species Ophraella communa. The sequence goes on along the minus strand of CM068991.1, from coordinate 13,793,762 downwards.
GGATGATCAATGTGTAAATATTAACAATGCCGACTTAACAATACTTGATAGAACTTTCCAACAGTAGCGAAGAGAGTATCGAAATTTCTGATAGCAGTAAAAGTATTGAAATACCTTCGTCAAAGAAACTCACACATTCCAGCGGATGGAAACTTTCATTTCGAATCCGGTGATCGAGTATTACAAAAACACTTTTGATTATTCGAAAATCAATGAGAATGCAGCTAGGGGATACGCTATGATATACAAAAGAGGGTCAACAAAGAGAGTACATTGGACCATTATGAAAACCACAAGAAAACGATAGAACTATTGAAAGATACGTTTGAAAGATACAGATACGTTTGCTTGTCCGCTTGCGAGTTCAAGTTTGAAGACACGGAGAAATTTAAGAGACAGGTATCATTAAAACACTTAAGATCACTAAGATACATTGAGATTTAAAAATTATAAAATATTTTGTGGGGGAACACTCTACATGAGAACAAGGAGAAACGTCAATTGTCATCAATTATTCTATAAAACGAGTTCAATTTTTTCAAAGAACAAGAAACAAATCCATAGATCAGCTACAAGTTTTTTCTCCAGCGGGAAAAAAAAAATTTTTTGCAGATGAGTTTAAATAATAATTGTATTCATTTAATTAGATAATTTTAGTGAAATTTCAATTAGAAAATAAGTAATTAATATGATTTTTACCAAACATTTCGAAATTCGGTGATCGAGTATCACATACTTGTATGTGTCGAGTATGGGTACAATCTACGAATGCAAGAGAGAAAGAAATATTATCGGCACCATAGTGTAGTGATGTTCTTTGTCGTATTATATCCATATAGAGGAGTATTACAAGAGTGATAAAAAATTTACCAGGATTGCTTAATCCCATAAGACGTACGTTCGCCAAAAAATCGATCGCACGTGACGTCACTGCAGTCCTCGGCCGTATTAAAACGATTTTATGGGAATATTTATTATAAATTATAAGTGTTTAATCTTAAAAATCCAAATAGTGGTACGTTAGTATTACAGAAATCATAAAAATACTGTCTAATTCCTATTATTTCCATGCATTTATATGGTAAACGTTATAATGAAGGACTGCAGTGACGTCACACAGCTGGCGGACAAATCAGCCCGATTAGGCAATCCTGGTAAATGCTTATCGTTCTTATTTCTGTTCTGTGATTGTGTCTGTCATTAAAACCTGTGCCTGTGAACCAAATCTGTTTTTTCTGTGAGTTGATAAAATAACTAGTGTAGTGTCGACATTATAATATATTTTGGTATATATAACTACTTTAAGTAGTATAATAAACTTTTTTTAATAAATTTGTCATCATTCAAAATGGTGAGAAAAGGTATGTCTAAAAATATTTGTTTAGTAATTAGTAACAACTCATACTCTTCATTTAATTTTCATTCTTTACCTATTTCTTTAATGTTTCATACTGGTAATCATTTATTAAAACCACCTATCGTTTCAGTATAATCTTGCCTTACTAAGGTAAGTACTTATTATTATATAATTATTTCTAAAGCAAGAAAAATATGTTATATTTAATTACATTAATCTTGTGGGTTTCCCCAACCATGTTCTTCAATGCCATGTAGAACTACTTTTAATATTTTAGATTTTTAGCATGATCATTATTTATATCTATTAAATAGTTGAAGAATTATCTAAACAATTTTTCTTGTGAAATGTATTATAAAACAAATTGGTTTCTTATTTTTATATTTTATAAATTCACTAACAATTTAGGTACTTATACCCATTTGCACCAGTTCTAATTAAAAGTTAATTGAAACTTAACTTGATATTTTTTTTATTAAAAAGTTTAGGTTAAATGATAATACAAGTGCTTGTAGCAGTTTTCAATAACTAAATTATTTTAGGAATAAATATAATTTAAGGGGATTGTTTAACAAATGTCAATTATATAAGAAGTTACAGTTACAGAAGGTGTAAGTAAGGTATCACAAAATATCTGTTTTAACCTAGAATTTCTCAAAAGGAATTAAATACCCAAAGGGAAATGAATTGAGAATATATGGCCAAGTTAGTTTGATGCTTCTTTTAGAAAAAAAACTGGCTGTTCAACTGAAATACTATTCTTTACTGTTGTAAAAACAATATCATAAACTAAACTTACAAAAATTTTTCCGAAAATACATAATTTACTTATACCTCTGTAATTGTTTGCTATGCTCTTGTTGCCAGCATTCTTATAAATGGGTATTAATATAGCTACCTTCCACGCTCTAGGAAAAATTCCAGTATTTAAAGATTTATTAAAAATTATATGTGGAAGTTTACAAAGGGACTCAACACATTTTTTAATAAAGAATGAAGGATATCCATCAACACCAGGCCCCTTCCATTCATCTAAAGTATTGATTTTTGTATTAATAGCTTTGATAGATAGGTAAATATTATCTGATTTACTCCAAGATTATTATTAGGTGGGAAGTAAGTTTGACGACAAGGTTCATAAACAGATCTAAAGAATTTAGAAAAATTTTGACAAACGTTTTCTGGAATAGTACTAAATTCACCATTAAAACTGACCTGAGATGGTAAGCTATAGTCGCGACGGGAACTAGACACAAAGCTCCAGAATTTCTTTGGGTTCGTTTTAAGATCATCTTGTATTTCAGAAATATGTCTTTTAAAATCGGTTAGAATAAGATATTACTGCGTTTTTCCAATAATTTAAATTCTTCGAAATAGCGTAAGTTATTATATTTTTTCCATTTTTTGTGAGAGAATTTTTTATCTTTAATACACTGAATTGTACTAGGTGAAAAATATTGAGGAAACAATGATGATTTTTTTCTTATTTTTGGTACAAATAATTCAGAGGCTACTAAAAGAACTTCGTAAAACTTACTCACTGACTCATCCACAGTCAAAGAATTCAAGTCTACATCCCAAGGATATTGCAACAAATAGTTATCTAAGTCATTAAAATTTGATTTTTTATAATTAAATGTTTCCCACTTCATTGATACTAAGGCCTGGGTCCCTTAGACCGAATTCTTTTTTGTTTAGCCAAAAACAGAATTCTATCTCTGAATTCACGAGAGTTAAATTCAACTACAATATTTTTGGGAAATCTATTACCAGCATTCTTAGTTTGAACTCTATGAGCAGTCACAATCTTGCCTGTAGTGTCTTTACCCAAAAAACTGCTAATTTTTTCTACAATAATGCTAACATTCTCATTTTTTGTTCAGGAACTCCTTGAATTTCAATGTTGTTTTTCCTGGAATGTTGTTCCAAGTCATTGAGACGAGTTTCCAGATCAATGACCCGTTTCTTCAGAGCTTGGTTATCCTGTTGCAAAGCCTCAAATTGCTTCAAAAAATTCCCAAAATCCGATAGCAATGCTTGGAAATCGTCAATTTTCCCACAACAAAATCCAACTGATTCAATCAGATTCTCCTGTTTCCGGGCAAATGCCCGTATTTTTGTTTTCATTTCTTTCATTAAATCAGATACATTCTCCGATTTGGAGAGTGTCCCCGATCCGACTAAAATCTCTGAACCTCCGACACTGAATCGTTTTGACGAATCGTCCTTGAATAAACAAGTACTACATTTCCGGGTAGAACCGGTAGTACTCATTTTAATACACTTTAAGTGGAAACTGTCATCGCAAGAACCCATACATTCAATGCCAGGTGACTTTTTTGTTATCAATTGGACACAGATTTTGCACGTTACAGGCATTCTCTTACAATATACGAGTATTTAGCAAAGAATAAATTAATTTTTTCTACGACTGCTATGGAATGTGGTGCTTTTGACATATTTGACAGAACTACAAAGTGACGTATTGCTATCAACTGTGGGAAAAAATTTACCTCACGGGTCTTTTCAGCCGTGAGGTAGATTTTTTCCCACAGTTGATAGCTGCTGTTACGAAAAAATGAAACACCAGGAATCTCAATACAAAATTGCAGTAATGTAACAATTAACTACAATATTAATTAAATTATTTTTTTTTGTATTAAGTATGTGCCGTTTATTTTATAACCAATAATAATAATAAAATGTTATTAATTCACTTCTTTATTTTTATTATTAATATGCAGTCGTAGAAAAAGTATGGTGTGCAACACGGTGGAAAGGACACTTTTCTTACTCGTGTGTTTCACACTCGTGAGAAAAGTGTAACTTTTCCACCTTGTTGCACAATATACTATATATGTATTGACAGATGGCGGTCTTCCGAATCGGATGATATCAAGTTTTTAATTTTTAATAAAGTATTACTCACTGATAATTAGATTATAACAATAGAACGATCTAACACACTTTTACTTCCACACAGTGGAAAGTGGTTTCTCTAGAAATTTATACATTTTCATCAAGATCTGTGTTCTTTTTTGTTATTATCTATATTTTTCTAAGGCAAAGATTTTTAGGTGCACTGAAACACCCCTTATTAATATCATTAACAATAATTTTATCTAGAAAATAATTAATGTAAATTTGTAGGAAAAGGAAAAAAAGGAGGAGGTACTGGGGGTACAGATGGAGCTTCTACTTCAACCCAACCTCAGCAGCCACAAACTTCCCAACATCAAGGAGAGAAAAAGAAGCAAGATCAACAGGTTGATTATTTAATTTCGTTTTAAAGATCTATAAAGTTAAAATATAATATTTTGTTATTTTTATCTTAACTTGTTTTTTATTTTTTTTTTCAAATGAAAAAATAGTAATTAATTATTTGTTAATCATGGTTTACAGAGTCGCCCTCAAGGAGCACAAGGAGATTCACCAACTTCAGTTCCTCAACATGCTGCTCCACAAGCATGGACCAGAGCACAGCCACCAAAATGGCATGAACAAACAGCGCCTCCATCACAAACAGCGCCTCCAACACAAACAGCGCCTCCAACACAAACAGCGCCTCCATCACAAACTGCACCTCCATCACAAACTGCACCACCCGGTATGACAACTAAATAATACAACTCTAAATTATTTATATTTATCTCTGAAACAAAACAATTTTAAAAGCTATTTAAAAACAATTTTGGCCTGATCAAATTAATAAGCATAAGCATTTACTATGTACTTTAAAATCATTGTTCAATAATAGATAGTTTTATCAAAGAGATAAATCCTATTAAACATTCATATACATAATACAGAGTGGTCCAAAATTATGTACATTAATTTCTAGAGCTGATAGAACATCAAAAAATAAGGGAACTTCTTCATGTATACTTTTTTCAAAACCGAATAATAAGGGAGATTTAGCCCTTTAAAGGGGTTAATTAAAAATCATATTTTTTTAAATAACAACCAAGCAGTTTTGATTACAAAGTTTAAACTTGGGAATTAATTATTATAAGGCATACGGATAATTAATTTTATAATATAATCCACCCCACCCAACTTTCATGTAGGGTAGTTTGGAGGGTAGGTGAGGGTTTTTATGCCAAATTTTTTTTAATATATAAATAAATTTCAAAATTTAAATTTCTTAGACATTTTTACGCAAAAAAGATCCTCTTGTAACAATTCGCTAGATATTACCCCTTTCGATTTATTTTGCAGAGTTGGGTGAAAGTTGGGTGGGGTGGATTATATTATAAAATTATTTATTCTTATGCCTTATAATTGATTCCCAAGTTTGAACTTTGTAATCAAAACTGCTTGGTTGTTATTTAAAATAATATGATTTTTAATTAACCCCTTTAAAGGGCTAAATCTCCCTTATTATTCGGTTTTGAAAAAAAGTATACATGAAGAAGTACCCTTATTTTGGGATGTTCTATCAGCTCTAGAAATTAATGTACATAATTCTGGACCACCCTGTATAACAAACTCTTTTCTGTGCATATATAAAATAGAATATGAATCCTAAATATTGAATTTCACATAAATACACTCTTTCCTAATCTGCCCCTCACAGAATTCAATCCTCTGGGAGCAATGCACTCCAGGAAGAACGGCCTCATCCAATCGGGCCTTACTTCAACGGCTCCTGTTGGTCCTTTCCACTATCATGGTTTACAGATAGTTTCTAGATGCCCTCTTCTTTTTTAATTATGGTGCTCTGCACCTCTATCTTCCTGTCTTTGTTGATGTTCTCAAGTATGTGATTCAAGAAGATTTTCATAATCTTGAATATGTCTTCTTTCTTCCTGTTTTTGTTACATTTGCAGCTTCCTTGCAGCTGGTATCAGTTTCTTCTTTGTGACTGTGGGGCATACTTTGTAGCTGGCAGGGTATTCTCCTTGGCAGTTGACGCATGTTGCGAGTTGAATTTTCGATCATTCCCTTTCGCCAGAAAGTTGTTTGGATTGTTTTTCTGTTCTCTTCATTTTCTTTTACTCAGCTGTTCATTGGCTTTCTTTGTTTCTTCCATATTTTTACTTGATTCTTGCATTTGTTTTTGTAATTCCTTGTCTTGTTCAAAGAGAGCTTTTAGATCTTACAAATCTTACAGCTCTTTCCTCCTCAGATCCTAAAATTGAAAAATAATTATTTATTTCCACTGTACTAAATAAATAGTATAGTAGATCCCAAAAAAATTAGTAAGATCATAATAGTATATTAAACAACGCATTTCATATGGAATTCTGTTATGACACGAGTTCAAGTTTAAAAAACGAATCGCGAAGCTATGAGTTTTTTAAAGAACGAGTGCCACAACAGCCATATGAAATAAGTTGTTTATAATATTTTTTATATTTTGCCATTTTATCATTTTTTAAATTAATTTTTTATTTTTACGTCATTACGAATATTTTGATTTTAAAAAGTATGTCGGCAGCACTGTGTAATTTATAACATTTGACAGTTTTGACATTTAAATTATGAAATGATAATGTTTTCAAATATTTTAAAATGACTAATACACCAATAATATATATTATATAAGTAAAAGATGATATTTATATTCACAAATACTTTCTTAAAGAACAATATAAAATTAATAAATTCCTATTAGCCACAAATGTCATTGTCAATAGTCTTGTCATTAGACTCTTGTCGCCAACCATTTAAAACAAAAATTTGCGTGCGTAAAAGTTACATTACGATACGCAAATGCGTTTTATAATGAAGATTTTTATAAGTGCAAAATATAAAAAGTTACATTACGATACGCAAATGCGTTATATAATGAAGATATAAAAATATTATTCCACAGGTAAATTTAAAAATTTGTTGTTTTGTTTTTGACTGCTGATTTTAAGGTTTATATGGACCTCTGGAAAAAGTATCTACAAGTTCAAAAAATTTGAGAAGACGTATTCAGCCTTAGGTATTATTTTACCAAAATTTCATTTAGCTTGTATGTTTTGTTTTCAAGAAAAATCGGAAAAACTATTTTTTGGCAAGTATAAACCAAAGAAACCAGTACATAAAAAGTCGCATTTTTTTTTATAAAATAAATTAGTTTTGTTTCAGAAACATATGGGAATTTTTAAAAAAATTTTGAACTTGCAGAAGTCATGCAATTGCAATATATATTTTTTTTATTCCAAAAAAGTATACTTATATCATAAATTTGAATATAATTTTATGGGATATACATTTAGTAGTTATAATTAAATACATTCACTACAAAAAATTAATAATTTTTTAATAGATAAGCTGAAAAAATTAAAAGTTATTGCAATTTGAATTAATTTGGTTTCTGTGAGGTGCTGCCATCTAAGTCTATACTTTTTAGAGTATTACACAGATAGCGCTGTATTTAATACTTAAACTGAAATTTTAATAGATTTAGGGTCAACAAGAATACATTGATGCCAGATTATTCTTTAGTTTAGCAGAAAATATTAAAATTAAAAGCATTCTTCTGAACTCGTAATGAAATTACGTTATTTCGTTATCTTAAATTGATCCTTGTCGGCTTTGAATGTAGGTTTCCTATTGTAAAAAAACATTTTGTCTTATAATATTATAGTTATTTTTTGTGTTTCTGTCTACATCCTCGTAGGTATAAACTTAAAAGAAACATTTTACCTAGTACCTTGATTAAGTTACACGTGTATCTTTCCTTTATAAATTTTATTTATTTACGGTTTAAAAATTTAATACCTAGAAGTTTGAAAAATTCCTAAAAACAGACGAATAGAAATTTATAACTAAAACTTGACAGATATTTTATCACTTTATTTTTTAAAAAAATTTTAATGTCATTTTTTAATAGAACTATAATAAAATTTAAATAAGACTATAAAAATGATATAAAAAGTAAAGTAATGAAAACATCTGTAAAAATTAAGCCCTCAATGTCTATGAGTCAGGTTAAAGGAATTTTTTAATTATATAGTTTTTCGAAAGCGACATGATGTTTCTGTTATACAGGGTGATTGATTAGTGTGAGGAAGCTCAGTAGGCCTGTTATTGTAAAAATTACAAAAAAAAGTTATTGACAAAAATTATAAGCAGCTTTAAACTCCAAATTTTAAAATTAGTTATAATCTTAGAGGGTGTTCCATAAGATGGTGGCACACCAAACTTATGTTTTTTTAAATGGAACACCCTGTATTTTATTTTAAATTTGAAATCTGCTTCACTTCCATATCACAACAATGTAAAGTTTTATTATGTTATACCGGGTATTTAAAAAGTTATAACCAATATTACCTGAAACCCCAAACAACGACAGCAGTACATAAGAGAAACTATTATAATTGTACTTATTATTATTAGAAAAGATATAAACTATTATTTTTACCCAAAATTATTCTGGTTGATAAGGTAGATCTCTAAAATTTTAACAAAATTTAATAAGGTGGACAGAGACCAGAAACGAGTGATGTGATAAGTCCATATAAACCTTAAGGAGAACCGATGTTTGTCGCTGTTTTATTAAATTTTAGTATCAACCTCAACTTTTATTATTTTAATTTGATTTAAATCTAATTCTATATTATTAAAAAGTGTACTATCATACCATTAGTTTTGTTGATGTTTAGATTTAATTTATGTGATTTTAAATACACTGACATAGTTGATAATAATTTTTAAAATCACTCTCAAAATCTTTTTTGACCAACACTTTTTTATATTAAATGGAAAATAATTGATCTAGGGTTTTCTTCAACTGGTGCAATACCTTCTCATGCAGGAGCAGGCAGGGGAATTGGAGATGGTGAAAGAAGAACTCCATCTTTGTTAGGCGATATAAAGGGAGGGGGAGATTATGTAAAACAAACAGGTTAGTACTATATTTTCTTACCTTATTTATTTATATATAATAAATGTATGATGTGGAAATTAATGAGTAATTCCACATTAATTTATGTTTTTAATGCAATCGAATGAATGAATGTGTGTATGAAATTTGGTGCAGATTGGATTTTTATCTACGAGAAATTGGATCGGGGCCAGGCGCTGTGTTTTTTCCAGTCCGGCAGGAGTATTTTATGTCATTGATGGAGAAGGGTGAGTGAAGAGGATTCCCTTCATTGAAGGGGGTAATGACGTGTGGGCTGTGGGTTATGTTTTGGATTAGGAGGTCGGTCTGAGCAGCGAAATTGTTTTGAAAAAGTGGGTTATTTGGAGATATGAGGGCGTTTTGGAGGTTCTCCTTGAAGATTTCGGCTTTTTGCTCGGATGAATGATTTTGTTGACCTAACATAGATAGGTGTGAGTTTGTTTTTTTCTTTTTTCCAATCGAGATGATCCACACCAAACAGGTTGCTTTATACATATTTTTGTTAGATGGTCAATTTGTGTTTGATTTTGCTTTTCAATATTTAAATTTCTAAATTTATCCTTTTTGTTGTACTTTTTATTTTAAACTATGTGTAGATAATTGTAAAATATTTCTAAAATTTTCTTTCATATGGGGTAGTAAGGTGAATTCATGTGAAAATAAAATTTCTTTTGCAGTATAACTATATAATATTTAAAGAATATTTTGTGAAAGTTTTATTAATAAATTGTTTGGTAGATATTTGAAAAATAGGAGTGCAAAATGTTTTGAAGGTGGTCGTGTTGCTCATATGATTGTATAATTGTGGGAATTTGAGAGGTACTCTTGAAATAATGGCTCTGTCGACGGAAGAATATGTGTTGTGGGTGTTGCGAAGCTTGTTGGACGGAAAATAGAAGATGAATTAGATTTTAATTTCCTGTGGCTGTATTATCATGTGGTAAGCATTATAGGCAAACCAGTTTCTTCAAAATATTGATTTTTAATCAAAAACATTGGATATATAGTTGCTTTAAAATAACTTAAGATTTAAAAAATAGGAATAACTCTTCAGCGTTAAATCAGAATTTTTGTAAAAAAAGAGTGTGCAAAAATTTAAGAGGATTAGTTTAGTAGATTTTGAGCCACAAAGTTCACCCACTTTGCCAGTAGTAATTACTGGAAGTCAAATCGGAGGGCGGAAACTTACTAATGTATATCTCCGCTAATTTTACTACAGTTGCTTTCAGACCATCAACATAAAATAAATATTTACATATGTGCATAGTTTTAATAATTAAATGTTTATGTTGCAGCAGGAAGAGGTAGGGGAGCAAGACAACCAAGAACTACTACGCCAGTAGTTGGAGCATCTCCTCAAAGATCAGGTAATAATGTTTTCTCATTTTCTAGATTTTATCTTTCTTTAATATTTTCCCTGGAGTGGAATTGTATTCTGACAGTCATTTTATCTGCTTAAATAACTATCTTATTAATTGTAGCTAAAAAATGAAAATTACATACTAAGTTCTTGAACACTAAGTATTATCAAGAAATAGTGTCAAATATAAAATATTTTGTTTTAACATATTGTAATAATGATTTCAGAAATTCCTTCTGGTACACAGCAACAACAAGCAGCTGGTACACAGCAACAACAAGCAGCTGCTGCACCCTTGTATGGAAAACATAGTGGAGATGGTCCAAACCAAGCAGGTTGCTGTATACATTTTTTTTGTCAGATGTAATGCATGATTTGTGTTTGATTTTGCTTTTGATCATACAAGTTTCTTCAATTTCATTTGTGTTTTTTGTATTTTTTAATTTCAGTAAACTATGTGTAGATAATTTTTTGTAAGTAAATGATGATATTGTAGGACGAGCTTGGGGAGCAAGACAACAACAAACTGGTATGCCAGTAGGCGAAACTTCCTCTCAAAGATCAGGTAATTATGTTTTCTCATTTTCTTGCATTTATCTTTCTGAAATCTCGAAAACAAAAACGGAATGTTATTAAAATACTAATCAGCACTAAAAAATAGGGTGATATTTTTTCCTTTTGAAATTTTTTGGTTGTAATGATGTTTTTTGAAGACAATTTTTTATGTTTTAACATAACTGTATGATTTCAGAAATTACTTCTGCTACACAGCCACAACAAACAGCTGCCACACCCTTTGGACAATCAGGTGGAGATAGTCCAAATAAAAAAACAGGTTACTGTATACATTTTTTGTGCTAGATATATTATCATGATACAAATTTCTATAATTTCATTTGTGTTTTTATTTTAGCAAACTATGTGTAAATAATAAATAATTGAAATATTTTTTATGATTGGCTTGTATGCCTGGAAATTTATATAAATGAACAGTTTTTGTAATTTAATATTGATGTTGTAGGAAGAAATAGGGGAGCAGGCCAACAAAGAACTGATATGCCAGCAGGTGTAACTTCTCAAAAATTAGGTAATTATGTTTTCTAACTGTCTGTAAATTATCCTTTTTGTAAAGTTTTCACTTAACCTAAATTATATTCAAACTGTTATTCTGGATGCTTAAAAGAGCTTTATTATCTGGTTTATATTATGAATCCAAAATAAGTTTTACATTATTAAGGCTGGAAAATGGAAATAACATACTTAAACATAAATTATTATTAACATTTATTTTCACGTTTCTTTGTTCCATTTTTTCTAGTACCTGTTCAATTCCCTAATTTCCCTCGGATTTTTATTTCTGTTTTAATCTATTTGATATGTTTTTCTCTAGGTCTTCACTCTGTTTTGGGCCCTTTTTGCTTCTTACATCCGTTTAACTATTCTTCTACCATACATTTGGCATATTTTATCATACCTTCTTTCTTACATTTTTATTACAGGAACGTTCTGTTCTTGGATTAGTCCAGATTTTATTTGAGGTCACCAGACATTCACCACAAAATCTGGAGAAAAAAGAATATGCCTAATGCTACATTGCTCAAAGTTATTAAGGAGGCTGTTATAATGATAATAATAATAATAAAGGTATAATGTTCGGGTCAGGTCGTGAAGTCGTATTTTGTGTCGCTCCGATAAAAATCAATTATAAAGTGGTAAATGGTGCACTAAAATTACATATTAAAAAGAATACAAGAAGAAGTGTTAACTTAACTAGACTGAGTAAGTGAAATATACAGATAATATAATATTATATAACAATAATTTTATGAAATTACGGTTTATAACCAACAAATTTTACACAATAGTTTAGTCGATAAAATCAATAAAAAATATGAATAATTTGTCAAACGAAGAGTTACTGAGCCAACTACCACAAATTATAAATCAATATACGACAGAAGTAAAAACAGATAAACATTAAGAAACCCACTTGAAAATGCAACTAAAGATCTACAGGAGCATTACAAAAAAATCAAAAACAAATTAATACAACGGGAAAGAAGCAATAAACGGAACAATATAGTTATTTTTAGAATTGAAGCTGATCCCAGTGACTTGATAAACACGACAATACAGACACTTAACGAAATCTTCTACAGCAACTTTTCTGAAAGAGATATTAATAATATTTACATAAAAGGTCAAAAAGATACTATTTTGTAGAATTCATTTCCTTTTTACAGAAATTAAAAATTACTCCAAATCTAAAAAAGCTAAAAGGAACAGGAATATCTATATCACACGACCTTCGCTTGGAAGATCAGACAACTAACAGAGTACTGATCCAGTACATGAAGAAAGCTAGAAAAAATGAACAGCAAGCCTTCATCAAAAATTTCAAACTTTATATCTACAGGGTAGCATATACAGCTGAAGAACGTCAAGAAGACTCTATAACACCTCTGTTCAAAGAAATTCAGAAAGAAGTCCAAGAAAAACTAGATAATCTGCATAAACAACAAACAACCAGTTATCAATCCAGAGCAAATCTAGTTAAGTCCCCAGCGAACTTCACGAAGCAAAAAGGAATACCAGCTCCTCAAATTATAGATCCCAAGAACACTTCTCCAATTCGGGCATTTCAAAGGAAAACCAAAGAGAAACACGTCAACGAACACAATAATGATTTTTAATAATAGTTTTAAATTGCATTCATTAATATATTAATTATTTACCTTATTTACTGTACTAATAGCAAACATTTATACTAACAAACTTAACGTTTATTATTGTGTATTGTAGTTTTTACCTTTTATTTATTTGGTTTTTTTTAACCTTACAAAAAGAAGCCCTAAATTATTGCTGGTGTAAGTTATGAGGTCCGTACTGATGCGTGCTCACTGTGTTAGAATGGTCAGAATATTTAGGAGGTGGTCGAGATTGTCCTTATAAATTGAAAGGTTTTTAGTTCCCACTTTAATCCAATTAAACGTCTATGAGACACGCTGCGTGGGAGAGAAGGGTACCAAAACTTGTTATAAGGACTAAGGACAAATATTATTTTGTTATAATTGTTAAATTTTTCGCATAAACTTTGTTTCTTATTTACTTTAAATGTTCCTCTTATTATTAACGATTTTTGTTCCTCTTATTATTAACGATTTTTCCGATTTTAATCTGGGTTTTTTCACTCAAACAATGTATATTTTATGATCTGTAATAATTTTGTTCTTGTAGCTATTTTTACTTCAGCTAAAATTGAGTAATTTTCCATTTATACAGCCATATTAATGTTCAATTAAGGTTTTTTTAAATTGCTCTACTTTTTTTTTAATGCTCTTTTTGTCGCTGCTTTCAATGGACATTCTTTTAAATCTATTTGATTTATGAGTTTATTTTGTTTAGACGGAATTCTACATTGTTCTTTTTGATTTGATATTAACATATATATTTTAAAATCTCCATTATTATTAGTAAAAATATTCTTCAAAAAATAACGACAGTCTGGAACTTTTTTTTACAAAAATACCCATGGATAATAGATTTTATTTAAAAGACTACCTTTTAACAAAGCAATGTGATATTTTCAGAAAGTACTTCTGGTACACAGCTGCCGCAAACAGGTTCTGGATCCGTCGTCATGTCTGGACAACCAAGTGGAGATAATCAGAAACAAGCAGGTGCTTTTATTTTTGATATAATACATTTTTTGTTTGCTATTGTATTTCATGTCTACGGATTTTTTCTGGTCGAATTTATTCGCAGACTCTTTGTACGATTGAATTAAATGTTTTGCTATAATTTTTGTAGGTACTGCGAGAGGTGCACAGGCGAAACAAGTACAAAAACCTAAGTCGCCACCAGACCAAAAAATAGGTAACAATATTTAAGTAATGCTATGTAACCATTTGACCTCGTTACTACCCCGTCTATCATTCTCCAATTTGATTACCAAATATATAGTCATAATTTCGACTCATTCCGAGCTTAAATTTTTGTGTATACAGAGTGATTTATTTTTGTGATAAGCCCAAAAGATCCGCTATAATAAGAGAAAACAAAAAAAAGGTAAAAAGAAAAAATGCATGGTACACATTGATGTTGCTATACTCTGTTTCAAAAAGGTATTAGGCGTAAGTGAATCTTATGGCCATTAAGGTGACTACCCACTACAACGTATAGTGAACGTGTCGGTTAAAAAACTATTATTTGTATTGAAAATGATTTTATAGTCGTCCGAGAAAAGTTCAGGAAGACCAACAAAAATCTTCGAAGAAGAAAAGGAAATACACACCCTTGACAAAATATTGTTAGAGATATCCCAATATGACGGTATTCCTTTGATATCTAGAAAGCATTTATAGAAAACTTTAAAAAGTTTGGATTTTGCTTGGGAAAAGGACAATCGAAATGCACTATTACTGGAAAGCGATGAAATTGTTTGCTGGAGACGAAAATATTGGGGAAGTATAAAGCAGAGAGCAAGAGAGAATTTATCTTTATGAGACGTGGATAAACGAAATATTATAATAATATTGCTCCCATTGGAACCTCCAACTGATTCGGTCGTGGTTTTGGATAATGCAATTCAATGTGCGTAGAGAAGATACCAACTTCAGCTTGGAAAAAGCAAGAAATGATTAACTGGCTATCAATCAGTTTGAGACTAATTCAATAAAGAAGGAACCACTTCTTCTTCACGGCGACCTCTCGCAGTTATCTGTGCTGTGTGTATCTTAAGAATTCTCGACACAGATAATTGGGAGTCGAACCTTGGCATGACAGCCAAGGCACTTGACTGGCCACCACACCACGGCGACTACAAGGAACCTACTAGCTATAGTAAATAAATATTAAACCCCCTTTATTTATTTATTTATTTATCAAAACTCAAACAGGCCTATTGACCTTTTTACATGAGTAGTTCTTATTAACTATAATATAAACAAACATATTTTTATTTTAATATAACAGTAACTATAATAATACAATAAAGATGTAATGCAATGGTTTTAGGGGATCAAAAACCAAAACCGCAGTATACAGTGGGAGATGTCAAACGAATACATTTTATGTTTTATAATATTTAAAGACTCAAAGTAGCTAAATATTCATTTAAAATTTTCTTAAATCGATTTTGATTAATTTCCATCCAGTCAATATTACTCATAGCATCGAAATTATTAGCAAGTCTGATAATATAAGTTAGAGGAGATTGTGGGGTGGATCCTGAAATATTAAATAGCAATGATGATCTAATACGCCTTGACGGAACATTAAATGATAAATGATAATAATTTTATAGACTTGGTGTTGTTATTAAGTATTTTATATAAGAACAAAACCATAGATAGCTTACGTCTATCAATTAGTGAGGGTATTACGAATTCTTTTCTTAGCATTGAAGTTCTTATTTCCATAAAATCAGGCCATGAATGATGTTTTTTGTAATATAAGTATCTTAAAAATTTATTCTGTACTTTCTCCAGCAAGTCCAAGTATATCTGGGGTTGCTGCGCCCATAATACCGAAGCAAATTCCAGCTTTGTTCTAACTAAAGAAAAATACATATGTTTTATTACTTTTAAATTTGTAAAATCCGCTGTTTGTCTGATAATAAATCCCAATGCTCGATTTGCATTAATAGCTATTTTTTTTATATGTGGTACAAATGACATTTGATGGTTATAATATACTCCAAGATCTTTAACGTCTAATTTTCTGTCCAAGATTTCTTGATCCACATTATAATCAAATACTATTGGATGTTTTTTTCGGGTAATAGAAAGTATGGAACACTTTTTGATATTGAAAAATAACTTATTAGACTTAGTCCATGATAGAATGTTGTTGATATCTTTTTGGAGTTCCACACAATCTCTAACTGTTTCCACTCGTCTATAAAATTTAAAATCATCAGCGAATAATAAAAATTCAGAACTGCGAATACAAAGTCCTACATCATTTATGAAAAGCGTGAATAATAGAGGGCCCAGGTTGGATCCTTGTGGCACCCCAGAATTAGCATTATGAAATATTCCGTTGAAGATTTAGCTGAAAAGTTTACAATGCAAACTAAGGAAGTGCTAGAATCTATTGACGGCTTACCCTGTAGTCCTTTTCAATACCTAATGAGATTTTATCGCTGTATACCTTATTGAAACTGAGTATAATTTTCTTTGTATCGAATACAGGGTGAGACAAAATGTAGTACATTATTTTCGCTATCATTTTATGTATTTTATGTCACTGTTGAAAATTACCATTTTTCAATCTATAAATTTATTAGTTTTTGAGATATCTTCATTTTTCGAAGCAAATTATTAATTGGGTGTATAAATTTTTACAGTTTTTAAGTAAGCCATGACTGATTTATGTAAATCTGATAACTTATCATAATTGTTTGTTTATAAACTTAACAAATAGTTAGGATGAATTTAATTGTTTATGAAGTGGTAGATATGATCTGGATATTATCAAAGGCGTGTATTGACGGAGCCAAGTTTCATCCATAGTCACATATCGACGCAAAAAATCGGGTTTATTACGACTTAACAGCTGCAAACACTGCTCAGAATCATCAATTCGTTGCTGTTTTTGGTCGATTGTGAGCACGCGCGACACCCATTTCGCACAGAGCTTCCGCATACCCAAATATTCGTGAACGATATGTCCAACACGTTTCTTAGATATCTTTAGAGTGTCAGCTATCTCGATCATATTAACTTTACGGTCACTCAAAATCATTTTGTGGATTTTTTTGATATTTTCGTCGGTAACCACCTCTTTTGGGCGTCCACTGCGTTCACCGTCTTCGGTGCTCATTTCATCACGCTTGAATTTTGCGTACCAGTCAATGATTGTTGATTTTCCTGGCGCAGAGTCCGGAAACTCATTATCAAGCCAAGCTTTTGCTTCAACTGTATTTTTTCCTTTCAAATAACAATATTTAATAAGCACACGAAATTCTTTTTTTTCCATCTTTTTGAAAATAACAAAAGTTGCTTCACTAAAAATGCAATATCTCAAACTAATAGTCCGACAGCTGTCAAATTTTTACACGAATCTTTTGAAGGTTGGTACTATCTAAAAATGAAATGGATTCTACGAATAAATAATAAAAAGGAAGGAGTATGATACGATTTGACGATGTCCGTAATGGTTCTTGCATATGGCTGACTTGAAGTTTCCGGTTACCAGTGGTGTCACACACAGGGTATTATAAACTTATGTCTCGTATTAATTATTAAAAAAAATAACTGTTTTCCGGTTGTAATTATCTGTACAGTAATATACATTGTCATAAAGTTGTAGGAATATAAATTTAGATTAAAAACTTCTAAGCAGGTAATTATAAATAGTTGACTTGGTTTGTCTGTATAAAAAATAAAGGAACGTCTATGATAACAATGTGGTTGTCATTAAAATATTTTGTTAATTTTTAATAATTCAGATTAATAGAACCCTGCAGATGAAAAGTAATTCCCATTCAAGAGTTGGGTTAACTACTTAAATCAGAAAATAATATATAAAACAGCATGAAAAAACTATACATGTCAAATGTCACGATTCGAATGAGTCATATTTGGTTCTTCAATATGGCCGACTTCCGTCGCAATTATTTGCTAAATTAAAATATGACAACATTCCTTCCTTTCTATTCTTTATTCGTAGAATGGATTTAATTCTAGTGTCGTCATCTATAGGTCAGACCGGGGACTTTTCAGCCGACCTGTTATCGATAACTGATTTATCGATAAGTTATCGATTTATCGATAAATTTGCACAGCTCTAGTAAATACTTTGTATAACATAATAAAATTTTATAGTGTTGTGATGAGGAAGTGAATATAATATTTATGTTTATTTTCTTTATAAAACACCATCATAGCTCTTCAATAGTCTCTTATAAGGTGCATCACGTCTTCGATCGGTACTTCCATGACTTTTGATTAGGGAAATGGTCTAAAATTCTTCCTTTTTTTACCGCATGCATCGTTTTACTCTGCAATATGAAACAGGTTATAAGTAAAGAAAAAATCACTGGGTCATGTATTCCCATAATGTCGAAATCATGGAAATAGTTAGGATCAATTTAATTGTTTATGAAATAGTAGATATGATCTGGATATTATCAGAATGCAATCATAATTTGAAAAGGATTTATTTGGAACGGTTACAAATAATAAGATCTAACTTACTGCTCTGTGAATGGACTTTAGATAATATTAATCAACAGAGGTGTTTCTTAGATTATTTGGAGATGAAGTTACATACTTTGTGCCTGTAATTGTTAAATTATATCCCTAAAAAAAGTTCGGGGGGTAATTGAGTGTTGATACGAAAGTAATTGAATGCTATACGTCTTTCATTACCCTCCCAATATTCATTTATTTCAATCTAAATATGTATACAGAAGTATAACGTTTTTATTTGATTGATTGCATAAAATATCTTGATAATTTGTTAAAATTGATTTTCTTTTATAGGAAGTGTGGAAAAGCAACTTGGCAGTATGTCATTAGAGCTGTTGCCATATAAAAAGTATAGTCCCGGTGTTAATGGTCGTAAAATAAGAGTTGAATCAAATCATTTGACGCTAAACTTAGGAAAATTAGAATTTGCCTATCATTACGATGTTAATTTGGTGCCTGATACTCCTAAGAAATTTCTACGTAAGGTCATGGATCTTTTTCAACAGCAGCATTACCCAAATATAAATCCCGCATTTGATGGAAGAAAAAATTTATACAGTACAAGAAAACTGTGTCCTAAAGATTATGTTAGTGGAGAAATTACAATTCAAGACACTCAAGGAAGAGATAAAACGTATAAGATTGAAGTAAAATTTGCAAACATGGTTAGTAATAGTAATGCATTATGTTATTACCGATGTCAATTCGAGAATTATGAAATAATTGTATTTAAAAGTTATTTTATCATAGTAGATGGATCCTTTGTACAGAGTGTAACACAAGGTGAAACTGAAGGTTTCTTGATTCTAAATATTATGATTTAACCAAAAACGCTAAGATTCAATATTTCTCCTAATCAAGCTACATGATTTTTATAAAAAAATGTTACCTGCTGTTACCAAAATTTCCAATATTCAATTAAACTTGGTCAAGTGTTTTTGGGTGTAAAAATATTTCAAATTATTATGGTAAAACGTTTTTTGCTTTTACCAGAGGCTTACATTGGCTAATAATTAATGAATAATTGAACATAATATAAGGAGAGATTTTATTAGAAGAGTTCAGAAATGTGATGAACTCATGGGAGAACATTTTGATATTTTTTGTTATATGATTTTTGTAAAACCTAAATACGTTTCAAACGATAGGGCAGTGGTATGGTGTAGAATATTGGCATTTCAAGATAAGCGATACGCACTCTGGTGACTCTAATGTATACTACTTTCTACCACACTAGTTTATAACCTTGCTTTTTCTTCCATATAGATTTCAATGGCTTTGTTCGAGTTGCGCCAGCTCCAGTTTTAAAACCGCCAAAGACCTGCGGAAATACGAACACGAAATAAACAAAGTAAACAATGAAATATTTATGGAAGAAAAAGCAAGGTTTTAAACCAATGTGGTAGAAAGTAGTTAATCTATTCACCGCCGTAGATCTAAAATCTTAATTTGAAATCCCAATAGGAAGTAAGCTACATTTACAAACACTGCCGTTTATTTGTGGTAAATGTGAGAAATTATTTACTGCAATAATTTGAAGTGTTCTTACTTAGCTGTCTTACTTAATTTACTTTACTGAGATTTTATTGTCCACAGTTGAATTAGCCAATGTTCAGTGACATTCTAACACTGCTCCAACGTTTTAATTTAAAATCAGAATAAATATTGTTTGTCTACTATCACTATGAATGACAGGTTACCTTTAACATTTTTATTTGTTATTTTCTCGCACCATCTGGTAACCACATTATTGGGCGAGTTTAGCAATTCATTGCCAACCTTAAAATAGCTAAAAACGCCTACCACTGGAAACAGATTATTTTCATAAAATAGTGATAGCAATTTTCTCTTCATCGATTGTTGTATCAAGTGATTTTGAGGTTATTTCGTTAGATGAATGACACATTTTTTGTTTCATTCAGTGATGTTCTGTGACCTCTGTGACGGTTTTGAGGAATCATTCTCTATATGGACATTTTGTAATTTTGAAGGAAAAAACAATTGTACTCTTAAGGCTGGGCATTGGGAGTGAGAAAACGTCCTAAAAAGAGAGCGAATAAGTGTACCCGTGAGGTGCTGCCTCTTGCAATGACCTTACGCGATAAACGAAATAATATTATATTCATTCTTGGAGTATATCAGTTTCCTTTAAAAATTTCAGGGCTGGATTAATTTTAAAACAAACATTTTTGATTTTGTTAAATATGAATTGGCTATTTGTATTTACATTAAACGATATTAATTTATAGATTTATAGAATATTTATTGGGGTATTATTTTTAAAAAGGCAATCATTCAATTTTTTTTTAAGTGTAAAATGTTATCAATTGTTTATCTTAACTAAGCAATAACGAGTAGGTAAGGACCGAACAGCGAAGGAAAATATTTATACTAGGTACATACCGGATGGTCATTAAAAACTCACGATATACATATTCATATATGGAAATACTTTGAAAAGCTCTTTAAAAAGGAGAGAAGAAGAAAACAAAAATTAAAATTTACCAAAAAGCAGTTGAGCGGATTATTTTAAAAATCTTAAGTGTTTAAATATATTCGGTTACCATTACCTAGACATATTCATAAAAAAACTGAAATAGGTTCCAAAAGTTCAAAGTAACGAACTGGAAAAACTAAAATGGTCAAAAATTCGATTATCAAGTTTTTTAGTAAAAAATTTTAAAAAAATTATGCATAAACTTAAAATAAATGAGGAGCAGTTCATTTTAAAAAATTAAAAGGAACTACATTTTACCTTTTAAATGGATTAAAAAAATTACACGATTAATAGATCCACTAAGAACTAATATTCGACGTTTTTATGTTTTTTTTTTTACTTATTAATCCAAAAATCTAGTAAAGGACTCCAGTAAAACTCCACTAGTAAAAACATCGTCCAAAGATATTCTAAGATAGTATATTCTATGGACGATAGTGGCGATATTTTGCTTAATATAACATTGAAAGTCATTGAAAAAAATTAAAAGTTTTCAGGAAAAAACTTACGAAAATATTTCTCCTATTATAAAAATTGAATAAACGGATTATAGGAACTTGATATCAGAAAAAGGAAATGTACTGGTTTATGTTGGTGGATATTTTTTACATAGATGTCTCTGTAACATTCTTGTCAAACTTGTTTACAATATTGTTCATCATCCGAAATAGACAATTCTACTTCATTTTGTGAACTCAAAGCTTACAGTTACAGTAAAAATATTTTTGATGGCTTTACAGTAACTCCCAATAAATTTTCAGAGTATTTAATAAGATTAGAGAATATGTTTGTTTTGAATTTTAATAATTATTGTAGGTATACAGGATGGTATAGGAAACATATTTTTTAAAGATTTTTTTAATGCAGAATTCTCCTTCCCATATGGCAATAAAGATTATTTACTTTCATTGTTTACAAGAGTTATATATATATTAGTATTAATATTATAGTATATAGATTTGCTAAATTCCTAATGCGGACCTGATAAACAAGATTTAATAGATGGTCTATCACAACGCCCTCAATTAGACAATGCTCACACTAATTTGGGAATAATTTTTTAAGATTCCTTTTATATGTGATAAAAGAGTTGCCTAAATTTGTAAAAAAATGGCACCATTTCTGATTTCTTAAAAATTACTTTCAAAGAGCTTTTAAGGAAAAAACGAATTTATTGTAATTTTTAAAAACACTGACTTATGAGTAGATATATCATCTATTCAAAGAAGAAATATTTTTAAAATCATATCACGTTTAAGTGAGATATTAATCATTTTATGAAATGTAAAAATAGACATATGTCGGGAATTTTTTCTGGATGATTCCTTGTTCTCTCAAGCTTCAAAATTTCTTTATTGAATAACTTTGTATATCTAGTATACTACTGATTTTTTTTTCAATTTTCATTGCCTTATAGTTTTTGCTAAAAGCTCTCTGAAAGAACGTCGCGTTTGCCTGTATTAAATACACTGCCAATGCCCGGCCTTAAGATAATAAATTGATGTGTAACCCTAACAACGTTGACAAAGTCCCAGAACATCACTGAATGAACCAATCAATTATACGCTGTCCCATTAGAGTAAGTTCAAATTAAAACACTTAAACGCCTGTTTATCTGATCAGGTATACGTCCCTTGCTGGCTTGTGTGCTCTGCTCTCGATTCGACAGCTCGTCGCTCAATGAGTTTATTTGGTAGTCAATATTTTTAGCACAGCTAGAAGAAGGAAGGGGCGACTGAACCAAAACTCTTCTTCTTCGCTGTGGTCATGAGTATTTCAACGAACTCTACCAATATCACCACAGAAAGGCGGACAGCGTTCGCCATGCAGTGATGTTAGTGTCAGCCTGTGCAGCACTTTGATCCAGTTATGGTAGAGGATTCTCTATAGATAAATAAGATGTAGAGAATGGAGCGAAAAAGTGTGACGTCAACTGTCAGGCTGGTACTCCTGATATGTTTTCAATGATATTTTATTTACATAACATTTTTAAACTACAGTATATTCGAAAATTATATTGTGGACTTTAACTGAGGTGTTATTTTAATTTTTACTTGTGCATTTAATAATAACAAACGTCTTTATTATTCCCACAATTAAAGTGGGAGGTGTTAAGTTTCTGTTGGACTACCTTGTATACTGAGTGATGATTAATTGTCCTGAAGGATGTAGGTAAGGCAGCAGCCTTTTGTCCTTCCTTGTCGATAGTTGACTTGAAATTGGCCGCCCAATAGAGAATTTCATTTCCCAGTAGATGTTCTCTTTTTGGATTTAGAGTCTTGTCTCTTCAGTGCGTTATACTGAAATTGGTGGATAGATGATGGGAGATTTGAGTTTGCTGATTATTAATGATTGTGCCTTGGGTTTTGCTCGCATTAAGGAATACATTTATAATAATACAGATTTTAAAAATAATTGAGTTGAATGGTATCGTTTTATATCTCTTTCATATAAAGTACATGTATAACAGAAATTTCACGATCCAATGTATTATTTTAGGTCGATTTACGACCATTGAGGAACTATGATTTCGCAACACCCAGAGAAGCGCTACAGGTGGTAGATATTGTTATGAGATGCGCTCCGGCTCAGTTTCTCATATCTGCCGGTAGAAGTTTTTTTCATAAACCCCAAGGACAAATATTGGATTTAGGAGAAGGTATGGAGATGTATCATGGCTTTTACCAATCGACAATTAGAGGTTGGAAACCGTTCTTGAACGTTGATGTGGCTCACAAAGCCTTTCCAAAAAGTAACTTAAAATATAATGTTAAATATGTTGTTTCTTACGTAATTTTTTTTAGATATGCCGTTGATTGAGGCTTTAATGGAAATTTTGAGTACATCATATAGACCTTTTGAAAGAGATGACCTCAGTCGTCCTCTAAATCCACAAAATAAGGAAATATTATTAAAGTTTATTAAAACATTACGAGTGGTATATCAAATTCCCGGTCAAACCAGCACTAAAAGAGCATACCGTGTTAACGGAATAGAAGAGCGTGCGAGCCAGAAAACTTTTGATATGGATGATAACGGTAGAGGTATGAAACTATCATTATAGAAAGTTATAAGAATGGGCTACACGATTATAAGCAGTGTTGTGCCACCCTTTGATGAACTTTTTATTTCAGGGTCACTATTATCATTACTTTTTGAACTGCCTGATTACCAGTTGTTGTTAATATCGTAAATAGTCTACATAGTAAGGGTGTATAAGGTGCTTGCACAAATATTTATCAATGTTTTAAAATCTGTAAGAAAATTGATCGACAAATTCAATTAAGATAACTCGTCTAAAACACTTCCGTTTTTAAATGTTTGCTCCTGCTACCCCCTATGAAAACGACACCTAACACACAGTTTTGACACTTCAAAAATTAGTAATATCATAGCCGTTTGGAAAAATAAGAAAAAAAAGCAATATCACACGTGTATGATATTTTTTACAAACGCACAGGATTTAATAATTTAAGCAAGATTAATGATTAAAAAAATATTAATTTTTACGAATAAATCAATTTGATCCAGAAATTTTATTTTTTTATAATAATTAATTCTTTTAGCAGTTCAAAGGTAATATGGAGCCCAGGAAAAAAATTAAAATGTTATTTATCTAATAAAAAATTTTGATATTAATTTCTGAGAATTTTGATTTTAATTAATTCCATTTCAATGCAATATTTAAATCCTAATTTTTAGCATGAGTAAAGTATAGCGCCTGCTATACTTTACTGTCGATTAAATAATCCTAGTATATTTTATTATTGCAGTAAGGAGAATCACGATCAAAGAGTATTTTGAGAAATACAAAAGGTATCAATTGAAATATCCCGAATTGCCAACACTTTGGGTAGGCTCTCAGGCTAGGGCAACAAATCCAATCTTAGTGCCATTAGAATTGTGTTGTTTGGAAGAAGGACAAGTTTTGAACCGAAAAATGACAGAAAATCAAACTGCGAAGATGATCAGGTATTTGTATATTCTTTCCTATTGGCTGTGAAATTGTACTTGGTGGAGTTAATGTTTCATAATTATATATTACAAATGTATAATGGTATATATATTATATTTTTTATATTCTGTTTTCTCGGAAATCATAAGACATTCGGCTACCAATACAGAAACAAGGAAAAGAAAAATTCAGGATGGTATAAACCGAGCAAATCATAATGCACATCCAGTAGTGCGAGAATTTGGTTTTTCCGTATCCGATAAGTTCGAACAGATGGATGCTAGAGTTTTAGTGCCTCCGCAATTGACATATGTCAATAATAAAACAGTAAATCCTTCCAGAGGAGTGTGGAGAAATGACAGATTTGTTACTACGGGCACTATTAGTAATTGGACAATAGTTTGTGCAGATAGAAGGGAACCTAGACCGAATGATCTTGCTAGCCTAGAAAGAGGGGTAAGTTTTTATTCCACCTTTTGTGGAAATTATTGTCAAAATTAATAAAATTTACCAATGTTTCAATTTATCAAGCAAAAAACAAACATAGGTACATAATTTGCAATAAGTAGGTTAAGAGGGTATTACTGCTAGCCTTAAAGGTCTCCAAAATCCGTCTTGGGCGTGCTTCCTCACACTTCTACTTTAAGATTTTTTTAAACTCTTATTACTTCTTAATGAACATAAAACACATATGTATTTGTCTATAGAATCAAATTTTGACAATTTTAATTCTACATGTCGTTAAATATTTATTTAGAATTGCCATTTTAAACATTTTTTACGGCAATTTTGATTAAGAAAAGTTAACTATTTTTGCATTTCTGCTGCTATAGACTAGTTCAGTTTATTTTATTCTTTAATTATGTTATCGTCTCGTATAAAAAATGTACTTAATTAGTAATTACGCATTTTAAAATGTGGATTTTTAAGATCAATGTATATTTGGTTGCATAGATTCTACATGAAAATAAAATTATATATTAAATACAACCCAGTAGGCATGTCCATACTAGATGCTGAAAATAGATCTTTCAGTAGCGTACTATAAAAACACTGAAATTAGCAAATATTTCGTTTATATAAATAAAAGTAAGAATGATAGATATTGAGTTCGATTAGATATAATATATAATGGTTGGTGAATCGATTTATTAAATAAAATAAAATTGTTACTGTTACTGAAGTACGTTAAGCATTTAAAAACATATATTGTTTAAACCCGGACGGAAAGATTCAACTAGACAAAGTACAAGCTACGGTTTGTACACTAAGTTAATAAAAATTAAAGTATTAATAATTTG
The DNA here is from genome assembly GCA_035357415.1 of Ophraella communa. Lineage (NCBI taxonomy): Eukaryota > Metazoa > Arthropoda > Insecta > Coleoptera > Chrysomelidae > Ophraella > Ophraella communa. The sequence continues at coordinate 13,767,257 of CM068991.1, read as the reverse complement.
CTTAAAATTCGTTGAGATTGATTTTTAACTGCTTAAGAGCTTAACCGTTAAAGCGATTTATTGCTGCACATTAGCGTATTACCTACTTATTAATTTTATAAAATAATAATTATTATAAAGGAAATTTTGTTAGCGTACGTATTTTTAATTAATAAAATGTCAAATAAAATATACCAACAATATTGTAACTAATATATTTATACAGTGTGGAAAAGCCAAATGGAATTCATTATTTCGATTACTGTACATATTTACCGAAAATTTCGTCAAACACGTCAAGTTTAAATTATAAATTGACATTCTTTAAAGTGAAAATGTGTTACTGTTTTGAAATTTATTGCAAAAATTAACATAAAAAAAATAAAATATCTGATATGTACCTAATATTTAATTGTTCATAACGTATAAAATATTAATGTCAGGGCGTAGTTGTTTAAAATGCTCATCGCGAAGGTCTTGGCAACATTTTAATCTTAGATAAAAATGTCTTCTAAATTTAATTAACATAACAGGGGTTGAAGGTAGGGATCACACTTTCACTTTAAAGAATGTCAATTTATAACTTAAATGTGACGTGTTTCGGGATTTTATATAAATATGTACAGTAATCGAAATAATGAACTTATTCCATTTGGCTTTTCCACACTATAGTGTGCTCACAACACACTATGTTTTCTTTGTTTTTTCGACAGTTGTTCATTAACAATTGCATTTTTGTTGTGATCTTTAAAAACTGATATTTTTCTCTACTTTTTTAATCAATAGGGAGAATAAAAATAAAACAACTAGAACATTTTACTTTAAAGATTTCTTTTATAATTGCTTCCGTTACATGAACTGGATTACGATTCTCCGTATTTCTGGCTTTACGACTGTCTACTAGTTCTGGTAATAGACATATTAATCCAGAAATGGTCATCCTTTGAAATTATTTCATTTTTAGTCCAAGTGGGGTCCAAGCGGCAAAAATGCAGGCATCCGACTAGTCACATGAAGTTGCCTGTGGATTTGGTAAAACCATTTGTTTTTTTTTTGTTTATCTCACCCGTCTTGTTCCAAAACGTAATTCTTCTTCTCTGAATTCCTTCTTCGGGTGTCATATTTCTAGCAGAATATGGACATTTTAGAGTTTCTCCTAAAAACTGAAAATGTTTTTCAATAAATAAACCACATCTCATAATTTTCACATTTAACAATGTTCGAAGTTCAGACAAAGCTTTAGGTTTGGCAAAAAAGTCATTTTATCATTCATTAAAGTAAAATTTCGCCTAAAAACAAAAATACCTAACCATTATGTTATTTTATATCCTTATCTCTAAGTAAAATATTTATTTTTACGGTAAATAATTGACTTACCTGATTTTTTTTTTGGAAAACACTTTCTCTTATACCTTCTTGTCGATAGCCTTAATTGGGATTTACTTCCTCTTCGGTGAACAGGTTCATTGGTTTTCTTTGGAGACATTTCAGATATTACCTGAATCGCAAATATTGAGCACATTTTCATCTGTTTGTTAAAAAAAAATTTACCTGATGTATATATTCGAAAGTAATCACAGAAATAATCACAAAAGTCAAAAAATAACTAGCAAAATATTCAATACACAACCAACACACTAAAAACAAAAACAAATCACACTAAAATGAATGCACCTATATTCCAAATAGAATATAAAATACTTTGGTCAAGCCGCTGTAATATTTTAAACAAACCCTCTTCGACAATATACGAGTAGTGGGGTTTATTCAGTAGTAAGATGTACACATCCCTTACTTGTAAATTTTCTCCCTCGTCTCTCACCGCTGCCTCCCTCAGAAACTGGATCAGTCTTTCTCTCGATCTAAGAATGATTGAGATCTTTGTCATTATTGATGATGGCATTTTCATGCATAGTAGTTATTGAGTGGTAACCAAAGTGTGTAAAGTTAAACGCGTATAAATATAATAGTTTATCGAACCCACAAGGTTTAATTCACCCATTCCAAGGGATGCTCCACCATTCCACCCCTTACCACCGTACATAAACAAGACTAGTAGAACAATTCACCCTTCGACTCTTTGATGTCGATGCTTCAAAGTAAAGCCGCTATCGTACGAAAACAAGCACGTGTCTTTTATTTACGTACATAAGCTGTGGGCCCGACAGTGCCCGAAATTGGCGACGGGGTAAGGAAGGAACGTTTATCGGCATTCCGGTAAAGTTGGACTTCTTGTCTTTGTTAATGTTCGGTGCCCTTACAACATATTACCTGATAAAATTTTAATCTAAAGTTTGAATAAAAGTATTAATTGGTCCTTACAATATAATCGTGTATTAAAAGTACATGTACACATACCCAACTACTCAATGATAAAATGCAGCAAGTAGCATGCCAACATAAACATATTCTCTTTTTTATAAGTAATAAAGAGGACATAGAATCTTCAGATTCTTCACCAGCAATATAACGAGAATGTGCTTTAATGTTATAAACATTTTTCAAATCGTCTATTGTTATCAAACCGTCGCCAGTTTTATCCATTTTTTGAAACGCTTGGTCTATTATTTTCTTACGAGATTCGTTTAATGGTGGTCTGATCTGCAAAAAAATTCATCCACATCAATGCTTCCTTGTCCATCACTGTAAAAATGTTGTGCTTCTTTTTCTGTAATATCTAAGCCAACATCCTTTAGTCCTTGAATAAATTCCTCTTGATTTAAACTTTTATTTCCATCACCATCCATATTTCTAAATAACCTTCCTAGACGCAATATTCCTGTAGCTCGCCTAGATAAGCACAACAGTCGAAGGCGTTGTATAGGATCCCCGGAACTTCCTAGAGCTTGCAATTCTTTCACACTTTTGGCATTCATTTCAGTTTCTTGATATGCTGTCGCGCTTTGTTGACGTGCCATCATTTGATAGGGAAATTCCTATAAAATAATTTTGTACTTCTACCAAAAAAGATTTTTAAAACATATAAAATCACTTAATTTGGACAATTATCTGTCCTCATTGATCTCTAATAACAAGGGTTAATTCTGATATTTTATTAAGATGCAAAAAATTTTATTGATATTCATAAAGAGGACGATATTCAATTGTAACGGCGCTGGGTTTTACCTACTTGGTCGGAGCTTTGATCGGGAACGGTCTTTCATCCTCAGGTTTATAGTGGTCGTGGGCCCATATGCGACAGGTAGCGTTTAAATAGTGGAGACAGCAATGGGTTAATGTGTAAGCCCAGAAATAAAATTAAGAAACGATTTTTAACAAAGCAATATATTTACCAACCATTTCAGTACAAGACAAAAAGAATACTGTTATTGGTCAAATAAAAGAAATCAGTAAAATAACAAAAGCCCAATACATTTGGATACAAATAAATAATCTATAACAAAGATTTTAACAATCAATCATAACAAATAAATAATCCTGTTTAAAGTAAAATTATAAAAGAAATACAGTTCGGAAGACAACAATGTGTAACAAAGGTTGCATTACCAGTAATTTCAATAGCAGAGAAATAATTATGTCTAAAGTAAAATTATAATGTTAAACAGCAATTATAAAAATAAACACATTTCAGAACAAAATTTATAACCAAAGTTTTATTTATCAATAATTTCAATAATAAAGAAATAATTATCTTTTCTTACTACCCCCTATGAAAATGACACAGTTTTGACACTTCGTAAATTAGTAATATAATACGCATTCGGAAAAATAAGAAAAGAAGAAGTAATATCACACATGTCTGATATTAAAAACGCACAGAACGTAATAATTTAAGCAAGATTAATGAATAAAAAAATATTAAGTCGGAATTTTCTGAAACATAATTATAATGAAAATCAGATTTTCGCCAAGAATTAACGCGTTGTGTACTCAATTTTTCCAATTTCCTTTCTTACGACCGAATATTTTTTATAATTTATGAACTTTTAACTTATTAAATTTATTTTTATTGTTAGTGATGTTAAAAATTAGGATTTAAACGAGTTTAAACATTGCATGGAAATATAATTAACTAAAATCAAACAACGACCTATCTCAGGAATTAACATCAAAATTCTTTATGGGCTTTCATGGGCTCCATAAAAACTATAAGTAAAATGGTATTGAAACAGTTGGTGAAATTACTTGGAACTTGAGAAACGTTATGTGTTATGGACATTTCCATTTACATTTAACTTCTCTAATTCTCCATTTCATTTTGTTGTTTCTTTTATACCCATATTGTACCCAAATTCCACTTATTGAAATTTCAAAGCAATTTTTATGAAAATAATAAGGCATTCCCAATAACACACTTCTATAATAAATGAATAGGACTAGTTAAATAGGTACCTTGGAACCGCTAAATGCATACCTATGTGTTATATTTGGTTGCATAGGTAATGCATCTCATACAGTATTTTTTATAAAAGTATTAATTTGACATTTATGTTACCAAAAGATAATGAGAAAATTGAACAAACCAAAGTAATTTGTTCACAAAAATTATTTTTCTATAAATGGAAAGCGAAGTCGATTCGTGTGTGCGCGCGAACATCCCGTGATCCGAATTTATTAAAGGTTGTAATGCACTGAAAAAACAGAAAAAGTAATATAAAATGTAGAGAAAGACCTCAAATTTAAAAAAAATTACTTTCAAGTTTAAAAAAGTAAATTTTCTAACTTTATTTATAAAAAACGAGCAGAAAAACGTTAATAAACAATTATATTTCCTATTTAATTAATTATTATCGCAGCGAAAATTTCTTTTTAAATTTAACATTTCAAATGATCATTGAACATTATTATTACAAAAACAAAGCGAAAAATGTTTAAATTTTTAAACAAATACTTTTTAAAAATCTCTGTTCTTACATGTTAAATTTTATTCGTTTTTTTTTTCAAACTTTATTTAATTAAATATTTTTTCCAAATTAATATATTTCAATGAAACTTTATCTGTAATTACTTTGAAGTTTTTCCAAACTATTATACGTTTTTTTTCTTTTAATATTAAATTTTTTAAATAATAGACAATTATTTATGATAAGTGCTAAAATCAGACGTCTTTTAGACAATCTAACATAACTTTTTTCAGTGCTTATAAGATTATTCAGATTTTTGCCAGCTTGGTAATAATTGTATCTATAGAGAAGTAATCGCGATACATATCAACATACCTGTGTCTCGGGTACGAAAGAGAATGAAGGTGAGAAAGCCGCTGGCAGCTGTTGACAGTTGACGTGTAGTAGTAGCGTCCCGGTTGTTTTAGTGACATTTATTTTGATCTTTTTTCGAGTTTATTGGTAACAAATAATTTGTTAACATAAAAATAAATTGTAAATAATAATTTTTCAAGTGTGGATGATCAGGCTGATAATAAAAAGAGTAAAACATTTCTAAACCTATTTTCTCATTTATGATTCAAAAAATTGCAAAAATATATGATAGTCAAAGAAGGAAAATCGCTAGAATTTTCATGAAAAACCAATTTAATGATAAAAAAAGCACGGGATATTCTGAACATATTGACCAACAACAATACCTGATAAATGAAAAATATTCGTTGTCATAAATACTAATTAAAATTATAATTGAAACTTTGAGAATTTGCTTATTTCAACGGTAGCGCTTGGAAAATCGTATGTATCTTTTCGGAAAATCTAGTTACAAAAAAAAGTTTCAAATAAATTTTTTAGATTAATCCATCATCTTTCAAGTACACAATGTTTAATAATTAAATTGTTCAATTTCTTAACGTTTAGTAGAGAAAATTAGTTTTATGTGGAAAATCGGTGATAATTCATTAAAAAAATATTACAAACATTTTTTTTTAATATAATTGTAGATACCTTCATTTATAGCAAATTTTATGTGAAACAAATTTTTCTACGTGTCTGTTTATTTACTATCTTAAAATTAAAAACTTGAAAATTAATGATGTTTAAAAATACTCTTAGAAAAATTTGGTATATTTCAAAAAGTAATTAAAATATCAGAAAGCTTTTTAGACCAATTTTGTAGGTAAATACATTAGCTACAATTTTTGATTTGTACATTTTTCTGTATTTTCATTATTTAAACAATTAGAGTGAAAAAACAAATAAAAATATTTTCGACCAATGTTTTTCCGGAAAATTGCTCACCTAAATTCCTAAACATTTTCTCATATTAATCACAATCCTCTTAAATACCTACATTTAAATTTCCAAAAGGTTTGTAAATTTTGCAGCATTTTACGAATATTTTGTGTACTTGTGACCACGCTATATGTTCTGTGCGTTTTTAAAAAAATGTCACACGTGTGCTTCTTCTTTTCTTATTTTTCCGAACGCGTATGGTATTACTAATTTTTGAAGTGTGTTTATAATCAATCAATTACCGAAATATTTTGTTAATGCTTTTATTGCATTCCGGTAGGATCTGCAAAAGGTATTATTCTAATTCAGTAACCGCTTAAATTGTGAACTGTTGGCATTTTTATTTATGTAAATAGTGATATATTTATTTTTTATATATTTGCGATTTTATCCCATTTAACCTTTTAACACATTGATTTACCATTTTCAGTTGATAGATGCAGCAAGAGGAACTGGTATACAGTTCCCGGCAGCCGAAAAGCCGTTCCGAGCCATAGGAAGTTTTCCAAAGGATATACAAAGTTACTTTGGATCTGTGAAAGGTCAATTTGATGTTATTTTCGTAGTGGTACCGAATAGTGGTCAACAATATTCTTACGTTAAAACTGCCGCCGAAATTAATGTTGGTTGCCTAACCCAGTGTATTAAAATGAAAACCTTGAACCGAGTAAATCCCCAAACATGCATTAATATTTTATTAAAAGTGAATGCGAAATTAAATGGTATCAACCATGGTTTTGCAACACCCCCGCCGATTTTGTCTAGACCGTGCATGATTATGGGGGCTGATGTCACGCATCCAAGTCCCGATTCCCAACATATTCCTAGCGTCGCTGCAGTAACAGCTTCGTTTGAACGTAGAGCTTTTAGATACAATATCTGTTGGAGATTACAACCTCCGAGAGTCGAAATAATCGAGGATTTGCAAAATATAGTCGTGGAACAATTGACATATTTTTACAAATGGAACCGTGGACAGAAACCAGAAAGAATAATATTTTTCAGGTGAGTATTAGCTTTAGTGCAGATTAGATTCCCAAATTATTTTGGACAAAGGAGGTCTTTTCCAAAATTAACTGTTGCCTCAATTTCCGATAGCCAAATGTTATTAATATATTCTTATTCCTAGTTTTTCCTGTTGATACAAAATTATCATCGTTTGAAAAGTTATTATTTTCTCTTTAAAATATAATACAACAAATGAACACAAAATTCAGTAAAGATCAAGTCTAACTAAAGCTTCATTCACAACCAGCAAATTACAATCAGTAATTAGAATTACTAGTAAAATTTAAATTAAAGAATTATGATCATTCACAATGTGCAATTAGTTCCAAATTAGTTAACACTCAAGCACCTCATTTAGGTACAACTTTTTCCTTTACACATATAATTTTTTTTATAAATATTTAATTTAAAACTTGTGAATGACCATATTGTTAGGCATATGCCAAGCTTTTACTACTAATTCTAAGTTAACCTTAGCCTTAATGCCAATCAAGTAGTCCTTGTATTTTTCTACCTTGGTTAATGATGAACAACTTGAATACTTCAACAAAAGTCAATAAAGTTAAGTTCAGAGGCTGGTAGTGAAAAATAGTAATTATTCCCCAAGGTAGAAAAGTGAGTTATTATTGTCGAGGTCCATTAGAGACCGAGAAGCGAAGCTTCGAGGTCATCAATGGAGCCGAGGGTCAACAGTCACTATCCCCTTTCAAATGACATGACAGTGACAAAGGCAATCAATAGCATATCCAATAATTTTTGTTTTGATTTCATAATAAGTATTGTGTTATTAAAATCGCTATGAAAATTCATGGATAAGTAAATTGATTTTTATTTTTGAATAAGTAGGTGAACTATTAAATAAGTAATGAAAAATATTTTTTCATTTTGTCTTTGCATCAGTTAACCTTACATTCTGTCAAATGGAGTGAGATTTAGTACTAGTCAAGTAGTCCCTGTCTTTTTCTACCTTGGTTAAAAATGATCAACTTTACTACCTCAACAAAGTCAATAAAGTTAGGTATATAGGCTAGTAGTGAAAAAAATATTTAATCATTACTGATAAGAATATGTACGTAGTTATCGTGAGTGTAGGATTTAGAATCTTTAATTTTATTACTTCTAGCACAAACTGGCTAATAAAAGGAACATTAAGGGGAATCTCGAATTTTATTTGTAACTTGGTGTAAGACTCGGTGTTAGACAAGGAGGTACTTACTTCCATATACCGACCATGTCCTCACGCGAACAAAAGAGATGGAGAGTGAGTTGATGTTTTATACGACGGGAAATGCTTATCGCCTAGGATATTATATTTGGTTGAGTGGGGCAAATATTCTTTCACTATTGTTATATTCGTTAGGATCGTGTATTCCTTTTTAAAAGCTATTTTAATAGTATTTCATTTTTATTGGAGCGGTAGGATTTCCGATTGAAACTATTTTACAATAATTACACAGGGCATACAAGAAATTAAAAATTACATAGATAATAGTTATTTATACAACAAATACAATAAGTAACTAATTATTGCATTACTTTTTCTACTACCGTGCGTAAAGTACAAAATTTACGTATGCTGCGCAGTGAAAGCTTTACGTTTTTTACCATTAAAAAAACAATCAATTATTTATTTATTTATTTATTTATTTATTTATTAAACTATTTATAGTTTAATCTTATCAAAACTTATTAAATTCATTATAAATACATAATTAGTGAATTTATAATTAATCATTATCTTTTTAAAATAAAAACCTGGTTTTTATAAACATTTTGGTAGTAGAAAAAATATTGTATGCTATGTAAATTTACATTTGTCAAAAAAGGGGTTCTTTACACCCTTGTTACATAAATATTTTGCACCTATTGCATACAATATTTTTTTCTAATTTATATAAATATTATTTTGTTAAGTTTAATTTTTAACAATTTCGGGAAGCATGCTGTCTAAATAAAATGTCTGCAACTTAGGAAGCATTTTTTGCCAAAATTGTTCATTCTGTTCTATGTTCTGAACAGACATACCCAGCGGTGTCCAAACTATAAAATAACAGTACTTGGCTTTGGTTATTGCTAGCTGGCCTTGTACTTGATAATAATAATTGCTATTAAGTTTTAAATTAATTTTGTTATTTTCATCAATTGCGTGTGAATTATAAAGCTTATCATTATTGTATTTTTTATTTTTGCATCACGTATAACTAACATAACTGTATTACTAGAATTAATAAGTAATATACTAATATTAAATTGATAAAAACAATTTCTTGTCGTCAGTAGTCGGCCCATCTTTCCCCTACAAGATTCTCTCGCTACCGATAACGAACTAGACAAATGGGTGAATACCACGTTTCAGTATTAAGTTTCTGTAATTTTTGAGGAAAATAATTAAACTTAATGTTAATTTTTTGAGATTAATACTTAACTGATTTTAAAAATTCAAACAGTTTTGAATTCCGAAATATAAAATCTATGCTTTGATGGGATTAATTTTTTTAATTTTACTTTTTTTCAAATAATGTTTTTTAAGTTTTCGTTTTTAAATAAAACTGATTAGAATTATAAAAAATCGAGGCCCATCAAGGCATAGGTATTGTTTCTCTGAATTCAAAAATGTTCCAGTTTTTTAAATCGGTTAAAAATTAAGCCTAAAAAATGTACATAAAGTTTTAAGTACTTCCAGATATTATTCGAGAATCCCCTTAATAATAATTATTACACTTTTCTTAATGTTTTCATATAAATCTAATTATATTGGTTGTCGGAATGAACGCCCAGTGATATAGTTTATCAATTATTATTTTTTTTATTTTTTGACGTATTGTATTAGATTCTGTCAATGTTATAATCTGACAAAAAGTCATCTCGTAAAAAGTATAGTAATTATAGTTCTTTGCTAAGATTGATAGTTTCCTTTCATTACAAATGATAAAGTGGTCCTTCGAGCTATCTCAAGAATCATCCTTTGTGTGAGAAAGTCCAATCCAAGAATAAATCTCAATTGGAAAGAAATGTCGACAAAACAACTAACGTTTGGTGATATTCATGACATCTCATTGAAACTCAAGAACACGGGTGATACAAATTTAGTGGAAAATCTTTATTTTCTTTTGTATGGAGAACAACCTAAAGTAAAAGCAGTGAAGAGGAGAATAACTGCATTCTCAGGGTATCCATTTCAAGAAAATTCAGAAGAATTTGAGAAAAATCTTTCCCTAATCAGTGAATCATTGAGCATCAAGAATTTACAGAAGCTTTGTGATTTCTTCTCTCAAAAGTTTATCAAAACTGCTTCTGCTCATGAACTTGCCAATATCCTTATAAGTAATATCTATAAATTATTAGGAAACGAAAATTCTCATCAGTCACGTGGATAGGTACAATGGAACAAAAAGTGTTCCGAAATCCGTGAACTGTAGGAGTAGCATAGAAAAATCTATAAAATCATACAAATCACGAGATAACAAAATGCTTTTTGATATACAAATGGAAATAGATAGAATCCAAGAAGATATACTTAAGAAAAAAGAAGAAATTGTCAATTTACAATGTGATATAGAAGATTTGAAGAACGATGAAGAGACTCCTGCTCAAATACTCAAAATTAAAGAGAACGAGCTAGGAAAGAAGACAAAACTCCTTGAAATACAAGAAGAACGTCTTAAGAATAAAGAAAAATCGTTCAACAAGTACGAAGAAATACTAGAAAAAACAAATGGATGTGATACAACAGACATTGCATCAGAAGATGATGAAGATTTCAATGATGTAGATTGGTCAGTTCCAAACAGAGTCCAAGAATGGGCAAATTCAGTGAACAATCAGAATGCATCATGTTTTGGAAATGATGGGATAGAAACTTTAACTCGTTCTATTAACAAAATGTTGACACGCCAAACAATTGGAAGCCAGTTGACCGAGTTTGATGGAACATCTTGTTTGAAATGGCCAATTTTCCATGCCCAATATATACTTTCGGATGAGGCTTGCAACTTCTCTCCGAAAGAAAATGTTTTGAGACTCAATAAGAGTCTGAAAGGAGAAGCAAGAAAAATGGTAGAAATGCTACTAATCACTGCAAAACAGCCAGACGAAATCATTGATATTCTCAAGAAGAAATATGGCCGTCCAGAACATATTATGGATGAACTACTCGCGAAAGCTCATGAAACTCCAAACGTTGAAAGCCTCGACTCATTTTTGAACTTCAGTATTACAATCAGAAATATTGTAGAGGTCGTTGAAGGAGATATTGCCAAAATAATCGATCAGCGGTATTTATTAGCTACTTTCGTCAACAAACTCCCACCTCATCTACTCACACAATGGGGAAATTTCCTAATAGAGAAAAAATCAAGGATCACCATGAATCTCTGAAAGATTTCTCTGACTGGATTCAAGAAATGTCGGAAGCGGTTTCACGAATCACCTTTATATCGAAAAATACTGGTAATCATCCTAGTACGAGCAATGAGTGTGAAAGAAAAGATTCGAGCATCACCCATAATAGTACACCAAAGCCAGCAAGCAAGATCTGCAAGTTGTGCACAAAAGGTGAACACCCACTGGAAAAATGCCAACAATTTCAAAACTTGGATGTTCAACAAAGATGGAAAATAGTAAAAAAACATAATGCTTGTTTCTGCTGTCTTCGCTATCACAATGGAAAATGCAAAAAAGGAAAAGCATGTGGAATAAACAATTGTGAACGTTTCCATAATAACCTACTCCATAAAAATAAAGAAAATTCGTCGAACACACTTCAAAGAAGTTGTGAAGCGAATGCTTGTATCAATGAAGTAACATGTAATGTTCTACTAAAAATGCTACCAGCCAAAATAAGAGGCCCCAATGGTATATTTAACATCACTGCATTGTTGGACGAAGGAAGTACGCTCACCTTAATCGATTCTTCGGTAGCATCGAAACTCGGATTAACAGGTCCGGTTTCACCCCTTTGTTGCAAGTGGACAGGAGAAATCTATAGATACGATGAACATTCTCAAGTAGTTCAAGCAGAAATTAGTGGTGTCAATAGTATATCGTACCACTCACTTAAAAATATTCGAACTATTCGCAAACTTGAATTGCCATTCCAAAAGTACGATCTTCAAAAAGTTTTAAAGAAATATCCTTTTATTAAGCAATTCGCTAATGAAATTGAAATCGAAGAAAATCCAACACTTCTCATAGGACAGAACAATGCTCATCTCATTCTCTCTAGAAACATCTTACAACCCCATCCGAACGGTCCGATTTTATCTAAAACTAAAATAGGTTGGACTCTTCATGGAACTGTGGAAAATCTTCAGGGTGATTTGAAGAATGAAGTAGCAGTCGTCTGTTGTGAGGAATCTGATGATAGTCTTCATAATCTGGTAAAAAGTTTCATGAAAATTGAAAATTTTGGCGTTGTATCCATTCGAGACAAAAGAAAATTGAAAGAAGATGAAAATGCAATTTCTTTGGCACAAAATTCCATAAAATTCAATGGAGCAGGGTACGAAATAAGATTACCACGAAAGAGCGACATAGAAGACATACCAGAATCAAAGCAAATGGCATTTCGGAGATTGATGTGCCTTGAGAGACGTCTCAAAAAGGAACGTGATTTGGGTGAAGCATATTCTGCTGAAATTAAAAAATTGTTAGATAAAAATTATGCAGTTCCTGTTCAAGATTATGAATTACGGAAACAGAAAAATATTTGGTTTCTTCCACATTTTCCAGTCACAAACCCCAACAAGCCTGGAAAAGTACGTATCGTCTTTGATGCCGCAGCGAGAAGTAATGGTTTTTCGCTGAATGATTTTTTACTCACTGGACCATATCTCCTAACTTCACTATTTGGTATCCTGTTGAAATTTCGAATTCATAAAATCGCATTTGCAGGCGACATAAGGGAGATGTTTAACAGAGTGAAGATAGCAGAAGAAGATAGCTTTTTCCAATGTTTTTTGTGGCGAAATTTGAAATCAAATCAAGCTCCGAAAGTATTTCGCATGACTGCAATGCTTTTTGGTACAACTTGTTCACCGTTCCTGGCACAATTTGTGAAGAACTACAACGCCGAAGAACACAGAACAGAAAATCCAAGAGCAGCGGATGCGATAATATATTCTCACTATGTTGACGATTATTTAGACTCCACAGAGAGTGAAGAAGAAGCCATTCAGTTGGTAAACGACGTAATCCGAATTCATGGCAAAGGAGGCTTCGAAATTCGTAATTTCATATCGAATTCCTCTATATTATTAAACAATATTCCAAAACATCTCATAGCAGACAATAAATTGAGCACTGAAGTCGATAAAAACTCCAATCCAGAGAGAATTCTGGGAATGATGTGGAATCCATGCAATGACTGCTTCACATTCAAACTAAAATTTCATAAGATTCCGAAAGAAATATCAGATGGTGTCAAAATTCCCACGAAAAGACAAGTTCTCAAGATCGCCATGTCGGTGTATGACCCCATAGGCATGTTGTCACCTATAATCATCAAGGTGAAGATACTTCTCCAAAAGATATGGCGTGCAGGACTAGGATTTCATTTGCCAAAAGCTGAAACCATCGAATTACACACATTTTCGGATTCCAGTGAAGATGCGTATGCATCAGCCGTTTATCTCCATTTGAAATATGAAGAAGGCATTGAAGTAGTACTGGTAACATCAAAGGCTAGAGTTTCCCCTCTTAAATCGCTATCTATCCCAAAACTTGAATTACTTGCTGCAGTGATGGGTGTAAGATTATCAATGGAAGCTCTAAAATATCTTAATTTCAACATCAGTAAGAAGTTCTATTGGACCGATTCGAGAACGGTTCTACATTGGATTAATAGCGATAAAAAACTTCAAACTTACGTTTCTGTTAGAGTCGGAGAAATTCTGGAACACACTGAAGTTGAACAGTGGAGATGGGTTCCAACTTTAGAAAATGTCGCAGATGATTGCACTAGAGAAACCACAAAAGATGAGATTCATGCAAATCATCGATGGTTCAAAGGCCCTGCCTTCCTCTACGAAAATCAGGATAAATGGCCAAGAGTTATCGATGCAGAAAAAATTGATATTAGTCTACAAGAAGTTGAAGATATCAAAAATTGCATATCTGTGGTACTACCTGACATTAGGGATCATTATACATGGATAAAACTGCTCAGAGTTACATCAAGAATCCACCAATTCATCATGCTCCTCAAAAAGCAAAAACGATCCAATTTTTTGGATTGTGAACAGATAGCGTGGAGTGAGAAACTCTGGTGGAAGTCAGTGCAGTGTTCAAAATTTCCCAAATATATGAAAAATTTACGTGAAAAGAAATCCAATAGAGATGGTCGCTTACATCATATGTCAATTTTTTTAGACACAGATGGAATCATGAGGGTATGCAGTAGAATTCTACGAATGGACAACATTCCTGAAGAAATCTATAAAGAATCGGTTGTTCTAGATGGAGATCATCAGTATACTCAAAAAATGATAATGCATTTTCATAAAAAAAATGGTCATCAAGGTATAGAAACTATCATCAATGATCTACGGAGAAAGTTCTGGATTCCGAAAATTCGCACTATAGTAAAAAGAGTCATCAGGAATTGTCAGTTTTGTAGGAAAAGGATGGCAAAAAGTGCAGAGCCTATAATGGGTCAGTTACCTCAAGAAAGTCTTCTTAAATACGAAAAACCCTTTTCAGCAACAGGGTTAGATTTTTTTGGGCCATATTCAGTGAGGATCGGAAGAAGAGTTGAAAAGCGTTATGGGGTACTGTTCACATGCATGACAGTAAGAGCAATCCATGTAGAAATTGCCCATAGCCTCAGCACCGACTCATGTATCATGGCTATAAGAAGATTTTTGTCAAGAAGAGGGTCCGTGAAAGTCATTTGGTCCGATAACGGTACGAATATAAGAGGAGCAAGCCGTGAACTTCTAGAAGCCTTCGACCAATTGGAAATGAGCTCCGTAGTCGAAGAATTGACCAACAGAGGAATATATTTCAAGAGAATTCCTCCACTTTCTCCCTTCATGGGAGGATGCTGGGAAAGAATGATTGGCTGCTTCAAGAGAGCTCTTAATGCCATCCTGAGAGATAGACATCCTACGGACGAGGTATTACAGACAGTATTTTCCGAGGCTGAATATATAGTCAACAGCCGACCACTCACTCATGTGTCGGAGAATCCTCAAGATCCTGTGAGTATTTGTCCCAACGATATATTATTGGGAAAATCTTCTGAGATAATGACTCCTGGATTATTCACCGATCAGGACCTTATTACAAAAAAACAGTGGCGCATCTCCCAATATCTAGCTGATTTGTTTTGGCGTCGCTGGTTGAAAGAATATCTACCCACATTGATCAATAGAACGAAATGGAATCAAAATGAAGCCAATATTCGAATAGGTGAAATTGTGGTGATAAATGAAAACAATGTTCCGAGAGGTATGTGGCCAATGGGGGTGATAGAAAAAGTCTACAAAGGTGAAGATGGAGTTGTAAGAGTGGCAGAGGTCCGCACGACGCAGGGAACTTTCAAACGACCTGCGAGAAAACTCCACCGACTTCATATCAGTATTGACGAAAGAAGAGTCAATACTGGGGAGGACAATGTCGGAATGAACGCCCAGTGATATAGTTTATCAATTATTATTTTTTTTATTTTTTGACGTATTGTATTAGATTCTGTCAATGTTATAATCTGACAAAAAGTCATCTCGTAAAAAGTATAGTAATTATAGTTCTTTGCTAAGATTGATAGTTTCCTTTCATTACAAACGATATTGGTACTTCGAGCTAAAAGTATTTCAATTTCTAAAATTGTTTATATGTAAAATTACTTTTGTTTCCTCTCCTGCTTCTAAGTCTATACATTGCTTTTCAGATAAAAGTATCCACCTTTAATAACTTTTGTAATACTGGTATTTAGGAAAAATCCAAAAACACGTCAATTTATGTGGGAAGGGGCAAGCATTGTGGCTTATTTAAACTTACTGGAAAAGCCACCCCCTCACCCCTAGCAGCATCCTTTTTTTTAAATTACTCCTCTTTAAGCTGATTTCAAAAATGTGTTATACTTGTAGGTTAAAGTGGTTAGTTTATGAGATAAACAATTTTTCTTTTAATAGCACAAATTTTACTTATTCTTTACTTTCACCTTATTTGCCTATAATAAAATAGGTTGTACAACAGTTCAAATTCTTTAATCTTTTTAATTGTGCTATTTATTCTACTTTAAAAATCCAAACAACAAAAAACTCTACTTTTTATTAAAGTTTGACATTGTCAACTAGAATTTGTAGTCACTATTGATAGTGTACTTTGATACATTATTTATTTTGTTTCGCTGAAATGGTTTATACTACCAAAATAATAATTGTGCAAGAGCTGCTGCTAGAATATTTAACGAATTACATGACGGAAGACATGCAACTCATAAGTATTTAATTCAACTGATGGAGAAATTTACCACAACAGGGTCTGTTTGCAATAAAATGCATAAGCGAGAGAGACTCAATAACGAAGCAATCCAAGTGGCAATTTTAGGGCCAGTCAGCTTAGAGGCTCAACAACCTCAATCGTTGTCAACAATAAGTAGAGCGATCGGTGTTTCATCTTCTACAGTTTTCCGAGTTCTACATAAATTCAAGTACCACCCATACAAAGTTAAGTTGGTGCACGAGTTGAATGAAGATGATTTTGATCGTCGTCTAGAATTTTGAGAATCAATGACGCAATTTATCAATACAATCCACAATTGTTAAACAATATTTGCTTTTCTGATGAATGCTCATTTTCATTAAATGGCTTAGTAAATAGGCATAATTGTAGATATTGGACTGAAAGTGATCCACATATTATGAGTGAATTCCGTACACATCCCCAAAAGTTAAACGTTTGGTGTGTTATCCTAGGTGACCACATTGTCGGACCTTTCTTCATCAACGGAAATTTAAATGGCGAATCATATCTTAAGTTACTCAGGGAAGGGGTTGACCCACGTATTACAACAATAATAGAAAATTATGATAACCTTTCCGAAGATTTACTTGTATTTCAACAAAACGGAGCTCCCCCACACTATGTTATGCCTATCCGACAATTTTTGAACGAAACATTCCCCGCTCGGTGGATAGGTAGAAGAGGGCAGATGATGGAGTGGCCACCTAGGTCACCGGATTTAACACCCCTAAACTTCTTTTTATGGGAGGATTTAAAAACAAAAGTTTATGCTACCCAACCAGAATCTCTGGATGATTTACGAGAGAGGATAGAAAATGAATGTCGACAATTAAATCCAGCCGTATTAAGCACTGTCAGAGAGGCATTTCAAAATAGATTATACCATTGTAAAAATATGAGAAGTAATTTAAAAAAAGGATGCTGCTAGGGGTGAGGGGGTGGCTTTTCCAGTAAGTTTAAATAAGCGATAATGCTTGCCCCTTCCAACATAACTTGGCGTGTTTTAGGATTTTTCCTAAATACCAGTATTACAAAAGTTATTAAAGGTGGATACTTTTATTTGAAAAGCACTGTATAGTTACTTCTATATAAAATTTAAACTTAATTTAATTGATGATTCGACACTTTTATTTTCACTTTTGAAAATAAGGTTACATGAATTTCCAGCTGCAATAAAAACAATATACTTTTTTCTGACTCCATTTATGTTATCTTGCCATTTAAAAAAAATGTTTTAGAGATGGAGTGTCAGAAGGACAATTTGAACAAGTAGTAACGGAAGAGCTTAGGGCTATCAGAGCTGCTTGCAAAAAAATACAAGCCGATTCCTATGAACCGAAAATAACATTTTTAGTAGTTCAAAAGAGACACCATACCAGATTGTTTCCTTTAAATCCCAGAGACTCTGAAGATAAAAATGTTAACGTGCCGGCAGGTAAGGATGTTGAGATATAGCATGTTCTGCAACAAGTGAGAAAAGTACTTTCCCCGCTTGTTGCACACTATAATATTCCTACAACTGCAACAATTTATAGAATAAAAGTAATGTGACTTTAATATTTATTTTAATGGTTCACAAAACTGAAATAACAGTTGGGTAATAATTTTATTAAAATTATAGTTAATGGAACGTCATTTCTTTTAAGTAAATTTTCTGTTATATTTATATTTTATACAGAATTTAATTGGGATAGTTTAGCCACCATCATCCCCTAAACTTAAAAACTTATGTAAACATTTTAAGTCGATATTTTTAAATTTGTAACCTTGTTCGATATGGAGGGGTTAAAATGAAATTTTTTTCATAATCCATCACACCATCTGAAAGCTTATTAAATTACGAAAATTTCTTTTTTGATTACTTTTCATTATAGTTCTTCGTTTTTGTTCAGTACCGCATTAAGTAAAAAATGTAGCCTCGAACAAATTAAAATGTTTTCAACATTCACGATGATACTAAAAAGGAAATTGATTGTATTAACCTTTACTTTGTGGAAGTCCATCTTACTAAAAACATTAAATATAGAACTTTTTAAAACAAAACTTCCACTTCCACAACTTCAATATGTCAATCTGACGATGCTAGTTTTTAGCGAAACATTGAATTTAAAAAAGCCATTTTTTGAATAAATAGTGGATGTTTTGATTTTCAAGTTCTATTTTTAATGTTTTTAGTATGCTAAGAAGGCCTTTAAGATTTTGAAAAAAGTAAACACGGTTTCTAATAGATCTCGAATTGCCGAAGACGATAGTTTTTGTTTCATTTCTTTATCTTTTACCGTGTCCTTATTTTTGAGGTTTTGAGGGAGTGGAAAATGGAATATTTTCCTGAGGGATGATCGGATCGGAAAAACTCAACTACAGTTTTCTTCGAAATTAAACGTAGAACACGGTACCACAAAAAATTCCGAGTTCTTCCAGTCGTTTCTGAGCTAGGGAGGAATAAAGGTTTTCCATTAAAAAAGTCACCCCCTCGTTTGGGGTAGTTAAAATTAAGTTAGCTATGAGAAATACGCTGCTTTTCATAGCGGTTGTAGGAAAAATATTTTATTTGTTCGATATTAGAAAATTTTGTTGACTACTTTATAAACTTTTTTTTGTTATATTTTTTAGGCACATGCGTGGATTACCAAATAACACATCCATTCTTGCAAGATTTTTATCTCGTATCTCATGCCAGTATTCAAGGAGTAGCTAAACCTACTAAGTACTGCACTCTATGGGATGACAATGAATTATCTAATGATGATATTGAAGAATTAACGTATTTCTTGTGCCACATGTTTACACGTTGCAATAGATCTGTTAGTTATCCTGCTCCAACGTATTATGCGCATTTAGCCGCTGCCAGAGCGAAAGTTTATATCGAAAACGATAGATTGGATATAAACAATTTACAAAAAGAATATAACAAATATCTTGTACAAGATTGTATAAGAAAAGATAAACCGATGTTCTTTGTGTAAACATTTATAAATACAATAGAGCGGAGATTATTCAAACCATTTGGAGACATACGTGTTCGGAAAACCGATTTTTTTGTTTAACTAACCGCATTGATCTAGATGTGTACAGGTACTAGGTATGTACAAGTGCTTGTTGACAAATAGGATTTAATGAAAAACTCACGGATGTGAACTAGTTGGCAAAAATGTTTTGATAATCAATGTTATATTGTACCTTCATTTTTCATTAATAATGGTTGGTATTGATTTAGAGTTTTTTTCCGTTTTATGTATGCTTATTTTATTTTAAATTCTTGTAATTCCAAAAATATTGTTTACATTTTGTTACTTTTCTACAGCCTAAAGTATAGATCGATGATCTAGATTAGGTAGGAGACAAGGAGTTCCAATAAATAAACACTTTTTTGGAAAATATTCAATAATTACTGCTTTCATTTTATCTACTTTATGTTTATTGATATATTAAAGTTAATGTTTAAAATATAATTTTGTTTATTTGTTGTTTTACTTTTGGGAAAGGCATATCCAAAAACAAAGTTTAAACCTATAACAATAATTTCGTATAAATTCCTTCTACAAAAAATATTAAAACAGATTAGATAATTGTGAGAACTGCAGTAACTAGGATGCAACAAAAAAACGCAGTCTAATTCACAAATCCTTGAAGTAAATATTTAGTACACCATAAAATGATGCATGCTAATCAGCGAAACGGCCGTCATTGAGGTTAAAAAAGCAATTTTTTAAATAAATAGTGGAAGTTTTATTAAAACGAAGAGTTTTTTATTATTCTTAATATATATATTATTATGATTTTATTATTTTATTTGTTGTTGGGTTCTTATGTTTTCTTTTTTTGTTTTATTATTTTAATTTTTTTTGATGATTGAATGTTATTTTAGTAAATTCACGTTAATTGTGACATGATATTATTAGTGGTTTGTTTTTATTTGATTTGACGTAATTGTTGAAGTTTTTTACTACAATAATAATGTTTTTTAGCCCCTTAAATAATATGTATAATGATGACTAGCTCAAATAAAATTAAATGTTTCTTGAAAATAAACACTATCGTTAATCGAAAAATTATATCTCAGATCGTACAGGTTTCACCACAGATTTACGCTCAAACAAATTATAAATTTTCTATCAAAATGAAATTCAAAAATCTTTACAATAAAGTAGTATAAATGTTCTCTAGCGGCTAATAATTATTATCGCTTTAAAACAGTTTATACGCACACTTAATACAAATTAAATAACGGTACCTTTTTTTAACTTTGTCTCTCGAGTGTTCGCCATTCACATGTAGGTGTCGCTGGAACTGGTGGTCTATCTTCTCTTCTGGTGAGCACGTGGGATGTAGAACTTCCAATGGTTTAATTAAAGACAGAAACTCTTACGATGTAGAATTTATTATTGTTTACTTGTGAATTTGTTTATACAGTTTACTGGTTGATAAGACTCCCTTTTACAAGTGGCGTGTTACAAAGTTTTATACTAGGATTATTTCTGATATAAGGTAAGTCAAGCTTCTTATATTAATTTAATACTAACTTTTGTATCATTAAAATTACAGTTGAATCTGTTATATTATAAGATTACTCTGCTCGATTCAACAAACCTATTTTCGATTCAAAGTCGAATACTGTTAACTTATAAAGTTAATAAAATTTATGACTAATCAAAGTCTTTTTTAAAAAATGTAGATTACGAGTTGAATATTATAATAACTGTTGTTGAATGTTTTGAAAATAAGTCTTGAATCTTTTTTAAAATTAAACTTGAGTATTGAGACGTGAAAGTTTTTTAAAATTAAATCTTAAATGTTTGTTGAAAATTTTTTTAAACGAAGCTTTAATGTTTGTATAAAGGGTCTTGACTCTCCTAAAATTAGGCTTGAATCTCCTTTTATTCTTTCTGACTGGTTCTTTTACGTAAAGACTGAGATCCCTCTCTCATTATTCTCTGACCAATAAAAATGCTTCATTTAAAAACTCCACGAGAACCAATCAGAAGGAACTATTTCTTAATTTGCTTATTTCTAACTAACTACTTATATTTTACAAACAATTTTTTTACATAATATATACAATAATCATTTTTAATGTTCAATATTTTTTTTATAATTTATTATGGTCGGAAAAGCTCTCAAATTATATTATCACTGAGGCTTGAAGTCATAAATTCGACCGATATACTTCCGAGTAACTCATACGTCACAACGTGCACCTGCTCTTCTAAGCTCTTGGAGTTCGAGGAAACTAAACATTTCAAACATGCGATGTGTTGTGTACGAGCACTCGTAGTTCTGATAATTTGACGTCACACAGGCACAGGTGCGTTTCTAAGGTTTTGGAGTTCATGGAAACTTTTTTAACTTTTCAAACACGCGATGTTAGCAGTCGTAGTTCTGATAATTTTACGTCACACATATGCACAAGTGTTATTCGTAGAAGAACTTTTTATACACTTTTGTAGATCTTTGAAAATCCTTTTATATATTTAACAGAAAAATATTTTACAAAAATTTATAATTTGTTCGTTTGTTTTATTTTACATTTAGAATTATATTTTCATTATTATTTATTTTTTTTTTAATGGTGATTTTGATTATTTTTATGTAATGTGATTACTTTTTTATTATTTATTTTGCTTTTAATTGACTTAACGATTTTGTTTTTGATTTAATCATCATAATACACATTCTTATTGAAATTAATATTTTCTTTAATGAATAAATTTTTTATAATAATAAAACTTCGTCTCAACTTCCCCCCAAACTTGTAATAAATTTATCGACGGATAAATTTTTATAAGTTTCCATTTTCTACTTTAACTTCAACTATATCCTATTTTATTTTATTTACATATTTATTTACACTTAACTACTAAATATATTTCTTGAGTGAACTTACATGAAACACACCACGTGGAGTTTCAGTGTCCGGAAATATTAAATGATAGCTGTTTGTACCTCCCTCATTGTCAATGACATAAGGTCCTTCATATAAAGGCTCAAATTTTCCACAGATATTCTGTTTTTTATTTGATACTCTTAACTTTTTTACTAATACCAAATCCCCTTTATTGAATTTTACTAGGTTTTTACGTTTTTTATTACAGTTTTTGATATAATTTTTTAATTTTATTTCCTGATACTCTCTCGTTTTATCTTTTAATTTTTCATAATCTAAATCCATATGCCAATGCCTTAATGGTTCTTGTTTTTTAAATAATACGACTGGAGATAAATTTGTACCTGTTGTTGGAGTGTTATTAATAAATTTCTCTACTTGTTCGATCGTTTCATCCCAATTTTTGTGATCATCATTTACTAATATTCTTAGATGTTTTAATGTTTCTTTAATGCTACGTTCTGCTCTATTACTTTGTGGTCTTCTTATACTTGTGAAACAAGGAACAATATTTTTACCTCTTAACCATTTCAATAAATTTTCGTTTCTAAAATAACTAGCGTTATCCATTAAACAAGTTTTAATATTGCCATTTGTATTTATGTATTCTGTTAAATGTTTTTTAACTATACTTTTATTTATTTTATTTGTAGGTACTAAACTAACGTATTTGGAAAATATATCTACAATAACCATGATATTTTTATTGCCTTGGTGGCTTGGAATTAAATTTGTAAGAAAATCTATTGCGATTATTTCTAGAGGTTCATTTGCTATTATCGATTTTGGCTGACTGGTATAAGGTGAGTTATTTTCTTTATTATATTGGCATGCTCGACATAATTTGATTCTATTTTTTGTTATGCTAAGATCATTTTTAGAAAAGTAATTTTCCCTAAAAACTGAATGTACTGCCCTAACGCCTGGGTGATTTAATTCTATATGTATTTGATCAATAATTGATTCAGCTAAAAGGTTTGTAATAACATATAGTTCGGTTTCATGAATAACTTTATAATATATGCCGTCCTTTACCAAGGCCCTTTCTTTTTCTTTGTTTGGTAGTCTTAATTGATCCTTTTTTATTTCGTTAAGTGAGAAAATGCCTATTTCATCCTTTAAAACATTGAGACCTACTTGAAAACTTTTCACGTTTGATCTAATTTCGTCCATTCTAGTAATGGAATCACTGACAATATTTTGTTTTCCGGGAATATGTTTTATAGTAAAACTATATTCCTGTAATAATAAAGCCCAACGGTGTATTCTGGCATTTGCATACTTATTGTTTAGAATTGTTAATAGTGCTTGATTATCCGTTTCAATTATAAAATGTCCCCCCAATAAAAAATATCTTAATTTATTTACACAATATATTATACTTAATAATTCTAACTCTGATGCCGAATTTTTTTTTCAGCATTTTTTGTTATGCGAGAAACAAAGGAAATTGGCAGTTCTACACCATCATGGATTTGTGATAAAACACCAGCCAAGCGGTGAGTAGATGCATCCGTTCTTAAGATAAATTCTTTCGAATAATCCGGATGATATAATTTCGCATTTTTGCAAAATACATCTTTAATTGTTACAAAAGCTTCTTCCCTTTGCCTTGTCCAGTTAAACGGAACATTCTTTTTTAACAATTCTATTAGAGGAATCTCTAGCTCTGACAAATTTGGAACAAGTCTTTTGTAATAATTCAAAGTACCTAAGAAGCCCCTTAAACTTTTTTAAATTATGTGGTCTTTTATATTCTTTAATTATTTTTAATCTTTCTGGATCCATTTCAATTGATTCCTTTTTTATTTTGAAACCTAGATAGGTTACTTCACCTTTAAAAAATTCACATTTTTGGATATTCAATTTAAGACCTGCTACATCTAAAGCTTCAAAAATATTATTTAAATGTGTAATATGTTCAGTCTCATCTTTAGAAAAAATTAAAATGTCATCCACATAATGGATGGCATATTGACTATGTGAATCTAATATTTTATTCAGAGCTTTTAACAGTGCACTCGTTGCTGATTGCAAACCAAAAGGCACTACATTAAACTGATATACCCTGCCATTGATTCTAAAACCTACCAAATGTCTACTTTTTTCTTCAAGTGGTATTAGCCAAAAGGAATGTCTTAAATCTAACTTCGAAAAAATTGTTGTATTTGTAATCCTACCTAATATTGACTCTATTGTTAATGGGACTTCAAATTCTGGTATTGTGCATTGATTCAATTTTCTACTATCTAAACATAAACGTATTGTATCATCTTTTTTCTTAACCACTACTATAGGATTAATATAGGGTGTAGTACTATAACTTATAATTCCATCTGCCAACAGTTTCTTTAAATGTTTATCTACCGCTTCTTGATATTTATAGGGAATTGGATAACTTTTTGACTGAAAACTCTCTATATTTTTAACTTTTATACTATGTGAATAATTTTTAGCTACTCTAGGTTCATCATTAATTAAACTTTTATATCTTTCTACCAATTTTATAACTTCATTTTTCCATCCTTTGTTGCAGTTTATCATCACCTCTAAATTCTTTTCATTAACCCTATCATCGGCATCAATTGCCCTTTCATCATAATCATAATTTAATTTAATTTTGGTATCTAAGATCCTTTCTAAATAATTATCATTTCCATTTTTATTTAAATTTAATTCGGCATCTATGGCCACATTATTAAATATATTTCGGCACCCTTGTACCATTAAATTGCAACTAGATTCACAAATTTCACTTATTTTTTCTTGGCAGAAATTTTTATTACTATTTTCTAATGACTCGTCGAATATACTAATTATATTATAATTACTAGTTAATTTTAAATCATTTATTACCTCAAATTTTATTTCATTATCCCCAAATATTACTGCATTTTTGATATAATTTATTATAATTTTATTCTTTGATAATTCATCGTTACCCAATAATATATCATATTTTAATTTATTGACTATCAATAACTGAACATTTAATTTTACATTATTTATATTCAAAGAAGCAAAAACTGTTTTATTAGAATATCCTAAACTTTTATCATTTATCCCTGTAAAATTTACTTTTGGAATATTGATTATATTGTTTTTTAACATTGAGATTTTATTTACTGTATTTTCTGATATTAAAGAAACTGTAGACCCTGTATCTATTATAATGCTTAATAAATTGTTATCAATATTTGCTTTAATTAATACTAATTCTATTTCTTTATTTTCTAGATGCAGATTATCCTTGTCCATTAAAAATTCACGTGGGTGTACAAAGTCACATCTAGCGCTATTTACATTGTGCACCCCTATTGAAAATTTGTGGTTTGGGCATCATCTACTGGAGATCTGGCCCTAGGAGTTCTATTACCTGAACGTGCAATGTCTCTCGGTGTATTATTTGTCTCATTTATCCCCTCATTACTGTTACTCGTATTAATTGCGTTTACTTGTCTATTATTATTGTTTGTATTTGCTCGATTATTGTTATTTTGTTCAAATCTATTAAAATTTCTATTATTATAATTATTGTTAAAATTTCTAGTGTTCTGATTATTATTGTAATTTCTATTTTTATTGTAATTGTTCCTATTTTCATTATTTTGATTTCTGTTTTGATTATTGTAGTTATTGTTAAAATTATTATTATTATTTTGTCTGTTAAAATTGTTATTGTTACTTTGCCTATTAAAACTTCTATCATTGTTATTAAAGTTTCTTACATTATCTCTATTCTGATTGTTGATACTATTACTTAAATTTCTTTCAATTCTCTGCAAATATGTTATTAAATGATCAAATTTATTAATATTTTGTACTGCAATTATCTCAGATATTTCAGGTTTGAAATGTCTTGATAAAAACATTACAATTTCTGCTTCTGGTATAGGAGGAGTTAAATATTGACAAGTAGCATAGAGTTGTAAAACATAGTTGGATAGATTATTCTTTGTATTATCAAATTTGCCAAAATACAATCTTTCCCTGACTTTACTCTGTTGTAATTCTGACCAGAAAGTATCTAGAAATACTTTTTCAAAGGTTTCAAATGAATCTACAAACATTTCTTTGCAATTTCACCACAATAGTGCATTGCCTGTTAAACTTGATCTGATAAATGCTTTAAAGTCTTGTAAATTTTTAATTTTATAGTATTTGTTTTTAATTGAATGTAAATAATTTATAGGATGGATCTTCCTATAATCTCCACAAAATTTCGAACTTTCTTCAAACTTCCCCCCTATATTTAAAATTTGAAAACCCAAGTCAGGTGTTACGCGATTGTCTGATAATTCAGAAATATTTTGATTCACTTGTTTTATTTTATTTTCGAGTTCCTCCTTTAATTTCTTGATTTCTTCACTGTTTCCCACGTTTATATTTGTATTTAATTTTTCTTCTATTTCTTTTCTTAATTGTCTCTCTGTTTTTCTGTTTTCCTGTTCGGCTATGTCCAAATTTATTTGTATTCCTCTTTTCACGTTATCTTCGATTTCTGATATTCTTGAGTTTAATTTCAGATTGTTTTCGCTTGTTCTTTTGTCTATATTTTGTACTTGTTTATTTAAAAATTCTTGTTTTTCCTCAATTACTTTAATCTTTTTCTCTTGATTTTCTACTTTCTTGTCCAATTTTTCCGTTATTTCATTCAATTTTCTCGTTATTTCCTCAGAATTTTGTCTATTTTGTTTTTTCATTTCTTCAGAGTTAGCTTCTAATTTTCTTGTCATCTCTTCCGAGTTGGCTTCTAGTTTTTTCGCTATTTGTTCTGAATTGGCTAGGATGATGCTCATCAAATCTGCCAATGTGACATTTCCTCCAGTTTGTGAAGAAGTACCATCTTTTTGTTGAGGTTCATCTTCTTGTTCCCCCCTTTCTTCTGGCTCTTCTGTGTTAGCAAACATGTCTATTAATTCTTGACTTTTTGTCAATCTGTTTATCAAATTTTGTTTGGTTCCTCTGTCGTCCAAATCTCTGTTTCTCAATTCTTGTCTGAGTTCTTCTACCTTCCATGCATCAAAATTATTTTCTTCTTTACCAGACATTATGTTTCGACTTTTTATTTATAATAAAATGTTAGAAATATTTATTTTATATGTTAATTACAGTTACAATAATCTATTAGTATTTTTATTTTTAAATAACTTTTAATGTAATGTTTATTGATTTATTTTTTTGTTATTTAAACTATTAAAATCTGTGATTTTAATCGAGCCCGATACGTTGGTCGCCAAGTTATTATGATTTTATTATTTTATTTGTTGTTGGGTTCTTATGTTTTCTTTTTTTGTTTTATTATTTTAATTTTTTTTGATGATTGAATGTTATTTTAGTAAATTCACGTTAATTGTGACATGATATTATTAGTGGTTTGTTTTTATTTGATTTGACGTAATTGTTGAAGTTTTTTACTACAATAATAATGTTTTTTAGCCCCTTAAATAATATGTATAATGATGACTAGCTCAAATAAAATTAAATGTTTCTTGAAAATAAACACTATCGTTAATCGAAAAATTATATCTCAGATCGTACAGGTTTCACCACAGATTTACGCTCAAACAAATTATAAATTTTCTATCAAAATGAAATTCAAAAATCTTTACAATAAAGTAGTATAAATGTTCTCTAGCGGCTAATAATTATTATCGCTTTAAAACAGTTTATACGCACACTTAATACAAATTAAATAACGGTACCTTTTTTTTTAACTTTGTCTCTCGAGTGTTCGCCATTCACATGTAGGTGTCGCTGGAACTGGTGGTCTATCTTCTCTTCTGGTGAGCACGTGGGATGTAGAACTTCCAATGGTTTAATTAAAGACAGAAACTCTTACGATGTAGAATTTATTATTGTTTACTTGTGAATTTGTTTATACAGTTTACTGGTTGATAAGACTCCCTTTTTACAAGTGGCGTGTTACAAAGTTTTATACTAGGATTATTTCTGATATAAGGTAAGTCAAGCTTCTTATATTAATTTAATACTAACTTTTGTATCATTAAAATTACAGTTGAATCTGTTATATTATAAGATTACTCTGCTCGATTCAACAAACCTATTTTCGATTCAAAGTCGAATACTGTTAACTTATAAAGTTAATAAAATTTATGACTAATCAAAGTCTTTTTTAAAAAATGTAGATTACGAGTTGAATATTATAATAACTGTTGTTGAATGTTTTGAAAATAAGTCTTGAATCTTTTTTAAAATTAAACTTGAGTATTGAGACGTGAAAGTTTTTTAAAATTAAATCTTAAATGTTTGTTGAAAATTTTTTTAAACGAAGCTTTAATGTTTGTATAAAGGGTCTTGACTCTCCTAAAATTAGGCTTGAATCTCCTTTTATTCTTTCTGACTGGTTCTTTTACGTAAAGACTGAGATCCCTCTCTCATTATTCTCTGACCAATAAAAATGCTTCATTTAAAAACTCCACGAGAACCAATCAGAAGGAACTATTTCTTAATTTGCTTATTTCTAACTAACTACTTATATTTTACAAACAATTTTTTTACATAATATATACAATAATCATTTTTAATGTTCAATATTTTTTTTATAATTTATTATGGTCGGAAAAGCTCTCAAATTATATTATCACTGAGGCTTGAAGTCATAAATTCGACCGATATACTTCCGAGTAACTCATACGTCACAACGTGCACCTGCTATTCTAAGCTCTTGGAGTTCGAGGAAACTAAACATTTCAAACATGCGATGTGTTGTGTACGAGCACTCGTAGTTCTGATAATTTGACGTCACACAGGCACAGGTGCGTTTCTAAGGTTTTGGAGTTCATGGAAACTTTTTTAACTTTTCAAACACGCGATGTTAGCAGTCGTAGTTCTGATAATTTTACGTCACACATATGCACAAGTGTTATTCGTAGAAGAACTTTTTATACACTTTTGTAGATCTTTGAAAATCCTTTTATATATTTAACAGAAAAATATTTTACAAAAATTTATAATTTGTTCGTTTGTTTTATTTTACATTTAGAATTATATTTTCATTATTATTTATTTTTTTAATGGTGATTTTGATTATTTTTATGTAATGTGATTACTTTTTTATTATTTATTTTGCTTTTAATTGACTTAACGATTTTGTTTTTGATTTAATCATCATAATACACATTCTTATTGAAATTAATATTTTCTTTAATGAATAAATTTTTTATAATAATAAAACTTCGTCTCAATATATATATATATTATTATGATTTTTATTATTTTTATTGTTGTTGGTTCTTATGTTTTCTTTTTTGTTTTATTATTTTAATTTTTTCTGATGATTGAATGTTATTTTAGTAAATTCACGTTAATTGTGGCATGATATTATTAGTGGTTTGTTTTTATTTGATTTGACGTAATTGTTGAAGTTTTTTACTACAATAATAATGTTTTTTTTTTTAGCCCCTTAAATAATATGTATAATGATGACTAGCTTAAATAAAATTAAATGTTTCTACGCTCGTTTGTTTAAATTGAAAATAAATACTATCGTTAATCGAAAAATTATATCTCAGGTCGTACAGGTTTCACCACAGATTTACGCTCAAACAAATTATAAATTTTCTATCAAAATGAAATTCAAAAATCTTTACAATAAAGTGGTATAAATGTTCTCTAGCGACTAATAATTATTATCGCTTTAAAACAGTTTATACGCACATTTAATACAAATTAAATAACGGTACCTTTTTGAACTTTGTCTCTCGAGTGTTCGCCATTCACATGTAGGTGTCGCTGGAACTGGTGGTTTATCTTCTCTTCTGGTGAGCACGTGGGATGTAGAACTTCCAATGGTTTAATTAAAGACAGAAACTCTTACGATGTAAAATTTATTGTTGTTTACTTGTGGATTTTTTTTTTTACAATTTACTGGTTGATAAGACTCCCTTTTTACAAGTGGTGTGTTACAAAGTTTTATACTAGGATTATTTCTGATATAAGGTAAGTCAAGCTTCTTATATTAATTTGATACTAACTTTTGTATCATTAAAATTACATTTGGAACTATTATATTATAAAGTGATTCTGCTTGATTCAACAAACTTATTTTCTATTCAAAGTCGAATACTGTTAACTTATAAAGTTAATAAAATTTATGATTAATCAAAGTCCTTTTTTAAAAATGTAAATTACGAGTTGAATATTTTTATAACTGTTGTTGAATGTTTTGAAAATGAGTCTTGAATCTTTCTAAAACTTGAGTGTTGAGTTGTGAAAGTTGTTTTTTAAAATTAAATATTAAATGTTTGTTGAAAGTTTAAAACGAGACTTGAATATTTGTATAAAGGGTCTTGACTCTCCTAAAATTTGGCTTGAATCTCCTTTTATTCTTTCTGACTGGTTCTTTTACGTAAAGACTGAGATCCCTCTCTCATTATTCTCTGACCAATAAAAATGCTTCATTTTAAAACTCCACGAGAACCAATCAGAAGGAACTATTTCTTAATTTGCTTATTTCTAACTAACTACTTATATTTTACAAACAATTTTTTTACATTATATATACAATAATCATTTTTTAATGTTCAATAATTTTTATATAATTTATTATGGTCGGAAAAGCTCTCAAATTATATTTACTGAGGCTTGAAGTCATAAATTCGACCGATATACTTCCGAGTAACTCATACGTCACAACGTGCACCTGCTATTCTAAGCTCTTGGAGTTCGAGGAAACTAAATATTTCAAACACGCGATGTGTTGTGTACGAGCACTCGTAGTTCTGATAATTTGACGTCACACAGGCACAGGTGCACTTCTAAAGTTTTGGAGTTCATGGAAACTTTTTTAACTTTTCAAACACGCGATGTTAGCAGTCGTAGTTCTGATAATTTTACGTCACACATATGCACAAGTGTTATTCGTAGAAGAACTTTTTATACACTTTTGTAGATCTTTGAAAATCCTTTTATATATTTTACAGAAAAATATTTTACAAAAATTTATAATTTGTACGTTTGTTTTATTTTACATTTAGAATTATATTTTCATTATTATTTATTTTTTTAATGGTGATTTTGATTATTTTTATGTAATGTGATTACTTTATTATTATTTATTTTGCTTTTAATTGACTTAATAACGATTTTGTTTTTGATTTAATCATCATAATACATTCTTATTGAAATTAATATTTTCTTTAATGAATAAATTTTTTATGATAATAAAACTTCGTCTCAACTTCCCCCCAAACTTGTAATAAATTTATCGACAGATAAATTTTTATAAGTTTCCATTTTCTACTTTAGCTTCAACTATATCCTATTTTATTTTATTTACATATTTATTTACACTTAACTACTAAATATATTTCTTGAGTGAACTTATATGAAACACACCACGTGAAATTTTTGTGTTAGGAAACATTAGAATTTATTTTCTACTTTTTTAAACATAAACGCATCGTATCATCTTTTTTTTTAACCGCTATCATAGGATTAATATAGGGTGTAGTTCTATAACTTATAATTCCATCTGCCAACAGTTTCTTTAAATGTTTATCTACCGCTTCTTGATATTTATAGGGAATTGGATAACTTTTTGACTGAAACTCTCTATTTTTTTAACTTTAATACTTTGGGAATAATTTTTTAGCTACTCTAGATTCATCATTAATTAAACTTTTATATCTTTCTACCAATTTTATAACTTAATTTTTTCCATCCTTTGTTGCAATTTATCATCACCTCTAAATTCTTTTCATTAACCCTATCATCGGCATCAATTGCCCTTTCATCATAATCATAATTTAATTTAATTTTGGTATCTAAGACCCTTTCTAAATAATTATCATTTCCATTTTTATTTAAATTTAATTCGGCATCTATGGCCACATTATTAAATATATTTCGGCACCCTTGTACCATTAAATTGCAACTAGATTCACAAATTTCACTTATGTTTTCTTGGCAGAAATTTTTATTACTATTTTCTAATGACTCGTCAAATATACTAATTATATTATAATAACTAGTTAATTTTAAATCATTTATTACCTCAAATTTTATTTCATTATCCCCAAATATTACTGCATTTTTGATATAATTTATTATAATTTTATTCTTTGATAATTCATCGTTACCCAATAATATATCATATTTTAATTTATTGACTATCAATAACTGAACATTTAATTTTACATTATTTATATTCAAAGAAGCAAAAACTGTTTTATTAGAATATCCTAAACTTTTATCATTTATCCCTGTAAAATTTACTTTTGGAATATTGATTATATTGTTTTTTAACATAGATTTTATTTACTGTATTTTCTGATATTAAAGAAACTGTAGACCCTGTATCTATTATAATGCTTAATAAATTGTTATCAATATTTGCTTTAATTAATACTAATTCTATTTCTTTATTTTCTAGATGCAGATTATCCTTGTCCATTAAAAATTCACGTGGGTGTACAAAGTCACATCTAGCGCTATTTACATTGTGCACCCCTATTGAAAATTTGTGGTTTGGGCATCATCTACTGGAGATCTGGCCCTAGGAGTTCTATTACCTGAACGTGCAATGTCTCTCGGTGTATTATTTGTCTCATTTATCCCCTCATTACTGTTACTCGTATTAATTGCGTTTACTTGTCTATTATTATTGTTTGTATTTGCTCGATTATTGTTATTTTGTTCAAATCTATTAAAATTTCTATTATTATAATTATTGTTAAAATTTCTAGTGTTCTGATTATTATTGTAATTTCTATTATTATTGTAATTGTTCCTATTTTCATTATTTTGATTTCTGTTTTGATTATTGTAGTTATTGTTAAAATTATTATTATTATTTTGTCTGTTAAAATTGTTATTGTTACTTTGCCTATTAAAACTTCTATCATTGTTATTAAAGTTTCTTACATTATCTCTATTCTGATTGTTGATACTATTACTTAAATTTCTTTCAATTCTCTGCAAATATGTTATTAAATGATCAAATTTATTAATATTTTGTACTGCAATTATCTCAGATATTTCAGGTTTGAAATGTCTTGATAAAAACATTACAATTTCTGCTTCTGGTATAGGAGGAGTTAAATATTGACAAGTAGCATAGAGTTGTAAAACATAGTTGGATAGATTATTCTTTGTATTATCAAATTTGCCAAAATACAATCTTTCCCTGACTTTACTCTGTTGTAATTCTGACCAGAAAGTATCTAGAAATACCTTTTCAAAGGTTTCAAATGAATCTACAAACATTTCTTTGCAATTCCACCACAATAGTGCATTGCCTGTTAAACTTGATCTGATAAATTCTTTAAAATCTTGCAAATTTTTAATTTTATAGTATTTATTTTTAATTGAATGTAAATAATTAATAGGATGTATCTTCCTATAATCCCCACAAAATTTCGAACTTTCTTCAAACTTCCCCCCTATATTTAAAATTTGAAAACCCAAGTCAGGTGTTACGCGATTGTCTGATAATTCAGAAATATTTTGATTCACTTGTTTTATTTTATTTTCAAGTTCCTCCTTTAATTCCTTGATTTCTTCACTGTTTCCCACGTTTATATTTGTATTTAATTTTTCTTCTATTTCTTTTCTTAATTGTCTCTCTGTTTTTCTGTTTTCCTGTTCGGCTATGTCCAAATTTATTTGTATTCCTCTTTTCACGTTATCTTCCATTTCTGATATTCTTGAGTTTAATTTCAGATTGTTTTCGCTTGTTCTTTTGTCTATATTTTGAACTTGTTTGATTAAAAATTCTTGTTTTTCCTCAATTACTTTAATCTTTTTCTCTTGATTTTCTACTTTCTTGTCCAATTTTTCCGTTATTTCATTCAATTTTCTCGTTATTTCCTCAGAATTTTGTCTATTTTGTTTTTTCATTTCTTCAGAGTTAGCTTCTAATTTTCTTGTCATCTCTTCCGAGCTGGCTTCTAGTTTTTTCGCTATTTGTTCTGAATTGGCTAGGATGATGCTCATCAAATCTGCCAATGTGACATTTCCTCCAGTTTGTGAAGAAGTACCATCTTTTTGTTGAGGTTCATCTTCTTGTTCCCCCCTTTCTTCTGGCTCTTCTGTGTTAGCAACCATGTCTATTAATTCTTGACTTTTTGTCAATCTGTTTATCAAATTTTGTTTGGTTCCTTTGTCGTCCAAATCTCTGTTTCTCAATTCTTGTCTGAGTTCTTCTACCTTCCATGCATCAAAATTATTTTCTTCTTTACCAGACATTATGTTTCGACTTTTTATATTTATAATTAAATGTTAGAAATATTTATTTTATAGGTTAATTACAGTTACAATAATCTATTAGTATTTTTATTTTTAAATAAATTTTAATGTAATGTTTATTGATATATTTTTTTGTTATTTAAACTATTAAAATCTGTGATTTTAATCGAGCCCCACGTTGGGCGCCAAGTTATTATGATTTTTATTATTTTTATTGTTGTTGGTTCTTATGTTTTCTTTTTTGTTTTATTATTTTAATTTTTTCTGATGATTGAATGTCATTTTAGTAAATTCACGTTAATTGTGGCATGATATTATTAGTGGTTTGTTTTTATTTGATTTGACGTAATTGTTGAAGTTTTTTACTACAATAATAATGTTTTTTTTTTTAGCCCCTTAAATAATATGTATAATGATGACTAGCTTAAATAAAATTAAATGTTTCTACGCTCGTTTGTTTAAATTGAAAATAAATACTATCGTTAATCGAAAAATTATATCTCAGGTCGTACAGGTTTCACCACAGATTTACGCTCAAACAAATTATAAATTTTCTATCAAAATGAAATTCAAAAATCTTTACAATAAAGTGGTATAAATGTTCTCTAGCGACTAATAATTATTATCGCTTTAAAACAGTTTATACGCACATTTAATACAAATTAAATAACGGTACCTTTTTGAACTTTGTCTCTCGAGTGTTCGCCATTCACATGTAGGTGTCGCTGGAACTGGTGGTTTATCTTCTCTTCTGGTGAGCACGTGGGATGTAGAACTTCCAATGGTTTAATTAAAGACAGAAACTCTTACGATGTAAAATTTATTGTTGTTTACTTGTGGATTTTTTTTTTTACAATTTACTGGTTGATAAGACTCCCTTTTTACAAGTGGTGTGTTACAAAGTTTTATACTAGGATTATTTCTGATATAAGGTAAGTCAAGCTTCTTATATTAATTTGATACTAACTTTTGTATCATTAAAATTACATTTGGAACTATTATATTATAAAGTGATTCTGCTTGATTCAACAAACTTATTTTCTATTCAAAGTCGAATACTGTTAACTTATAAAGTTAATAAAATTTATGATTAATCAAAGTCCTTTTTTAAAAATGTAAATTACGAGTTGAATATTTTTATAACTGTTGTTGAATGTTTTGAAAATGAGTCTTGAATCTTTCTAAAACTTGAGTGTTGAGTTGTGAAAGTTGTTTTTTAAAATTAAATATTAAATGTTTGTTGAAAGTTTAAAACGAGACTTGAATATTTGTATAAAGGGTCTTGACTCTCCTAAAATTTGGCTTGAATCTCCTTTTATTCTTTCTGACTGGTTCTTTTACGTAAAGACTGAGATCCCTCTCTCATTATTCTCTGACCAATAAAAATGCTTCATTTTAAAACTCCACGAGAACCAATCAGAAGGAACTATTTCTTAATTTGCTTATTTCTAACTAACTACTTATATTTTACAAACAATTTTTTTACATAATATATACAATAATCATTTTTTAATGTTCAATAATTTTTATATAATTTATTATGGTCGGAAAAGCTCTCAAATTATATTTACTGAGGCTTGAAGTCATAAATTCGACCGATATACTTCCGAGTAACTCATACGTCACAACGTGCACCTGCTATTCTAAGCTCTTGGAGTTCGAGGAAACTAAATATTTCAAACACGCGATGTGTTGTGTACGAGCACTCGTAGTTCTGATAATTTGACGTCACACAGGCACAGGTGCACTTCTAAAGTTTTGGAGTTCATGGAAACTTTTTTAACTTTTCAAACACGCGATGTTAGCAGTCGTAGTTCTGATAATTTTACGTCACACATATGCACAAGTGTTATTCGTAGAAGAACTTTTTATACACTTTTGTAGATCTTTGAAAATCCTTTTATATATTTTACAGAAAAATATTTTACAAAAATTTATAATTTGTACGTTTGTTTTATTTTACATTTAGAATTATATTTTCATTATTATTTATTTTTTTAATGGTGATTTTGATTATTTTTATGTAATGTGATTACTTTATTATTATTTATTTTGCTTTTAATTGACTTAATAACGATTTTGTTTTTGATTTAATCATCATAATACATTCTTATTGAAATTAATATTTTCTTTAATGAATAAATTTTTTATGATAATAAAACTTCGTCTCAATATATATATATATAATATTGTAATGAATATTTTGGTTTAATGATTATAGTTTAATTTTTTTATTAATAAATTTGATTGATTATTTGATATTATTTAAATGTTTTAATAGCAGCAAAATCTAATCAAGTTTCTAATTGGATTATTAGGTAGATGGTATTTAAATAAAATTTAATTAATTATAATTACAAATTTATTATAAAAAGAGTTAAGTTAAAACAGTAATATTGAAAATTTAATAATGAAACTAATTAGGAAAAATAAGAAAAAAGAAAGGCCTTTTATTCACTATAAAAAAACTTACTTGATGTTGAATTTGTGCTAAATTAATTAATGTTATTTATGTAATGGTAAGTAAGTTATTATTGAAATACAATAATTATCGAATATCAAATAAATTCTTTTGTTTTTAAATTAAAAAACTTAACTAACTACTACAAACATTTCAAAATGTTTACAATTTTATCTGACCTTAATACACGTAGAGTCCTGCTGTCTGGTTGGTGGAAAAAATATTTAGTCGCTCTATGAAAAAACGGAAACCAACGAAGGTATTCGTGGAATCTCCGACTTTGGCAAATTCTCGTGATTGTTACACGTTTGGTTTCTTGTTTGTTCCTCCAAATGGATATAGTTCAGTGTTTATTGGATTATAGTTCTTTTAATTGTATTATAAATAGTAAGTACACTTATACTTTCTCCTTTTTTATACGCCGAAAATGTTTTTTAATTACAGTTTTGATTAGTTCTTAATGTCACTATTTAACACTATTTTAACTATTTTAAAAACTGTTTGTTCATTTTGTTCAAATTGACTGATCTTCTATGTCTCACTTCCAATAATATACTACCCCCCACGACCTCTGATCAAGTCCTTTTGTAGATATCAAACTTTCCAGAAACTTCGTGAATAACCATTTTGTAAGAACACTATATGCATCTCTCTTTTTTTTATGTATTACTAGACATACTCACTTTGTCTACTGGCGATCTTTCCAGCTCAAAATTAGTAAAATATATCTGTCTCTGTTTCTCGAAGTGTCTGGTAGGTTTAAATAATATATTTATGTACAAGATATAATATTGATACATTACATAAAAAAAATTATTTCGAAGTTAAAATTCTCTTACAAATACACAAAATATAATATAAAATAATAAAAGTTATTTGATTAAGTTAATATTAAACAAGTTCTGTTGATATTATGCTCATTATACTATTATCGAATATTTAAATATTACAATATATACATATTTCTAAATAAAGAAATAATTTCCAGCCTTTACAAAAAAGTAAAGAAAGAAAAAAAGTTGGGGCTAGATTCAGTTTATTATTTTTCATAATAATGCTTTATTAGAATGCAGTTGACGCAATGTTCTTATTAAAATGGAATGACTGATTTTATGAACTACGGACTTAGTCCAATGCTTATTCTTTAAAAAGGACAGTTCAAAAACTTTAATGAAAGCATACTCTCGGGAGAAAATGGTGCCACCATATCTCAATTGCTCGAATCGTTAGTTTACCATCCACGTTCTCCAAACATTTCACTGTAAATAAAGTTAGGGGGGAGACTTGCAATAGACTAGGTTTTTGCCAACAAGTGGATGGAGAACATTTTTAACATTTCTTCTGTCAATAAATTAAAATAATAATTAAATCAGATATTTATGTGTATTAAATTATGATACAGGGTGTTCCATTGAAAAAAGAACACGGGCTATGTTGAACTCATGTGAATCACCCTGTATATTTTTGTTTAATTTCAACTAGCGTAGAATTAAAAATAAAAATCGACGTGTCTCAGCGTTCTTTATATCAGTGTCAAATCTAGACAGGACTATTAAGTTTTTTATTGTCATTGAACGTACTGCCACCGTTTCTATACTTGAATCACATATTTTAAGTATGTGACTTGATAGTCCAATAAAATGAACATTTAAACTACCATTCAAAACGAAAGCCTGCATTTTGAATGTAGGTTCGTTTTGACATAAAATTGAAGTATACGTAGTTAAAAACTGTTGAGTTTTATTTAGGGGGCGAAAAACAATTAAAAACTACCCCCAAAATCACATTTTTTTAGATATCTCGAAAATATTCGCAGATATGGAAAAAAGCTTTAAAAAACAAATGTAGATATTGATATAAATCATCTATTTATTATGAAATATTTAGGGTGTGTTCGGGGAGCACGCTATTTGCGCCATTTGGCGCTATCTAGTACTATTCCTCGTTTGCGTTATATGGCTCTTGGCGCTACTTAGCTCGAAAGCGTGCTCCCCGAACACACTATTAATTATGTGTTTTACAACGCAAGTTAATCAATATGACAAATATATTTGACGTGACATTTATAATAATAATCAACGAACTCTATGAAAGTAGATATGTAGG
This sequence comes from Ophraella communa, assembly GCA_035357415.1. NCBI lineage: Eukaryota > Metazoa > Arthropoda > Insecta > Coleoptera > Chrysomelidae > Ophraella > Ophraella communa. The sequence continues at coordinate 13,728,004 of CM068991.1, read as the reverse complement.
TATAAAGTAAACGATATATAAAAAATAAGGTTGTAACATTCGTCCGCCTTCTAAGATTCAACTCTCTATCTCATCAATTAGACGCCTGGGTGGTTTAACGGTGCGTTTACTCCGACGCGGTGCCATGGGAGTTGAGCCCATGTCCGCCATAGTCTGTGGTGAGCTAAGTGGAGAATTTTCCAGGTTTCCCTTGAGTTCCTGATGATTGGCAAGATACGGGAAAGCCACTAGCTTTTTGTAGTGGAGTCGAGGAGGTAACGGGTATTGAGCTGGTTGACGTTCTTCTAGCGGGGCACTCAGTAGGATTTTCCAGACGAGGGCGCATGTGATCTGCATGGTACCTCTTTTCGCCACTGGCTGGAGTATTTATCACATACGAATACCGATGAGTACGTCGATATACAGTGGCTGGCTCCCATCGCGACTGATCCCTGGCTCGCACATATACAGCATCACCTGCCTTATAGTTTGGTGTCTGGTTATCGGAGTTAACATTCGCTTGTATTTGCTTATATTGTAATGACCTCCTAGTACTTGGTCGAACATTGTCAAGCTCGCAATGTAGCCGTCTCCCAAACATTAGTTCACCCGGGGTCTTACCCGTGGTGCTATGAGGCGTGATGCGATAAGCAAAAAGAAAATGTTCTAATCGTTTTTTGAGGCATTCTGTGCTTGATGACATTCTGGTCTTAAAAGTTCTCACGAGCCTTTCTGCTAACCCATTTGTACGAGGATGATAAGGCGAAGACGTGATGTGATTGATGCCTTTACCTTTGCAGTACTCTTGGAAACTCTGGGATATGAATTGCGGACCATTGTCAGATACTAAAAATTGAGGAACGCCAAATGTAGTAAAGATTGTATCGAGTTCGTCGCAAAGTTTAGAAGTAGTAATTTTGGTCATCGGTTTAATCTCTATCCATTTAGAAAACGCATCTGACAAAACAAGCCAATAAAACCCTTGGAATGGTCCAGCAAAGTCAATGTGAATCCTTTCCCAGGCTCGGTCTGGCATTGACCACGAGAAAATTGGTAAATCAGAAGTATTGGGCCGATTTTCTTGGCATTTGTGGCAAAGCTTAACATGTGTGTCTATGTCTTCCTCTATAGTTGGCCACCAAACGTAAAAACGTGCCAGTACTCTCATCGCTGAGATGCCAGGATGCCCACGATGCAAGTACCTTAAAGTGGCTTTTCTTAGAGTATCTGGCATTACAATACGGCCTTGCCACATAACTATCTTATTTTCCAGTGATAACTCACTGCGCTTGCGAGCGTATGGCTTTACGTTATTTGAATAGTTATGCTCACGCCAACCAGTTTTTATGAGATTAGATATTAGTTTCAGCGTAATATCTTTTTGTGTTTCATCTCGTATATAGGCTTCAGATAGTGCAAGATCGCCAATGCTATCGGTTTGTAAGCGCTCTACAATTTTGTGAACTTGCAGTTCAGATTTGGAAGGTAGTTCTTCTGGATTAGGCATCCTTGATAAATAGTCTGCGATCAGGTTGTTGCAGCCCTTTGTATACTGGATGTCATAATCGTAGCTTCCGATTACTAAAGCCCATCGTACTAAGCGGTTATTAGCAATTTTGAGTAAATTTCGTTGAGCTCCCAAAATGTGTATGAGGGGCTTGTGATCTGTCACTGATGTAAATTTAAGGCCACGAAGATATTGATCGAATTTCCTTATTCCAAAAAATATTGCGAGAGCTTCGCGGTCGATGACACTGTACTTTGATTCTGCTGGTCGAAGTTTTCGTGATGCAAAGGCAATTGGCTGTTCTATATTGTTCTTTTTGTGGTAAAGTACTGCTCCTACGCCTTTCTCTGATGCATCACACGCTAGGTAAAGTGGATAGTTATCATTGAAAGCTATGAGTGGTTTAGAACATACAATTAATGACTTAGCCTGTTCGAATGCCTTAGCTTCTTTGTTAGTCCATCGCCATTGAATTCGATTTCCTGTCAATGCGTGGAGATCAGCACAGAGACTGTGCAAGTGTGGTATAAATCGCTCGTAGAAATTGACTAGTCCGAGAAAAGATCGTAGTTCTTTGGTGTTGGTTGGTGCGGAAGCCTTAGTGATTGCTTCTATCTTTGATTTTGTAGGGCGTACTCCATTTTTATCGATTGCGTGTCCGAGGTAGGTACTCAACTTCTGGCTGTAGAAAACTGCACTTCTTCAGATTAACTTTCAATCCGGCTTGATCTAGTTTTTCAAACACGGTCTGAAGTGTCTCAAGATGATCCTTGTCATTTTTTCCCGTAACCGCAATGTCATCGAAGTAAACTGCTATGTTCGGTATACCCTCTAGTAGCTTGTCCAGATAATGTTGGAAAATTGACGGAGTCGTCGAAATACCAAAAGGCATTCGGTTATACATGTAGTATGCTTTGTGTGTCGATATTGTCAAAAAGTTTCTTGATTCTATTTCGAATTGTAAATAAGCATCCTTTAGGTCAATTTTGGAGAATTTCTCACCATTCGCTAGATTTTGGCGCAGTTGATCGAACAAAGGAACTGGGTGTGCATGTGTTATCAATACAGAATTGATTGTGCTGCGAAAATCACCGCAGATTCTGATCTGGCCATTAGTCTTTACAACATTGACTGTCGGTGTTGCCCATTGTACCGGTGTTATATTTGGGTCTACTTTGGTGATGATGCCTTCTTTAACCAAACGATCTAATTCAGCTTCAATATTTTTCTTCATTGAAAATTTTATTGATCTGGCCGGAATGTGTTTCGGTTGAGCATTGGGCTTGATGTGTATATTCACTTGATAATCTTTGACTTTTCCAAGTTTTCCATCAAAAAGAGCAGTATGTTTGTCAATAATTTGTTTCAGTGATGTAGTTTCCTGTCGAGTTTTCTAAATAGAGTAGACTGGTTTTGGGAATTCCATGTGAAATATTTCACTCCACCGTAGGCCAAACAACATAGGCTCAGCTGAGTTCATCACAACAACGGGTAGCAGTTTTCTTTTATTCTGGATCTGTACTGTAACATCCGCTAGGCCTTTTGGTTTGAGTCTTGTGTTCCCGTATGCGCTCAAAACTGGGGCCTTCGTGAGAGGTGGGGCTCCGATACGCCTCCAGAACTTGGTACTAATAATGGAATAGACTGAGCCGGGATCCCAATCTAACGTGCAGGAAATGCCGTTTATAAGAACGTCAATTTTCTTACTGTCCTTGCTGCTTTTATTTTTTATTTGACAGACAATATCTGTTTCATCTTCGCTGTCTTCTGAATTAGATGACTGGCGGCTGCTTTCGTCTTGCCTAAGCTTGTATAACTTGTTATTTTTACTGAATGTTCTATGTTTATCAACCCGACTAGGTAGGCATGCTTTGCCTGATTTGATACAACAATCTTCGAAATGGCCTGGTGTATTGCATGCTTTACACGTATGTGCTTTGGCGGCGCATTGCTTAAGGGGGTGTCTTTAAGGTTCACCGCATCTTAGGCATTGATGGGTGCGGAATTGGCGCGGTGACGTTTTCAAATACGACTTGGGTTTTCTTGTAATTTTGTTGATTTTAACGTGTATATCTGCATCGCTTTCTGCTTGTTCCCGTGATTGGGCCACACTAAATATTTGAGAAAAAGTCACTTCTTTCAATTTCCCGTCTTGTAGTTCTTGTAAATCTGGCCATTTTTGCTTAAGATCAATCTGTAGTTGTTCGTGATTGAGGCCGGTCGCAAATCGGTCACGCAACTGTCGTTCCAGAATATCATTGCTGTAACCACAATCTTTGCTAATTTCTTTTAGCCTATTGGCGTAATGCTCCATGGACTCATTTTCCGTTCGTACACAGTTCCAAAAGTCGGTCAATGCTCTGTACCTTGTGCGTTTAATTCTAAACAGGTCCAGCAGTTTAGCTGGAATGTCAGAGTAAGAACTGTTTTCAAAATGTGGTGTAAGGGCAACTTTTATGTCGTGGAAAGTTTCAGGTGTGAGACAGGTAAGTAAAAGTTCTTTCTGGATACTCCTTGCATCTTCTCCCCAAAGTTCGCATTTATGTTCAAAATAATCAATAAAATTTCCAACAGAAGTGTCATCTGGATTGAATTTGTCGGTCTTAAAACAATTGTAAATACTGTTTTTGTTACCGTGAGAGTATGAAGAACTGGGCGACTCCGTGCCATTTGCCGTTGTTGGTGTGGGAGCCGAGGTAGCTGCATTTTGTTGCTGAGATAGTAGTAATTGTAGAACTTCTGTTATTTGTTTCTGTTGTACAGCTTGTAGTTTTAAGAATTGTTTAAACTGTTCGTTGTTCATTACATCGATTTTTTAATTCTCGTCGCCACTGATATAAATCATCTATTTATTATGAAATATTTAATTATGTGTTTTACAACGCAAGTTAATCAATATGACAAATATATATGACGTGACATATATAATAATAATCAACGAACTCTATGAAAGTAGATATGTAGGTATAAAGTAAACGATATATACCTAAATAAGGTTGTAACAGGTATCAAAATTTTCTACAAAATCATCCCCAATCACTTTTGACGTATTTGCAATAGAAACCGAGCTCTCCAAATGTAGATACTGACTTCAGATTGACGAATCCAAATTTGGTAAAAGAAAATACAATTGAGGACGAATTGTAGAAGGGTTTTGGTTGTCTAAGATTCAGATGATTTACTATTGATTGTTTGTCCTAAAAAGGAATGCAGACGACCTAATATAACACTTATTAAGCAGCATGTTCAGCAAGGTTCAATTATCCACACGGAAATTTGCATGGGCTGGGCTACTGTTAGTGTTGTTTGTTACTGCACAACGATCACTGCATGTCTATAACTTTAAATAATCTTGCAACATAGAATTAGCATTTCATTATTTTAAGTGAACAGCTTGGCCACCGCGCATTTCCTCAGCATATGATTTGAGTATTTGTTTACTACTTTTCTCAAAAATCGTTGCCATGGCAACAGTTTCTCCATAACTGATTTCAGCTAAACTTAACTTGGCCCCATTTTAGTACTTACCGTATGTAAAACAAAACACAAATATTGTGGTCAACATTTAAGAGGATTTTTAACTGGGTAGAAAGAAGGAGAACCAACTGTATTAAAAAGTGTCCATCGAAAGGGAACAAATTGGTGGCGTCACAGTAGCAAGAGTATGTATCACAGACAATACTAATAGTAGAAAAGAATAATTTATCCTGTGATTGGCTATGTCAAAATGAAAAGTTATAGTAAGAAACAAAAATAAGTTAGATTTTCTTACGTAAATAGTTAATATTTTAAATACTGCATAATTTTTAACTCCATAATTCACGAAAATATTATTTCTTTTAATTTTTACCTTTGCTCTGTTAAGAACCTATGGAGTTCAGAACAATAGGTAAACAACTAAAAGGTTGAATTAACTTTCACCTCAGAGTTTACTTATTACTCTGAGACTTTCACTATTTATTCGTTAAATACTTTAAATGTAATGACGGCCGTTTCGCTATAGAATTGCATCGTCAGATTGACATATTGAAGTTACATTTTGTTTGTTTGTACCTGATGTTGATTAGGTAGTATTAAGGCTAGATCAAGTATAGTCTAGCCTTAACCTAACCATACTTGGTCTAGCCTTAATACTACCTAAACAACATTACAAACAAACAAAATGTAACTTAAATGTCAATCTGACGAAGCTAATCAGCGAAACGGCCGTCATTGTAATTTAAAACATAATTTTTTAAATAAACTTGGAAGTTACGTTTAATTGAAGAGTTTTTTTATTATTTTTAATAAGATGGACTTCCAAAAAGTAAGGGTTGGTATAATAAATTTAATAAATTGACTAAATAAATATTAAATTTCCCATATAGTAACGTTGAAACGCGCTATAGAATATCACAAGTGACGTCACATGCGCAGATCAGACGATTTTTGAAACGCTAGATATCAGATATCATACCTTGTATCTTAGACCATATATGGTCTAAGATTTGTATTGTATCATGTCATTAGATGTTATCTATGGTCAAATGGTCATTAGTAAATGTAAATTTGTTGCACAATGAATGGCTCTGACCATAGGGACCATAGTTTCTAGAAACCTTATTCTATGGTTTCTAGCCTAGTGTCTCTGTAGTCTGTAGGTTAAAATTTGTGTTCCAAATGATTTCCAGAATAATATGGTAATACATAGATAACGGATAAAAAAAGTAATATCAGAATGAAAAGAGTATCTATATATAGGTAGTTGCAGACTAAATATTTTTATTTATTGAATTTGTAATGTAAAAGTAAAGTTCTTAACCAGTAAATTGCCTAGCTAATATCTTTATAATGGATGTGAAACAAGAACCACATGCTGTTTTCATGGAGGACCCTAAAGTCGAAGAGCACTTTCTTTCAAATGAAACAATCAAAGAAGAAATTTGTTTTGAAGAAATGGACATTCAAGCAAATGTGATAAATAACGATTTGTTTTCAGTAAAACAGGAAAATCATCCCAAGTTATATAGGGATCATCTACAGGAAACCTACTTAATAACTGAAAGTGCCATTAACATAAGTGATAATAAAAGCATGAAGTGCAATTCCATTCAACTTAAGTATAGAAAGCCAGCAAAAAAAGGTATGATAAGATAAATGCTATTTATTTATTTATGTTTGATGTAAGTAATATATGAGAAAATTAATTAATGTCATTGAGAACATAGATTGGCTGTAGAATTTAATAAAGAATTAGTGACTACTTTCACTTTGGAAATGTTTGCTATATTTTTCAGATTGTTGTTAAATTTAGTGGCAAAGGTGTATTTTAGGTAACCCCCCTAGGCGCATGTGCAACCATTTCAAATTTATTGATTTTAGACGAAGTTGACGGTGCGGTGTTGTCGGCTTAAATAATTTTTCCCTTAAACCGAGCAGCTTTGTTTTGGTTTAGCAAATTTGATTTAAAAAAAGAGAAGTTTCGTAAATTTGTATAAATTAAAGGAGTTTTACTGCCAAAATCTATACATAATAAATTATATGCTGAAAACAGTAATCAAATAAAAAAAAGTTGTTAACCTTATTTTTTAAATGGCAAATCTAGATAACTCTAGATATCTTGGGTTCTTTTGTACTTTGCGACCCACGGAATTTCATGTTAATTTTAAATTTGATTGATAGCTACTTTTTAAGCAGTTAACAGATAAAAATATCAAATAAAAGTAGTAAAATATGGATTAAATAATCAAACACAAAAACGATTAATGTTATCTTATTACAGATGCAATAGATAAAAGAAAGATTTGACGATAACTTTTATATATGCTAAAAATAAAACCGCGAAAAATACTTGTCATTCATTTACAATACTCAAACTAATAAAATAAAAAATAGCTAACAATTCGCGATTTCGACTACCGTTGAGGGCGCTAAGAAACGTAAACAAATATGGAGGATTGTGAGTAATCTTTTTGTTTGAGGTGTCGAACTGAGTGGTTGAGTTGTGTGTTTTAATTGTTTGGTGGTAATTTTACAAATACAAATAAAAGAATCAAACATCAACCTCCACATTACAATCCGAAATAAAATTAAAAATAATTTGCGATTACTCACAAAGTAGGTTTATTATTTATCCTCCAGAGGGCGTCTAGACTTTCGAAAAGGCGAATATTATGTTAAATGCATTATTTAATAGATCTAGTTAACTCGATTACATAAATAATAAATAATGTCTCTAATTTTCGTCTTTCCAATGTCTATTCACTCATAGCGTTTTCCATTCAACGCACTCGGGCAGCACTGGGTTTTTAGAGAATTCAAGGCCAGTGCTGTCAGGTGCATGCTCTAGGGCAAAACCAATGGAACACGAAAATTGATTTGACCCGGAGACTGTTTTTTGTTTTTATTGACATTTGATAACAATAATAATTATTATAACTACCGTAACCCTTGATGAAATAGCTAGTGCCAAATTATTGCCCTCGGTTCGCCCTTAGCTCGCTCGGATTTTAAATGACACATGAATGGAACACAAAAAAATGAAAAGAGTTCAACGAATGGAACACAAAACTGGCGCGAGTTCTGCCCCAGTGCGACGAATGGAAAACGCTATCAGTTTATTTTTTTCAAACAAATGTGGCAACGTAGCTTGAGATTTAAAGTTTGCCACTCATCGACCAATAAAATTCTTTTTGAAAAATCAAATTTCGTACATGCGCATAGGCTTTTTCAAGTGGATGGTTAAACTGGAAGATTACTTAAAAAATATTAACTTTTGCAATAAATATTATAGAAATCATAAAACAACAATTAAAAATAGGAATGAAACAATAAAAAAAATTAAACAGGTTTTAATTTTTCCTTTATTTACAGCATAATTTCATTAGGAACAAAGTTTCACACTGGGTGCATATATTTAATACTCTTATACACCGAAAAAAAATTCATACCATGGCACTAAGAAAAATTGTATTGTATATGCCTCGGCTAGAAGGTTTTACTGCGAAATTAATACAGGATTTACTAATATTTGAATTACTAAAAATTTGATTGACTGTGGTAGTAAAACTATGTTTCTACTGTGGTAAAATATCTTTACAGAAGCCACAATTTTTTCTTACCAATGCAATGAAATTGTTTAACTACCGCTGATACTGTTTTACTGCTACTGTAAGAATACATAATTGCTACAGTAAAACGGTTTTACAACTACAGTAATATTATCTTACTACTGTGGTAAAAATGTTTTACTAGAGTGGCAAGACACATTATTTTATCAGTTAAGCAGTTTTACTGCAGTAGTAAGACATTATTACTGCAGCAGTAGAACAGATATACAAAAGATGTAAAGCAGTCCTACTACAGTAGTAAAATGCTTTTACCAAAGTGGTAAGACAATATTACTGCAGCAGTATAACCGTAAGTTCTATATGGTATATCCATGGTAGTTAAACAATTTAATTGTATTAGTAAAATATATAAAATTGAAAAACTGTTTATTTTTATATCTACAACTAATACTACAAAAAAATCAAAAGTAAATTAAGGAACAAGTGTGTTTTGTTTAACATAACTAAATGTTTTTATAAAAAAATCAAAAATAAATTAAGAAACATTAACTCTAGTACTACTTACTACTTTTATAAAAAAATAAAAACATCTGTGACATAGGGACAAAGAATAATTCAAAGGATTTTTCTTAGGATAATGTAAAGTTTCCAGTATTTATTTTCTGAAATTAAGTCTTCAATCAATAAACCTTCACTCAATATTAGACTTCTGCACCCCGAAAAGGATCTTTACATCCCTATTGTAATTTTCCGAATTTCTAAGAATAGAATTATCCTGCTACCAAAGATTTTGAGCACAATCCTTGCTACATTTACAAAACCTGCAGTAGTATCTGGCACTAAAGCTTTCTGGAAACCCTAACATGGTATTTACACCTAGGTTATCACCTGCCAAAAATGATAATATAAAATAAATTTTTATTTCTCGCTCGGCAACTTTAATTGTAATTCTATTTGTGGCCAATTCATTACAATCTGCTATTATTTTACTGTAAACTAAATGATTGCCAAACTCTTTTAGGTCATTATTATGAAAAATGTTTGTAACAAAAATATTATCAAGTTTTGAATGATATTTGAGAAGAAATGCTGGAATTGAATAATAAAAGCCCTTTAGTTTATGGAAGAAAGGGGATTTCTTATTTCAAAGTCATCTGAAAATAATAGTAATGGAAATATTAATGCGTCACGTGGAACATTATTTCTTTTACTCTGCCACCACTTTGTTTGTATAATATTAAAAATCTTAGTTTCATTTTTTAAACTATTAATGTAATTTAATGATTCATGTAACACATTTGGGAGTTATAAAAACTGTTTTACTGATGGGAATAAAATGACCGCAATATTTTTGAATTCGTTTTTTTATTGTTTTCAAATTTTTTCTGAAATTAAGTATTCCTCTGGTCGTATAAAATATCCGTTATCTTTAAGATATTTAAAAGATAAATGTTCACTGGTAAAAGATTCAATTTCAATAATAAAGTGCTCAAATAAATTAAGAGGTTCTTTCAATAAATGCAAAATATCTTGAATGATATTTAGAACTTTTTTTCTGGGTAAACTATGGTCTGAATATAATTTCGTAATGAACTGTAATACATTAACATCCAATTTTTTATCAAATTTAGTATAATTTGACTCATAACCTTGGGACCCTAAATACCTAAAAAAGTCTGGCTTAACAAAATCTGTTGGTGGAAGACCCTGATTTGAGATGTGTGTATTTGGCTCGAGCTGATAATATGAGTGGTGTTTTAAAAAATGCTGCTTAAATGTTTTAAAAGAAGAAAAATTTCTATAGCATTTTAAATGCAAAAAAAGAGATTTGCTATGTTGAAACCCACTTTCACAAAAACTACAAAATGGCATTTTAGAAAATATAAAATGTAAAACACACTTAAAAAATATTAAAATTATTGTAATGGTAAATCATTAATTTTTTTTAAATGAAATTTCAAATCTGCCACTGTTTGAGCTGCGTTGCTAGATTTTTTTTGAGGGACGGTTTTAAACAATATTTCTTGAATTACCTCCCATATATCTCTTCCTTCCATAGGGTACTCCAAGTTTAGCGCGTGGAAAATCTTATAAAGGCACTCTAAACATCTTGTTGAACTTTGCACTTTATAGTACACCTCAAAGAAGAATATGTAGTAATCCTCCCCTAAATATTTGAAAAAACCTAATTCTTAAACCAACCTTGTATTCCAAGACCCACCGATATTTTTCTTTGCTTGGCTACGGCCAATATAGCCAACTTTTGGCCACTCGCTGTAAATGATGTCAATTTTTTCCGGATTCTTACTGTTGAAGTCACTTTAAAACTGCAAAAAAATAAATTAGTTATAGATAATTTAATTAATTAAAATGATATCTACTTACGAATTGGATGCCATACTGCGTCCTTAAAATTGGAAAGGTATTCAAAATTGTTGGAATATCTTCTTGTAGCAATATATTGCTTCTCTAAATTAAGGTTGCTTCCCAAGCTTTAATAAGTCTTGGAAAGTCTGATGCATCTGACTTCAAAATATTTAGGTAAGCTACTGCTTCATCTGTCGGCTCTGGCTCAAATTTTCTTGGATTGGTCGAGGTACTTGGCTGAGAAAACTTTTCTGCCAGCGACCACAGTTTTCTTTTTGGTGCCTGTTTCCTCAGACCTTCTCTTGGTGGTTGGTATGGAATGAAATACACCTCACAAGATTCGTTGGGAAACAGTTCTATAAATTCCTCTGTGGCTTTCTCGAAAATTGTATATTTTAAACTGAAATATACAGAGTAAATTATATTTTAAAGTGGTAGTTTAACTATTTATAAAAAAACTTACTACTTTGTTGTTAATTTTTGCACAATTTTATTCACTACAATTTTTGCCAATTTATTTCTCAGTCTATTATTTAATTTAAGTTTATGCATAAGAAGAATCCTTCCTTCTGGTTCCTTTGATAATATTTTTTGTAAATTCTATAAACATAAGGTAAAATTAATGACTTTTGCATTTTTGATTGAGAAAGTCTTAATTTTATTTCTATTTGCTTACCGAAGGTGAAAAAATGGAATTATTAACAGTAGGTTGCTTGGAGTTGTCCTCAAAAATATTTATAAGTTCTTCATCCAACTCGAAAATTATACTGGACTCTGACAAACCACCCTGAGATTCAGTTGTGCTCCTGGTGGTTGTGCTCTATAAAAAAAACGTTTCTTCTAAATTAATTATATTTTATCTAAAACACTGTTTAATTGTTTGTCAAAAATAATTAATTTTGTTCAGCAATAAAGTACCTGCCTAAATTTAATTTTATTTATCGTGATAGCTGGTTATAATAGCGAATTTGAGGGTTGTTTTTAATTTGTGCTCAAGTTTTTGAGAACAGTTCTCGATATCAAAACTAAAGTTTAACAAAATTTATAGTTTTTTACAAACCTTGTATACCTACGATTGCAAAAATGGTTACATTTCGAATTTTAGACCATGAAAACATTAAAAAAAATGTTTAATAATAAAAAAACTCTTGTTAAGTTATTGAATTTAATAGACAAACTGTTGCCAAAACATTCCTTAAAAAGACAATAAAACAACAACGTTAATTTAATTTTACCCTGTTATCTTTAGTTGGTCGATTAGCCGATTAGGGTGGCGGGACTTATTTCGGCATTAACCGTAGGGGTTCGTGGGATATTTTGCAAAACCATTTTACCGCCGTAGTTCGAAAAATATTACTAATTCGTATATTCAATTCGCCTGTTTTATGAAGGTGGTTAGAAAAATATTACTGGTAATGGTGTAACTGCGGTAGTAAATAAAATTACTAATGCAGTAAGAAAGGTTTACTGTGATGGTAATATAAATATTATGTATTTGAGTTCTAACTTTTGCAGTAAAAAATATTACTACCACAGTAAATATTTAGACTTTAGACGGTAAAATTTATCCTGCACTTCTAGTAATACGGCTAACAGTTGTTGTTAGCCAATCTAATAATGGTAGTAAAAAGATTTTCAGCCATAGTAAACTTTTTAGTAGTAACACATTCTTATTGAATCATTTTCCTCGGTGTATGGATAGTTGGTAGGATAAAGAACATTGTTTTTCTCTCTCGCGTTGGTAGGTTTTAACCTTACAGGGCATGCTTGAGAAATCTCTAAAACACATTTAACCAATTGAATTTTTGTGTGTTTCGCTACATGCGTATAAAAGATGCGCAGAACTGACTAAGTCTACATGCGAGAGAGCAAACAATACATTATCGGTTTCACCATATCGGAACACCTTCCACTTATAGAAACTGTCCATATAGGAATTAAAAATATGATAAATCCCTACTTTTCTTAATAGTTTTGATATTAGGCAACATCACAATTATGACGTGCAACTTTTTTTGCTTTAATTTTACTGCCTAGGTACACCCAGTGATCCAAATCAAATATTTAGGTAACTCAGATATGTCTCCAAAAACTGAAGAAGAAAGATAAGAAATGGAGAAAATGGATGTTGGTATTTTACTGTATGCGTCTTATGGGCATGCAGTAAATCTTTTGAGTCGCTACTGCAATAATCCAGGTAAAACTCATTGGCATTGGCAAGGAGTGAATCAAATTACAAGGACCTTAAAGGCTACCAAATTTATGAAATTAACGTTGTAGAAAATGATGAAGAATTAAAAGCCTTTTCCTACTCTGACTAGGCCACAGGGTATGTTGTTCTGATGTCCAATAGAGCTATTTCTTGAAGCTCAAAGAAATAACCAACAATTGTTGTTTCCACTTTAGAATATGAATATGGCTTTAAGTAATGCAAGTCAATAACTTATATGGATCAAAGGATTACAAAATGAGATTTTTCCAGTTTCTCTGAAATAGGTATATTATATTGTACTATGATAATCAGTCAATGATATAATATGCGGAAAATCCAGTTGTTTCACAAAGATGTAAACATAATTTTGTACCTAAGATAAATATTTTTAAAAGATATTTTGATTGTATTGCTTTTAATCTTGGGTTTTACTTTATTTAGTTTATATTACTGAATGACTATTATATTTTTATTATTTTTATATCATCATATATAAAACAAACTATTTCCATGACAACATATATTAAAATATATATAACTTCGCAGAGCTAACTAAATTAAAATTTTGTCATAGTAAATAGTTTATATTTGACAAATATAACATATTTTTATTTAAATTGTATAGGTCATCCATCTAAAATGTGGTTGGATCCAATAGAAAATATCCAATGAAACGCCAAGTCAAAACCACAGACTTTTATTCAGGTAATATACAATTATTGGAACTAGTTTCGGTCTAAATTAGACCATCATCAGGCTGTAAAGAACACAATAAATTAGTAAACAAGAAAAATTGGTGGTTGAAAAATATGCAGAAACAGTTAATGGTAGTAAAAAATAATATTAAACAGATTTAACAGCTATACCAAAGGTAATAATTTTAGTACAAGTGAGAATGTGTCAACTGACCAAAGGTTTTTACAAATTTAAGCAAATCTTATATATAATACTACTGTATAAAAGGGTTACCATATCAAACAATAAAAAAAAGAATTAATACACTTTCGCTATTTTTATTTGTCTGTGGTCTGTACGTTGATGTCTCAGCGTTCTATGTCGTTTCAGCTGTCAAAAAATGTCCACTTAAATATCGTGGCGAAATGAAAACATTTCCGGAAATTTTAAAATTGTCATGGTCAAAATTAAGACATTTTATTGGTTAAAAAGTAGAGGTGAGAAATTTTCATGATTATTGTTATCAAATATGTCTTATGCTACATGAGCTTTGGGAGAGTTACCTGCACTTCACCATTACTAAAATATATGGTAATTTAATTATTTATATTATTACAATAAAAAGCTAACAAGTTTTTTGAAAACAGTATTCTTTATTCTTCTAGGAAAATTTTTGTACGGTTTGCATTGTGATGTGTATTACGAAAATTGTGAACATTTTTAATGAATGACAGAAAAATGAGTTTATCAAAATACAACAAAATATTTTTATATTTAATTTAAACTGTACATTTTAAATTGCAGGAAGTTTGACTAGAAGGAACTCTACAAAGTTTTGGACATTACAGAGAGGTATCTTAATTTGTGGGTTATGTGGAAGTATGTACACCAGAAGATTTGAAATAGTATCGCATATTGCACAGCACCTCGTAAAAAAAGATACATGTATATTTCAACCAAATAACCAGGAAGCAATGGAACAAAATATTAATTATGGACTAGGAAGTGAATTTGACCAAGAAAAAAAATATGTATTTTTTGCAGCAACTCAAAATCATAATTTACACACTATTGATAAAAAAGCGAAATGTTATCTTTGTTTTAAGTTTTTCAACAATCCGAGCAATTTATATATTCACATGCGCACGCACTCAGGTTATAAACCATTTAAATGTAAAATTTGCTTAAAATCTTTTAACCGACGATCCACTTTGAAAAAACATATTCTAATTCACACTAGTGAACAACCGTTCAAATGCGAAATTAGTTTAAAAAATTTTAGACAGCGAAGTACTTTGAATAGTCATATGCTAGTTCACTCTGACGGAAAACCGTTCAAATGCGAAATTTGTTTAAAAAATTTTAGTCAACGATACATTTTGAATCAACATATGATAATTCACACTGGCGAAAAGCCATTCAAATGCGAAATTTGTATAAAATCTTTTTACCGGCGAGATCATTTGAAAACTCATATGCTAAGTCACACTGGCGAAAAACCGTTCAAATGCGAAATTTGTTTAAGATCTTTTAACAGGCGAGATAATTTGAATACTCATATGCTAAGTCACACTGGCGAAAAACCGTTCAAATGCGAAATTTGTTTAAAATCTTTTAACCGGCGAGATAATTTGAATAATCATATGCTAATTCACACTGACGAAAAACCATTCAAATGCGAAATTTGTTTAAAAAATTTTAGGCAGCGAAGTACTTTGAATAGTCATATGCTAGTTCACTCTGACGGAAAACCGTTCAAATGCGAAATTTGTTTAAAATCTTTTTGCCAACGACGCTCTTATAAAGAACATAATATGTTGGTTCACACTAGCGAAAAACCATTCAAATGCGATGTTTGTTTAGAATCATTTAACCGGCAAAATCGTTTGGAAACACATATGCTAGTTCACACTGACGAAAAACCGTTCAAATGCGAAATTTGTTTAAAATCTTTTAACCGGCGAGATCATTTGAATACTCATATGCTAAGACACACTGGCGACAAACCGTTCAAATGCGAAATTTGTTTAAAATGTTTTACCGAACGAGGCAAATTGAAAAATCATATGCTTATTCACACTGACGAAAAACCATTCAAATGCGAAATTTGTTTAAAAAATTTTAGGCAGCGAAGTCATTTGAATAGTCATATGCTAGTTCACACTGACGAAAAACCGTTCAAATGCGAAATTTGTTTAAAAAATTTTAGGCGGCGAAATCATTTTAATATTCATGTGCTAGTTCACACTGACGAAAAAAATGCGAAATTTGTTTAAAATCTGTTAGCCAACGACACACTTGGAATTTTAAAGCTTGTTGCTTGGAAACAGACGCCGCAGGCGGAGGTCTGTCGTATTTCTATTTGTGTCTGCATGTCTTATAAGCTCCGCAACAAGTAAAATTTTCATTGGTAAATACAATATGGAAATATGGAAAGTAAAAAAGTATAGGCGAGTATTATTGATGAGTTTTATCGAAAAAGTTATTTAAAGACTAAAAAAAGTGTAATAATGTTGTGTATTTAGTGTATAGAAATTAAATAGCAAGTAAAACCACTTGTTTGGTGAATAAACAGTAACCAGTGGAGTAACAAACTAAAAGCGTTGATTGAGTATTTATTCATTCAACGCTAAAAGGGATAACGCTTGTAAAAATAAGGAACTAAAATATTATTGTTCTAAAGTAGGTATGTTTGGGTATTTGTCATGATAGTTGTTTGGCCAGGAAAAAAGGAGTGATAGTGTTAAAAGATTACATTATATACTATAGTAAACAATGGCAGCTTGAAGATTCCAATCAAAAGTTAGACAACAATAAATTAAATGAAGAATTAAAAAAAATATTAGAAGAAAATGAAGAAAAGTTTGATGGTTTCCAGGTTGCTTTCCGGCTGCTGAAGAGGAAAGAAGTACCTATTTTAAATGAAGAAATCAATAAGTTGAAAAAAGATAATGTTGAGAAAGATATATATATAGTTATATTATAAAAATTATTCATTAAAAGATTAATTTCAGTAAGAAATATGTATTATGATGATCAAATCATAATAAATTATAAAAAAATTATTGAACATTAGAAATGATTGTTGTATATATGATGTAAAAAAATTGTTTGTAAAATATAAGTAGTTAGTTAGAAATAAATTTAATGGTAATATTGAAGAATGGTTGGATTTCATTAATAATAAAATAATAAATTAATAATAAAAAACAATACTTTATCTGAAATACATAAATTACATTACTTAAGAGCATGCGTAACAGGTCATGCTGAGAGAGTAATTGCTTCGATACCCCTTTCAGCATCTAATTTTGCGATTACTTGGAACCTTTTAGTGGAAAGATATTCCAACAAAGAATTGTTGCTTCATAACTGTATTAAAGCCATTTTTAATTTAAAGCCAATTAGTAAAGAAGGTTCATATTATATCAGAAATTAAATTGACAAATTTTGTAGCAATCTCTGAGCTTTAGAACAACCAGTTGAACATTGGGATGCTCTTCTAAAATATATCTTGTTGGAAAAGTTAGATTCTGAATCTGTAAAGGAATGGGAAAAGGCAAATAATTATTTGCTGGGTATCTCAAGGGAATCTGTCGACATTTCCGTGGTCGGTATCGCTCACGTCTCTTCAAAAATTAGTCACAAATGCAATCTTGTTATTGATTCTTTATAATCCACATATTCTTTTACTTTAGAGTGTTTGATTATTCCACAAATTTGTGGACAACTTCCAATTTGTAAAATCGAGGTTTCTTCATTGCCTATACCTACAAATATTCGTTTATCAGACACAAATTTTCATACTCCTTCAGAAGTAGATATTTTAATAGGTGCTAGCGTTTTTTGGGACCTATTATGTGGTGGTCAAGTCAAATTGGGTCCTGGGAAACCTATACTCCAAAAAACCAGATTAGGATGAATCATTTCTGGACCATTTGCACACAATAAAATGAATATGCATCAAACCACCATATGTGGACTATCTCATAATATGGAAACCGACATCTTTACCAGATTTTGGGAGATCGAGAAGTGCTCGGATAACAAGCTTCATTTTCCAGAAGAGTCCATGTGTGAAGAACATTTTAAATCTGCCTTTCGGAGAAACTCTGATGGTCGTTTCATTGTATCCATTCCTTTCAAGATGCCGTTCGATGCTTTGGGAGATTCCAAACCGATTGCCGAAAAAAGGTTTTATAGTTTAGAATGAAGACTTCTCAATGATACTGTTATGAAAGAGCAATATATGTAGCGTTCATGGAAGAGTACTTGTCTTTAGGTCACATGTCAAAGGTCGTTGAAGATACTTTGCCAACACATAATTACTACTTTCCTCATCACGGAGTTTTCAAGCAATAAAGCCTTACTACAAAACTTCGAGTGGTTTTCGATGGGTCATGTCTTTCGTCTTCTGGTCGTTCGCTTAACGTTCTTCAAATGGTAGGCCGTGTCGTTCAAAATTATTTAATATCAATCTTATTGAGATTTCGCAGATATCAATTTGTTGCATCTGCGGATATTGCAAAAATGTACCGACAGATTCTTATCGATGATAGTCAACGGTGTTTTCAAAGAATCTTATGGCGAAATCATCCGCAAGAACCTCTTCATTCATATCAATTGAACGCGGTTACATACGGTTCTACATCGAGCAGTTATTTCGCCACTAGATGTCTATATCAGTTATCATTAGAACATTCTGTCGTATTTCCACAAGCTTCTAAAATAATAGCTGAAGACTTCTATGTTGATGACCTATTAACCGATACACATTCATTAGATGATTTAATAATCAATTGCAAACAAGTTTCTAAAATTTTG
Source organism: Ophraella communa (assembly GCA_035357415.1). NCBI lineage: Eukaryota > Metazoa > Arthropoda > Insecta > Coleoptera > Chrysomelidae > Ophraella > Ophraella communa. The sequence continues at coordinate 13,709,391 of CM068991.1, read as the reverse complement.
TCAAAAGGCTATTTTCAACTTAAAAAGTGGATATCAAATAATTCTTCGTTCCATACAGGAATCTATTGCATTGGACATTCCATTTTCCTTTGGCTCCAATGAAAACGCTAAAACACTTGGACTACAATGGTGTCCTACTTCAGATTCATTGTTCTATACCATTGATCCCATTAGTACTCCAAAGGTTATTACCAAAAGATCAATACTCTCTGGTACCGCCCAAATCTTCGACCCCCTAGGTCTCTTAAGTCCATCAATTATCAAGGTCAAAATTCTTATGCAACTTCTTTGGTTAGAAAGATTAGATTGAGATGAAGGAGTGTCGCTCAATATTCTATCTGAATGGTTATCCTTTAGGGAGCAAATCCACGAATTAAATAAATTACAAATTCAAAGAAATGTAATTCTGGCAAATTCTGTTCACATCGAGATGCACGGATTTTGCGATGCAAGCGAAGCTGCTTATGGCGGAGCTATATACATTGGCAGTGTCGACAAAACGGGAAACGTAACTGTCAATTTACTCTGTGCTAAAAGTAAAGTAGCACCTGTAAAGAAAATAAGCGTACCTCGTCTCGAGCTTAGTGGTGCTTTAGTTTTATCTCGTCTTTCCAAAATAGTAACTACTTCTTTGAATATTCAATTTAATGAAATTTGTTCGTGGTCTGATTCTACCATTGCGTTTAGGTTGGATAAAAACTTCTTCTCATCTACTAAAAATTTTTGTTGGCAATCGTGTCTCAGAAATTCAATCCAACACGAATCCTGATAATTGGAGACATATTTCCACGGATTGTAATCCTGCCGATTTGTTGTCTCGAGGAGTTCAACCTCAGGTTTTAAATTCTTGTTCGTTTTGGTGGCACGGTCCATCGTTTTTATGGCCTTCTCAAATATCTTTAGATAAAACAAATCTTCCAGATCTAAAACTTATTACTAAACATTCCATGATAACAACGCCTATTGCATCTTTTGATTTCAAAATATATTCCAATTTTTCTACAATGGTGAGGTCGGTAGTGTATTGCTTTCGTTTCTGCTAAAATTCTAAAAAAAAAGCCTCTCGCATTTTAGGACATCTAACAATACAAGAGATGAACAACTCTATCTTTGCTTTGGTCAAACTTGTACAAGCTGAAGGTTTCTCGTCTGAAATTCAATGTTTAAAAAAGGGTAAAGCAATTTCATCAAAAAGTAGAATCTTATCACTTAATCCGTTCTTGGACCCCGAAGGAATAATCAGAGTTGGTGGTAGATTATATAATTTAAATTTCTCTTATCAAAAGAAACATCCAATGTTAATTCAATCAAATCGTAGATTCGCAATCTTATTGTTCCGTGAAGAACATTTCAAACTTTTTCATGCAGGACCGCAACATCTCATAGCTCACGTGCGGGAAAAATATTGACCTCTTCATGGAAAATCGCTAGCTAAGAGAACCTTTAGAGAATGCCTGCGTTGTTTTCGGGTGAATCCCAATCACGTTAATCCCATTATGAGAGACCTTCCTCGATCACGAGTTACTCCTCCATTCCCTTTCAGTGTAACGGGAGTTGACTATGCTGGTCCTGTCTTCCTCAGGACTAGTCTACGTAGAGGATCCTCTTCATATAAAGGCTATATTAGTTTATTTGTTTGCCTATCTACAAAGGCCATTCACTTGGAGGTAATCACTGACTTATCTACCCAGGCCTTTTTGGCGGCATTGAAAAGATTCATAGCTAGAAGAGGTAAACCCTGTCAGATGAGTGATAATGGAACCACTTTCGTGGGTGCTAACAATTCTTTGTTGGAATTTGGTAAATTTTTAAAAATTAATAATGATCACATATCTAATATGTGCGCTAAATCTGACATTAATTGGAACTTCATACCGGCTCGCTCACCTCACTTCGGCGGTCTCTCGGAGGCTGGAGTCAAATCTGTAAAGGCTCACCTCAAACGGGTTCTGGTAGATATTAAATTAGATTATAAAATATTTATGACAATACTTATTCAAATTGAAGGAATATTAAATTCTCGCCCTTTGAGTGCCTTGTCTTCTAATCCCTCCGATCTTTTACCTTTAACACCGGCTCACTTCCTGATTGGAAGACCCATGGATTTCGTACCAGAAATCGATTTATCCAATTCATCTACAACTAGTTTGTCCAGATTCCAGCAATTGCAGCAGCTTCGTCAGCACTTTTGGAAGCGATGGTCTTTGGAATATATCTCAGAACTATAACAACGAATGAAGTGGAGAAAAAACCAGTCTAATATTCAGACCGGCACGTTGGTTCTCATCAAGGAGCCAAATTTACCGCCCTTAAACTGGCGTTTAGGGCGTGTGGAGGCATTACATCCTGGCGTCGATGACGTCACACGAGTTTACAGTCAGAACTGCAAAAGGACTAATCAAACGAGCTGTTACAAACGTTTGTCTTCTTCCAGTGTCCATAAACGCAACTAGAGTCGTTCTCTTGGGGGGCTTAAGCCCCCTATCCCCCCTAGTTGCGCCTATGCCAGTGTCAAGTAATGGTGAAAATGCAAGTGTCCCTTGAAGTTCAAAAACTAGAAAAAAGGGTTATATTCACCTATTGGACTATTATATATTATTGTATTTTTTATGTTTACATACCAATTGAAAGTGATCCTTTCAAGGTGGGCGGAATGTTAAGATTTCATTTTAAAAATATCAAGTACCCAGACAACAATTTTACATTCTTTGCACATAATAAGAACATTACTTTTGGAACAAGGATGTTCTATTAACATGCGTAAATACCGTTCAGTACATGATCAGAATGTGATAGTCACCTCAAAAGGCCGTACCAAATTACTTGATATGTATATGCAAAGAATGTTCTGAAGTATGTGAAGATCAAATTCTCAGCATTAGATGGTGATGGTAATATTCTATTTTAGTCCAAACAAGAACGTTTTTAGAATATGTCTTGATACTACTCAGTGATAAAAATGTTCTGGTAGTACGTAAATAGCATATTCTCCGTATTACCATATATTTTTACTGTACACAGTCTAGATTACTACTGCACGAACATACACTTTTTTACTGTCTATCGCGAGTTATATTCTTCAAATATCAAAAGTAATCTTGTAACTTGCTCATCCAAACAAAAGGAATGAACATCGCACATTATATTTACGTCCCAAAAAGAATATTCCTTACATCGTTTGTGCAACATATTCTGATCATATCATCATATCACTTTCAACGGAATGATTGTTGGGTATTTAAAAATTACATGATATGAACATGTTAAGAATGTACCATAAAGAACATACAAATTTACAAGAAAAGGAACGTGAAATGGAGTTGTTTAGCATATACCTTTCAGAATGTTCGAAAACGTAATTCATGGGCATATTCTTAGAATGTGAATGTACCATTAGTGTTATGTGGGGTAGTTGTAAGGCATAACTGTCAGTGTCAAAAAATTAATTTTTCATGTTCATGTAGTTGTCTCTAGAAATATAATCAGTTTTACATAATAAAAATCAGTATTAAACATCTTCGAACAATCAAATAATATCTAAGAATATCTAATAAAAAGAATACATCAAACAGTGTCACTACAACTAATATTTCCTAAACAAACTAAAGAAATTAAAAGTTATAAAAATATATTAAATATTGTGGTAATATTTCCAACACAATTTCAAAAATAATATCTTCGGTAACATCAGCGCATTAATATCATTTAAAACACATTTTATGCATAGATAAGACTTAATTGTAAAACACAAGATCAAAATGATATAGTTTTTTCCCGGTTTTTCTATATCATTGCACAGTTATACTGATCTTAGGGGGAAGTACATCCAGGATAATCCCTTAGGGCTCATAACATCTAGGCTTTAATATTGTTATGTCTTATTACTTCCACACTTGGACTAGCCCTAATACTACCTAAACAACATCAGGTACCTAGCTACAAACAAAATGTAACTTAAATATGTCAATCTGACGATGCTAATCTTAGCGAAACGGCTGTCATTGTGATTAAAAACCTAATTTTTTCAAATAAACTTGGAAGTAACGTTTTTTTTATTATTCTTAATAATATGGATTTCCAAAAAGTAAGGGTTAGTACAATAAATTTAATAAATCAACTAAATAAATATCAAATTTCTCATATATATTAACGTTAAAACGCGCTATAGAATATCACAAGTGACGTCACATGCACAGATCGGACGAGTTTTGAACCGCTAGATATCATACCTTGTATATTTGTATCATGTCATGATAAATGAGGGAGTCCGCTAGGCTAGCACTACCACTACTAAAATTTCAGGTTAAAAATGAGGGTCTGTTTTCTAGGCCGTTTTGTTCACTTCTGTTATATAGAATTACTATATTTTCACATTTGAAATAATTTAAGCACTTCCCAAGTACATACTTTTGCAAATGTGGCTATTATTGGTGCAAACAGAAATTTCTTAGTAAAGCGACCAATGAGAACTAACTTTAACTGTCAATGTTTACTAATGTAAATGGTGGCTAGAAAACACTCAACTATATATATACCTAAAATCACTGCTAATGACATTTTTCCCCCCAAAATTAATTAAAAATCTTTATTTTGCAAAAGTATGTACTCGAGAAGTGCTTAAATTACTTCAAATGTAAAAATATAGTAATTCTATATTCTATATAACACAAGTGAACAAAACTTCCTAGAAAACAGACCCTCATTTTTGACCTGAAATTTTTGTAGTGGTAGTGCTAAAGGACTCCCTGTTGCACCATGACTCTGACCCAAGAATGATAAACATTTACCAGGATTGCTTAATCCCATAAGACGTACGTTCGCCAAAAAATCGATCGCTCGTGGTGGCCTGTGACGTCACTGCAGTCCTCGGCCGTATTATTCCTATCTTGACAGTGCATTTTAGGTCGTTTTCAATCGTCGTTTTTAGATTTATTGTAAGAATATTCAAAATTTTGACTGGTATTTATTGTGGATACATTAGTGTACGTTGCATTTTTGTGAAAAATATTTAAAAAACTGTTCTTTTAAACTCCAGTTTGGACTTTTAAATTTCATGTGTTACACTGCTTGGCTGGGCATTGCTTGGTTAGGTAGTATCGTTGAGTGTCAACGTTAATATTCAATAGTAAATACATTTTTTATTTTACGATTTTAGTGAGATAGTTTACTTACTTACTATTTTTTTAATATGTAGTATTTTTTGTTAATTTTAAATTTATAATTAAAAATTCTCTATAGAATACATATTATTATGTCGCTCCATAAAAGATTCACGGATTGTACTAGTAATATATGCTGCAAATTGTTTATCATGTTTCTTTGTTTGTCAAAAAACACTAGTTTTAGGTAAGATTTTGTGTAATAATAAATTTATTTGAATGTATTTTTTAAAATAAAAATAGAGCTAAAGATGTTTGAAATAGTGTTTTTTTACTCTACCTATTTCCCAAATAATATTCAATAAATTAATTAAATATAAGTATTAAAACGATTTTATGGGAATATTTATTATAAATTATAAGTGTTTATTCTTGAAAATCCAAATAGTGGTACGTTAGTATTTCAGAAATCATAAAAATACTGTTTAATTCCTATTATTTCCATGCATTTATTTGGTAAACGTTATAATGAAGGACTGCAGTGACGTCACACAGCTGGCGGACAAATCAGGCCGATTAGGCAATCCTGGTAAATGTTTATCATTCTTGACTCTGACCATAGGGATTAGGGACAGGGACCATAGTTTCTAGCCTAGTGTCTCTGTAGTCTGTAGGTTAAAATTTGTGTTCCAATTTTTTATTTCAGATCAGAGTAATGGTAATACATAGATAACGGATAAAAAAAGTAATATCAGAGTGAAAAGAATATATATAGGTAGTTGCAGACTAAATATTTTTATTTATTGAATTTGTAATGTAAAAGTAAAGTTTTTAACCAGTAAATTGCCAAGCTAATATTCTTATAATGGATGTGAAACAAGAACCACATGCTGTTTTCATGGAGGACCCTAAAGTCGAAGAGCACTTTCTTTCAAATGAAACAATCAAAGAAGAAATTTGTTTTGAAGAAATGGACGTTCAAGCTTGTGTAATAGAAAACGATTTGTTTTCAGTAAAACTGGAAAATCATCCCAAGTTATATAGGGATAATCTACAGAAAACCTACTTAACTGATAGTGCCATTAACATTAGTGATGATAAAAGCATGACGTGCAATTCCATTCAACTTAAGTATAGAAAGCCAGCAAAAAAAGGTATGATAAGATAAATGCTATTTATTTATTTATGTTTGATGTAAGTAATATATGAGAAACTTAATTAATGTCATTGAGAGCATAGATTGGCTGTAGAATTTAACAAAGAATTAGTGACTACTTTCACTTTGGAAATGTTTGCTATATTTTTCAGATTTTCGTTAAATTTAGGGGTAAAGGTGTATTTTAGGTGACCCCCTCCCCTAGGCGCATGTGCAACCATTTCAAATTTATTGATAGACGAAGTTGATGGTGCGGTGTTGTCGGCTTAAATAATTTTTTCCTTAAACCGAACAGCTTTGTTTTGGTTTAGCAAATTTTATTTAAAAAAAGATAAGTTTCGTAAATGTTTATAAATTAAAGTAGAACAATAAACAACTAAAAGGTTGAATTAACTTTCACTATTTAATCGTTAAATACTTTAAATGTAATGACGGCCGTTTCGCTATAGAAATCAGATTGACATATATTGAAGTTACATTTTGTTTGTTTGTAGCTAGGTACCTGATGTTGATTAGGTAGTATTAAGGCTAGACCAAGTATGGAAGTAATAAGACATAACAATATTAAAGACTAGATGTTATTAGTCCTAAGGAATTATCCTGGATGTATTTCCCTCTAAGATCAGTATAACTGTGCAACGAGGTGTAAACCGCTGGTAAAACTTTGTACACTAACTCCACTTTTATGGATTAATACCTGTGTAATACAAGCAATTCCTTTAGTAATACCATTGTATAAACAAACATAGTAGGACAATCCTTATGGGAGATAATTTTGAAGCTCTGTACGCCCGTAACGTGGTGGTACCTGGCGACGAATAGAGTAAATATACAAAATAAATTACAGTTTTTGATCGCAAAGAAAATAGGGGTTGTTCGATAAATATATTACTTAGCCGAATTTCTTCATGGAGATGTAGGCGTAAAGCTTTTAACCAATGCATTTTAAATGGAATGATTTTTTTTAATACTGAAAAAGTAAGTAAGTATTTTTAAAAAATTTAAGCATAGAAAGAAATATTCTGTTGGTACTGAGAGCAGAAAGTCAGTATAAATTATCTGTAAAAATTGATTTTCATTAATTACAGGGTGGTAAAGATAAAGTAAATTAAATTTAATTTTTTAATACATATTAGCTTATTAAAATAGAAAGTGTTATTATTAACACAGGAGTAAGAAAAGTGTCTTTTCCACCGTGTTGCACACCATACTTTTTCTAAGGCTGCATATTAATAATAAAAATGAAGAAGTGAATTCATAACATTTTATTATTATTACTGGTTATAAAATAAACGGCACATACTTAATACAAAAAAAAATAATTAATATTGTAATTGCACTGCAATTTTGTATTGAGATTCCTGGTGTTTCATTTTTTCGTAACTGTGGGAAAAAATCTACCTTACGGCTGAATTCCCATTTAAATGTACGTGGTGTGGGAAAAGACCTGTGAGGTAGATTTTTTCCCACAGTTGATAGCAATACGTCACTTTGTAGTCAAATGTGTCAAAAGCACCACATTCCATAGCAGCCGTAGAAAGTTGAAAACTATATCGTACTGATGCTTATTATATATTTATAAAATTAAGCTTAACCATAATACAAGAAATAGAGATTTAAGTTATAAGGCCAGTATTCATACAAATTATGGTAATAAATTATTAACTTATGATTCTGTAAAACAATTTGAAAAACTTCCGAAAATCATTAAAAATTATTCCGATATTAAAATTTTTAAAAGAAAATTAAAAAAACATATATTAGCAATTAGAAATGATTAAAATCAAATTTTAAATTATTCTATTTTTTTTTTGTTCTAAGATTTGTTTTCCTACTTTTTGTTTTCATTTATGTATTAATATTTATTTGAATATTTGTATATTCACCTTATACCAGCTTTAGCTGTCTGGTGATATATTTTTGTAGTTTTAAATAAATAAATAAAATATATTGATAAAACATAAAGTTATAGTAAAAATCAGGGTCAGGATTATTCCTTAGGGCTAATAATATATCTTTGAAATTGTTATCTTACAAAATGTAACTTCATTATGACAATCTTTCATTTAGTCGAAAAAGCTGTCATTGTACTATAAAAAGAATTGTTAGAATATATAGTGGGAATTTTTGCTAAAAATGTATTTGTTTAATTTTCATATTACGGATTTCCAAAAAGTAAGGATTTCTACAATAAATAAAAAATACTACAAAAAATATTTATTCATAAATAATTACATCATCATAAATACCAAAAAAAAAAAATGTTTAAAGAATATTTCAACGATTTATTAAAAAAATTCAATAATTCAATGAGAGCTGGTTGGATAATAATGATCATCGTCAGATTCTAAGTAACTGCAAGTCTAAGTAACTCGTTAAACATTTTTGTGTTTGGTTTATAATAACATGGATTTTTACAAAGAGTTTCTACAATAAATCTAATTACATTTTTCGTTCTAAGCAACTAAAAAACATTTATTAAAGTAAAAATCATACATAAAGATGAATGTAAATTAAAAAAAACAGTTGCATTATGTGTAACCTAACAATGCAGAAATGTTAGTAATTGTTGTCCGTTATATCTTTAAATTTGTTTAAAACCTTTTTTCTACCTGCGGTTTATCGCCTTATGATAGGAATGAGATATTCGGTTAAAATTAAATACAAAAGGATTTTATGTAAAAATTTTATATCATTTAAAATATATTTTAGGATGGATAAATAGATAACATTATTTGTTTTGTAGTACCTATTGCTTTTTACTTCTTGGGAATTTTTACTTTTTTTTATGTTAGTTTGTTGATCTGTTAATTTTTTTTTTTTGAAACTCTTGTAAACGCTTTTTAAGAGTCGTTATTTCTTTATGATCTTTTTCCAAAAGAAAAGGAGATGAGGGCATATCAATCAACTGAAGCAGTGGCGTAAATACGGGGGGTGATCAGGGTGATCTATCACCCCCCAATGACTAAAAAAAAGCCCGTACGCAGAAGGAGTCCTGCGTAACAAAAGCGAATTTCATATTAAAAAACAAAAAAAGGGATATAGTCAGTGGTTACCGACTATTGAGTACCCTACCAAGAAAGATTGACTTTGTCTGTATTGCTGTATTGGAAGTTATTTTTTACACCTTGATAATTAACTAACATTTTTCATAATGTACTAAAGATTGAGAAGAAGGCAACCAAGAAGTTGTAAACTTAAATAGTATCAAAGTGTGTGGTCTCATTTCAAAGTGGTCTCATTTCTTTAATTTTTCAATTGTTTTTATTTTTGAGACTGCTAATTTCTGTATGTTAACAGACCTCTTGCCCCGATATTACAAAATATGTTTCGTTGGTCAAAATTTCAATTTTACTAAACGTTTACACAAAATCAACTATTTTATCTAAAATACAGGAATAACCCAAATATGTCTGGCCTGGCATAATTAAAACACAAAAATTTTGCTGACGTTCAAAAAGCATCAAAAACCACTATTTAGCAAATATATTTTCAAAAAATCCCAAACCCCCTATCACCCCCCACATGTCATTCCTATTTACGCCACTGAACTGAAGTATAAATGGATCGATGGTTTTCGTACTCGTTTCGCTCAAACTCTCACTTTCGTCACAATCAAAAGTATTTTTACTCGTTGATGGTTTTTCGACAGTGTACTGTCGCAAACCTGCTGCTACAGATAACTCAGAAAACGGCATTTGATCATCATATTTTTGTGGAACAGCAGTCTTTGGTAAACGTTTGGAATTCAGAAGTACAGGATCGAAATGCTTGGCTACATATAAATTTTCCCTTCAGAATATTGGAACTCAGGGTCGCCAAAGAAGCATTTCCTGCAATGTAAATAATTGCTATTTAATAAAAAAATGCCAATAATTTTATAATCTAATTAAATTAAAACTTATAAATATGATTTATTAAACTATGTTGTAAAAATAAAATATATGTAACCAAACCGTTGCTGTAATTTTTTGTTTAGAAACATTAAAGATTATTATTATTCTTCTTATTATTATTATTGTTAAGCGCGACAAATTCAAAGCACTAATTCGATTTCTTTCAGTTTCAGAATTTTTTTTATTATTTAAACAATCAGTTATACTTTTTGGAGGTATTGGGAAAAAGCTGGTGGGCTTTTTTTCCAACAGTTTTTTGCTAATAACAATTGTAATTTTTTAACCGAAAAAAATAAAAATACTTCTTTTTCTAAAACTATTTCGAATCGTTTAAGCCATCAACTACATTTTTAGGAGTTTAATCTTGTACACTGTTGTACAATGTTGAGTGACCAAATTTTTATATTCATAAATTATTGGTTTATTTAGAATTATCGATATTACCGGAATTACGGTAAAATTGTTGTGGAGAAAATGGTTACCTATTGTTATATTAAAGTAGAGGTTGAATCATGGGGTTTAACATAACGGCTTGTTTTTAGCAACAAAACTTTAGTGTCTAAGCTAATAAATTATCAAAATTATATTCTGCAAGAAAAAATACGAAAATGCTTATTAAGCCAGTCTAAAATTGAATTACATTTTTATATTTATTTAATATTTTTCAATTATAAAACTTAGCGGAAAATATTTTAGTTTTTTAAAAAAAGTAACCAAGTGAAGAGAATTCAAGTCATTTTTTTTTAATTATACACAATATGTAGTACACAACAATTTAATAATGCTACAATGGTAATAACCATAGATACATAAAAAAGAATAACAACGTTGCGATTTATTATAAAGTGACAGTTGATTTTTTATTTGATATTTGTCGAACAAAATTAAAAATTAAGTCCATTTTTAAAAATATATCAACAAATTTTATTTCCGTAATACAGAAAACTTTATGCAAGTCAGCTGATTTCAAATTAACAAAATTTCCGTATCATAGTCTTAATGTACATATTATAGTTTTATAAGAACTGTGTCAATGACCACGGTGTCGAGACACGTTACTTTTCAATAAAAAAAAAATTAGGTAATTTTATGTTTTCAAATTTTATGTTTTATTTCTTTATTGTAATGAAAAAACATTTTTAAAATCACAGGTTTAAGACTTTTATATCAAACATAGTTTAACATAAAACATTTTTAACAACTATCAAGTTAAAAATAGACATTGGTTATTATTTCAAAATGTTTTTGATTTGATTTTTGATTAAAAACAATTAATCCGTCTTAGTGTCACTTAATATTTTAATATAATTCAATTATTTTAAGGATATAAATTTATTATTTTTTATTTAAAAAAATATTAGTCTTACCTGAGTTTATTATCCATTGTTGACATACTGCTGCGTTTTTAATAGGGAATCGAAACATTCTAATAGTTGAATCTTTGTATGTGGAATTACCGCATTGGTAGTAAACACACTTATGTCCAGACATCTGTAAAATTTATATAACTTAAATTATAGATTTCTGCAAATCACTTTTTAAAAACAATTTATTTAAAATTAAATATACAACTTATTACAACAAGTTACACTATGTAATTATAATTCTAAAATCTGATTCTAACTAACTAGCAAAAAGAGTTGTTATGACTTAAATAATATAAAAATGCAAGATTAACATGATTATTAAGCAGGTTCCTATTTCTTCTGGAATTTGTAGCAAGGTAAGGGTTAATGGCACTATAACACCTTCCCCCTTAGAATGAAGCTTCCTGTGGAAGATGAATTTCCTCTTCTTTAGGGATGTCTTCACAGTTCCTAGTTTTCTTTTTAATGTGTAATTTTTTTATAATAGTAGAACTAATTATATAAATTACCAAAAGGTATAACATTATGGTCCATAAGCTGGGCATGTAGAATTTAGTATTTTCTTCAATAACAGATGTGATTTGGTTTTCGGGAATATCTTTTAAATTTAAATTTCTTAAGTTAATCGTCATTTTTGGATAATTCGCTTTTTCCAAAAGTAGGTGTGCTTGGTTAATAACAAGAGGTTTTCCATGGGTTTTTTCTTGAATTTCTAGTTCTTGTTGGTTGAATTTGATTTTACAATTTTCCGGGTTTAACAGGAAGATTCCGGTGAGTGTCTGAGTCTCTACTTGCTTCGGACAACGAAATGTTAATACTTCTTCCTTTGGAAATACTGTCAAAAATTGGTTTATTTCCGGTATTACTTGTATGTGACCTTCTAAAATTTTTACTTTAAAATATTTACATTTTTTGGAAGTTTTATTATTTAAAATTTCTTCTTCGCAATCTATGTTTACATTGGACTGTAAGTTTTTTGAGCATTGAAAGAATTTGCCTTTTGTACATATATCACTTAGAGGATGCAAAGCTTTAGATTGAGATTTTAAAATATATTTTGAGTTAGGTATAATTGTTAGAAATTCTGATTCCCATTTTGTAGGTATAGGTATCATTCGATAAAGTTCAAATTCTGTTTCAAAGTTAATAGGAATTGACAAAAAGTATTGTATTACATTCTTGTTTATTTTACAATTTACTGTAATGACTGATTCAAAATCTAGGATATTTTCATACTTTACTTCAAAAGGTAATTGTTCCTTATAATGAGATGAAATTTTTTCAAGTTCTTTAAATAATTCTCGCGACTTAATAATACTTGGGTGAAGTGTTTTTGATTTGCAGAATGTTAGTGAATTTTCAATTTCTTGTATAACATCTAGTACAGAGTTATAAATAAACAATAGCTGAATAAGTAAATCCTTTAAATAAGTAACGTTTTCAAAATTTGCTTGAAAATCAGCAATGTTTTTTAACTCTAAAATTTTTTCTCTTAAAGTCTTTTCGTTAGCTTTAATATCTTGTAAAGTATTATTAAAATTATAAATTATTTGATTACTAACGGAATACTGCATACTAAGCTGGTTTTGTAATTTATTCTGGTTATTTTGCAAATGTTCTAAAATGTTATCTATACGTTCGCCGTCTTCGGCGTCTAGATTTCCTGTAATTGTTTTAAAAATACTGCCAAGACCATTTATTTAACCTCGTTTATTTCTATTTAATTTAGTGTGAATATTAAAATTTTCAAGTTTTTCTTGAATTAAAGCTTTAGTGTAAATAATTGTGTTTTTATAGTTATCGGCCTCTGATTTGAAAAATGTTTCGTTTTTATAGAAGGAACGTAAATGTTCATATTGCACTTCTAATTCGTTGTATTCTTCAATTAATGGGCTAATATCGAAAAAGTGAACAAATGTGTGTTGGTCTTTTTGTAATTTTGCCGGTCCCAAAAGTATTGGCAAAATTCCTAAATTTTCTGTTATATTTTTTATTATTATTCCTTGTGCGACGGCGAGGAATCTGAAATAAAAACATATGGTTTCTTTCGGGGTCGTTTAATATTAGATAAATGTATATCAGCTGCGGTATTTCCGTGTCTAGGATTAATTTTTGCTGTTTTAGTGGTTTTATTTATTGAGTTAATTGTTTCTAATTGATATTTCGGTTTAGTTTTGTTTTGCTTTTGTTTATTGCGCATAAATACCTTAGTTGGGATTTTATTTGGCAATTCTTCTCTATTCCGATTAGATTTTTTCAATATATTTTTCTTTATTTTTCTGAATTATTTTATTTATTTCTGAGTACATTAGTTTAATTTTTTTCTTTATGTTTAGAAACGTAATCATTTACTAACTGTTGTTCTATGTTTATATCGAACGCGGTATTATTACAAATATTGCCTGTTATTATTTCAAAAGGTTTTAATTTCGTTACGGAATGTACGGTGTTGTTGTAGGCTAAAAGTGCATAATTTACTTTTTGTTCTATAAGGTCATCCTTGTATTCCTTTTGAAGATTAAGTAACCTTATGTGTTCAATTATTGTTGAGTGGAATCTTTCGGCTATACCGTTTGATTCGGGATGCTGAGAACTGATAAAGTGAATATTTATTTTATGTAATTGCAATAATTCTTTAACTAACGAATTTTTTAATTCTGTACCATTATCTGAAATAATTTCTTCCGGAATACAATGATGTGTAAAATATTTAATCAAATTATTTACGGTTTCTATACCTTCGGCGGATTTCATTTTATACATTTGTCCATATTTAGAAAAGGAATCAACTAGAGTTAAAAATTTAGTACCTTCCAAGGTTATAGAATCCATATGTATAATTTGAAATGGATAAATAGCTGTAGGAGTTACATTAAATGTTGGTTTTATGGGATTTCTGTCATACTTAGTTTGTAAACAAGGTTGACATTCGTTTATATATGTTTGTATCGATTTTCTTTGATTTGGCCAATAGTATAATTTTTTTATTCGCGTTTCTGTCTCATCCAACCCCCGATGATTAGTTTTACCCTCGTGGTAATTTTTAATAGTGTCTTTAATGTCAGCAATATCAACATCTAATAATTTTTGTTGTACATTTAATCATATTAATCATTGAATTTTCAAAATGTTTTTGAATAATAACGCTAAATTTTTCATATACAGGGTCTTCAAAGTATACATAATATTTTACTTTCGGTACAATATATTCCTTGAGGAATTTAATAACATCATTTTCAAAATTATTTTTAGAAAGTTGAATAAGCAATCTTTGCTTATTTTCGTATAATTTAATAATTGTCGGTTGTGCCGGTTCATAATTTACTTCAGATATAATTATTTGATTTTTGCCAAAATTTACAGGACAGTCAACAATCGGAATACCTGCCACTGGGTTTTCCAAATTTGTATGAGCTGTTTCATCTTCATCCACAACATTTTCCGAATCTTTATCGTCTTCAGCTTCGACTATCAAAGATTCTGGATTTGTGCGATCAAAACTTTTGTTAAAGTCTTCCATGTAATCAAATAGGGCTGATGTTGATGGTTTCTCAAGTTCTGTTTCATTCAAATTTAACTGAATTCTTGAGAGAGCATCACAGTTTCTATTTAAAGTGCCCTTTTTATAAATTATTTCGTAGTCATATTCAGCGAGCTTTAGCCGCCACCTGACTAATTTAGAATTTGGCTCTTTTAGAGAAAAAAGCCACTGCAGTGGTCTATGATCACTATATATTTTAAATTTTCTACCAAAAAGATACGGCCGGAAATATTTTACCGCCCATACGATAGCTAACATTTCTTTTTCGATTGTTGAATAAGAGCATTCGGATTTGTTTAAGGTACGACTTGCATAAGCCACAGGTAAATCGGTGCCAATTTTTCCTTGACTTAATACAGCCCCAATCGCATGATTACTAGCATCCGTAGTAAGAATAAACGGTTGCGTGAAGTCAGGATATTGGAGTATTGGTTCGTTGATTAACAATGTTTTACAAAATTTAAAGCATTCTGAATAATCCGAATCGTTAGGATTTATTACAGCGCCCTTTTTTAATCGTTTGGTTAATGGTAAAGTAATTTTTGAGAAATCTTTTATAAATTTTCTATAGTACCCCAAAAGACCAAGAAATCCCTTTAGTTGGGTAGTATTTTTTGGAATTGGGTATTGTTTAATAGCTTTAATTTTTTCAGGATTGGGTTTTACGCCTTCAGGGGTGATTACATGCCCCAGATACGTTACCTCTTTCCGTAAAAACTCACATTTATCTAACTGCAATTTAAGGTTAGCGTCTCTTAGTCTATCGAAGACCTCCTTAAGACGAATAATGTGTTCCTGCAAACTAGTACTGAAAATTATAATATCATCTAGATATACCAAGCATGTTTCATTTTGGATACCCCGTAAAATGCTATCCATTACACGTTGGAATGTCGCAGGTGCTCCTTTTAAACCAAAACCCATCCGTAGGAACTCATAATGCCCATTTTCAGTATTAAATGCGGTTTTTGGTATGTCTTTTTCGGCAATTTGAATTTGGTGGAATCCTGATGCCAAATCTAAAGTAGAAAAGTATTGGCTTCGGCCCAATTTATCGAGTAACGCCTCTATCAACGGTAAAGGGTAAGAATTGCCTATAGTTTTTTCATTAAGCTTCCTATAGTCAACTACTATACGCCATTTTTGTTGACCAGATGCGTCTGGTTTTTTACCGACGACCCATATACTAGAACACCATGGAGAAGTAGACGGTCTTATTATATTTTGTTCCAGCATACTCTGGATTTGTTTTTGAACTTCCTTGCGATGTACTTCAGGATATCTATATGATCTTGAGTACACTGGTAGTTCATCAGTAGTGTTTATCTCGTGTTTTATTTTATGAGTAAACGTTAATTTGTTTCCCTCTACATGGAATATATCAGAATATTCCTTGATAAGTTTTAGTACGGAATTTTTTCTTCCGAGTTCATATGTTCAGTACGAATTTTATTAATATCAAACTTAATTTTTGCAGCATTAAAATTATTAAAGTTTGGACACAGAGCTTGCTCGTATTCGTCGAACAATTCTGCGTTAAAAGAATTAGATGAATCATATTGGCATGCGGACTCAGTTTTATTTAATATTGTACAAATGGCCATATGGTTTTGTACTTTTGTTATACATTGAGGGATTTCTAATTCTGAAATCTTTGTATAAGGTATCAAAACTTCGCCATTTTTAATATTTTTGATATTTACTTGTATTATTTGTTCGGTCCTCGGAGGCACCACTATACAATTTGAGGTTCGAGGGACCTTATAATAATTTATTTTAATTTTTGCATTAGGAGTAACAAGTACATTTTTATTTAAATCTATAGAAATATTAAGTTTTTTTAGATTATCTATACCTAATAAACAGTCAAATTGGTCATGAAATTTAAATAAACAGAACCTTAAATCAATGGCCCTTTTAAGATTAAAAATCCTTGATGAGGTCATTGTCGTGCCAAAATTTTCTTGTGAAGTACCATGTGCAGTTGATATTTTAAAAGGATCGACATAAATTTGGTCTTTTAAATACTTATTTGCAATTTCAGGTAATATAAAAGATCTAGTACTGCCGGTATCGATGAGAACCTTTAAATTATTTTCCGGAAATATTATATATGGCAATTCACTGTCATTATTAGTTAAATTTAACAACTCTATGGTTTTTCCTCGATGTTTTCCGAGGTGACTTTGTCTAAAAAAGTACTCTCGTCATTTTCATCGGGGTGTTCAACCAACGGTTGTTGATCTAAATTATGCAATTCTTCGGCAATGTATTTCCTATTATTATTATTAGAATAATTTTGTTTAAAGTAATTAGGGTTTGGCTGTTGATTCGTTCTGTATGTATTTCTAGTTGATATACTTATAGGAGTCGGTTTAGGAAAATTACGATTTGGATTTGTATTAAAAACATTCGGAGTTTTATTAAAATTTGAATTATTTTGACTTGTACTTGGTAATTGTTGATCATTATTTCTACGCTGTGTATTATGCGCGTAATTAGTAATTTGCAAGGGTTTGTTATAATTGGTTTTTGGTTCAGAAAAATTATTCCTAGACGCAAATCTACCCTTAGTGAAATTTAATAGTTCAATGTTTGTTTGGAAATCATTCGTTAACATATTTAAAGCAGTATTTAAATCTTGTGGATTTTTCGTTCGCATAAGTGAACCTAAAGGTTCCTTTAACCCATGTAAGAAGACTCTAAGCGCTAAATTATTAAAATATTTTGATAAATTTACTATTTCTGTTGAGCTACCTTGAAATTTTAATCGTGAAATTTGAAGATTTAACAAGTGCTGTAATTTATTATAAAAAATGAATGGTGACTCATTTCCTTGTTTCATGTTAACAATTTCTATGTTTAAGGTGTAAATATCTCTCTTATCTGAATACGTGTTGAGTAAAGCACTTTTTAAATCTGACCATTTAGATATTATACAGGATGAAATATTCACTGCTGCATCGCCCTTAATTTTTGATAAAATTGTTGACATTAAATATTCATTTTGAAAATCGCTAGTATCTACCGTGTTATAAAATTTGCTCACTAATTTTTCGCATATGTCAATGAATCTGGGTAATAATTCGGTATCTCCGTTAAATTCGGGAACCATATCTAAATATTCTCTTTTTAATACTGGAAGAGCCATTATAATTTATTTTAATAGAAATTTGTCCAAAATTATTGTGAGTAAGAATCAGAATTACTAGTTTAGAATTTTTCAGAATAATCTGATAATAAAATTATAAGCAAACCTCTGTATGATATAAATTGTACTTACAGCAAAATCAATAATCCGTCCATGTGTCGAGTGTCTCAAGATTTTCTCCAATTTCCTTTGGGATCTTGATTGCACAAAAAGTTCAATATATTTTAACTTCTTGTAAGGCTACTCAATTCACCAAACACTACTTCTCGCTAGGCTACTCAATTCACCTAACTTCACAACACACAGTATAAAGTTCTCTAGTCAATGAATCGTTAAAACGAACCGGTATTATTTCCGTTAATCCCGTTTGACTATCCTACTGACTGCGCCACTTAAATTATAGATTTCTGCAAATCACTTTTTAAAAACAATTTATTTAAAATTAAATATACAACTTATTACAACAAGTTACACTATGTAATTATAATTCTAAAATCTGATTCTAACTAACTAGCAAAAAGAGTTGTTATGACTTAAATAATATAAAAATGCAAGATTAACATGATTATTAAGCAGGTTCCTATTTCTTCTGGAATTTGTAGCAAGGTAAGGGTTAATGGCACTATAACATATATGTATTATTTACCGGATATAAATGTATGTCTAATAAATAGTAGCAATTTTTGATTTATGCTTACCTCAAAATAAAAAATCAATCACAACACAATTCAGTTTTGCTGTCACTAAGTAAAGTAAAAGTTTTTTTAATAATAAATAAACTATAACTATAATACAAACACTCCAAAAACAAAATAACCGCAAACCACAAACTATAACAACGAATCAGTTGATACTAAGATCGACAATAATAAACTCTGCAACAAGAGCACAACAATTGCAATTACACCTATAGAAAATAGTGAGAATTTAGTTTCTGACACACCGCCATCTACCAAATATAAGTAAAATTAATATTTATTTTTAAAATTGGGACCAAGTCTTTACCGACATCTGGTGGTCGTCCCAAATTGTGTCAAAGAAAATAAAGCATTGGGTTGTCCTACTATGTCTGTTTATACAATGGTAATACCCATAATACCAAGTAATTCCCCTGTAATATCAGTAATATCAAGTAATTCTCTTGTAATACCACTAATTCCTCTGCAGTACCACTAATACCATTGTAATACCTAAATAATTCCCACTAATTCCTGGTAATACCGCAAGCTTGTACACCAAAATTCCTCAGCGGTTTACCCCTCGCTGTGCAATGATATAGAAAAACCAGGAAAAAACTATATCATTTTTATTTTTACAATAACTTAATATATTTGTGTTTTACAATTAAGTCTTATCTATGCATAAAATGTAAACTCAATCAAAGTAATAGTGGAGAACTTCCAAGATTTATTTGTTCATTAACAAGTTTAAATTGTGGATCTGGTAGATGTCTTTTTATTTCAAGTTCTTCAAGGAAATCTAAATTTTGTATTTTATCACAAGTGTGTAGTATTTGGATGTCATTGAGAGACTGAGGTTGGATGTTCAAGTAGGTGTTTTGCATAATTTGACTTATCTGGTTGTTTTAATCTATATGTTCTTAAGTGTTCATTGAATCTTACTTCAAAATTTCTTTCTGTTTGACCTATATATACAGCATTACATTTTGGACAATTAATTTTATAAACACCAGATTTTTTTAATTTGGGTAATTTTGTTTTACATTTAACAATTTTGTACCAACATTATTTTGTGATTTGAATGAAATTATTGCAGATGTTGCCGAAGATATTATTTTTGAAATTGTATTAGAAATATTTCCACAATATGTAATACTTTTATAACTTTTAATTTCTTTAGGTTGTTGAGGGAATATTAGTTGTAGTGACATTTTCTGTTCTTTGTTATTAATTAATTTATTTATCAAATGTATTGGATAGCCATTAGATATTGCTATTTGTTTTATAACCTCAATTTCTTTGGTAAAATTATTTTTGTTCATTGGAATTGAAAATGCTCTATGTATCATAGAGTTATAAGCTGCTAATTTATGTGATATAGGATGATTTGAATGATATGGTATGGTTACATCTGTTTGTGTTGGTTTTCTGTATATTGAATAGTTTAATGAATTATTAACTTTTTCAATTCTCAAATCTAGAAAATTAATTGAATTATTTTCTTCAACTTCTAAGGTGAAATTAATTTTAGGATAGAAGGTATTAATAAAAATATAAAAAATATATCTAATTTAATTCTAGTTATAAAAACAATATTGTATTTTGGTATAGATATGTTGATGATGTGTTAGCAGGTTTTGTAGGTAGCGAACGACAATTATACGTATTCAATATGTAAAATATTGACATATACGTCTATCTCTCTTTGCTAGAATCGTTTTCCGAACAATGTAAACAGTATATCCTTTTATACATATATGCTGAAACCGAATAGTTTAGTTTTGATTCAGTAAATTTGTTTATAAAAATGACGCACGTTAATAAGGAGCTTTACTGCTAAAATTCATAAGTAATAAATTAGATGCTAAGAACAGCAATTAAACATATAAATAATCCACAATAACCCTTCCAATTGATATAGTTTCTGAAAATAATGCATTTATGTACGATTTTTTAAAATCTTATTATTTAATTTATTGTAAACAATATACATCATACTTTACTATTTAAAATTACTTACTTTTTAAGCAGTTAAAAGATAAAAATATCAAATAAAAGTAGTAAAATACGGATTAAATAATCAAACACAAAAACTATTAATGTTATCTTATTACAGTTGCAATAGATAAAAGAAAGATTTGACGATAACTTACCTTTTATATGCTAAAAATAAAACCGCGAAAAATACTTGTCATTCATTTACAATACTCAAACTAATAAAATAAAAAATAGCTAACAATATTATGTTAAATGCATTATTTAATAGATTCAGTTAACTCGATTACATAAATAATAAATAATGTCTCTTATTTTCATCTTTCCAATGTCTATTCACTCAGTTTATTTTTTTCATACAAATGTGGCAACGTAGCTTGAGATTTAAAGTTTGCCACTCATCGACAAATAAAATTATTCTTGAAGAATCTAATTTCGTACATGCGCATAGGCTTTTTCAAGCAGATGGTTAAACTGGAAGATTACCTAAAAAAATATTAACTTTTGCAATAAATGTCACAGAAATTATAAAACAACAATTAAAAATAGGAATGAAACAACAAATAGAAATAGAAATTAAACAGGTTTTAATTTTTCCTTTATTTACAGTATATTTCATTAGGAATAAAGTTTGACACTGGGTGCAAATCTGACACTGGGTGCATGCAGTTAAAAACCGCGTTGGAAGGTTTTAACCTTACAGCGCATGCTTGAGAAATCTCTAAAACATATTTAACCAATTGAATTTTTCTGTGTTTCGCCACATGCGTAAAAAAGATGCGCGGAACTGACTTAAGCTACATTTACATTCAATTTTGATCTGGCGTAATTCGGAATTGGATTGACATTTGAAGAAGTAGGCATTTACATTGAAATTAATTTGACAGAAAGAGAAAGGGATTTTCTATAATTTGATCCATGAACTACGAATGAACGATGAAGTTTTATTCTTCAATTTTACAAGAATGAAACCCACTTCATTTGACTATCTATTGTCACTTTGTGGGAACCATTTAGTGAAGAAATCACCACGCGAAGCAATACAGCCAGATGTTAGACTAATGGTTACTCTAAGATTTCTGGCCACTGGTGATTCGTACCCAAGTCTTGGCTATGCCTTCAGAATTCACCCGTCTACTATATGTAACATAATTTGGGAAACTTGTAATATTTTATGGGACGTTTTATCCCCAATTTATCTAAAACCCCCATCAGAAGATGATTGGAGAAATTACGCAGAAGGTTTTTATAATTCATGGCAGCTACCTAATTGCTTAGGAGCTATGGACGGTAAACACATAAGAATCAGAGCACCTTCAAACTCGGTCTCAAAGTTCTTCAACTATAAAAAATACTTTAGCACTATTTTACTAGCAATATGTGATGGGAAATATAATTTTACCTAAGTAGATATAGGTTCATATGGTTCGCAAAGTGACGGAGGTGTCTTAAAGAACTCATCATTTGGACAGCTGTTGACTAATGGACATTTAAATATTTGAATTTGAATTTTTTCAAATTAAATAAATGAAAGAAACTTCAGGTAACAGCTTATAAAAACAGGTACTTTTTCTCAAGTATAAAGATTTTCAAAAACTAACTAAAAAATTAACTCTTATCATAGAAAAAAATTTGCACTATTAATTGTATCAAAAATTTAGACCATTTTTCATGTCTACCTCCTATTCTTTCTTTTTACCTGTAAAAGTCTGATGAGTGTTTCATCACAAAATTCATTTTGTGATTCTGATTGCAGATCTCTAATTTCAGATCCCAAATATTTTAGGAAATTATCAATTTTGTCTGAATGAGGCTCTTGGCTCACACTTTTTATTGTCTCCGATATATTTTCTACCACTTCTATTAATTTATCAGGTGAATTATGCTGCATTTTTCCTCTTTTATATTTTCCACATTGAGCTACTCGTACATGGAATCTGGAATTAGAGAATATTTCTTCTGTTAAAGGTTCATCCATATCTTTATAGCCGAATACCGATCTACTCTCTTCTGTCATAGTCGATACAGAGTCAAAAGCAGTACTTCCTTGAAAATTAGACGACGTTCTATAAAAATGTAAAAAGTTAAAAAAATCCAATTGAAAAATATTTTAATATTTTACTTACCCTCTTGGTTGCCTCGAATCATAAATGAAATGAAAAAATGACATGTGGGGCCATGGTGACTCTATTTTAGAGGCTGCGGCACCACTTCTGGTTAAATTTTCTATTTTATTTTTTTCTCGATGGTCATAGGCGCAATTAGGGGGGGGGCTAAGCCCCTCCCTAGCTCACCCTTAGCCCCCCCTGAAATTTTAAATGAAACGGGACAAAGTGCCATGTCTGGAGTCGTATTATTTTTATTAATTAACTAATAATAATTACACTATGTAATTCTTTACTAAAAATGGAACATGCATGTCCTAATCATATACCTACCAATATATCATTTAAAACAAATACCTTGGTATTTTTTTTTCAAAACTCTACTGAGATTAGTATGGTGGCTTTTTATACGAAAAGCTATGTGGTTAATTTTTTAGCGATTTTGGGGTAGTTAGGGCGTGTCACCTAAAAAAAATTTGCCACCTGAAAAAATGGCGGGCTGTTTAGGTTCTATTTCTATTCCAAATATAGCCTTGGGGGTTAAGCCCCCCCAAAAAAACGACTCTAGTTGCGCCTATGTCGATGGTACTTCTCTCTCAAGGATTTCCATTTTTTCTTGCAAGTATCAACTGAAATGAAAGACATTACAATTACATTTATTTTTCATTTCATATTGAAAAAACTCACTGGATGTATTCATTGATCTAGCCACATTTTCCCATGCTTTTTCTATCATCAATCGGTTGCTGTGGAATTTCGAATTTATAAATTTATATCATATATTGCAGGGTAGTTCGTAACACATTTCAAGAAAAATTCTTCATTGAAATCACCTCCCATTTTGACTTTGTTGATATTTTAATGGATCGCACTCACTAATATATAAAATACAAAAATATCACCAGTTTATCACATTTTGATTGCATATGCGATTGTTTATCTTAACCTAAAAATTCGTTGTCGAATTATGTCTGCTTGCATTTTCCGAGCGCTTGACAAAATTCGAAGTGGACTTCGGCTTAAGCCAAGCATCAATTTTGAATGTAAACGCATGTATATAACGTCATATTCAAGCGTTCAATTTTCAATTCCAATTCGAAGTGGAATTGAATGTAAATGTAGCATAAGTCTACATGCGAGAGAGCAAACAATACATTATCGGTTTCACCATATCGGAACACCTTCCACTTATAGAAACTATTAAAAATATGATAAATCCCTACTTTTCTTAATAGTTTTGATATTAGGCAACATCACAATTATGACGTGCAACTTTTTTTGCTTTAATTTTACTGCCTAGGTACACCCAGTGATCTAAATCAAATATTTAGTTAACTCAGATATGTCTCCAAAAACTGAAAAAGAAAGATAAGAAATGGAGAAAATGGGATGTTGGTAGTTTATCCAGGTAAAACTCATTGGCAAGGAGTGAAACAAATTATAAGGAACTTAAAAGCTACCAAATCTATGAAATTAACGCTGGAGAAAATGATGAATTAAAATCTTTTTCCTACGACCACATATGAAAGTGCTAGTTTGCACACTTATTTGTACTTAAGAAAGTAGCTAATATCAATACACGTATTGAAAAGTAAATATCAATACACGTATTGAAAAGTAAAAAAATATAGTTCTATGATCTGTGACATTTACGTCAAATTTATCAATAGTAAAAACACATAAATGTCAAAGCAAGGACCATTTAATTTTTTTTCCTACGACCACATATGAAAGTGCTAGTTTGCACACTTATTTGTACTTAAGAAAGTAGCTAATATCAATACACGTATTGAAAAGTAAATATCAATACACGTATTGAAAAGTAAAAAATATAGTTCTATGATCTGTGACAGTTACGTCAAATTTATCAATAGTAAAAACACATGAATGTCAAAGCAAGGACCATTTAATTTTTTTTTCCTACGACCACCTATGAAAGTGCTAGTTTGTACACTTATTTGTACTTAAGAAAGTAGCTAATATCAATACACGTATTGAAAAGTAAATATCAATACACGTATTGAAAAGTAAAAAATATAGTTCTATGATCTGTGACAGTTACGTCAAATTTATCAATAGTAAAAATACATGAATGTCAAAGCAAGGACCATTTAATTTTTTTTTCCTACGACCACCTATGAAAGTGCTAGTTTGTACACTTATTTGTACTTAAGAAAGTAGCTAATATCAATACACGTATTGAAAAGTAAATATCAATACACGTATTGAAAAGTAAAAAAATATAGTTTTATGATCTGTGACATTTACGTCAAATTTATCAATAGTAAAAACACATGAATGTCAAAGCAAGGACCATTTAATTTTTTTTTAAATCATCCTTGTGTCAAATATTGTATTGTAATTGCCAATACAAATTTTTCTGTATAAAGTAAGAATAAAGAATAAAGTTTCTTATAGGTTTTTAAATTTTTAAAAAATAAACATATTTTTATTCAGTATTATTATTTTTATAAAAACACTTTTAGAAAGAAGAAAAGTTTATTCTTCTTTTTTATATTGTGTTTATGTTCCGTGCATGTGTCGAATGTGGATTTTTGAAGTTATGTTTATGTTTTTGTTTACAATAATTATCTTTGTGTCTATTATTATTACATTACTTTTCAATTAATTTCACCAACTGACCATTTTACTTTTAATTTTTATAGAGCCCACAAAAAAAATTAAAATGTCATTTAGCTAATAAAGAATTTTGATGTGAATTCCTGAGAAAGGTGGTTATTTGATTTTAATTAATTATATTTCCATACAATATATAAGCTCGTTTAAATCCTAATTTTTAACATGACTAACAATTAAAATAAATTTTATAAATAAATTTAAAATATTTATTATTATAAGAAATATTGGGGTCGTAGGAAAAATCGTGTACACAACGCGTTGGAAAGTGTATTTCTTGCACTCGTTATGTTTCCGCACTCGCCACTACGCGGCTCGTGCTAAACTTCTCTCGTGCTTAATACTTCACTTTCCACACTCGTTATGTAATATACTATTTATCTTCCTTGTGTAAAATATTGTATTGTAATTGCCAATACAAATTTTTCTGTATAAAGTAAGAATAAAGTTTCTTATAGGTTTTTAAATTTTTAAAAAATAAACATATTTTTATTCGGTATTATTATTTTTATAAAAACACTTTTAGAAAGAAGAACAGTTTATTCTTCTTTTTTATATTGTGTTTATGTTCCGTGCATGTGTCGAATGTGGATTTTTGAAGTTATGTTTGTGTTTCTGTTTACAATAGACCTATTCAGAATACGAAAGACAGTGATGGAGTTATTAGACGAACATAAGTGAATAAGAGAAGCAAATATTTTTCACGCGCAACTGGTGGCTCATAATAAAACCTGCGCAGACCCTTCTTTTCTAATGGTCTATTTCATTGTTGGTTGACAGCACTGACAGACTAATTTTTCTACCAAAAAGAAGAAGAAATTGTTTCGCCTTTTTTGTGGACCTTGTGGACTGTGATGGTTGATGTTTGTTTGTTTATACTTTGTTTTATGTTTGGTCGATCGGTTTTGGTTTGTGTTTCTGCAAATTTATAAACGTTTTTTAGATTATAATATAGACAAGAAATTGTGTTTTGTAAGAACTATGCCTCAGAGGTGTCGTGCACCTATGTGTAAAAATGTTTCAACAAAAAATTGTAGATATTCATTTCACTCTTTTCCCAAAAGAGATGAAATGCGTCAACGTTGGCTAAATGCATTGGGGATTGAAACTGTAAATTGGCATGCAAGACCAAGGGTAAATAAGAGTTTTGTATGTATTTGCTTGTCGTATAAAGATTATTTTTTTCTAGATTTGCTCTAAACATTTTAGAGAAGAAGATTTTGTTTTTGGAGGAAATACTAAAAAACTATCCAAATTTGCTATTCCTCTGATTATGTCTTCATCTTCTCAGAGTCCTACACCAATCCCGCTTATGGAATTAAATGCAGATACTACGGTAGACATAAATATTGCTCAAGCAAAGGTATTACCTTAACTATATTACTTATCAATGGTTATAATAATAATCTATTTGTTATTGTAGACTCATATTAAACCAAAAGTTGTAATGAATTGGGAAAAAGATAAAGAGAATGTGACACCTTTACATGAAGAGATTACATCACCTTCGAAGGTATAATTAATTAAAGATGGTCATTAATCAACTTATTTTAATATACATTTATTTTATTTAGCCTTTAAAGAAACGAAAAGCTAGGACAGTAAAGACACCAGCTAAAAAAGTCAAAACTCCAATTAATATGTCTTGGATTACAGAAGAAGTAATAAGTGAACATGAAAAGTCAACTGCATCAGCAACTACTTTAGAGGTATATTACTTGATACTGAAAATTATTTTATATTTCAATGTAAAAAAAATAATTATAGTAAATTATTATAAATACTGTTTTCTTTTAGAAGAATATAACATCTGAAGAAAGTAATTTAAATACTGACAAAAATTCCTGTAGCCAGTGTCTTTCATATTTGAAGACTATTGACATTCTAGAGAATGAAGTGAAATATTTAAAGATGGAAAATGAAAGGCTGCAACAATCTCTTGCCCCAAAACCATTTTTTGACATTTCAAGATTCGCAACAAACGATAAAAAAATCTCTTATTACACAGGATTTCAAGCATATAAACTATTTCTATTAGTGTTGGAATTTCTGTTACCATCAGGTAATATAGCAGACATTGACTGCTACAACTCAAAAACTGGTTCTAGAAAACATGTAACTAAATTATCTGCTGAAAATCAGTTTTTTCTCACACTTATGAGGTTAAAAAGAGGCATGTGCTTAGAGACCATAGCAGATCTATTTTCAATATCAAAAGCAAGTGTAAATAATATTTTTTTGAGTTGGATCAATCTGATGTATCTCAGATTAGGTTCCTTGGATATGTGGCCTAATAGGAATGTTTTAATAAACAGAGCCTCTGCAAGTATGTTGGAAAAATACCCCAATATCATTGGTAGCATAGATTGTACAGAATTTTTCATACAGACTCCTTCGTCATTAACAACACAAAGTCAATGTTACTCAAATTATAAATCAACAACAACTCTAAAATCCTTATTGATGATTGATCCTGGGGGTGCCATAATTTATATATCTCCATTATTCACAGGATCAATATCAGATAAGGCAATATTGGAAAAGACTGAATTTATATCCATTTTAAAAGAAAAAGTTGATCAAGGATTTATTTTACCAGGTGACATTATATTAGCAGACAAAGGATTTAATGTCAAACAGCTATTTACCGATATTAATCTAAATTTAAACATACCTGTATTTAGAATAGGGGGTCAACAATTTAGTAGTGCCGACGTAGAAGAGACAAGAAAAATAGCTCAAGAAAGGATTCATATTGAAAGAGCTATAGGTAGATTGAAGACTTACAAAATTTTGTCATTAACTAAAATCCCTATTGCGAGTTTAGGTACTATGAATCAAATTTATACAGTCTGTGCTATATTATGTAATTTTAAAAGTGCTTTGATTCGATAAAGTTGTCTATGTTTCAGTGGATATTGTTTTAAATAAAAAGTAAACTTCAAATGAACAGTTTTATTTTCGTAACACATAAATAATATTAACCTTAAATAAATATATACATACATTTTAGTTATACATTAACAGTTTTATTTTCTTAACATATAAATAATAATAACCTAAATAAATATATACAAACAATTTAGTTATATATTAACAGGTTTATTTTCTTAACATATAAATAATAATAACCTAAATAAATATATACATACAATTTAGTAATATATTAACAGGTATATTTTCTTAACGTATAAATAGTAATAACCTAAATAAATATACCTATACATACATTTTAATTATATATTAACAGTTTTATTTTCTTAACATATAAATAATAATAACCTAAATAAATATATACATACAATTTAGTTATATATTAACAGTTTTATTTTCTTAACATATAAATAATAATAACCTAAATAAATATATACATACAATTTAGTTATATATTAACAGGTTTATTTTTCTTAACATATAAATAATATTAACCTTAAATAAATATATACATACATTTTAATTATACATTAACAGTTTTATTTTCTTAACATATAAATAATAATAATAACCTAAATAAATATATACATACATTTTAATTATATATTAACAGTTTTATTTTCTTAACATATAAATAATAATAACCTAAATAAATATATACATACAATTTAGTTATATATTAACAGGTTTATTTTCTTAACATATAAATAATATTAACCTTAAATAAATATATACATACATTTTAATTATTAGGTACTACGTTTTTTATATGATTTTCATATGTATTTGTCAATGTGTAATACATATTTATTGCAAATGAGGAATCGAAATAAATTCTTTCAACTGCAATTTCCTTTGTCTTTGCAATAAATACAATGAAATCGGTCCATTGTAAACCGGTCACCAGCATCTGTCCCTGCACTTGATAATAATAAATGTGGTTTCTTTTAAGTTCATAATTATTTTCATTTTTTTTAAAACAAAAAGTTTTTAATTCTAAATACTCTGCTAGAGTTTCTGCCTTAATGCTGTAAGGGCATTTGATTTCTATTAATCCATAGGCATTTACTTTAGAATCAAAAATGATTCCATCTGGACTAGCTCCCAAATGAATGGCATATGGATGAATTACCAAACCACATTTAAAAAATTTTAAGTGTTTATTAATATCTAAATAACTTTCTGCTGCTACACTCTCATACTTTTTTCCATGAGCAACTGCCTTAACATTTAATATTTCTTTTTCTTTGGTTACAAAATGTCTAACAAATTCATCGTTAAACAATTTTCTTTTACAAATGTAACCAAATTTTGAAGCAGTAAATCTGAACAGCCTCATGCTCCACCACAAGTCTACTCCAGTCTGTCTACGTGTCTGTTTTTCGATGTTGGCCGCTTCTTCGAAAGACAGTTCCTTTAAAGAACTGTTGTAAACTGGTGGCAAACTGATCAAAATATCCACCATTCCTTTGTTATACAAAGGCAAACCTAATGGCAGTTCTTCTGGCTCAGGAAAATCAGTAACTTCTTTTTGGTTCGCTCGAGCTTGAAGGCCAAGAAATGAGCAGGAAGGAACATATACATCTATAAATAAAAAAAATATATTTTTTCAACCAAAATTAAATAATAAACTTTTACTTACCATCTTTCAACAATATACTTTTGTTATTATTCATGTTTTCCAATGAAATGTTTGATGCAGATGGTATGTTTTCATTATAATTTTTGCACCCTTCCTTTAATTTTAACATACTTGTGACTGTGAGCTTGGTCAAATCCAGGTTACTCATTGGATTTCGTATTTTTGAACTGATTGGATTTTTACTTCGCATTCTTTTTGCAGTGTTACAAAATACTATATCTGTTAGTTGTTGGGCACTAATTTTTTTACCTCTTGGTTTATTCCAAGTCATTGGTAATGATGTTGGAGAAGAATCCTCAGGAATTGTTTTAAATCCTGATAGGATTAAGTGTTGCAAAAGGTATGCAAGCGCTACCACATGATTACATGATTGTGAATTTCTAAAAATAATAAGATATAAATAGAAATTTATGAATAATAATTTAACTTACCCTGCTTCACAAGTACAATGTGCTTCGGAAATGGCCTCTACAGAAGACTCAAACAAAATATGGAGAGTGTGAGGTTTCTCATTCTTTCTCTGGCTTCTGTAACACTTACCTTTTATTGTAGGTTGAAGCTTATTAGTCAAAACATCATGGACATACCTGACAAAAGTAACAAATTTAAAATAGTATATATATTGTTTTATGAGCAAGGAATGATACTCCCACAAGTTACAAGTGTGCAAATCGTATGAGTGGGAAATAAGCCAGCCCTTGCAAGTCAAATACTATATTTTATAGATTCATTTACATACCCTTCAGCAAAAAATTTATATCCACGACTGCTGTCTTTTTTTGTCCACCCTTTACTCATAAAAAAAGTTTCTGCCATTTCAAAAGAAAACCTCTGAAATAACGAAAGGTCTTTACTCCAAGCGTCCATTTTAGATTTTAGGATAATTTTATAAACAAAAATAAACTAAAAAACAAAATTGCTAAAATCAACTAAACTGAACACTACAAAGAACCACAAAGAACTGAAATTCTAGGTTATAATTGACGTTTCTGGATTGTCTAATGACAGCTGAAGTTGTCAGAACCTTGTACCTGAGGTGCGTTCGTTTGAATGTCAAGTTAATTACCCACCAATTGCGCGCGCCGCTCAGGTAAAACTGAATAGGTGTATTATCTTTGTGTCTATTATTATTACATTACTTTTCAATTAATTTCACCAACTGACCATTTTACTTTTAATTTTTATAGAACCCACAAAAAAAATTAAAATGTCATTTAGCTAATAAAGAATTTTGATGTGAATTCCTGAGAAAGGTGGTTATTTGATTTTAATTAATTATATTTCCATGCAATATATAAACTCGTTTAAATCCTAATTTTTAACATGACTAACAATTAAAAAATTTTATAAATAAATTTATAATATTTATTATAATAAGAAATATTGGGGTCGTAGGAAAAATCGTGTACACAACGCGTTGGAAAGTGTATTTCTTGCACTCGTTACGTTTCCGCACTCGCCACTACGCGGCTCGTGCTAAACTTCACTTGTGCGTAATACTTCACTTTCCACACTCGTTATGTAATATACTATTTCCTACTCTGACTAGGCTAATAATAGAGATGATCGGGTATATTTTTCTGATGCCCAATAGAGCTATGTCTTGGAGCTTAATGAAATAACCAACAATTGTTGTTTCCAAGTTAGAATCTGAATATATGGCTTTAAGTAATGCAATTCAAGAACTTACATGGATCAAAGGATTACAAAATGAGATTTTTCCAGGTTCTCTGAAATAGGTGTATTATATTGTACTATGATAATCAGTCAATTATATAATATGCGGAAAATCCACTTGTTTGACAAAGATGTAAACATCATTTTGTACGAGAGAAGATTGAAAACAATGAAAACTACATCAATCTGACGTCTGTCCCAAAGCCTCATAATTACTAGTTTAACTGGCTGCACCTAAGATAAAAATATTTTTAAAAGATATTTTTATTGTATTGCTTTTAATCTTTGGTTTTACTTTATTTAGTTTATATTATTGAAATACTAAAAGAAACCTTCGTTATATTTTTATTATTTTTATAAATCAATCATATATAAAACAAACTATTTCCATGACAATATATATTAAAATATAAATAACTTTGCAGAGCTAACTAAATTAAAATTTTGTCATTATAGTAAATAGTTTATATTTGACAAATATAACATATTTTTATTTAAATTGGATAGACCATCCATCTCAAATGTGGTTGGATCCAATAGAAAAGATCCACTGAAACGCCAAGTCAAAACCACAGACTTTTATTCAGGTAATATACAATTATTGCAACTAGTTTTGGTCTAAATTAGACCATAATCAAGCTGTAAAGAACACAATAAATTGGTAAACAAGAAAAATTGGTGGTTGAAAAATATGCAAAAACAGTTAAAGGTGGTAAAAAATAATATTAAACAGATTAAACAGCTATACCATAGATAATTATTTTAGTACAAGTGTCGACTGACCAAAGGTTTTTACAAATTATGAGAGTATCAAATTTTTTTCTTTTGAACTACAATGACAAGCAAATCTTATATATTTTATGTTACAGTGATAGTTGAAAATTCAGTGAATGCTAACAATCTCTGGTTAATGCGAACAATTCCGTATTGGGTCAGTGAATGTCGAATATTGAAGAGATTTTACTAGTGGTTGTTAGCATTCGCTGGTTAAAGTAACATTTACTAACTGGTGTTAGTGAAAGTTATTATTAGGTTATGATACTTATAAATTAGATGCATGGTATTAAAATAATAAGTATTGTTCTTACTGTTTTAAAAGTTTATTAATATCTTATTTAACAAAAATAAAATTGAAAATAAACAAAAACGAATTGACTACTATGTATTGTTGTGCGAGTACGCCCCTGGCGCTATGATCAGACGCGAAGGAAACAGACGATACGAGAGTCTTCGAGAATATACGGCGCCCGATGAGCGAAGCATCTAGACTCGATACGATCGAGAATAGACTGGGGTGTTCTGGAACAATACTTACCTATATATTAAGGACCGATTTGAATATTTT
Organism: Ophraella communa; assembly: GCA_035357415.1. NCBI lineage: Eukaryota > Metazoa > Arthropoda > Insecta > Coleoptera > Chrysomelidae > Ophraella > Ophraella communa. The sequence goes on along the minus strand of CM068991.1, from coordinate 13,676,166 downwards.
AGTTAGTTAGTTAGTAGTACCTATGTTGCTAGATAAATGTGAATAGAAATATTGTCTTACATAAATTAAAGCATTGTAAATAAATTGTGTTATATAAATTAAACAGTGTTAGTGATTTAAATAGTATAAAAATAAATTAAAAAAGACTAGTAAAAATAAATAAACGTTACATTGGTGTCAGAAGTGGGATATTGTAAATAAATAAGGTAAAATAATAAATAAATAAATATGTCGAAAAAACTTTGTGACTTGAAAGTGACAGAATTGCGTCAAGAGCTGGAGGATCGTGAATTGGAAACAACAGGAAGGAAGACCGAGTTGTTGGAGCGACTTAAGCAAGCATTGGAAAATGATGGTTTAGATCCAGAAAATCATATTTTTGTAGACGACTCTTCTGCTACAATTATTTCTTCATTAAATAAAGTTTCTTCTGATATTTCTTCTTTGGAAAATAAAGTTTCTACTGAAATTTCTTCTCTGGAAAATAAAGTTTCTTCCGATATGTCTTCTTTGAAGAGTGATATCTCTTCCGACATGTCTTCTTTGAAGAGTGATATTTCTTCCGAAATGTCTTGTTTAAAAAATGATATTTCTTGCGATATGTCTTCCTTGAAAAATGATATTTCTTCTTTAGAAAACAAAGTTTCTACTGATATGTCTTCTTTAAAAAATGATATTTCGTCTTTGGAAAATAAAGTTTCTTCTGACATTTCTTCTTTGGAAAATAAAGTTTCTTCTGACATTTCTTCTTTGGAAAACAAAGTTTCTTTGGATATTTCCTCTATGGAAAATAAAATGTCTTCATTTGAAAAAAAATTGAAGAGAAAATAAGAGAAATGGAAAAGCAAATGGAAGAGATGGAAAAAGGAGGTAAAGAAGATATGGAAGATTTAGGAGAGGAAAACGAGAACGAAATAAGAAGCTACAAAGTGGAGCGGAAACCGAAATTGGAAGGCAGCGAAAGTTCCGTTCGTGTTAAGGCCCCAACCTTTGACGGAAAGATGTCTTGGGAAAATTATCTCAAACAGTTCGAAACAGCTGCAAGAGCGAACGGATGGTCTCAAAAAGAGAAGGCAATAAACCTCACCATCGCTCTGAGAGGAGACGCTTTGGATGTTCTTCAGACCATACCAGTAGAGGACACAGACGATTTTGAGCAACTGAAGAAAAGCTTGAACATGCGATATGGTCACGAACACTTGGAGAACTTGCACCGATCGCAGTTAAAGACTCGAAAACAGAAGCGAGAGGAGACGCTTCAAGAGTACGAAGTAGATATTGCCAGATTGGTAAGATTTGCTTACCCTTCAGCTCCAGAACAAATGATGGAATGTTTAGCTGTTGAAGCATTTCTTGATGGACTTCGTGACCACGAAATGGCAAAGACACTCCGTTTAGCCCACCACAAAACATTAGTTGACATCTTGTCTGCCGCGCTTGAGTATGAAGCGGCTTCGAAAGCTTGTGGAGGATACAGTAAAGTAAGGTCCGTAACGGAAGAGGAAGATGAAAATAAGTTAGACCAATTAGTAAACATGATGAAGAACTTTACTGATAAGAAAAAGAAAAAGACCATCAGGTGCTGGAATTGTGGTGAAATAGGACATGTTCGCAATTCATGTAAACGCCCTGGGGTCACTACGAATCAAGAAACTACTCCACAGGAAAACTAAAACGGGTCGGCCTAGAGGGGGCAGCTTCGACCCGGAACGTTTCCAAAGACCCTCTCATACTAATAGCCTCTTTGAAATGCCGCGACGACAGTGTATATGTAGATGGTGAAGTCAACGGTAAAAAGTATACACTATTGGTGGATACTGGAGCGACCAGAACGATTATACGGCCAACAACTATAAATAGCCGTAAGAAGCTTTTACCAACAAGGCTACGACTGCGAACTGCCACAGGTGATAGAGCTAACATCCTTGGAGAAGTCCAGGTTCAAATAGGAATTGGCTCAGAAAAGTTCACGCATATTGTTATTGTCGCTGATATTGAGGAAGATGTTATATTAGGAATGGATGTGATGAACTTACATGGTTTCCAACTGGATTTCAAGAACAGAGTTATCAAAGTTGGTTCTGAAGAAATATTCCTTCATCCATATGAGGACAAAACCGTGCCAGCCGTTGTCCTGGAGGATACTGTGGTACCTGGTAGAAGCGAAACGATCATAGCGGCCAGACTGCAAGGATCTATTGATGAAGGAATACCTGTGATGATGGAACCATGGAACCATGATGAGGAGGTCGGTCGAGGAATTTTGATAGGAAAAGGATTGGTCACTTCTGCTAAAGAAATTCCAGTACGAGTTATAAATGTCAATGATCACCCAATTACGATAAAGAAAGAGACCAAAGTTGGAACCTCCGTACCAGTAACATCTATAATTCGACAGACAGCTATTCCCGATAATTCCAACGATAAGTTTGAACAAATGGTGGCGGTTGCTGGTACATCTTTAAACCGAGAAGAGAAAAGAAAAATGAAAGAATTTCTTCATCGCTATCGCAACATTTTTGTACCAAAGGGAGGTAAGATAGGACGTACCTCTGCTGTAAAACATAAAATCGACACGGGTGATGCCAAGCCAATTCGTCAATCAGCTAGAAGATTACCACAGGCAAAGAGGCAAGAAGCTGAAAGGATTGTTCGAGAAATGGAAGAAGATGGAGTGATAGAACCTTCTACCAGTCCATGGGTCTCTCCGGTAGTCTTGGTCAAGAAAAAGGATGGAACTACGAGGTTCTGTGTAGACTACCGTCAGTTGAACAATGTTACCAAGAAGGACAGTTATCCTCTGCCTCGAATCGACGATACCTTGGACACTCTAGCTGGAAGTAAATTATTTTCTACCTTAGATTTGAAGTCTGGTTATTGGCAGGTAGAAATGGACCCAAGAGACAAAGAAAAGACAGCCTTTACCACTGGTTCTGGATTATTTCAGTTCAATGTCATGCCATTCGGACTATGTAATGCTCCTGCGACATTTGAAAGACTGATGGAGAACGTACTGAGAGGGTTGTCTTGGAAAACGTGCCTGGTCTACTTAGACGACATCATAGTCTTGGGGGACATTCGAAGAACATCTGAAGAACTTAGAAGATGTTTTTAAAAGACTTCAAGCTGCCCAACTGATGCTGAATCCAAAGAAATGTCAGTTATTCCAAGACAAAGTTAATTATCTGGGTCATATTGTCAGCAAAGAGGGCGTGTCTGTAGATAAGGACAAGGTCGCTTCTATCAAACAATGGCCACAACCAACTGATAAACATCAAATAAGAAGTTTTCTTGGTCTATGTACATACTATCGCAGATTTATCAGAAAGTTTTTCAGACATTGCTAAGCCATTAACACGCCTTACAGAGGAAACGAGAGAGTTCTGCTGGGATGAAAACTGTCAAACGGCTTTTGAAACTCTGAAGAAGCATTTAACCGCAGCACCGATATTAGGCTACCCACAACCGGAAGGAGAATTTATTTTGGATACAGATGCCAGTAATGTCGGAATTGGAGGAGTCCTTTCACAGATTCAAGATGGACAAGAGAGGGTCCTGGGTTATTTTAGTAAAGTACTCTCCAAACCTGAGCGGAATTACTGCGTTACGAGAAGAGAACTTCTGGCAGTTGTGAAATCGGTGGAACACTTCTACCAATATCTTTATGGAAGAAAATTCTTAATCCGGACGGACCATGCAGCCCTAAAATGGCTAATGCAGTTTAAGAACCCTGAAGGTCAAATTGCCAGGTGGATCGAACGACTCCAAGAGTACGACTTTAGGATCGAACATCGAGCTGGGATAAGTCACAGAAATGCAGACTCCCTTTCCAGAAGACCGTGCCCAGAAGAGTGTTCTCACTGCAGTAAGACAGAATTAAAAGAAACTGCAATACTACGAACAACTGTAGTTAACGACGACTGGGCACCTACTAAAATTAAAGAAGAACAAGATAATGATCCTGTCTTAAAGAAAATGAGAGAATGGAAGATAGAAGATCGTCGACCTACTTGGCAAGAAGTGTCAAAATTCTCTACAGTCCTTAAATCATATTGTGCTCAGTGGGAGTCTTTCATTTTGGAAGGCGATTTATTAAAGAGAATAATTGAAAACGATGACGGTTCCGTTAACAGAAAGCAATTGGTTATACCAAAGAGTAGAGTAGCCGAAGTACTACGACAGTTACACGACAGTCCATCAGGAGGTCATCTTGGTGTCAAGAAAACCTTGCAGAGAGTTCGGGAAAGGTTTTATTGGATGAATAGTTCCGATGATGTTAAGGACTGGTGTAAGAAGTGTACCATCTGTGCTGCTAGTAATGGACCTCAGAAAAGAGGAAAGGCTCCCATGAAACAATATAACGTTGGTAGCCCATTTGAGAGAATTGCTTTAGATATTGCTGGACCGTTCCCCACTACTGAGAATAAGAATAAATACATGTTGGTGGTAATGGATTATTTTACGAAGTGGGTTGAAGTCTACGCCATTCCAAATCAAGAGGCAGCAACTGTCGCAGACGTGCTAGTGAAGGAGTTTATTTGCCGATATGGAGTGCCCTTGGAGATTCACAGTGACCAAGGAAGGAACTTCGAAAGTCAACTCTTTCAAGGAATTTGCGACAATTTAGGAATGAAGAAAACAAGAACTACAGCATTGCACCCACAATCAGATGGAATGGTAGAACGCATGAATAAAACCATTGGCAAATATCTATCAAAAGTAGTATCCAATCACCAAAGGGACTGGGACCAGTATATTTCGCTCTTTGCAATGGCTTATCGATCCGCCGTCAATGAATCAACAGGTCAGACACCAGCAAAAGTCTTGTTTGGACGTGAGATGAGGTTACCATGCGACCTCGAGTTTGGATGCCGACCTGGAGAGGATATAGCTGGAGAAGACTATGTAATACAGTTACGAAGAAAAATGGACGACATGCATGATTTGGTTCGCTCCCATCTTCAAGTTGCCAGTGACAGGATGAAGAAACGGTATGATACCCAAGCTATAGAGGGATGTTTCCAAGAAGGTGACAAAGTCTGGCTCCATAACCCAAAAAGACAGAAGGGGTACTCACCAAAGCTACAACAATCTTGGGAGGGTCCATACATCATCAAGAAAAGAATCAATGACGTCATATACCGTATAATAAAGACCCCGAATGGAAAACCTAAGGTAGTACACCGAAACCGACTGGCGAAATTTGAAGGAGATCATGACCAGGAAGAAGAAGTCGTAAATCAAGTTCAAGATACACCCGACCTTGCTTTCGAAGAATTTATGGGTGCATATGGAGGTACTGGGAAAGCTAGATACGGCGTGACTATTGAGAAACAGCAAGACCTGTTCACACTTCCTGATGACTACTCATTGGCCCATAGCGTTTCCGCCACTATTAGCGACGGCCGAGGATTAGCGTCTGTCTTTCGAAGGAAGTTTGGTCGATTGTCAGAACTTCGAAATCAGTTACCAGCCACTGGGAAGGCTTTGATACTTCGAGATGACTCCCGTTGCCTCTTCTATCTGATTACCAAGAATACCTACCAAGACCAGCCCACTTATCGAAATATATGGGAATCATTACTTAACTTGAGAGAGCACATATTGAAGTCCAACGTACAGAAGCTAGCCATGCCAAAAATAGAGTGCAACTCATTGGATTGGAGGGTCATCCGAAATATGGTGGAAGTAATCTTTCAAGATACCGAAGTCCAAGTGTTGGTATGCAGCCATTCGCCCCGTGTCCAGCTGACATCAAAGACCATTCCATGTTATTTCCATGCAACTGGAAATTGTAGACGAGGATTCAGTTGCAAGTATCTCCATCCAGTCTCAATTCCGTAAAAGTTCCAGGAGGAACTATCTCTTAAGGAGGGGGCAATGTTGTGCGAGTACGCCCCTGGCGCTATGATCAGACGCGAAGGAAACAGACGATACGAGAGTCTTCGAGAATATACGGCGCCCGATGAGCGAAGCATCTAGACTCGATACGATCGAGAATAGACTGGGGTGTTCTGGAACAATACTTACCTATATATTAAGGACCGATTTGAATATTTTAGTTAGTTAGTTAGTAGTACCTATGTTGCTAGATAAATGTGAATAGAAATATTGTCTTACATAAATTAAAGCATTGTAAATAAATTGTGTTATATAAATTAAACAGTGTTAGTGATTTAAATAGTATAAAAATAAATTAAAAAAGACTAGTAAAAATAAATAAACGTTACAGTATAAACAAAAAAATAATTTAAAATTATAAATAAATAAGCAAGTCTAAAAAAATATTATTTATTTGTACAGGGCAAAGCCAAATGACATTTTGATGTGCAAAGTGAATTTCTCTTTCTGCAGAAACACTTGTTTGATGCACATTTTGTTTTACATTGACATTTTGCAAATCCTTGGCCTGTGCCTATTGACTGTAGATTTGCTACTTTTCTGAGAGTAACTTCTACATCAGGTACTTCTTAACATGACTTCAGAACAGCTAGTAAATTGTGACCTAAAAGAAACATAAATATACTCATAATTTATACTGATAAACTATTTATATTACAATGTACCTTGCATATAACTGTTTAAGTACGCCATTCCTCGTTCCCAGTTTGTAAAAACCCTCATCACTATTATCCAGAACTCTTGCAAGAATAGACCTTGCATCTCCCCGACCCCGATCGACTTCAGGTATTGGAACTCGAACCGTATGTCCTATTTCAACAGCTGGGTGGTTATTATCGGATATTTTCTTCATTCGTTTAGCCTACTGTTCTAAACCATCTAATGACAAACTTCGATGTTCAGTAATTTTTTCCTTTCGCTCACACAGACTACAAATAATGTAGTTTTGCGAGTTCTTAAAGAAACCACATGCTGGGTGAATATAGTTACCGCAGCAACCACACTCAGCTTTGTCATTAGTACACTCAAGTAGACAAATTCCACATTGAAAAAAACTCTGTACATCATGCACTAAAATTATAGGTTTCTTTAAAGCTTCTGTGATAAAATTTTGTTCAGTATCACGTACACTGAGAGAACTGATCGGATCGATATTTTGCTCTGCATTTATAGTTTGATCTTCGACGACATCCAGCGTATCTTCTAGTTCTTCATGATTTTGTTCTTGGATAGGAGTTATAGAATTTATAATATCTTCTAATTCTCCTTCCTCTTTTACATTTTCTAAAGCTTCTTGCGGTATAGAAGAAGTTGCTAAACCTAATCTCACCGGAATTCCAAAGAGTGCTTCATACGGGGATCTTTTAATGCCAGAATGGTGCGCTTTATTTTTCATAAATTGGACAAACCTAAGCCCTTCAGCCCAGTGCGAGGTTTTGTTTTCTTGCATCCATGTTGTAAGCATATTCTCTATATCTTGATTAGCGCGTTCAACGCTCCCCTGACTTTGACTGTGTCTCGGCTTACCATGTACTAATCTTAAGCCTGGCCATAATTGTGTTAAGTTTTCTATTAAACGATTGACAAATTCCCTTCCGTTATCCGATTGTAAAACTGTTGGGGCTCCTAGTAAGGTAAAATTATTTAGTAGCTCATCAGCAACTTCTTCTGCCTTTTTAGATCTTAAAGCTTTTAAAGCCACAAACTTTGTTAAGTGATCTTGATAGACCATAACAAATTTATATTCACCATCTGGCTGTGACTGGTAATCTATTAGGTCTACTTGACATCTACAATTTAAATCTTTAAATAGTAAAGGTTTTACTACAACACCCTTCTTTTCACGCTTTAGCTTTTGTAGACGGGGCTCACAGGCTGATAAAAATTTAACTATATCTTTATATGTAATATTTTTAAATTTTATTTTTATTTCTTTAACCATTCTATCTCGGCCGCCATGACCAATAGACGTGTTAACTGAGCTTAAAATGCCAAATAATTCTTCATCATGAACAAAATAGATAACATCGGAGTTTTCTTTAAGAGGTACTATTAATTTTTCCACACCGGCTACTTCAAGCACTGCAAAGCGTTTAAGAAGTTTGTAATCGTTGGGTTCTTTAACCAATTTTTGCTTGACACTTTTAACTTGTTGTATTATATCAATATATCTTTGTAACGATAAACTAAAACTGTTACATTTTTGTCGAAGTCTATCTTCATTTAGTTTTTTATAAAATAGTGCCTCCATTGCAATAAAAAATCATAAAAAATCTGGTATTATATGGAATACTATCTAAACACTAGCCACCCTATTTAAACACTACCTAAATAAACATCTCGCAAATAAGCGGGAATTTTAGTTACAACGGTGCCAATATTCATCTATAATAAAGTATCTTCATAAAATCGCATCATATTTCTAACATATTATGCAGATAGAAAACAAAACGATATTCAAATAGCGAATGCAACTTTAGCAACAACGCATTGCATCAATTCTTTTATTTACATTCCCTGACGAAGCATAGTGAATGTTAGCAATAACTAGTAACAGTTAATTTCCAATATCATTATCGAACTTTGACTGTTAACAATCGACAAATCAGGGAAAGTTGACTTTCACTGGTAATTGTTAGCATTTACTAATTTTCAACTTTAACTGTAACATAATAATACTACTGTATAAAAGGGTTACCATATCAAACAATAAAAAAAATTAATACACTTTAGCTAGTTTTATTTGTCTGTGGTCTGTACGTTGATGTCTCAGCGTCTTATGTCGTTTCAGCTGTCAAAAAATGTCCACTTAAATATCGTGGCGACACGAAAAAATTTCCGGAAATTTTAAAATTGTCATGGTCAAAATTAAGACATTTTATTGGCTAAAAGGTAGAGGTGTGAAATTTTCATGATTATTGTTATCAAATATGTCTTATGCTACATGAGCTTTGGGAGAGTTACCTGCACTTCACGATTACTAAAATATATGGTAATTCAATTAAAACAAATTGTTGGAATTCTTTATTCTTCTAGGAAATTTTTTGTACGGTTTGCATTGTGATGTGTATTACGAAAATTGTGAACATTTTTAATGAATGACAGAAAAATGAGTTTATCAAAATACATTTTAAATTGCAGGAAATTTGACTAGAAGAAACTCCACAATGTTTTGGACATTACAGAGAGGTATCTTAATCTGTGGGTTATGTGGACGTATGTACACCAGAAGATTTGAAATAGTATCGCATATTGCACAGCACCTCGTAAAAAAAGATACATGTGTATTTCAACCAAATAACCAGGAAGCAATGGAACAAAATATTAATTATGGACTAGGAAGTGAATTTGACCAAGAAAAAAAATATGTATTTTCAGCAGCAACTCAAACTCATAATTTACACACTATTGATAAAATAGCGAAATGTTATCTTTGTTTTAAGTTTTTCAACCATCCGAGCAATTTATATATTCACATGCGCACGCACACAAGTTATAAACCATTTAAATGTAATATTTGCTTAAAATCTTTTAACCGGCGAGATCATTTGAATAATCATGTGCTAATTCACAATGACGAAAAACCATTCAAATGCGAAATTTGTTTAAAAAATTTTAGGCAGCGAAGTAATTTGAATAGTCATATGCTAGTTCACTCTGACGGAAAACCGTTCAAATGCGAAATTTGTTTAAAATATTTTACCCAACGAGGCAGTTTAAAAAAACATATGCTTATTCACACTGTCGAAAAACCGTTCAAATGCGAAATTTGTTTAAAATCTTTTAACCGGCGAGATCATTTGAATAATCATAAGATAAATCACACTGGCGAAAAACCGTTAAAATGCGAAATTTGTTTAAAATCTTTTAACCAACGAGATTATTTGAATAAACATATGCTAATTCACACTGACGAAAAACCATTCAAATGCGAAATTTGTTTAAAAAATTTTAGGCAGCGAAGTAATTTAAATAGTCATATGCTAGTTCACTCTGACGGAAAACCGTTCAAATGCGAAATTTGTTTAAAATCTTTTAACCGGCGAGATCGTTTGAATAATCATATGCTTATTCACACTGGCGAAAAACCTTTCAAATGCGAAATTTGTTCAAAATATTTTATCGAACGAGGCAGCTTGAAAAAACATATGCTTATTCACACTGGCGAAAAACCGTTCAAATGCGAAATTTGTTTAAAATCTTTTAGCCAACGACACACTTTGAAACAACATAATATGCTAGTTCACCCTGACGAAAAACCGTTCAAATGCGAAATTTGTTTAAAATCTTATAACCAACGAAAGTATTTGAAACAACATATGCTAGTTCACTCTGACGAAAAACCATTCAAATGCGAAATTTGTTTAAAATCTTATAACCAACGACAGTCTTTGAAACAACATATGCTAGTTCACTCTGACGAAAAACCGTTTAAATGCAAAATTTGTTTAAAATCTTTTAGCCAACGGGGCACTTTGAATAATCATATGCGTATTCACACTGGCGAAAAACCATTCAAATGCGAACTTTGTTTAAAATATTTTAACCAACGATCCAGTTTGAAACAACATATGAAAATTCACACTGACGAAAAACCATTCAAATGCGAAATTTGTTTAAAATCTTTTATTCGGCGAGATCATTTGAATACTCATATTCTAATTCACACTGGTGAAAAACCATTCAAATGCGAAATTTGTTTAAAATCTTTTAACCGGCGAAGTAATTTGAATACTCATATGCTAATTCACACTGGCGAAAACCGTTCAAATGCGAAATTTGTTTAAAATTTTTTAGCCAACGGGGCACTTTGAAAGAACATATGCTAATTTACACTGGCGAAAAACAATATAAATGCGAAATTTGTTTAAAATATTTTTGCCAACGTTTCAATGAAACTGGTAGTTTTTCGAGACAAAGAGGATCTGGCAGAAGACGATGATCGTTTTGTAACATGCACAAATGTTTTGCGAGAAAGAAATACTACTGCTATCATGGCTCGAAATCGTTTAGAAGTACGTCAAATGTTTTGTATTCCGTTGTGATTCAATTTATTATTATTGTTTCTGCAAAGATTTAAAATATTTATAGTTTTGGTTTACTTATTCTGTTTGGGTTATTACTATTATATTATTATTTGTAGAATTTACTGGTAATTGTTTTCTAGAGCTGTAAATACACCATATAAAAATAAACTTTTTATTGTGGATATAATATTATGTAATTCGTTTATTGATACATACTTTGTGCATCATTTGAATTTAGAATTCATATATAACATTATTTTCTGTCCCTTGCAAATAATAAACCTTCTTAGAATTTTTTTTTAAACTACAATGTTAAGCAAATCTTATATATAATACTACTGTATAAAAGGGTTACCATATCAAACAATAAAAAAAGAATTAATACACTTTAGCTATTTTTATTTGTCTGTGGTCTGTACGTTGATGTCTCAGCGTTCTATGTCGTTTCAGCTGTCAAAAAATGTCCACTTAAATATCGTGGCGACACGAAAAAATTTCCGGAAATTTTAAAATTGTCATGGTCAAAATTAAGACATTTTATTGGTTAAAAAGTAGAGGTGTGAAAGTTTCATGATTATTTTTATCAAATATGTCTTATGCAACATGAGCTTTGGGAGAGTTGCCTGCACTTTACCATTACTAAAATATATGGTAATTTAATTATTTATATTATTACAATAAAAAGCTAACAAGTTTTTTGAAAACAGTATTTTTTATTCTTCAAGGAAAATTTTTGTACGGTTTGCATTGTGATGTGTATTACGAAAATTGTGTACATTTTTAATGAATGACAGAAAAATGAGTTTATCAAAATACAACAAAATATTTTTATATTTAATTTAAACTATACATTTTAAATTGCAGGAAGTTTGACTAGAAGGAACTCTACAAAGTTTTGGACATTACAGAGAGGAATCTTAATCTGTGGGTTATGTGGACGTATGTACACCAGAAGATTTGAAATAGTATCGCATATTGCACAGCACCTCGTAAAAAAAGATACATGTATATTTCAACCAAATAACCAGGAAGCAATGGAACAAAATATTAATTATGGACTAGGAAGTGAATTTGACCAAGAAAAAAAATATGTATTTTCTGCAGCAACTCAAACTCATAATTTACACACTATTGATAAAAAAGCGAAATGTTATATTTGTTTTAAGTTTTTCAACCATCCGAGCAATTTATATATTCACATGCGCACGCACACAGGTTATAAACCATTTAAATGTAAAATTTGCTTAAAATCTTTTAACCGACGATCCACTTTGAAAAAACATATTCTAATTCACACTAGTGAAGAACCGTTCAAATGCGAAATTTGTTTAAAATCTTTTAACCGGCGAGATCATTTGAATAATCATATGATAATTCACACTGGCGAAAAACCATTCAAATGCGAAATTTGTTCAAAATATTTTATCGAACGAGGCAGTTTGAAAAAACATTTGCTTATTCACACTGTCGAAAAACCGTTCAGATGCGAAATTTGTTTAAAATCTTTTAGCCAACGACACACTTTGAAACAACATATGCTAGTTCACTCTGACGAAAAACCGTTCAAATGCGAAATTTGTTTAAAAAATTTTAGGCAGCGAAGTCATTTGAATAGTCACATGCTAGTTCACACTGGCGAAAAACCGTTCAAATGCGAAATTTGTTTAAACTCTTTTAGTCAACGACAAATTTTGAAACAACATATGCTAGTTCACTCTGACGAAAAACCGTTCAAATGCGAAATTTGTTTAAAAAATTTTAGGCAGCGAAGTCATTTGAATAATCATATGCTAATTCACACTGACGAAAAACCATTCAAATGCGAAATTTGTTTAAAATATTTTACCCAACGAGGCAGTTTGAAAAAACATATGCTTATTCACACTGGCGAAAAACCGTTCAAATGCGAAATTTGTTTAAAATCTTTTAACCGGCGAGATCATTTGAATAATCATATGCTAATTCACACTGGCGAAAAACCGTTCAAATGCGAAATTTGTTTAAAATCTTTTAACCGGCGAGATATTTTGAATAATCATATGCTAATTCACACTGACGAAAAACCATTCAAATGCGAAATTTGTTTAAAATATTTTAGCAAACGACATCATTTGAATAATCATATGCTTATTCACACTGGCGAAAAACCGTTCAAATGCGAAATTTGTTTAAAATCTTTTAACCGGCGAGATATTTTGAATAATCATATGCTAATTCACACTGACGAAAAACCGTTCAAATGCGAAATTTGTTTAAAATCTTTTAACCGGCGAGATCATTTGAATAATCATATGATAATTCACACTGACGAAAAACCGTTCAAATGCGAAATTTGTTTAAAATATTTTACCCTACGAGGCAGTTTGAAAAAACATATGCTTATTCACATTGGCGAAAAACCGTTCAAATGCGAAATTTGTTTAAAATATTTTACCCTACGAGGCAGTTTGAAAAAACATATGCTTATTCACATTGGCGAAAAACCGTTCAAATGCGAAATTTGTTTAAAATATTTTACCCTACGAGGCAGTTTGAAAAAACATATGCTTATTCACACTGGCGAAAAACCGTTCAAATGCGAAATTTGTTTAAAATATTTTAGCAAACGACATCATTTGAATAATCATATGCTAATTCACACTGACGAAAAACCGTTCAAATGCGAAATTTGTTTAAAATCTTTTAACCGGCGAGATCATTTGAATAATCATATGATAATTCACACTGGCGAAAAACCGTTCAAATGCGAAATTTGTTTAAAATATTTTACCCTACGAGGCAGTTTGAAAGAACATATGCTTGTTCACACAGGCGAAAAACCGTTCAAATGCGATATTTGTTTAAAATCTTTTAACCGGCGAGATCATTTGAATAATCATATGATAATTCACACTGGCGAAAAACCATTCAAATGCGACATTTGTTTAAAATATTTTACCGAAAGAGGCAATTTTAAAAATCATGTGCTATTGCACAATGACGAAAATCCGTTCAAATGCGAAATGTGTTCAAAAAATTTTAGGCAGCGAAGTCATTTGAATAGTCACATGCTAGTTCACACTGGCGAAAAACCGTTCAAATGCGAAATTTGTTTAAAATCTTTTAACCGGCGAGATCATTTGGAACGGCATGCTAATTCACACTGGCGATAAACTTTTCAAATGCGAAATTTGTTTAAAACATTTTAGTGAGCAGGGCACTTTGAATAGACATATGCTGGTACACACAGGGGAAAACTCATTTAACTGCAAAATTTGTTTAAAATCTTTTAACCAACGATACAGTTTAAAAAAACATATTCTAATTAACACTGGCGAGAAACCATACTAATGCGAAATTTGTTTAAAATGTTTTACCGAATGAGTCAATTTGAAAAAACATATGCTATTTCACACTGGCGAGAAAACGTTCAAACGCGAAATTTCTGACATCTCAAAATAATTTCATACTCCCCTCATATACAGGAAAGAAAAGAAAACAATCTTTTCCTCTACTTATGACTCACCCTGTAGGTTAATTCTGCTAGTAGATGTGCACATATTGAACTTTATCAAGATGTCTGATTTGTTTCCAACACTTTCATTTTTTTATTTACCCAGATATTTTGATTTGTTTGTGAAATGGTACGGTTTAAAAAAATGAAACATTTCAGATACGATCGTCATTTAAATGAATGTATAGAGAATAAACTACAAAATGCTAGTAGAGTGATGTGGCCAACTCACAATTTGACAACTGTCAATATTTATTTACTTCAATAATTGCAGTTTAATTGTCTACATAACAAATATTTATTTTTTGGCAACAATTGCTGTTTGAACTATCAGCATATCATGGTTTTAACGGCTACTGATGCTGCTAGAATATTAGGTGTTACAAAGTGTAGCGTCCAGAAAGCTGTAAAACGTTTCAATGAAACTGGTAGTTTTTCGAGACAAAGAAGATCTGGCAGACGACGAGCTACAAGTGTCATCAAAATAACTCTTATTGCACCCATATATAGCACATCTCATCCCAGGCATATTTCTTTTCAAATAAGTAAACTATCCCACTAAAAACGTAAAATAAAAAATGTATTCACTGTTGAATATTAACGTTGACACTCAACGATACTAACCAAGCAATGCCCAGCCAAGCAGTGTAACACATGAAATTTACAAGTCCAAACTGGAGTTTAAAAGAACAGTTTTTTAAATATTTTTCACAAAAATGCAACGTACACTAATGTATCCACAATAAATACCAGTCAAAATTTTCAATATTTTTACAATAAATCTAAAAACGACGATTGAAAACGACCTAAAATGCACTGTCAAGATAGGAATAATACGGCCGAGGACTACAGTGATGTCACAGGCCACCACGTGCGATCGATTTTTTGGCGACCGAACGTCTTATGGGATTAAGCAATCCTGGTAAATTTTTTATCATTCTTGGTCAAGTAGCTGTTAACGAAATAACTATCCGAAGGCGATTAAGACAAAATGGATTACGCTCCAGAAGACCTGCAACTGGTCCGGAGTTACTTAGAAATCACAAAACAGCCCGTAGTGTTCGATTTGCCAGGAGGCATCAATATTGGAATGTAGATGACTGGAGTAAGATTTTATTTTCTGACGAGTAAAGGTTTTGTTTACGTTCACCTGGCCGTGAAAGAATATACCGAAGAAGAGGCGAACGGTTCGATCAAGCAAATTTTTCTAAAAGACTTAGTTTTGGAGGAGAATCGGTAATCGTATGGGGCAGCTAACCGATATATTCGTGATGTCCTAGAACCACATTCCATTTGCAGGAAATTCATATTTATGCATGACAAAGCTCGTCCACATATTGCAAGGACTGTATCTCTATATTTGGACGAAACAGAAATTCAAAGGATGAACTGGCCGTCACTTAGCCCAGACCTCAATCCAATTGAACACGTCTGGGATATGATGGGTAGACAATTTCGTAACCGAGTTCCTACTCCAACTAATTTAACTCCATTGAAAAATGCTTTGGTCCATGAATGGAGTCAGATTGACCAAATAGAGATTCGACATTTAATAGAGGGTATGCCACGACGTATTGAGGCGTTTATTCGCGCTCGTGGAGGAAATACCCGGTATTAATATTCGAATTTCTAGTTTTTGTTAATGATTTACTCATTATTGTTAATGATTTGTTTATAAAACTATGTATTACTTTGTTTAATTTGAATAAAAAAATTAAAAATGTTTCATTTTCTTTAAACCGTCACATTTCACAAACAAATCAAGATATTTTATAATTTTAACAGCCAGAGTTGAGATATCTACAGGCGGTGACACAATTGAAAAATTTATAGAATAGAATATAAGATTTAAGACTTAAAGAATAAGAAATAAAAGTAACAAGACAGAATAAAAGTTTGGTTACGTTCCGCAGTTTTTGCAGTTTTTCGTTTTTCTAATCTAACTTATTCCACTCTATTGTTTATTTGATATAAAAGATTTTTAATTCATGTGTAATGATCAATGAAATGGTGTATAGCACGAGCATTACCAAAGGGTGAATCGAAATCACCTTCAAATTCTTGACCATACATTTTAGTAGCAGCATACGTATGAAAATCACAGCACACCCTCTAGCAGGCTAACTCTTCTACTAATTATCAGATCTAATATATTAGTACTGGGCCCACCCGCTTCATGTTGCGAGCGCTAGTGTACGTGCAGCTCAGAACA
This sequence comes from Ophraella communa, assembly GCA_035357415.1. NCBI lineage: Eukaryota > Metazoa > Arthropoda > Insecta > Coleoptera > Chrysomelidae > Ophraella > Ophraella communa. The sequence continues at coordinate 13,659,533 of CM068991.1, read as the reverse complement.
CAGAACTATACATAACAATACAAATTTTATTAATATTTTTGGGATTTAAAGAAAACTTCGACGTTGTTCATCAAGTTTATATTAAATAAATATATATATAAAATATATAAATAAATAAGAAATATAAAAAATGAATTTTACTTTTTCCTGTTGATTCTATTTATATAGGATTTGTGTGTCTGTACTTTTATTGGGTCAATGTAGGAGTCATTCTTGACCCTATTTAAATATTTTTCATATTTGGAGTCTTTGCCTGCAGCTATTTTATTCACTTGTTTGTACCAAAAAAAGATAGTGCATCTAATTATCAACATGCAGGCTTTTTCTCCACATGTAGATGGAGCTTCCAAAGACACCGTTGTGGATGATGGTAGAATAACTGTAGTATCTGAAATCAAATAATTTTATTCACTTACAATATAACTTGAAGTTGTATCTACTTACCAGATAAAAGTAGAGTTGGGTATGCACCTGGTTTCAACTCTTTCTGAAATCCTGCGTTATGAAACTGCTGGTCAAAATGTTGATGGCACACTCTATAATTGTCATAAAGTTGTTTTGGAGTTTTCTCCATTAACACAGGATTGTTTATATTCTCCATCCAAATATTAATTAAGTTGGGATCCTTGGTGAAACGATGCCTCTTACTTGTTTGATTGGTACAACTAGGAACACAACACGTTTTTTACGAGATGCCATGCTTATACTAGAAAAAGCAAAAAATATTATAGTATGATATTGTATGCTACACTATATAATTATGAAATAATTGTTAACATTTAAATATTAACACACAATACACAATACTTACACTGCTCTAATTCTCTAATAATACAGAAAACAATTAAAAAGTTCATAAAGTAAAATATAAAATTCAATAAACTGGAAGAAACTTTCACAAGTAATAACTAATTAATCAATTTAACGATAATCAACGGAAAAAGCACAGGCGAAACACAATTCAAAATTCAAACGTTAACGTTTAACAATTAAAAATGAAATGACAAATCATGATTAGTTTATAAATATGTGATGACAGTTCACGTTTCCTCCGATTGGGCGATACTGTAACGTCACGCTACAGATACGCCCTCAAGTGGGTGGGCGCAATAATATAACTTGGATACAAATTGTAGATAAGAGTTAAACTGCTAGGAGGGTGTGCTGTGATGAAAATTTTCCATTTTTAAATTTTAGATAAAGCAAAAATAAGTTTTATATGTCAAAGTCATATATTCCGAACTCCGATTGGTTGAATTCTTATTCCTTAAATCATAAAACCAACAAGCCGGTTTCTTATTCCTAACTTATTATTCCTTATTACATAAATTTTGATTGTGTTTTGCCGCATTAGAAAGCACTTATCCATTCCTTAAAACCTATCTCTTAAATTATTTATCTTATTCCTTAAATCTTGAATTTTTAATTGTGTTTAAGCCTTACCCTATCCTAATTTTTAAACGCTCTACGCATAACAACGTGATGCCTGTTTTAAATAGTAAGAAAAGTGGGGTATGCCTTGCCTACAGAGTCGGAATCGGACCAAATGTTTTGTATTCCGTTGTGATTGAATTTTTTATTATTGTTTCTGCAAAGATTTAAAATATTTATAGTTTTGGTTTACTTATTCTGTTTGGGTTATTACTATTATATTATTATTTGTAGAATTTACTGGTAATTGTTTTCTAGAGCTGTAAATACACCATATTAAAAATAAACTTTTTATTGTGAATATAATATTATGTAATTCGTTTATTGATACCTACTTTGTGCATCATTTGAATTTAGAATTCATATTTAACATTATTTTCTGTCCCTTGCAAATAATAAAACTTTTCCTACCGAAACTATCCCATTGCTTATATTTCTTTTTATGACACATTGTTGTGATATATCACCGTTAAAAAATGAAATAATGTTAACAATTTAAATGTTTTATAGACTTTTTGTATTATATACAAAAAAATACTATAATAGTATATTATTGTAAATACCGGACACCCCATAATTCTTCACTAGCGTACCTAGGTAATACTTTTTATAACATCAAATCTGTATAAGACATTACAATTTTAAACCCAAATTCTAATTGCACTACTGTATATTTTTATATAACCCGTTTTATAAATTTTTAAGTAAATTACTATAAAAAAAGCAAATTGAACTTTGTGAAATGTCCTGTGTGTAATTGGTAAATGGGAAGATTTTTTAAAGAATTCCAAAATTTTAATGTCATAATATACAACAAGATTTAATTGTACTGGTTTAAAAATTAATATTTTTGCATTTCGTTTACTAGTAACACTAACCGTACACCAATTTAAGACCCAAATTATACCTGAAACCGTTTTACACATCGGTTGCTAACGTACTGCGATGGAATGAGTTGTGCAACAAAGATAAAAGATGCTCTAATTATAAAATTTTGGAATGGACATGGTGTTTTTTTTTTCTTTTCCTTTGGTTCCTGTTTAAATTTTTAAATTTTTTTCGTAGAATCTCTTTATAAATATATTTTTAAGAGCAGAAAGTCCTTCAGAATAAAAACAAATTTGAATGTAGTAAGTTATTATACATTAAAAATTACATTCATTTTCCTCTAATTTTACACCCCTAAAACTAATTTAAATAAACATTTTATGCATTTTTACTGTCTGCCCTCGGGTCTATAGAGACCTTATAATAATTGGTATTTTCAGGATTCGAAAAAATCGATTGCATTGGCTTAAAATACCTGGCTTCGTTTTCTTGGACGAGTGAGCATCAGAGTAAAATATGACAATGAATTATGTCATTTTATATGTTTAATAACCGTGCACGTAGAGAACTAGTTTATATTTTTTTGTACATATATTGTAAAGTTTGTAAATATACTTTTCTTTAAATGTATACATATTTTGATTTCTTAAATTTCAATCTTTTCATTTTTAATAGTCAGCTTGTGAATTCCTCAGACTAATCATAAAAGAGAATTCACTGGCGCCCAAGCAAAATCTTGACGTTGCTCCAGCAAAGCTTACCCTCAACTCTGAGGTAATACTTTATGTATACATATACTGCTCCTATATCTTTGACAAAATAAGATTATCAATATCACTTTGAGGTATACGCCCCCACTCTGCTCTCAGAAGCTCTCCAAATGTACATACTGACTTCAGATTGACGAATCCAAATTTAGTAAAAGAAAATACAATTGAGGACGAATTGTAGAAGGGTGTTGGTTTTGATTGTCTAAGATTCAGATGATTTACTATTGATTGTTTGTCCTGAAGAGGAATGCAGACGACCTAATATAACACTTATTGAGCAGCATGTTCAGCAAGGTTCAATTATCCACACAGGCATTTGCATGAGCTACTCTAAACTTTCAGAGTGTGGATATCACCATAAGACTGTCAACCATAGTGTTGTTTGTTGCTGCTGCTGCTAGGCAACTCAAAGAACAGAGTCACAATGGAGTGCTGCCAAAAAGTTTCTAAGGGGTCAGCATATTCTAGAAAATGTGACTGTTTGTGGAGAAGGCACTGCAGAAAAAACAAACTCCATGCGAGTAAATAAATAAATTCAATAAAAATAGAATATGGAGATTTTAGGTCTGAATAAGTTTTTTGTATTTTGTTTGCTTTATTATTGATATTAAAAAGTTATTTGATTTGAAGTTTGTTGAAGCGTTATGAACCATATTATTCTTTTTAAAAAAATTGATTGTACTAAACCCTTACTTTTTGGAAGTCCATCTTATTAAGAATAATAAAAAACTCTTCGTTTTAACAAAACTTCCACTATTTATTTAAAAAATTGCTTTTTTAACCTCAATGACGGCCGTTTCGCATCCTAAAATTAATTTTACTTTAGAATTTGAAGAAAATAATTAAATTAATTTTCTATACCTATTTAAAAATTGAAAAAGTTAATAATTTACTAAATTATTCAATATACAGAAAACCAACACAAACAGATGTAACCATACCATATAATTCCAATCAACCTATAACGCATAAATTAGCATCTTATAATTCTATGATACATCAGTCTCTCAATGACATCCAAATACTACATACTTGTGATAAAAAACAAAATTTAGATTTCCTTGAAGAATGTAATAGTTTTACAGTGGCGTGGACTAAAAAAATATATTTAAAATAGATTAAAATTGTAATATTTATTAAATAAATATGTTTTAAAATGATTGTTCTTTTTTTGGAGCAGTATAAATTTAAAGACTTTTTTTAAATTAGATTTGTAATACGAAATAATGAAATTGATTATTTAATAATCGTATAAGAAAAATCGTATGATACGCCTATGTCAATATTGTCCGCCATTAGTTTGGTGGTAAATGGGTTACATACTTAGACAAGGAAAGAGAGAGGACGCGTAACCCGAGTCGTGAAACTGTTACCACTTGCCACATAATCGATGTGGTCAGTGGCGTAACATAATGTTTACAATACATTTTTCCCACATAATAGGTAATAATTGTATGTTCCTTAGATACAAATAATAGGTTGGTATCAAAGGAAGGAAGTGAATAAAATTCAGCAAAGGTACATATAGGTACATTTAATAGGTATGATAAAACAAAAAAATCATATTTTTATATTTTGCACTTATAAAAATCTTCATTATAAAACGCATTTGCGTATCGTAATGTAACTTTTTATATTTTGCACTTATAAAAATCTTCATTATAAAACGCATTTGCGTATCGTAATGTAACTTTTACGCACGCAAATTTTTGTTTTAAATGGTTGGCGACATGAGTGAAGTATCTAAAGGCAAGACTATTGACAATGACATTTGTGGCTAATAGCAATTTATTCATTTTATATTGTTCTTTAAAAAAGTATCTGTGAATATGAATATAATACTTTACTTATATAATATATTATTATTGGTATATTATTCATTTTAAAATATTTTAAAACATTAACATTTGATAATTTAAATGTCACAACTGTCAAATTTTATAAATTACACAGTGCTGCCGACATACTTTTTAAAATAAAAATTTTCGTAATTACATAAAAATAAAAAATTAATTTAAAAAATGGTAAAAAGGGCAAAGTATAAAAAATATTATAAACAACTTATTTCATATGGCTGTTGTGACACTCGTTCTTTAAAAAACTCATCGCTTCGCGATTCGTTTTTTAAACTTGAACTCGTGTCATAACAGAATTCCATATGAAATGCGTTGTTTAATATACTATTATATTATAAAATACTAACTATATTACATTAATCAAGGAGTATATAAATAACAAATAAAATTTACTAGTAATTATAAAAAATCTTTATTTGTTATGAAAATATTAACATAATAATTAATCTATAACTACCATAATATTAAATAAATACTTAAATTAAAACTGTTTATTTGCTGATATTAATAGTGATGTTTGACTATAGAACATTTTTGTTCACCATTTAAACCATTAGACAAAAAAATAGCCAAATGGAAGCTTCCATGTGTCATTAATTGCAACTATCATTAAAACAAAACCTTCTTTGGCTAATTCATTTGAATCATCATCCAAATCAACCCCAAAATTGACTAACCGTGGAAACTTTTACCATTCCATACCAAGTGCTGGAATTAACATCTCATCAATGATAAGAGAACAAAGTAATGGTTTATTTGAATTTTCTATAATTTTATTCAGAGTATTGAATTATTCAATTGTGAAAGGTGGGTATTTTTTATGTTTAGACATTGCATTCTTTGTAACAATTGCTTATTTACACTACTCACATTTTCTAATAAAATGGATCTTTCATTATCAATCAAGTTCTTATTTTTCAAACTGGATATTAATTGTTCAAGGGAAACAACTTTTCTTTTTAGCCTGTTTATAGATTGTTTTAATACCCTAATTTTTCTAGTCTTCTCTTAACTTCTAATAGTTTCTAGAAGTAACTTCCATTTCAGTATTTTTAACCAGGACAGTCAGCTGTTGGGTTTAATGACTGTGTTGAGGAAGTAGAAGGACCAGGTTCTGTACTCTGAATATATTCGAATGGTGCTCTCTATTTGGCCTAGAAAAAACAATATTTTTATATAAATATTTCCAATTCACAAAAAATTTAAATTATGTTTTACTTAGAACTGCCAAGGTGTTTTATTGTTATTAGTTATGTAGGTAGGTACATACCTTCCTGGGTTGCAGGTATGTGGGCAACTGATGAAAAATTATTGGAACAGCTTCATGGAGCAAATGTAGTCTTGAATTTACATCAGTTTTATATAACCAACATTCCTCAAAGTGTTTTGACCAAAGCCTATCATTTTTAGTTGGTTCCCAAATCCTTAATTTTGGTGTTACCTATCCATAATTTGTTTGGCTGCTAAAAATGTGTCACAGAACGCAAGCTCAAAATAAAGCGAAGTGCGGTATCCATATGCTTTCCTAATCTAAGGTTACATAAATTGATTCCAGTGCGCAGTCCTCTCTCTTTCCTTGTCTAAGATTGAACGTTAAAAAATCTATGGTTAAAAAGCAAAAATTTTTTTTTAAGAAATGGATATAGACACATCTAATTTTGATGTTGTTACGGATAAGCAAGACAAATGTGTCACAGTAGATGGATTGCTATTACTGTGCAACAAAACTAGTAAGTTTTGTTATGTTTTTAAATAAATTAAAAATAAAGTAAATAGCCCTATTAAGGCCGAAGCAGACTTGTACGACCCGAAGCGAAGAGAAGCGCCACGCATTTTAAATGCGTTCAGCACACTTGAGCGAAGGAAAGAGAAGCCCAGCGAAATATGTTTTTGGCGCCCATTTGTCCTAGTTGTAACCTATCGTTACAGAGATGAATTCTTCCTCCTCGTCCTCCGATTCAGATATAATAATAATAGGCTCCATTATAGGTGAAGAAAATGGGCGGAGGCGGAAACACTGGGTACATCCCATATGTAAAAAACGAGCTACAGAGTTAATCGATGATCCTGTAAAGTTATATCAGTACTTTCGGATGTCCCATACACAATTTAATATTCTTTTGGTGGACGTAAAAGCGGACATTGAAAAACAAAATACTAGGTTTCGTCTTGCTGTGAGTGTCGTACAATTCTTTGTATTTCTGTACAAGTAAAATAAATTTTTCGTTTTCTACACTCTTTATTTTATTTTATTCGTAAATAGCGACGCGTCAGGTGAATTCTGATTTGTATGGTTTGCTCTGCAGCACGTGGTCCACAGTTCGGTGCCATTCGGGGTATTTCGGGCATTGCAAAAGTCGCAAGTGGTCGTAAAGTATCGTACACTACGCGGAACCATGCAGAGGCGCGGCGCTACGAACGAAAAATATTCCCTTTTAGACATTTCTGTTCGGTCGCGGCGCTTCCCTTCGCGCAAGTATGCGTATTCCCATAAGAATCAATGATATATAAAATAGTCGCTTCCCGCTGCTTCGCTGTGCTTGCGGTCGTACAAGTCTGCTTCGGCCTTTATGCTGTCTGCACGAAACCGAATGTGCGACGGAATCAGCCATCTTGATCAACCAAGTATGACTCATTGTTTTGGTTGTTCTTTGTGGATGTAGTGTTTGAAGTGGATTTTTTTCTGTTTTTGGCAGTTTTGAACGCAAATATATCTAAGTGTTGCTATATGCATATATCAATTTAAAATAAGGTTATCTTCATATCTTCCAGTTTAACCATACGCTTGAAAAATTCTCTGCGCATGTACAAAATTATTTGAAATTGACAGCGGGACAGCCGCACAGTGTTGTCAGTTCAAATATTTTTTCCTGAAACCGAATAGTTTAGATTTAGTAAATTTGATTATAAAAAAGACGCACGTCAATAAGAAGGTAGTGAGCTTCTGAAAAAGTTTAAAATAATTACTTGGATGAATGATATACCGTAATGGGAAATCGTTTAGAAAACAATAAGCGATTTCGTCCCGCTTTGGTTGGTCACAGTTCCTTTCACGAGCAAGGCATTTAAAAATTTATAGTTTTTGTGAAAACTGGATTGGGAAATACCTCGAAGAAGATTTTTTTGCCCATTTCAGAATGACCTTCAAAACATTACTGTGTTTATTTACAGATAAAAACAAATACAACTAACTACTTTGAACAAGGATAGAAAGCTACCAATTTCAGTAGCTGTCCAGTTTATTTTTAATTTTGAAAATTTTTTAAATTACTTATTTTATAATGAATTTAATAAATTGAGTTTTTGTTTCCATAAGGATTTCATTTTTGTTGTGAAAATGAAATGATAGTTCAATGTTAAAAGGTAATTATTTTCCACAAAGAATAGTTTTAACAAAGTCCCGGTCTGCATCACGACGATTATGGCAACCCTTTTTTACTGTAGTACCTCACAGATCTAGTGAGACTTTTATTTACTCCTTATAGTTTATTTTAGCTACTAAGAACAATAAATAACTGAAGGGTTAAACTAAACTTCCACTATTTATTCGAAAAATACTTTTAAAATTCAATTACGGCTGTTTCGCTAATAACTAGCATCGTCAGCTGTAATTGAATTTTAAAAAACGTAGTGTCCCAGAAATGAGAGGCCAAAACTTCGAAATGAGTATGTGGTGTTAGTATTTCAAATTTTTTTCTACGGACCTCCTTTGTTGAGATAAAGGCTCAAAAGTTTAAAAATATATTCTTATTCATAACTCCAAAACTTTAATTTCGAACTTGAAGATAAATTTGTTGGATTTTCAAGTACATCAATTAATTTATTTTGTCCATACCAGAAAGACAGAATCGGACTTGGCTCACCGGATAAAAGGTCATAACTTTTAAAGTGACAATGCAACAAACTTTAAAATACTGTTTTTCTGAACAAAAAGGTAACCTGTGTCCAAAATCGATAACATCAGTGATTTCCGAGAATTATAGAATTTCGTAAGACACCGCAGAGCACATTCAGATTCTATTATTTAGGAAATGGCTTATAACCAAGTAGCCTGCCGTCAAATGCATTAGGTAAATATCCTTTAGTTTAGTATATATACTATAAATGACATCAAGTTCAAAATAATAGTTTTTAATTTATTAAGCAAATTGACGGTTTACAACTATTTCTTATGTGAGAACTTGTTTAATATCAAATGTTTTTCTATTGCTTGCAAATCTCAGATCCACATAAATAAAAAAATGATATAATAAGTAATAAATAATTTATTGTATATAACTTTACCATATTAAAATATATTTTATTTACAACAGTAAATTTTCACTACTGGTACTTAAATTAGGCAAAGATTTGAAAACACAGCTCCTATTTTTCACTATATCAGTCTTTAAAGAATTTTGTAAGGAGTATTTCTTTTTGCTACTAGAAGGGCACTCGATATCTAAAGCTAGAATGTTATTCCTAGAAAGATCCGGTGAGTTGTTTGAGCTTATATCGTTCTGCGGCGTATCACACAAATCTTCGACGTGTACATCAGCTTTTTGAATCGAAGAAGCACTCTTTCTGCAGCATTTCACCTAAAACATAATCTGTGTAGATACATTAACTAATGCACAGTACGAACGTTCAAACGGGCGACATAAATATGTTAAATCAGTTTTTTAGTTAGTTAAAATACTAGTATAGGATTTTTACGATAAGTTGACAATGACCTCGGAGCATAAAATTTTGCGGTGTTGTCACGCAGAGTTGTTTTTCCTTCATCTAGGTTAACTGGTAGTGCTGTGCTAATTCTAAATGTCAAACGTGTACAATACAATAATGACGCGTGGCAATTGGCTCGTGGCAACAGCGCGAATTGTTACCAATCTGTACACGTTGAATTTTCCTAGCTCTTACAAGTAAATCTCATCTACTGTCAGTTATTTTTAAGTTACTTTGTTGGCAATATAATTAACTAGGAATGACGTCATGGTCAACTTATCGTAAAAATCCTATACATATCCTAATGTTGGGATATTTAAAGGGTTTGGGATCTAAACCTTCACGATCATGTAATAATTCGCTACTGCCGTTGAATGAATAAATAGAAAGAAGCGCGACCTCATGGAACTATTTGTAGCCGAAAATCCCTCTTATAATGGGATAGCGTTGTTGATTGTCTATCTAAAATCCCTCTTATTTTTGTCAGTCGACCTCTAGATCTTGTTACTTCGCTTCTGATTTTTTATGCTTTTGTGTATACCGTTGTGCTTGTTACCGTTGATTGAGTGGGTATTTATTCAATCAAAGATTTTATTTACTAGTTTTTCACTGACGATTCGTATTTTATTTTGTTTACTTATTGACATTTATCATTCATTGAACTTTATATTATAATAATATCCGGAAAATATTCGGTCAAATGCAGTTATATTAAGTGTAGAAATGTAAAGAAAAAGAAAGAAACTGAGGGATCTATGTCATTTTTTAAATTCCCTATAAAATATAGTAACCGATTAAAAGAATTAGTAAAGAGCTCTGGAAATATCAAATTGGATTATAACTACCCTGAAGAATTAAAAAATAAGAAAATTTGCGAAAAACATTTTACCACTAGTGATTTATTGTGAACAGCGAAAACAGCTGCATAAATATGCACTTCCTGTGCCATATGTATTAGGTGAGTATTTTGTTATTATTTAATTTTATTTTTAAGTTAAATTTTGTTTTCATTTTCGTTAACAATAATTCGATTTGAGTAGACCTTTTGGGTCTAGTTTATAGTTGTAATTTTAGGTCGTTGACTGATAATTCAATCAACGGTTAGGTGCAATAAAAAATATATCCAGGTGTGAATCAAAATGGACGCAATTTAAAAAAAAATTGAATTGAATTTAAATAAACCTTGCTTAAAGAGAATATTATGTTGTAAAAAATAAAGTTTATCCTTAAACCTAGTTTAACTTGGGCGCGTCCCCAGGTGGCGGATAGGGGATCCCCAGGAGAGTCGCTGAACTGCTTAAGCAGGTAACACTGCAATTTAGCAGGGAAGCGGTGAAGCTGGGGGTGTGCGTCTATACGGGTGGCGCGGTCTGGTATGTGCAGCTGACAATTGCAAGATTGCCAGATTGGTCATTCCTAAGGTCGCACCGCGGACCAACCCCCCCCCCAATTCTAAGGTGTAAGGTAACGTACCGAAGGATGGATGGCCGCTGGGGTATAAGCGGTCGCGAACGTTCCCCTGGGGGAACCGGGTGAAACCCCCTTGTATGTAGCCTTGCTCTGGCATGCGGGGCTCTGCCGGAGTGGACCGACAATCCCTTGCTACTCGTGGCAACAACCATGGTAAGAAAAATAGCGGGAATTAATATCGGTCAGATAAACGCCCATCACGCCAAGTGATCATCGGCGGTTATTTCAAGAACGTTTATCAGAAACCAAATGGGATTAGTATTGATCCAGGAACCATGGGTCCGTGATGGTCAGGTGAGAGGACTCGCAAGTAGGGAAGCCAAACTGATATATAAAGTGAGTAATGTAGACATACCCAGAGCATGCATCTTGGTAACAGCATTGATCACTTTTGTGTGTCAGAGTTCATTACGAGAGACCTCGTTCCGATTCGAGCAAACTTCGAGTTCGAGAATAGACGTCAAGAAGTCATGATAGCATCATGCTACTTTGCAGGGGACGGGACTGCACCGCCTACAGAACTGCAAAGACTAGTCGAGTACTATGAACAGAAGAAGCTGCCGCTTCTCATAGGATGCGACGCTAACGGTCACAATACCGTATGGGGAATCACAGACACCAACGAAAGAGGTGAGAAAATTTTAGATTTTATATTTAATAAGAATCTTGTTATACACAATATAGGGAATACCCCTACTTTTATAACCAGAACAAGAAAGGAAGTACTAGATATAACACTAAGTACACCGAATCTTAAGGATCGGGTGAAAGATTGGAGAGTATCGAACGAACCATCCCTCTCTGATCATAGAATGATTACGTTCAGATTAGAGTGTAATCCTCCTGAGCCAGCACTCAGGAGAAACCCCAGGAAAACTAACTGGGAAAATTACATCACTAACCTGAACATAAATCTTGCAAGTCTCAAGACTAAAAGAAATGCCAGGAATGACCTGGCATTAGAAAATTATCTCATAGAACTGAACGAGGCAATACTCGATGCCTATGAATCAAGTTGTCCTCTCCAGAGGACTAGAGCGACAGCTCTTCCACAGATCCAAACGTAATGGAGATTGGCAGAGCTACACCGAGAAACTTACAACATATAATAAGGAGATTAGAAAAGCTAAAAGAAACAGCTTTAGAAAATTCTGCGAAGAAATAGACGCTACACCCTCTGCAGCAAGGCTACACAAAGTCTTGGCAAAAGGAAAAGTAGACACTGTAATGGCATTACGGAAGCCAGATGGACGCTTCACAGAAAGCGAAAAAGAACGAGCTCTTCTTCTGTTAGAAACTCACTTTCCCGGAGGAATTGTCCCTTCGGGAAAAACAAGTGAGAAAACTAAAAGACCTACCAGGGAAGACACCGCAATGGCAATGGAACAGGTGCCATTGCACCCACGTCAACATGCGTACCAAGCGGGAAAGTCCACGGAAACCGCTTTAACACAATTGACTGACGAAATCCAAGACGCTCTGAATAAAAAAGAGACCGTGGTATGTGCCTTTCTAGACATAGAAGGGGCCTTTGACAATACGCCACATGAGGCAGTCAAAAGAGCACTGATTGAGAAAGGAGTAGATAGAACGACATCCATCTGGATGTCGCAACTGCTATCTACAAGAATCGCAGAAATGGAGGCAGGAAAAGACACTATCTTCATTAATGTGACCAGAGGCTGTCCACAGGGGGAAGTTGCATCCCCACTTATGTGGAGTCTCACTGTGGACAGTCTACTCTGTCAATTGACTAGGGAAGGCATATCATGTCAAGGGATTTCCGACGACATGGTTATCCTGGCAAAAGGGAAGTATGAAAATGTCCTCTGTGATATTAATGAAATTGATTGTGTTAACCTCTACTTTTTGGAAGTTCATCTTACTAAGAACTAAACTTCCACTATTTATTCGAAAAATTCGCTTTAAAATTCAATTACAGCTGTTTCGCTATAACTAGCATCGTCAGATTGACATATTGAAATTACATTTTGTTTGTTAGTAACTAGATACTTGATGTTGACAAGGAGGTAAGGCTAGATCAAGTAAGGAAGTTATAAGACAACAATATTAAAGCCTAGATGTTATTAGCCCTAAGAGATTATCCTGAATGCATTTCCCTCTAAGATCAGTATAACTGTGCAATGATATAGAAAAACAAGGAAAAAACTATCATGCTGATCTTTACGAATCCACCTATAAGCCACCTGTCAGCTCACCTGTATTAAAATCCAAGGTTTCAGGTCGAATTATTAAAAAACCCAAAATTCTAGTTATTGTAGGATTTACCTTAGAGAGGGGAGATGTATTATATAAATTATGTACATCTACGTTACCTAAATTATGTTGTTAGGTAACGGAAGATACAAACAAACATATATTGTCATTGTCCATATTTTGTAAAAAGTAATTTATTGAATATTAACTTGTTATTCAATTTACAATAAACTTCTATAGTAAGGAACAAGTGTTTCAATAATACACTATCATTTGTAACTATGAATGGCTTAAATGTGGTGAAAAATTATGAAGGGTAGGGCTTTACTTTAACGCACGCAACAAAAATGGTCATGTGATATATCAATCGAAAGCCTTTGAGGAGCTGAGTCGATTGACACCCCTCATAGTTGGCGCATGCGCAGAATAAAAAAGTTATGAATTTTTTAATTTTCCATTAGAAGTCTATGGAGAATGCCAAAAAGACTCAATAACGGCCCTAACCTTTGATTCAAATATCCGTTAAATGTATATTCACTCATCCCAGCAGAAACAATTAAGTCAAACCTAACCCAACCTAATCTAACCCAACCTAACCTAACCTAACCTAACCTATTCTAACCAAACCAAACCAAACCTAACCTAACCTAAACTTAACTAACCAAACCTAACCTAACCTAACCTAACCTAACCTAACCTAACCTAACCTAACCTAACCAACCTAACCTAACCTAAACTAACCTAACCTAACCTAACCTAACCTAACCTAACCTAACCTAAACTAACCAAACCTAACCAAACCTAACCTAACCTAACCTAACCTAACCTAACCTAACCTAACCTAACCTAAACTAAACTAACCAAACCTAACCAAACCTAACCAAACCTAACCAAACCTAACCAAACCTAACCAAACCAAACCTAACCAACCTAACCTAACCTAACCTAACCTAACCAACCTAACCTAACCTAACCTAACCTAACCTAACCTAAACTAAACTAACCAAACCTAACCTAACCAAACCTAACCAAACCTAACCTAACCTAACCTAACCAAACCTAACCAAACCTAACCAAAACTTAACCAAACCCAACCAAACCTAACCAAACCTAACCAAACCTAACCAAACCAAACCAAACCAAACCAAACCAAACCAAACCAAACCTAACCTAACCTAACTTTTTTTTGTTCTGCGCATGCGCCAACTGAGACAGGTGTCTCAGTTGGCGCATGCGCAGAACAAAATAAGATACGAATTATTTAATTTCCCATTATATATCTAATATTTGATCCTCATATACATATAATGGGAAATTAAATAATTCGTAACTTTTTTATTCCCATTATATATCTAATATTTGATCCTCATATACATATAATGGGAAATTAAATAATTCGTAACTTTTTTATTCTGCGCATGCGCCAACTGAGACAGGTGGCAATCGACTCAGCTCCTCAAGGGCTTTCGATTGATATATCACATGACCATTTTTATTGCGTGCGTTAAAGTAAAGTCGAGCCTCTGTTTAAATTTAACATACCTAACATAAAACCTACCTTACATTCGTTTTCAAACACATAACACATTTGCATTTCATTTTGTAAATTCGAATTCGTAATAGACGATGGCTGATTATATTCAGCGACAGTTACCACTTGCGTAGAAATATGATGACTAACACTTTTTTGAAAATATGGCGAAGCTGGTGGTGCGGTTGGTTTCTCCGGAGCATTTTGTACAAGGATTATACTGAAAAATAAAAACAAAAGTCAATTAGTAACATGCGTTAAAAAAGCCTTCATCCCCTTTGAGTTGGTCCAACCATTAAACTATTTTTCAAAAACGGTGAATAAGATGATATTTTAGGTGATATTGAAATAA
Source organism: Ophraella communa (assembly GCA_035357415.1). NCBI lineage: Eukaryota > Metazoa > Arthropoda > Insecta > Coleoptera > Chrysomelidae > Ophraella > Ophraella communa. Next base: position 13,644,374 of record CM068991.1, on the reverse strand, counting down.
TAGAATTATTATAGTATTAATAGTATCCGAAATGCTAAGTTTTTATTAGATTTTAATAAATTCCATTTTATATTTACTCATTAAGGCACAGTATAAAATCTATACTCCTACACAGAAGTGAATCTTGTGCAGATTACGGTAACCGATTTTACATGCGCATGCGTCACGTAATTGGGTGCGTAACCACAGATATAGATGTTCATAGATAGGAAATGCTCGTTGTACGAAATCCTATAAATACACACATCATGATGACAGCCACATTGATTTATTTCTTATTTCTCTTTCGTCGTTAGAAATTTCGAATTATTAATCAGAAGTGTCAGTTGGACTTTTAGCAATCATCTTGACAGTTACTCAAATCTTGCACTAAGATAACAATCAACCGCGTCAAGGCTAATATTATTGCTATCCAGTGTGAGAAATTGTTTTATTATAAGAGATAGAATGTAAATACCATGGAGGATAGAGGTAAGGAGGATCAACTTGTATAGGAATAATGTCGAAAAACGGTCTTACTTACTCTTGCTACTGTGGCGCCACCACTTTGTTTCCTTTCGATGGACACTTTTTAATACATTGAGTTGGTTCTCCTTCTTTCTACCCTCTATAGTAAATACATTTTTCAAAACTAATTGACGTTATGAAACATTTTTTTTATTGTACTAACCCTTACTTTGTGGAAGTCCATCTTACTAAGATAAAACTCTTCGCTTTAACTCAACTTCTAAGTTTAATTGAAAAATTCGGTTTAAAATCACAATTACAGCTGTTTTGCTAAAAAACTAGCATCGTCAGATTGACATATTGAAATTACATTTTTTGTTTGAAACGTCTTACTTTTCTTAACCAGTTATGAAAAGTCAAATATTTCCTAACTGGTGATGAAAATTAATTTCGCCACTAATTGCGAAAAGTACAGAATAATTGTAATACTAAATTACTTGAACTACCTCTTCACTGTCGTTAAATTTGGTGTAGGTACTAACATAATATCAAGAAGGTCTTTTAACTTTATTCAATTTTAACACATGAATAAAAAACTACTTATACATATTAATAACAGTTACTAATGAGTTTTCTAAAGTGTCACTGTATATGTCAAAATTAGAAAAATTGAATTTAAATAATGACATCCTATTTAAAATTAGAAAAAAAATATTGTGTGAAATAACATTTAACAATAAGATACACGCAATGAAAGCTTATAACATCACCTGAGTTTAGATACGAAAACTACGTACTACTTATGTCGTGAAATTTACTTTTTCCCTTCGTGCGTAATGGGTTACTTACAACTCTCGTTGTGTAATATACTATTAAACTGCATGGGGGCAGAGGTTGCAGAAATTTTTTTTAACCTCAAGAGAAATAATTCCAGCATTCTGTAATCAAATTTAATATCAGAATTGGCAAATTCTGTAATGATAGCGAAGAAAATTATGTAACTGGGGACTATTTTAATTTATTTAATGAAGCATTTATTGGAATGTATTTAGAAGAGTGTAATATGATTCGCATGGTACGGTTTTCTGCATCCTTTGAAGAAGGTTTATTTTATTTTGATTATATAAATACAGAATCATAGAACACCAAGTCAAATGGGATAATATTGAACTATTAAAAATTTTGAATTTTGACAATTGGCTAAGATCTGTTGAACATCTCATAAAATACTTAGTTTTTGAAAATTATTTTCATGTTCTTTAAATTATTGTCAATGGTTACTCCTATATAAACATATTTTATATTTTTACTTGAGCTACATTTCCTATTCTTATTTTTTATACCAAATATCACGCATTTAGTTTTAGGATTATTACTTTTGAACCAATTTGTACAGCAATATTTATGGATTCTTTTCAGGTCTTCGTTCATATTTTTTATGCAATACTTAAGGAATGGGGTAGTTAAATTAAGAAAAACCACGGTACCAGAACACTACCCTGTGATACACCCATATCATTACATAATTTGATGTACTGTATGTAGTTTATTTTTACATTTCGTTGTTTAAAGAATCTATTATGTAACTAAGAGCTGCCCAATCGATCACTATTTACTGCTTCAAATGCTCTGTAAATCTAAATAAAAACACCAGAACCGTGAAAAGGTCATTCATAACATTATTTTCCGGTCATTTAAAAGACATTGTAGAGCAGTTTCATAACACTATATATGTTGTAGATTCCTGATTGATACTGACAAAGTATTCCATTATTTTCTAATTAGGTTACTAATGAATTATATACATTATTTTCCGGAACTTTAGCTACAGCACTATTCATATTAATAGGTCTTAAATGTTCTGCTTTATTATTTCGATTTTTTTGGGTATTGGTACTATGGTTTTAATTTCTGTACGAACTTGGCTTAGCTCTAAAAAACTGTTAATTGAGTTTATGAAATATTGTTTCTATATCGCAAGCTTTTTCTTCAAGTATTTGATTTAATGGTTTATAAGGGTGATTCATAACTTTTGGGATTGGGGTTAAGGGCCGATTGTTTGGACCAAAAGTTTTTTTTTATATATTTCGTTAATTATTTCACTGTATTATCAATTGTTATAAAAATGGGTACAGCGGCTTAATTGTACCCAGCCAATAAATATTATTTTAGGGTAAACACAAAAAAGCGTTGCACGTGATAATTGTGATGTTGCATTATTTAAAAACTAAAAAGATAGGTCGGAATTTATCAAGTTAAATCGGCAGGTGTTTGGCAACAGCGCTTTCTTGCAAAACAATACGGCTCTAAAATAACTAAATTTAAAATGAGAGATATTTTTATAGGGAGCCTCGTGAAGGATTATTGATGATGAAATCGACCGGTAACTTTTTGACGAAACTTTCTAGTGATTTTTATTAGACAATATGACATTAATATCATTTCTACATCATATTTTGAAAGGGTTTTCAAATATTATTTCATTCGTGAAAAGTGTGTTTTGGACTGTTAGATAATTGTTGCATTTTTTTTTAAGTTGTTATATACTTTTTCGATTAAAATGCCTCGTCACAATCATTTTATGAAGAAATGCGGGATAGGATACAGTAAGTTCATTTGTCACTCGTCATCAGCAACAGGAGGAAGTCGGTCGTCTGTTTAATAGAATTCTAAAAAAGAAAAATTCCACCCTTATCACTTATCTTCTCTAGTCACTAAAGATGATGTTGGACGTTCATCTATTTTTATGGATTTCCTATTTTTCTTAGGAGGCATCCTATTAATACGAAAATCTGTTTATGTGGTTCTTTATGATGACTGCGCCATGTTATGATCCAAATAAGATTTTATTTTTAACTTTATTATTTAAAATCTAAACTAACATTAACCTTCAAAATATGTCAATCAAAATATCTAATTCTAAGGATACCACAATTCCTGTTCAAAATTTGATTCCAAGAGATCTCCCACGACGGTTACAGTTCTGTCAACGTATTCTCAACAAGCATAATGTAAGAGTTCACTATCTATGGCAATGCCGATCGGGTCGTGTGACATATAATTGGAAAGCTCATGGTGTGAGGAGCTTAACGAAGAAGGTTCGAGCTACCAAAAATCATCCGTTCGAAAGTTATGGGTTTATAGCTTTTTTAGATTTAAATAGAGCAAGATTCATGTTTCTTTCACTAAAGCATGAGTGGTCCTGTGGTTAAGCTAAATGACTCTTAACCTAGGGACCCCAGGTTCGAGACTAGGCTAGAACTAACATTTATTAACAATTAAAACATAGTTTCAATAGTCTAATTCAATAGTCTCATTACAGATGTATAATCTAATAGGACTCGCTCGAGAAGTTGTCCTAAATCGTGATACTTGCCTACAGTGGCTTAGAGATCAGGGACTGTTTCCCCCACTTAGAGATAGAATGTGTCCTAAGTGTAATAAAAATATGGAATTGGAAGCCAGCAATGGTTTGGGTAGGTGATGCTGCAGAAAAAAGCACAGTAGGGGTGGTATTGTAGAACACAGTGCATCAAAGGGCACATTCTTCGAGTGTCTGTCAATGCCTATAGAAAAAGCAGTGATATTGATATACGCCTTCGCCACCGACTTAGACTACCGACAGGTACTGAGAGAGACAATGATTGAAGATCAGTCCACCGGCCGTGCAACTATAGCTGACTGGTACAGTTACTGTGGAGAAGTGTATTTAGTTGCATAAGATGAGCTGTACACCAGTGAGGGCAAGATAGGAGGTCCAGGCCACAAATCTATAGTGACTAGAGAAGATAAGTGATAAGGGTGGAACTTTTCTTTTTTTAGAATTCTATTAACAGACGACCGACTTACTCCTGTTGCTGATGACAAGTGACAAATGAACTTACTGTATCATATCCCGCATTTCTTCATAAAATGATTGTGATGAGGCATTTCAATCGAAATAATATTAAAAAAAATGCAACAATTATCTAACAGTCCAAAAGTCACTTTTCACGAATGAAATAATATTTGAAAACCCTTTCCAAATATGATGTAGAAATGATGTTAATGTCATATTTTCTAACAAAAATCACTAGAAATCGATGAGACCAAGGTCGAGTCCGGAACAGAGATTCACACCGATGAGTGGAAGGCATACTCGAGTTTGTCAAGTGAGGGGTACATCCACAAGACAGATCATAACTTTTTAATGGGAGGTTTTTGGTAGCCAGTATTTTCTCCATTGAGTACTATTCATCTCAAGCTTCACAACGATATGCCACACCCCTATATGGGCGTCGCCCTAGATACTGAACCGGAGCCCGAAATTTTGTTAAGAGTGTTATGTATAGAGTATTATGTAGAAGAGGGGTATTCTTATTTAATTTTTTTGCAAAATACTTTTAGTAATATTTTGGTTGATCTGTCACTAGCTGTAAGAAAGAAAATGTGGTTTATGCAAGATGGAGCTCCACCTCATTTTCCTTTAGTTTTCTAAATCATCTAAGTAACATATTTTCTCAATGGTGTATTGAAAGTGATTCTAAATGGTTACCAAGAAATCCTGACTATATCCCACTTGATTTTATTGTTTGGGGAAATAAGAAGTCCTTCGTTTGTGCCAGTGAAATTAACTCAAGACACAAACTCTGGAGAAAAATACAAATAGAAGCTAAGTATTTCCTAATAAAAATCACTAATGAGTTAACTATCATTTTAAACAGAAATCCTTCACAAGATTTCGATAAATCGATATATATATATATATACAGTGACATTAGCAAAGTACAAAAAAATCAACTTTAACACCCACAGCAATATTTGAAATATTTGGTACCATCGCCAAATTTTAGTCCAAACAATCTGCCTTCAGCATACGCCCCAACAGTCATGAAACACCCTGCACATACATTTAATTGTCTAATCTGAGTTTTAACAATTTTAAATTAAATGTTCTTACCGATTGTGCGCTTTCCATCTAGAAAACAAATGTAAGTACTGTCTACATTGTATGTACATAAATACAACACCTCCTGTCGATCCAACTGAAACTACCACTAGTTTTGTCCAGAAAGGCCATGCTAAAAAGAATTGTAAATAATTATTATTTTATTAACTTTCAACTATAGAGGGATTTTATAATTTCTCAATTATAGTTTCCGGTTGAAGTAAAAGTTATAAAATTAAATTGCAATTAGAGATTTTAATCTTAATTTGTTGATGTTGGTATTACCAATTTTAATTTGACATCTGACAGAAAAGATAATATCAAATAATATAATTTACATAAAGTATTAAAAAGAAAATGGATATTATTTTGTGTTTTTTTAGAATTAACAAAAGGATTAACTGAAAATAAGAATATTGTTTGTCAATTAAATGTCACACAACTCGTGTCTGTCTAAACAATAACAGTACATCCAATTGCGCGAGTGTCACAAAGTAGCATTGCGACACTTATTTGAGTGTTACAATCACTCCGTGATTAAGGGTGAAAACATAGTGGAGCGGCGATGCTAGAGTGTAGCGGAGAGCGTAGCTGAGAGGGTTTTGACCCCCGATGGAAGCGGCGCTGTACATGCACATAGTGCCGCGTGTGGGAACACGTGGCAAGCCAAGAGGGTTCAGTTTTCAAAATGTCGTCGGACATTGATGACGATGTGTTGAATGACAGCAGTGCGCTGAAAATGGTTGTTTTTGGTGGTAATCGAAAATGTGCAGTGCACCCAGTAAATAGCACAGTTAAAACAATACCCAGATCGCTTTTTCCAGTACACTAGGATGGACTATAGGTCGTGGATGTACCGATTATGATGTTCAGGTAGGTGTTGGTCCCAAACAGGAGGTGTGTTGTCACTTCAACCAGCTACGCTCGACTAAACCCTCGAGGTAAAGAAATCGGGGTAGAATATCGGAGCGGAGAGGCTAGCGGGTCGACGCGGGAACCAGCGATCATCCCCGCTCTACTATGTTTTGGCGCATCTGACTACATGTACTATATTTAACCCTCTCAGCTACGCTCTCCGCTACACTCTAGCCTCGCCGCTCCACTATGTTTTCACCCTAATGGAGAGATTGATCTGGCTAGATGGCTCTGGCTACCTTCCTTGATATAAAAGGAGCATTTAATAATGCATTACCTAATTCTCTCTATAATGCTGCTGCATCTAGAGGGATATCCTTTACAATATGTAACTGGATCAGAGCTATGCTAGAAAACAGGCTGATCCTAACATCACTGGAAGGCGAGGAGATGAGAGCGAAGGCTGCCCACATGGAGGAGTACTTTCCCATCTCCTGTGGTCGCTACTGGTGGACGACCTGATCTCGGAACTCGACAACCAGGGGTACAAGCCTACGCAGACGATCTGGTGATATTGGTAAGAGGAAAGTATGAAGAGGTGATCTCTAAAATGACTCAACGAGCACTTAACATTGTTACTAGGTGGTGCGACAAGGAACAACTTTTGGTCAACCCTAGTAAAGCAACAGTTGTTAGTACTACAGTCCTTTACTTAGTTGTTAGTTTCACCAGGAGGCGGAAACTGGATAAACTCCAAATGCCCACCCTCTATGGAGAATCTATTAAGGGAGCGAATGAAGTCAAATATCTAGTGTTTACGCTGGATAGAAGCAGTAAAGCAAAGCTATCCCTTTGGACATGACGTAGAGTATGCGGTAAGTCATGAGGAATGAAACCCAAACAAATGTATTGGCTATATCTGACAGTAATAAGGCCTATGATTACGTATGCTGCTCCTTCTAGCGAAGTTAAGCAGCTTTCTAGAGGGTATCTTTTTGAGACCATTGCATAAGTGTTTTGGTCCATTTCACGTTGTTCCTACCAATTCCACTTCAATCTCGCTATCCGCTCGACAGCGACACAGACGTTCTTTCTTCTCCTTATTTCGTCGTTTCTAATCCTGTCTCTCAGACCACTCCAAGCATAGCTCTCTCTCTATATTTCTCTTTGACAGATCCAAAGATGGTTGGCACTTCCTAATGTAACTGTCACCGTACTGTCACTGAGTGGTTGCACGCATCGTAAACCTTCCTCTTTAGATTAATTGAAATGGTCGAATTTCGAAAGACATGGCTAAGCTTTACAAATGCCATTATGTTCTTTTGAAGGCCTACAGCTTGGGAGACATTTGTGAGTTCCTGGATCATTGTTGACAGTTCATTTGTGTCACTACTACGGAAAACAATATCATCAGCAAATTGCAGGTTATTGAGGCGTTTCCCTTCTATATTGATACCTTTCCTCTCCCAGGAGAAACATTTAAACACATCCTCCAAAGCTAAGGTTGATAGCTTAGGTGAGATTGCGTAACCCTGCCTGATGCCTCTATTCGCGGGAATCTTTCCAGCGATCCAGTCTTCATTAATTTTCACCCGTGGAGTGGCATTTTCGTACATGTACTTGAGTAAGTTGGCATGCCTATACTCCACTAGAGCTCCGTTCATCGCTCTTATCACTGTCCAGATTTCTATTGAGTCGAATGCCTTCCGGTAGCCTATAAAGACCATGTGTAGTCAGGGCCGGATCTTCGTGTGCCCCTCCCCCTGTAAAATAATTGTAAGGGCCCCCCTATCTAGTGGGATGACTATAGATGTATGATTACCGGGGGTGTATGGAATACCTCCTCAGACAAGCGGGGGTCCAGAGGTTCTCCCCCGGACACTTGTAAGAAATCTTTTTGAGCGTTTTTATAAAGGACTTCACATTGAAAACTGATCTCAAAATCAAGAAATTTGAATAAATAAACTAAAATTTTAGATGTCTGCTAAAAAACAAAAAGTAATTAAACCAAAAGTTATAAATAAAATTTTTCTTAAATATTATGTTGAAAATTTGGACTAAGAATGATCGGGATTTTTAAGACAATTTGGATATTTGCCCGTTGATAACATCAAAGATTTGATTGATCACGTTAATACGGAGCATCTCTTCTCCGTCTAAGAACCTGTGGTCTTTGGCAAGCCCATTTCTTCGAGAGGGCAGCAGCTTCGTCTTTTATATTACTATAGTCTTTTCTCATTGCCACTACTTTTTCTCTGCTTTTTTGAAGAATGGTTGCTGCTTTTTCTAGGTCTGTTTCTTTTCCTTGGAGACATTTAGATGCGATGTTCAGTTGAGTGAATACTTTTGATAAAACAACAGTTAACATGATGAAAGGAAAGTTGTTTAACATTTTAATCAATCTTTTGGCCTCTGCAACTTCATCTGGTTTTTTTACTTTCCAAAGTAATTTGAGTTAGAGCTTTCATTACATCAGGGAATCTCAGTTTAATGGCTGGGATTGAATCATGTTGGGTATAGTTTTTTTAATGTAATTACTGACGCATCTTTTAGTGTTGAAAGGATGTCCCACCTGTTGATACTGTAGCCAAAGTAAATATATAACGCTTGCAGAGTGGTAAAGTAGTTGGCTACATAAAACATTCAGTATAGCATTTAGTAAGCTCTCATAAACGTTTAAAAATATCCAAGCAATAATAATAAATAATAATAATAAATATTTATTAGCCGTACATATTATGCATAGGCTTAACAGTAAAGTAGTTGTTATGGTATAAATGTAAAAACAATGTAAAAGAAAACACGGCCCGAGGTCTCCGGCCCCTTTCCATTTCCTGTAGGTCCGGGCCCCCCCGCACTACGGGGTCTTGCGGTTCGGTGTATCCTGCCCTGTGTGTAGTAGAACATTATTTTCGAAATATTCCTTCATAAAGTTATTTTAAGTAGCAACAACGCACCAACAGCGAAGGTGGAAAAGGTAAATCGAAATCCTACATGCTGGTTTTTTTTCTTGTTTACGTTTTTGGAGCAAAATAATAAAATCTCTAATAAAGTATAAAACAAGCACAAAACTAAAACTTCAACAAACGAATTGAACGAACGTAAACAAACAAATCGGATCTTTTTCTTCTACATAATTTGTGGCCCGAGTTGCCAGGGATGATTTTTTGTCACCAACAGATATCGTTTTGTTACGGTCTGTGCCAATAACCAAGGTATAATGAAAATGATGGATCAGAAATTAATTGTGAGCAAAATCTTTTCAAAACTTCATATTTTGTTAAAAAATTAAGCAATTAATTAAAAAAATATATAATAAAAACTTAAGAAAAAAGGACGTCCGATTCCTGGTTTTCAAATAAACCTCATGTTCACAAGTAATGTGCGTTTATTACAAAACCTCCAAAAGCCAAATCAAAAATTGAAGGATTAATGAATTATTCTAAACATTACATTAGTTCTACTTTTACCTACCTATCAGTCCTTTCCTAACTTCTTCCGCTGCTCTATCTATTAAAACAAATAACGACCAAATTACGCAAACAGCGGCAACGAAGTGGAAGAGGATGGCACATAGAAGTCTTCTTCTTTCAACGCTTGTCATTTCTAAGATCCGCCACTAGAACAGAATATGAACCATGTCAGTTTTATTTAAATTTAAAAAAGCATTCAATGGTCTTAGCCCTTAGATTTAGAAGATTCTGTAGGAGACTCAACCAAGAAATGAACCTTTGATTCAGTCATAACACCAATAATAATGTATGGTTCAAGGATATGGTGGGCAAAAATCATTCCATTGCTCAATAATTTTATCACCTTTGCATATTTAAATTCAAGATATACCCACCTAAGGTAGACATCACCTCTTCATTTGAAAAAAATCTTGCGATACAATGATCTTTTTAGGTCTGGAAACAAAATTTGGCGAATGCTCTAACAATGTGATTTCATGGCTTTTAGTCATTGTCAAAATTCTCTTATGACCTGGTGAACATTTTTTTTATTAATTATTTACATGTAGAAATTTCTACCTACAAACACTTCCAGTTGACAACAGCTACTAGCTATAGCTATAGCTGTTGCACTCCACTGGGTGTTACAAAATTTGGGAAATAAACTTGGTCTCATCGTTCCACCCCATATATGCTTAAATTCAAATCTGAATAAAAGTTTCTAACATAGCATCATTGCCTCGATCATTGCTGATGGATGAGAATCAATCATTAAAATAAAATGACATAAATGCTTTATGTAAAAACAAAAATATTAATGTTATTTTGAAATATTTGAAAATATTGGTAAAACTGTTCTCTTGTTTTATAGGAACAAAATTCAAAGAAGAAAAAAGATTCAGTTTTTAAAATAACATGATATTAAATAAACCAGATACTTACCTACTTAAACCTGATTTCTGGTTAATACTTAACTAGATAAAAGTAATCCCTGACTTATAAAATAATAAAGAGATAAATCAAAATAAAAATTATTTTGAGAAATTTGTATGGCTAAATAAAAGTCAAAATAATATGAACCTTAATTTCTACATCATTAAAATTCTGATCAATTTAAAGGTCTCAAACATATCATCCATTAGTGGGTCCATGAGTTTGAAATCATTTAATATCATACCTATATATATATAAATAATTATAAAATTGATTGTTTTTGTCAGTGACAAGGAAATGTTGGCGTGTTTATTTCAAAAATCATTAAGCAGAACATAAAAAAGTAATTGATGAAGGAAACCAATTAACAAATGTATTTATATTACTGATAATATTGAGACTAGACTACAAAAATATTCAAGGAAATTTATTTATGTTCCTTCCTTTTAATAATTTGTAAAATTAACATAAATATTTTTATAGTCTGATTCATGATGGCCTCTATGTTAGGCCAAAACTAGTTGGTAGAATCTTTTGTCATCATTATTAAATAAAATTCTGTGACATTATCTTAAGGTTTCCCATCAGTCACATTTGAGACATGGATGGTTTATACTTCATTTAATTAAAGGTTATATTTTTTAATGCACGCATGAAACTTAATTTAGAACATTTGCAAAATCATAAGATACAGGCCATATAAAAATATATAAAAACGTTTTTTGTTTATCAATTTTCTATTAAACTATTTCTAGACTGGTAATCAGCAAGTTTATAATTTTTCATTATTATTTAAAAATGTTTTAACATTTTTAAGGCTTGATAAGTTTTATTGCCTTCAAATGTTTTTATTTTTAATTAATAAATCATAAAGCATTCATAAATATTTATTCAACTGATCATGGTACAAACACTTGCAAAAATACATTAAAATAGATTGTTGTTTAACAGGTCTGTTAAAAATAATGATAAATGTAAATGATTTAATTTGTTTTCAAAATTAGTTATGCAAATTTCATATGTATCTAAAGAATGTCTGATTAAAGCAATAAAATTTGTGAAATTTATTTTCCTTTCCCTTTTCAATATGGATTTAGAAAATATCTGGGTTTGCTATTTATTAAACATATTTATAATAAAGTTTCACTTTTATGGTGCTCTTTATCATCACCAGAGACAAGTTTAAGTGCATACTTTGCAACCACATACAGAGAAACCTAAGTATTGCAGAGAAATGGTCAAATTGGTGGAGTTTAGCATATACTTGCCACTTACTGTAAGAATTTACTAGCAAAATGACATAAAAACTAGCAAAGGCAAGTTGTAAAGCAAACAAATTAAAAAAATATTGGAGTGTGATTTTAGACAAAAAATTCAATTGCAGAAATCATTTTAAAACTAGAATAAAGCTGCCAAAACTATCTTGGAGTGCAGAAACAATGGTTGTTGACCATGATAGTAGTACTCATTAGAGGTCATACTGATATCACACCTCTTTATTTAGCAATAAAGGAAGCTGTCAATAGAGCTATAATTAGACTATATGTGCTAAAGAAAAATAATACAGTCATATCAATCAATTATTGTTGACATCAAAGACATAAAGCATTCCAAATTGTTCACAAGAATTGATAATGGAAGCAACTGAGACCAGGAAAAATTATTCAGTTGCTCCAAGAAAATGCCATAAACTGGTATACTGATGGTCTGAAAACCAAGAAAGACAATAGGTCATGTGCAAAATACTATCTCAAGTAAGACCTGGCATACCTATTTTCACTGACAATAATTCCAAGATTGTACAGGATTATGTAGGGAAACAAAAATAGGCAAGTAAGAAGAATATCACTTTGTTATAGTTTCCAGGGCATAAATGTGTGCTAGGCAATTAAGAAGACAATAACCTGACAGTGAAGAGTTTACAAGAGTTTAAACTCTAAGTTCATAATAGTAGGATTTAAATCTTAAATAAAATTGTTTCAGCTATATGTAAGTAATAATTTAATATTTAAATAGTTTTTATTGTAAGTACCTTTAAGGTTTTGAAACAATATGTGAAGCTGTTCATTCTATAAAGCAAGACAGCTATCAATGCCAAATACTGTTATTTTTTTAAGTAAAAGAATCCCTTACAAAATATGGGTCAGTAAAATAAATTTTATATTACTACCGCTTTTATAACCATACTATCATATTTAGTAAAAATAGCACCGATACATTCAGATGAAACAAGTATGTAATGAAAATTATAAAATAAAAAACTTACTTCTGAAAATGGCTTGATTTTTGTGTGCAGAATAAAATTAAATTTACACAGTTCGCATGATCTAGTATCAGAAGCAGCTAACCATTGACGCAAACATGTTTGGTGTACATATTTTAAACTTCCAGAGCAATAACAAGGAGACAACAAGGGATTATCTGCATCAGCTTCACAGTGACAAATTCTACAAATATCTCCAATTGAATTTGACAAATTTGAATTTGATTCCCAGTCTTGACTCTTCACAGGATTATTAAATTCTGCTTTTGGTAATGTCCCAGGATTTTCTTTAACCTTAATAAACTGTTGGGGCATTTTGTAAAGTATGATACGACCAAATTTTATTCTATATCGATAGTCACAGTTGGTTCAGATAAAGAAATATACGCGAAACTCTATAAACCGATATTAAGTACATTAGATCTTTTTAAAACACTTTAAGTACTAACCAATTAAACTAATAGAAGTATTAATTTACTGAATAATATTTGTTTTGGAAATCTGTCAATATTCTTTCAATAAGTGACACTGACGTAACGGTTTTGTCAGTGCCAGAAGAGCTGTGTTCAGATCGTGGTTCAGTGTGTGTTTATCTATGGTTCAGACATTTGCTTTTGCTTAAAGGCTATTATACAATGGACGTAACTTAACCGTAAGACATACGCATGCTTGATACCCATACCTTACGTTTTATATTTATGGTTACGTCCACTGTATAATAGCCTTAACAAGTTCTTATCATAGGGTAAAAAATAAAAAAGCAGGTCCGGAATATCCAACATTAATAGAGGTAAAATTACATTTATTATAGTATAAAAAGTATCACTTTAATGTAACTGTAATACGGTTTATATTAAAATGTTATTCTCAAAATCGAGAAGTAATTTTACTTTGGTTCTTAGGCCTGCTTACAGCAGTTCTGATTAAAATCTAATCACTGAACTCTATGTTATGTCTATGTTTATTGAATCTAACCGACAAAAAGTTGTTTATGAAAATATTGTTAGATTAATGTTAGCAAAACTTATTAAAAGTAAATATTTTGGTAGCGTGGCATTGACATAAATATATGTAGACATTTCCAGTTAATTTATTTTTAAATGTTCGATTAACCTCGAGTGAACTCAACGAACGAGAAGTGCGTTTCTGTACAAACCACTATGAAAAAATGACAACTGTCAGATGACTGTCAGTGTCAGGTAGCTCGATAATTCAAAATATTGTCTTCTTTGATCTTTGATATATTGGTTAAAATTGTGTGTTAACAAAATCATAGTGATTGTAAATAAAAACGTTTCTGAATTGAATATAATATACACTGTGCTGTTAGTGGGAAAGTGTTCTTAATTATCTAAGCTTAAAAAAGTTTGGATCACTAAAAATTTCTAGATGGCGTAAATACTACTTCCTGAAAATTCTGTTATTGATTTTGTATATAAACACAATTTCCCAAATTAGATTAACAGATCAAGACTGTATTTGCGCGATCAAATTGGAATAATTAATTAGGTATTATTTACGAGTACCGGTATTAATATCGTTTTTAAAATGTCGGAAGAATTGAGAAGACGGCAAGTCGGTGGAGAAGAAAATGTAAGTATGGAAACAAACGTAAATATTAAGCAATAAAAATTCAGCATAAAATTTACTAAACACAGAATCTGAAACAATCAAATTACTACAACCAAAAGTTTTATGCAAACTATTTATATTTATTCAGATATTCTATGTTATGGTAACAGTAATGTTTTATTGCAAAATAAGCATACCTTATGTATGTTATTCCAAAGATAGTGTTACTGCTATCAAAAATATAGAGAATTAATCATAAAGGTGATTAGTAGATGTTATAAGAACTGCTTATTGTTTATTAAATGTTTCACTTTTATCAGTTTTGGCATCTAATTTTATGTCAGCATGTGTAGATATTTTAAGTGAGAATTAAGTAAATATAATTGATTCTACTATTATCCCTTATTGATTATTGTATCTACTGGACAAAAAATTTTTGATTCCTTTTTGTCTGAAAAAATATGAGAAATTATTGACAAAACATTTGCCAAGCTATCTGCTGGATTTGGTTTAGCAGAGTACAGATTTTTACATTTAAAATAAGTAAATGTTCTGATTTTTAGATAATGAATAATAAACTAGAAAAATAATTGAATACTTTTATGTATGTTTGAGTATTATTTTTTTATTGTACTTTTGCAGCACACATTGCTAGAATTGGTTTGCTATTGCCCACAGATAAAAGGTATTTTTTCTTAAATAATTCAGCCTTAACCCTTAAGTGTTAACTTTAAATTTTACAATACATGTGGTAATAAGTGCCATCTCTGAAACTGAGAATTTTTGAAAACATACAATAAAGGTAACTTTCTTTTTCCTACGACCACATATGAAAGTGCTAGTTTGCACACTTATTTGTACTTAAGAAAGTAGCTAATATCAATACACGTATTGAAAAGTAGAAAAATATAGTTCTATGATCTGTGACATTTACGTCAAATTTATCAATAGTAAAAACACATCAATGTCAAAGCAAGGACCATTTAATTTTTTTTTTAAATCTTCCTTGTGTCAAATATTGTATTGTAATTGCCAATACAATTTTTACTGTATAAAGTAAGAATAAAGAATAAAGTTTCTTATAGGTTTTTAAATTTTTAAAAAATAAACATATTTTTATTCAGTATTATTATTTTTATAAAAACACTTTTAGAAAGAAGAACAGTTTATTCTTCTTTTTTATATTGTGTTTATGTTCCATGCATGTGTCGAATGTGGATTTTTGAAGTTATGTTTGTGTTTCTGTTTACAATTATCTTTGTGTCTATTATGATTACATTACTTTTCAATTAATTTCACCAACTGACCATTTTACTTTTAATTTTTATAGAACCCACAAAAAAAATTAAAATGTCATTTAGCTAATAAAGAATTTTGATGTGAATTCCTGAGAAAGGTGGTTATTTGATTTTAATTAATTATATTTCCATGCAATATATAAACTCGTTTAAATCCTAATTTTTAACATGACTAACAATTAAAAAATTTTATAAATAAATTTATAATATCTATTATAATAAGAAATATTGGGGTCGTAGGAAAAATCGTGTACACAACGCGTTGGAAAGTGTATTTCTTGCACTCGTTACGTTTCCGCACTCGCCACTACGCGGCTCGTGCTAAACTTCACTTGTGCGTAATACTTCACTTTCCACACTCGTTATGTAATATACTATTTTCATCAATAATACAATAATATTGATATTGCTTTCTAACACACCCCTTCAGGATTACTAGATTATTCAACAGAATAAAAATATGCCAATAAATAATATAAAATACTGAAAAACTACATTTTTTATTTCATAGTAAAAAAATAGTGTAATAAACAAAGGTTAATGATCATAAAAAGAAGCTATAAAAAACAAATTCTGAAAAAAAGCTTTTAAAACAGTTGTTTAAATGGACCCCCTATGCCCCCATGTTTAAAAATTGTCACATTAACTGTACTTAGTTGTCTGGGAGGATGATTGAAACTTTCATTGAAAGCTCAGTAGTATGTTGTCATTAAAGGGCGCAAATAACATAATACATAGAGCTTGACTAGCTCAAGGATTAGGTGAATTTTATGGTTCTAGAAATTTATTATTTTGCAATAATCCTATGAATAAATTTGGGCACAGTTCTACAGACAGCACATTACCAGTTAAGGGTTAAAATACTTCTAAGTAACTAGACAAAAGTATTCTAGAAGGAGCTAAATAAATCTTACAGGAACTGTACCAGATGGTCGAATAATCCGATCTCTCGGCTATATATTAGAAATCACTCATGCTATAACTTTGGGAGAAAAAATTCCTCAGTAAAAGTGGCCAAGAGAAACTTTCAAGTTTCTAAGTTAACCGCTAGGGGGCGTAACCTGTGAAGAAAAATTTGAAACCCAGTTTTTGGGAAATATGCCCAATTATACTGTGTCAAATAAGTAAACTAGAAAGAGACCTAAATTCCGCACAAAGCTGTTCAACTACATTCTTTTACTTTTTCAAATAAAGGGTGGGGGAGATTGGGAAAGTATTTCAGGATAAATACCTATAACCTTGGTTTGAATCAACAGATTTTAACAAAATTAGTGTCATTAAAAAGAGTGTGGATGATTGAATTATATCCGCAATAAAACAATTATTGCATTTAGTTTTAATTGTCATAGGTAACAAACGCAAACCGCATGTTGATAGCTTTTGTCAAACTTGAGATATGAATAAAAACGCATTATTTTAAAATGCCACTGGAAGGAAGGCGTGGAATTTTTGGGCAACTAAGCCGTACAAACTGGGGTTTGTATACAGTATTATTGTGTTGTTGAGCATCAAACACAAAAAATTCGAGACTCTGGACGCCAGGATCAGTACCTAAGAATTCTAGCCTTTAGAAATAGATTCAAATCAACAGATAGTAGCTGATGAATGGTTTTGTGTGGCTAGAAGAGTGATTGCTATGTCATCTGTTTATCAAGGAATAAGGACTTTTGGGCTACATTCTTATCGCTCCCTAATTGAATGATGCCGCTAAAAAGCTAACTGGATCCAAGAATGGCATTCTGTAGTCATCTCAGATAAATCTAGGTTCTGTCTTGGAATCCACGATGGTCGACAACAAGTTAGAAGGATCCGTGGAGAAAGATGAAATTTGGCTTTTGCTGTTGAACGTGACGTAGCAGGAACTGGAGGAGTTATGGTGTGGGGTGCAGTTAGTGTAGATTGCAGGTCTCCACTAGTCTTTATTAATGGGTCTATGACTACAGCTTCCTATATACAGGAAGTAGTAGAATCTGTGCCATATTTTCGGAATGTTCCCAAAAGTATTTTTCAACTAGATAATGCACGTCTGCCTATAGCCCGAGTGACGATGGATTTTTTGCAGTTTTCGATATCAACCTTCTGCCACAGCCTCCCAGATCTCCTGACCTATCCCCTATATAACATGCCTGGGACATAATAGGTAGAAGGCTAAGCAGATTACCTAACCCTCCATGCACACAAGACATCAAGTGCAAGTGGCCTGGAATGCTGTTTCTCAAGAGGACAAAGACCATTTGATTTTTAGCATGCCAAGATGTCTCTACATAAGTGTATAAATTCCAGACAGGCCCACACATTATTAAGAAAAGTAAGGACTTAAGGTTTGATACAAGGCTGAAAGGATTATCCTTTGTAAAATTACATTACTTAATATAAATAATTTAAGTTTTTTGCTTCTGGGTGTACCATTTTTTAATATAGTATATGTAATTTCTTTAATTAATATATCATTTATTCAACTAGTTCCGCACACTTTTCACAGATTATTGGTCATAAATTGGGCACAATTTACTTCTACTATCATACTGATAATGTACCAAGCTTATTGTTATACGAGGGGGCCGACACGCCCTATTTTGGTGTACATTATTTCAAAAATTTGAAATATATTTCAAAAATTTGATATATATTTCAATTATTTCAAATATTTCAAAAATATTTCAAATATTTCAAAAATATTTCAAATATTTCAAAAATATTTCAAATATTTCAAAAACATTTCAAATATTTCAAAAACATTTCAAATATTTCAATAATATTTCAAAAACATTTCAAAAATATTTCAGTAATATTTCAAAAATATTTTAGTAATATTTCAAAAATAAATATTAAATTATTCAGAACGGAAACAATATTGAATTGAAGACGTTCAGAAAGCCAAAAAAATGTAGAAAAGGCTAAGATTACAGTTTAAACTCTTTGAGCTTTGACTATAAGCTAATAAGTAGTTGACTTGAATCTTTTGCAAGATTTATAGAGAATTAGTTGATGAAAACAAATAAAAGTCTTTCATGGGGTGGTAATCAATAGAAAACGCTTTCTAAACATTGGGCGCGTTCAGCCAAGCTAGCGTTACACAAGCGTTGAGTAAGCGGAGGGCGAATTTGACCGCTTAGTGACAGCTGTAGCATTTTTTCCAGCGAATTTATTTTCCGCTAAGTTGATGAGCGGTTCGATATGTCAACAACAACAATCAACAATTATAATAACCATTAAGTTAGGTGAAAATTTCTATATTTGATTTTTATTAGTGTATAAAATTTAAATATCCGAGAATACATATGCAACTGTAGAATTTAATGTTGGGGGAAACATAATAGGTAGAAATTAACTTTATATGATGTATCATACAAAGACGTTCAGCCACCTTCAAGCGCCTTCACAGAGCCCCACTGCCAGCGCTATCTTTGTGTTGGAGTGGCTGAACAGTCATTTTCTTTGGAACAAAAGCCTACAATAATTTAAAAAGTAAGAAACACAGACCTTTTTTTGTAAATTGTGCTTAAGTAAAATATAAAATAAAAAATATTTTTTCTAAAAAAACAATATTACTTAGTAAATCTCTCGGTAAATCTTTATCGAGATCTTTATAACTTTAAGTAATATACTGATAAATAATACTGTAAAAGTAAATCAGGTAATCATAGTAATTATTTTTTCAATGTTTTGTACTTTTTAATTATATTAACTCTATCACACCTTTTCAAATAAAATGGATGTGTACCAATAAGCTGAATTGGCCCGTAAAAAATATACTTTCGATCCACCACTTGAATGTCATCATAATATATTGTAAGAATTTTATTTTGATTCCTTCCTTCATGAGTTCATCATTTTGAATAGCTAGCATACGCATCCTAAGTACCAGTTCTTCATGTAATAAACGGCATAATATCATTGATTTTCTATTTTGATGATTGATTCTCGATCATGTAATGTATTTATAGTTAAACCTGTAGATACGCCTATGGCGGCTATTGTCGTCTACTTTTTATAGTTTTGTTTATGATATATAAAACATATATACAGAAATAAAGTCAGTTACAATCTGAATTTGATTTTAATTTTTAAATCTTAGTTATAAATCCCGAATATATTACAGATCATATTCTGAGTTCTCAGAATTGAACTGTTCTGTGTCAGTATCATCCATTAGAGCAATACTGTTATCGTTTTCCGAGGTCGAATCAGAACCAGAAGTACTAGGAGAGGTAGCAGCAGTGCTGGAAATACTTTCAATTTTTTGAAAAGCATCCGCTGAAATTGTTATCTTTCCATTAAATGCATATAGCACAAATAAAATTCGATATCCAAAAACATATACTAGATATTAGCCAGTACTAGCTCCGTTTTACTTCCTTTTTGTAGCTCGTAAAAAGTGCCTACACATACTAACATTCAGAACATTCCTACCGGCAAGCATGGCACAGCAAGACGCTTGTAAAAGTCGCGCGCTGTTGCCAAATTATTTATAAAATAAAAAGTAATACAAGAATATTTCAAATATTTCAACAATATTTCAAAAATATTTCGAAAATATTTCAAAAATATTTCAAAAATATTTCAAATATTTCAAAAATATTTCAAATATTTCAAATATTTCAAAAATATTTCAAATATTTCAAATATTTCAATTATTTCAAATATTTTGAAATAATTTCAATTGGGGTGTACATTATTTCAACGTATTTCAACCCGTGTCGGCCCCCTCGTTGTTATACATGCACACTAATTTGTGAAGTAAATTTTGGCTTTCCAATTCCAGTAGGACCTGTTGATTCCTTTTTTCTAGAAGTGTAAAAGCTGTCTAAAAAAGGGTATTAAAATGATTGTTAGTTATGTTATTTTTAGATAGCTATTATAATAATTGTTAGGTATGTTATGCATTTTTTACTATTGTAAATAGACCTTTTTCTATTTTCATAGACATATTTATTTATTTGCAGAAAATTGAATCAAAACTTGTTAGAGCAGAATCAAACAGCAGTACTGAAAATCTTGTGACAAACTTAAGAGATAGTGAGGTGAGTAGTGTTTTTATAGTGTACTATAATTTTGTGTAAACATAAGTGGAACCCCCATTATACAGTGCGTCCATAAGGTAACGCATACATTCATTATTGGCTGAATGAACAATAAAATTAGAAATTCCCGAAACAAGTCAATTTTTTATTTCAATTTACTATTGTTTCAAATCATAATCTAATATACAGGGTGAACCACTTTCCTGTAATGACGTCATCACCATTTTTTCAAATGAAACCCCCCCATTTTTTTTTCAATTTCCAAATTGCCTTTGCTGAGCTGATTCCAAAAATGTATAATATGTTGCTTCAAATTGGTACAGGGTAGGCAAAAATGCAAAAAAATAAGTATGAAAATTATGGAAAGTAATACGATACTGAATGTAATAAACAAATTAAATGGAATTATGTAGTTATGCAATTAATGTGATAGACTTCCAAAAACAAACAAACAAACGAAAATTTACAATAAATGTTCAAATTGTTCTCCATTGACCGTTAGGCAATGACTGAACCGGGCATTACTTTGGTCTCTAACATTCTGTAGCATAGCGGGTGTTATGCTCTGTATTTCTTGTCTGATTCGGTCTTGTAGTTGAGGGATAGTTCCAGGTCTGTTTAAGTAGACTTTAGATTTTAAATAACCAAATAAAAAAGTCTAATGGGCTCAGATCAGGTGATCTAGCAGGCCATTCCACTGGTTCCCTTTTTTCTATCCACCTTTGTGGAAAAGTTGTATTTAAAACATCGCGTACAGCTACTGCGAAATGTGGCGGTGTGCCATCCTGTTGAAACCAGATTCTGCGGTCTACAGTAGTGGGTATTTGAATATCAGGAAAAAGCTGGATCAGATCAGGAATTAACGTATTTTGTAGGAAATCCAGATATAATGCTCTTGTTAAGTTTTCATAAAAAAAATTTGGACCAATAATTGTATTTCTCACAATACCAGCCCATACGTTAGTTTTTTGTGGTCTGTGTATGGTACTCTTGCATCCAGTGTGAATTTTCATCAGACTAATAACGGGTGTTTTGCCGGTTAACATGACCGTTCAAATAAAACGTTGCCTCGTCCGAAAATTAAACGCTATCAATGAAATTGTTATTTTGGATCATCATATACTCGCAGAATTCAGTTCTTCGGTCAAAGTCGTCTTCAGCCAGTTCATGGATGAGACGTACTTTATAAGGATGGTATTTTACCTTTTTGAAAATGTTTGCTGAAGACTTTTCAATACCAAAATCCCTAGATAATCCTCGCACTGTAGAGTGTGGATTTTCTACAGCCGACAAAATTATGTCTTGTTGAATATTTTCAGCAATTTTTGGTCTACCTTGCTTTGCTGCATCCCTCACATGTCCTAATTCTCTGTATTCTACTTACCGTAGATTGTGAAATAGGTTCACGATCTGGGTGCATTTCATGGAATAATTGGCATACCTCTTGTTGAGTCCGCATCTTATCGCCAATACCAATCATCATTAATATTTCAATCCTGTCACTTTCGGTTTAAGGCATTTTGTAAAATAAGTTCACGAACGTACCTTCTCTAAAGGGACCCATTCACGTTGAGATCGGTATCTGAGATTTGTATCCATGTGTCAACTGCTCCTACACGTTGAGATGTGTTGGGCTATAATCTATTTGACTATTCTGGACTGTATTCTATCGTTTTAATCTATTTTTTAAATAAAATTCTATTTATTCTGTTGCTGTCAAAAAATTATATTTCGATCTCTCCTAATTGTCAACTTCAACTTAAAAAAAATACAAAACTTAAAACAAAAATGTCAATTTCAAAATATAAACAATCAAATCTCAACATTCCTCCCCTCTAAAAGTGTATTAACATTTGTTTTCATCTCTGTAAGGTCAATAGGACATATCTTGGACAAGGCTCTTCTGTATGTTCCGGTCTTCGTTTTTACATCCACCACTCGTACTTTGTCATCTTTGCCTGGATACGTCGCTACGATACGACCAAGTGGCCAATTGTTTCTGGGTAACTGGTTATCCATGACAATTACTACGTCGTCTATTTCGATGTTCTTTTTATCTTGTAACCACTTTGATCTTGTTGTCAGTGTAGGTAAGTATTCTTTCACCCAGCGGTTCCAGAATTGTTCAGATAGTTGCTGAGAAAATCTCCATTGCTTTCGTATATCGATCTTCTCTTCAAAAATTCCAGGTGGTTTTACAATACTGGATCTTCCGATTAGAAAATGGTTAGGTGTCAAACTTTCCATTTCATTTTCATGGGAAACGTAGGTTAAAGGTCGACTGTTTACAATGTGTTCTACTTCAACCAACACAGTTTGGAGTACTTCTGGTCTCGGTGCTCTTTCTTTCAGGATAATTTTTAGCGTTTGCTTAACTGATCGAACCATCCTTTCCCAAGCTCCACCAAGATGAGGACTTGCTGGGGCTGAAAACTTCCAATCAATGTTCTTCGCTAAACATGTTTTCCGGATTTCTTCGTTATCAACTTCTTCTAAAGCTTTTCGAAGTTCTTTTTCGGCAGACCTTAAATTTGTTCCAGTATCGCTAAATATACACTGCGGTTGACCTCTTCTGGATATAAATCTTCTGATTGCTAGTACACAGGAGTCGGTGTTAAGTGTCTCTGCTAATTCCAAATGAATTGCTCTTACCGATAAACAAGTAAAAAGGACTCCGTATCTCTTCTCTTTTCTTCTTCCAATTGTTATGTCAAACGGTCCAAAATAATCCATGCCGACAAAGAAGAAGGCTCTGGGTGGTTTTTTAAGTCGTTCTGTTGGAAGCTGTCCCATTTCAGGCATAATCGGCTTGCCTTTTCTTAGTTTGCATGAGTTACACTTATTAATAACCGACGATATAGATTTTCTGGCCTGTAGAATCCAATATTCTTGACGTAGCTCATTCAGTACAAGTTGTAATCCTGCATGTCCGTTTCTTTCATGGCAATCTTGAATTAATAATTTTGTAAAATCATGATGTTGGTCAAGAATTATTGGTCTTTTTGATATGATATTTTCAGGGCAATTGTCCAGTCTGCTTCTAATACAAATTAGTCCGTTAAATATACAGGGTGATAAATTTAGAATTTTGCTGTTCCGGTTTACTGGCTTGCATTTGATTAGCTGTCTGTATTCCATGGAAAAACATTCCTTTTGTAATTGTAGACACCATAACTTCATTGCTTCTTGTACTTCGCTTGTAGTCATGTATATACCAATGTCAATGCTTCTTTTCTGAATTTTTCGAATGAACCTGAATACAAATGCAGTAGACAACAGTAACTTGTGTAATGACGAAAATCTTTTGATATCTGGTAAAAATTCATTGGTGATTTCTTGAACTCCAATGGCTAAAACTGTTTCTTGCTTGTTTCTAAAATTTTCAGGATTTTCTTCAGGCCAAAAATACGGGGGTTGATACAAAAAATTAGGTCCATTTAGCCACTGACTTTTTTCATCTAATTGTGTTTCTTTGTCATTTCTTGTAGCTTCATCGGCTATATTTAGTCTCCATTGCGAAACATCAGTATTTTCCAAAATTTCTTCAACACGGCGATTAACATATGACGGCAATTTAGAGTTTTCTGATCTAATCCAATTTAGTACGGTTGTAGAGTCTGTCCAAAAAATAATTCTCTTGATGTTTTCTAGTCTGTGTCCATCTAGTATACTTTTGGCAAGTCTGCTGGCTATCAAAGCTGCTTGTAGTTCAAGTCTGGGAATTGTTTGAGATTTCAAAGGGCTTACTTGATTGCGTGACATGATAAGGCAAATTTTGACATCCTTTTCCATCTCAAACCTAAAGAAAGCTGTTGCTGCTATGGCTTGTTCACTTGCATCACTGAAGACATGTAGCTGAATTTTGGTTTCTGTTGTATTTTGGGGATTATAACATCTTTGAATATTGAGTAATTTAATGGTCTCCAAATCTGCAATCCATCTGCACCACTTTTCGAATTGTAAATTTGATATTTCATCATCCCAACCCAGTCCACTTTTCCAAATTTCTTGCATCAAAATTTTAGCTTTTACTGTGTAATTTCCCAAAAAGCCTAAAGGGTCAAAAATGGACATAATGAGCTTCAGCATTTCTCGTTTAGTTGGTTTTCTTTCTCCTGATAAAATACGTGTATCAACTTTATGTAAGTCAAGTGGAAAGCTTAAAACATCTTCATTAGGTTGCCACTTCAGGCCGAGTATTCTTTGATGTGCTGCGCTCTTTTCAAAAATCTTTTCTGAGTTTCGTAAATCTTCCGGAATGTTGTTAAAAATATATTCGTTGTTGCATATCCAACCTCTCAATTCAAATCCTCCCTCTTTATGGATTGATATGACATTGTTAATGAGTGTCTGTGCTTTTGTAACTGTTTTTGAACTATCCAGGTAGTCGTCCATGTAGTGGTTATTGATAATTGCATTTACAGCTTCTGGGTATTTGTCTTGAAACTCCAACGCGTTCAGATTTTTTACGTATTGGGCACTGTATGGCGATGAAACGGCTCCAAACATCATCACTTGCAATACGTAAGTATCAAGTTCCTCTGTATTGGGATTTCGCCACAATATGCGCTGTGCATGTTGGTCTTCTTCTCGAATTAGTACCATATGAAACATCTCTCGGATATCCGCACAGAAAGCTATTTGGTTTTCTCTAAACTTAAAAATCATCGAAATCAAAGAGTTGTACAGGTCTGGGCCTTTCAGTAGATAATCGTTTAGACTTTTCCCATGCGCTTTTGATGCTGCATCCAACACAAACCGGAGTTTGTTGGGCTTGTTTGGGTTTACTACTCCAAAATGGGGTAAATACCAAACCTTTTTGTGAAAGGTATCCAATTCTTCTTGGGTTAATTTACGGATATAATTTTTATCCTTATACTCCTGAATTTTCCGAAAGTAGGTTTCTTGGTATGTAACGTCTGTCTTTATTTTCCTTTCGATTCCTCTCAGTCTTTGAATCGCTACTTCTTTGCTGTCTACAAGGGCTTCTTCTTCATTCTTCCACAATAATCCTGTTTCCCATCTGCCATCTTTTCTTCTAGTAATTTTCTTCATTAATTCTTCTGCTTGTTCATCTTCTTTGGTTTGTTTCTTGTTGTCTTGATATTTAATTCCTAGTGATTCCATCGTAAAAAAATATTTTACTAAATTGTGAGTGTCTTCGTCGGTTTTGTCATATCTTACGTGAAAATTTATGTAATTGTCAACTCTGTTCTTGAATTGAGCAATGTTTCCATGCACTACCCAACCAAGTTTCGTGCGCGACAAAGCTGGCGAACATTTTGGGCCTTCTATAAGTTGTCTTGTCGCAATAAGTTCCCAGTAATCCTGTCCTATAAGTAGTTTTGGCTTGATGCTCTCAATATTGGGAAAACTTATTTCTTCTAGGTGTTTCCACTTGTTCCTAAGGCGTGTTGAATTTACATTTTGGATTGGAAGGCCTAAATCGGTCAAGGTGTATACGTTTTCCATTTTAAAAAATTCTTCTCTTTCTATACCAGTAATTTCGAAGGATACTTTTCTTGAACGTGTGTGTTTTGAAATAGTTTTGTCTGTCCATCGTAGATTCAAGGTTGATTCTTCTCCGAAAAGTTCCAGTTCATTTGCCAGACCTTCATCCAAAAGACTTATGGTAGAACCCTCATCGAAAAGTGCATAAATTTGAATCTCTGTCTTCTTTGTTCTCAAAATCACAGGTGCTACTTTCAAAACTATTTCGCTGTGAAAGTGCTGAGCTGTGTGAGCGATTGTATGACTTGGTGTATGATGACTGCTTGATGCATTTGACTGTTGTTGTTGGGCAAACTGTATAGATCCGTTTTCACATTGTCTCTCTTCGGCAGGGCTTTTTATGGGTGTTCTGGTACTGTTGAAGTGGAGTAACTTGTGGTGTAGTTTTTCACAAGATTCAATTCCACATTTCTGCTTGTTTCGACAGTCAGCTATGCGGTGAAACGATTTGAGACAACAAAAGCAGATTTTTTGCTCTTTTACTATCTTCCATTTTCCATCAATGCTGAGTTCTTCAAATTTTTTACAATTGTTCAAGTAATGAGGTTGTTGGCATACAACACATTTCCATAATCCACTGCCCCGTGGTTTGTCGTTTCTTGATGTCACCATAGTTCTCTTCATGTTTGTGTTAATCGATCTGTTAATATTGATACTTTGGACATAGCTGGCAGCTTGAGATTTGTCGTAGATCCATTTTTGAAAATCATTTATTCACGCTTTTGTATGTGTCTGATTCATGTATTATGTCTTCCAAATCTCTGTTTCTATCAAAACTAAGATCATAAATGATGGTTGATCCACCTTTCGTACTTAATTGTAGCTCTAATTCCAGTTCGATCATTTCCTTTTTCCTTTGCATTTCCTCTTTTAATAATTCTTCTTTTTGTCTGGCTAATTCTTCTTCTATAGCTAATAATTTCATTCTAGCTTCTATTTTTAATCTATTCTTCTCGCTCGTTCTACTAACTCTACTAACTTTGCTCCTCAATGACTTTTCAGTTGGTATCGGTGCTGCTGCTAAGTAATCTTCGTTTTTCTTTTCTATAATTTCACTTCTTGAAAAGCCTCTGAAGTCTTCCATACCTGCGATGCTGTTCCGTGTGTTCTGTTTTTCGCTTCTTTGTAGATCAGTCTCGCGGTGTCCTGACTTTAAAGATCCTCCTTCAATCATGCTGTAAATCTCTTTCCAAGGGCTGTTCTGCTATGCTCGAAGGACCACTGAATGTTGGGCTATAATCTATTCTGGACTGTATTCTATCGTTTTAATCTATTTTTTAAATAAAATTCTATTTATTCTGTTGCTGTCAAAAAATTATATTTCGATCTCTCCTAATTGTCAACTTCAACTTAAAAAAAATACAAAACTTAAAACAAAAATGTCAATTTCAAAATATAAACAATCAAATCTCAACAAGATGAATTCATGAAACATCAGTTCAGTCACTGGTTCATTAACAAAATGGTGCCACCTGCCATACCTGCGCTTGTAGCAGTGGCAGTTGTTTTATCAGCTGTTTTAAAGAAGAAAAAAAAAAGAATATGGGCAAAGAATTGAATTCCACAAGGACGGATATAATTTGTACAAATTTAAAAATTCCTCCCAAAACTCCCGATCTTCCATGTTGGAAACAATACTGTCTTTATATTTTGGTAGCGCGATACTAATTCGTCAACATACACGTTGCAACAAGTATCAGTTGCATGCGTTCGGTATCGGAGTTTCAGTACAGTGATACAGCCGACGATACCATCTGATACCGATACCGCGATACCGAGACAGACAAATACCCTGTAAGATTTGTATCAAGATACTGATACTTGCAACATGTATCGATACCGATCTCAACGTGAATGGGGCCCTTAAAGCGTTAACAATACGAAACTGTGCTTCAATGTTTTTGACATGCTTGTCAAATAAAAAGAATGGTAAATAAAGCTAAATAAAAAGATTTTTATAGTCCAGGGGCTTGGATCAATTTAATGTTTATTAGGTTTATGCGTTATTTTCATTACTTTGTACGTAAATTTTTGCATTTTTGCACACCCTGTGCCAATTTGAAGCAACATATTATACATTTTTGGAATCAGCTAAGCAAAGGCAATTTGTAAATTGAAAAAAAGGGGGGGTTCCATTTGAAAAAAATGGTGATGACGTTATTACACAAAAGTGGTTCGCCCTATATTTTAGATTATGATTTGAAACAACAGTAAATTGAAATCAAAAATCGACCTGTTTTGGGAATTTCTAATTTTATTGTTCATTTAACCAATAATGAATTTATGCGTTACTTTATGGACGTACTGTATAGACTGACAAATATTGCTTTTTCTGAGACCACAAAAAGGCTCCAGATCAAGGAAAGGTGCGAATCTATCAGCTTCCTTATTACCTACTATCCCTTTGTGACTTGACACCTACATCAAGGTGACCTTGTTGTTTTTTCCAGTTTTTTCAGGGATTGCTTACATTCCCAGACTAAGTAAAACATTAAGTTGGTACGACCCTTAAAACATATTCCTACAAAAATGCCTCCATCAAATGGAATTTTTGAAGAAATATTGTAGGAAATATTGTAGATTGCTCTCCTAAGTTCGCCAGACATGCCCACGCCCTTCCGAAATTTTTTAATTGACTCTAGTCTAATGTGAAAACAAAACACTCTTCCAATCATCATCTATCCAGTTTTGATAATTTCTAGAAGAGGGTTGTCTTGCATCTCTGTGTTCCCTGATCAGTAAAGGTTTTCTTGCTGGTCTTCTACCACTTAATCCAGCTTTATTTAGACGTTTTTTCATAATTCGAGATGATATAAAGACCAATTAGTTTTTTTTTAACTTTGTACCAGCGACTGTCCTTTGTCTAAGAGCAGATTGCCTCAAATAATTGTCTTCTTTTGCATTCGCACACGTTGCGCTATTGACTTGGACTGCGTTATAAGAACCTGTCTAATTAAAACGTCCAACCACGCGAATGGAATGATTCCTTCATTTTTTATTAGCAAACTACCAGCTACTTTTAAACACTACTAATGTTACTAATCTAATGTTTTATAGATTCTTTCTGTATCTTTAATTTTTAATGCACTTGAACCACATCCTTTTGAGATTTAGCCAGCCTACCTATTAACTCGTCAACCAACCTACCTGTTTAATAGGTGATAACATCTCCAGTAGGCATCTGCCCCAATGTTGGCCAATTTTCGCCGAATATACGAGATCTGGCTATTAAATAACGAGACTGCGCGCGCAGAAGGCGTCCTAGAGGGGTAGAGTGGGAAACGAATGCAGCGTTAGATAGCTGCAACTGTCTACTATTCCAGTACGAAAACACGTTTTTGTCGCTGTAATAGTATATTACATAACGAGTGTGGAAAGTGAAGTATTACGCACGAGAGAAGTTTAGCACGAGCCGCGTAGTGGCGAGTGCGGAAACGTAACGAGTGCAAGAAATACACTTTCCAACGCGTTGTGTACACGATTTTTCCTACGACCCCAATATTTCTTATTATAATAAATTTTTAAATTTATTTATAAAATTTATTTTAATTGTTAGTCATGTTAAAAATTAGGATTTAAACGAGTTTATATATTGCATGGAAATATAATTAATTAAAATCAAATAACCACCTTTCTCAGGAATTCACATCAAAATTCTTTATTAGCTAAATGACATTTTAATTTTTTTTGTGGGCTCTATAAAAATTAAAAGTAAAATGGTCAGTCGGTGAAATTAATTGAAAGTAATGTAATAATAATAGACACAAAGATAATTGTGAACAGAAACACAAACATAACTTCAAAAATCCACATTCGACACATGCACGGAACATAAACACAATATAAAAAAAAAGAATAAACTGTTCTTCTTTCTAAAAGTGTTTTTATAAAAATAATAATACTGAATAAAAATATGTTTATTTTTAAAAACCTATAAGAAACTTTTTTCTTTATTCTTACTTTATACAGAAAAATTTGTATTGGCAATTACAATACAATATTTGACACAAGGAAGATTTAAAAAAAAAATTAAATGGTCCTTGCTTTGACATTTATGTGTTTTTACTATTGATAAAATTGACGTAAATGTCACAGATCATAGAACTATATTTTTTTACTTTTCAATACGTGTATTGATATTTACTTTTCAATACGTGTATTGATATTTACTTTTCAATACGTGTATTGATATTAGCTACTTTCTTAAGTACAAATAAGTGTGCAAACTAGCACTTTCATATGTGGTCGTAGGAAATAGTATTTTTCCTACGACCACATATGAAAGTGCTAGTTTGCACGCTTATTTGTACTTAAGAAAGTAGCTAATATCAATACACGTATTGAAAAGTAAAAAAAATATAGTTCTATGATCTGTGACATTTACGTCAAATTTATCAATAGTAAACACATGAATGACAAAGCAAGGACCATTTAATTTTTTTTTAAATCTTCCTTGTGTCAAATATTGTATTGTAATTGCCAATACAAATTTTTATGTATTAAGTAAGAATAAAGAATAAAGTTTCTTATAGGGTTTTAAATTTTTAAATAAACATATTTTTATTCAGTATAATTATTTTTATAAAAACACTTTTAGAAAGAAAAACAGTTTATTCTTCTTTTTTATATTGGGTTATGTTCCGTGCATGTGTCGAATGTGGATTTTTGAAATTATGTTTGTGTTTCTGTTTACAATTATCTTTGCGTCTATTATTATTACATTACTTTTCAATTAATTTCACCAACTGACCATTTTACTTTTAATTTTTATAAAGCCCACAAAAAAATGAAAATGCCATTTATCTAATAAAGAATTTTGATGTGAATTCCTGAGAAAGGTGGTTATTTGATTTTAATTAATTATATTTCCATGCAATATATAAACTCGTTTAAATCCTAATTTTTAACATGACTAACAATTATAATAAATTTTATAAATAAATTTAAAATATTTATTATAATAAGAAATATTGGGGTCGTAGGAAAAATCGTGTACACAACGCGTTGGAAAGTGTATTTCCAATACAGGGGAGCATTCGATTGTAGAATAATTTTTAAAGTAAAACTCTTTTTCATAAGCAGTCTCGTTATTTAATAGCCGGACCTCGTAGAAATTCGTGTTAGGGAGAGTGCCGGACAATCAAAAAAGACGTGCTCAACTGTCTCATCTTCTTGTTCACATCCTCTATATAGTGGGAGGTCAGATAAACCTAATCTGTTCAGATGTTTTCGTAGGTGACAATGTCCAGTAAAATATCTGTGGTCAGACGCAGGTCCGTTCTGGCAACGGATACGTATTTCTTGGCTGCTCTGCTATTCGGATACTTCAGAAGTTCTTTGGATAGTCTGCAACCTTATTTTTCGCGCCATCTACCTTTGAATTTGTCAAGAGAGCGTCAACCACTACTGATGCTGCAAGCTGATGAGGCTGCCAGGTACCAAACCCTTTTGGGAGGCAGCTTTCCCAGCTAACGAGTCAGCTCTGCGGTTACCTTTTGAAATTCCATGGCCTTTGATACAGCCTAGGGTAACCACGTTGTTGTTGAAGTCTTCGGTAAGCGCCATGTGACATTCTAATACTAGACCGTGGCCTATTCAGTACTAATAGTACATTCTGCTGTCCATAAAAATATGGATGTTTTTACCAGTAATTTCTCTTTTGGTAATCTCTTTTGCAGCTATGGAAACAGCAGTAAGCTCTGTCTGAGCTACACTGGCATTACAAACCAATGCCCATTTTATATTTAACTTTAGGGATCTGGAATAAATTGCACATCCTGAACCTTGTAGGGCCTGTGAAAAGCATATCTTGGTGAAATTGATTTTGTGTTTGCTTGTAGCAGTGGAAGCTCGTTTATAGCTTCGTGCCACAAGCTCTACTCACCAGATTCTACGTTATCAGGTTGTGTTCCAGTAGAGCGGAGCCGTAGCATTATCATCAAAATCGCCTCCTTGATATACATGTATGAAGAGGGGTGAGATCGAGGAACACCTCCATCGCTCTAGTTGGTGTAGTTCTGTTATGTTAAGGCATGCTGTTTTTTTTTATAAGGTCCAGTTTGCGGGCGACTGTCAGCTTATGGAAGGTTCCGGTCCAAGGACCGTGGATCAACCATCCTCTCTGTCCAGAAAGTCAGTAATGTGGTTACCTTCTTAGCATGAACTTTTGTCCAGCTAACTGTGACTTTATTATCCACAGCTACCTCAGTCAGGGCTTGGTGATATTCTAGTACTTATCTCAAGTCAATGACAGCTACCAAAACCGGTTTACACTACCACTATACCAACACACACTTTTAACCGCTTGACGCGAGTTTCGATAACCAAGTTGTCTTCTTCAGAGACCGAAGGTAAACAGTTTACCTTTCCTAACACGGGTGAAAACGCAGGATACTGCTAGTAATTAAATAAAGGAATAATAGCGGTTTCTAAAAATCTTTGAATAAACCGTCTCTTGCCAAAAAGCGCATCTGATAACCTAGGTGTATCAATCATTCTTTATTCAGATAAAATGACATACCAAAGTTATTTAATTGACAAAAAAACTGACATTACTTGTAAACAAACTTTTGAATCAAAATATCGTATTTATAAAAAATTACTATCTCAGGAACAGCAAATACAAATATGAGGAAATAACAATCATATGAAATTTATTGTATCAACCCTTACTACGTGGAAGTTCGTCTTACTAAGAACATTAAAAAATTTGACTTTTTAACGAAACTTCCACTATTTTTAAAAAATTTCTTTTTAAAAACTCAATGACAGCTGTTTCACTATCCAACGAGCACCGTCAGATTGACAAATTGAAGTTACATTTTTGTTTTTTAAAGGTGGCTACCTGATGTTGTTTAAGTAGTGTTAAGAGTAGACCAAGTATGGAAGTATTAAATCAACAATATTAAAGCCTAGATGTTTTAGTTCTAAGGGATTTTCCTGGATGTATTTATCTCTAAGATTAGTATAACTGTGCAATGATATAGAAAAACCAGGAAAAACTATATCATGCTGATTTTTACAATAACTTAATATATTTGTGTTACATTTACATCTTATCTATGAATAAAAAATAAAGACTCAATCAAAGTAAACAGTTTAATAGTGGAGAACTTCCATAATTTATTTGTTCATTAAAAACTTTAAATTGTGGATCTGCTAGATGTCTTTTTATTTCAAGTTCACCGAGAGAGACAACAACAAGAGGACACCAGTAAAAGATGCCTAGCATCAAACTGGTTCAACGGACAAGACAACAAGTCTGTTCTTTGAACCGAAGAACTGAAATTTGTACAGACCGGTACCAGGAGGACCGGGGGTGGTTGGAAAAGGGGCGCGGGAGTCGATATCCTAAAGACTGGATATGAACCCTTCGCTTCGGGCTTGTAAAAATTAGGCTAGGCTAGGTATTTCAAGTTCTCCAAGGAAATCTAATTTTTTTTTATCACAAATATGTAGTATTTTAATGTCATCTTTTTCAATTCTTAAATCTAGAAAATGAAATTGAATTATTTTCTTCACCTTCTAAAATAAAATTCATTTTCAAACATGAAGAAATTTTGAAGTAAGATTTAATGAACACTTAAGAGCACATAGGTTACAACCACCAGATAAGTCTAACTTTGCAAAACACCTACTTGAACATCCAGCCTCACTCATACTCACCAATGGCATTCAAATACTACATATTTGTGATAAAAAACAAAATTTGGATTTCCTTAAAGAACTAAAAATAAAAATACATCTAGCAGATCAACAATTTAAAGTTGTTAATGAACAAATAAATCTTGGAAGTTCTTCACTATTAACTTGTTTACTTTGAGTCTTCATTTTTTATTCATAGATAAGATGTAAATGTAACTTAAATATATAAGTTATTTTCTATATAATTGCACAGTTATACTGATCTTAGAGGTAAATACATCCAGGATAATCCCTTAGAGCTAAAACATCTAGGCTTTAATATTGTTGTTTTAATACGTCCATACTTGGTCTACTCTTAACACTACTTAATCAACATCAGGTAGCCACCTTTAAGAAACAAAAATGTAACTTCAATATGTCAATCTGACGGTGGTCGTTGTATAAAAGCAATTTTTTAAATAAAAGTGGAAGTTTCGTTAAAAAGTTTAACTTTTTTAATGTTTTTAACAATCATGCATTTATTTTTGAATCTTAACAATTTTTGCATCTTGTAATGTTAATTCTGATATTCATTTTCCCATAAGAACTGCCTCTTTTGGTAGGGTAGAATATTCTCTTAATGTCCATTTTAATGCTTTCAATATTAAACCTAAAATAGGAATTGTTAATATTTGCAGTTGTAAATAACAATCGCTCGTTTACAACAAAAATCCTTTTTTTATTTTTAGATCGACAGCGAGGACGATAAAAATGGCCGCAAAGGAAGTATTGATTTATCCGGGGCTATTCCAATGGGTACCAACAAAGCACCATTTCTTTTGGAAATGCTTCTTCAAGATTTACCTGATAGGTGGAGGAATTGGATAGTGAGAGGCGTTTTTAGTCTTCTAATGTTAACGTTTTTCTTTGTTGTAATTTATGGAGGACCTTTAGCACTTATGATTACGGTAAACATT
Source organism: Ophraella communa (assembly GCA_035357415.1). Taxonomy (NCBI): domain Eukaryota; kingdom Metazoa; phylum Arthropoda; class Insecta; order Coleoptera; family Chrysomelidae; genus Ophraella; species Ophraella communa. The sequence continues at coordinate 13,609,492 of CM068991.1, read as the reverse complement.
CATGCATATTTGATTAAAATACCTACATAATTTTTATATAAATATTTGAATGAAGTATTTGATAATAATATTTATATCAGTTGTAAACATACCTTACGTATTATCGTTATTATAGTTTAATTGCAATAAACAGGATATACGAAATTATCTAAAGGAAATGTTAAAATTTGTATACACTTACATATGTGTATACTATATTTATAAATATTAAAATATTATCGCTAAATTTTATCTACCTATACATTATTCTTTCTTGATAGAATTTATTATAGTATAACTAAAATAAGTTGCTACAAAGGGTACCGCCTAGCGGCAAAATATCCTTTGTCCGAAACATTGTCTCCATTGGCGTGTATGTCCGTGACCTATACATATACAGGGTGTCCCATATCGACCTTTACCTAGAAGTTTATGGGGAACGGATAATACTAGGGGTGTGTTCGGGGAGCACGCTTTTGTGCTATGTAGCGCCAAGCGCCATATAACGCAAATGAAGAATAGTACTAGATAGCGCCAATTGGCGAAAATAGCGTGCTCCCCGAACACACCCTAGGTGGATGAAATTTGGTATTCAGGAGTTTTCGATATTTCTGAATTCAAAATGTTTTCAAATTTAGAGTATTTCTGGTTATACCGAAAATACACCAACTTCACTATTTTATATGGAATACTACATTTTTTCTTCTTTTTTTTGTTATACGATTAAATTTAAGGCCACTTTATGAAAGGTACCAGGTACCTAAAATTTACAGTTTTAGAGAAATTTAAGTTTAAAAAAAAATGCCAAAAAGACGATTAATAAAATGTTAATTATCTCAATTAACTAATTGATAAAATTTAAAAATGATTACATCGTTTTGCACCTAAGGGCCTAAATTACAAAGAAAATTACAAAGAAAGTATTTCATTTTATGTTCTGTAATAAACTAAAATCAACAATAATAAAGGAAGGAAATCCAAATTACAATTTTGATACCCAAAAAAACCTAATTTCCGCCATATCTTACAAATGCATGAAAATTGATATAGGAAACTAAATACAAACTTACCTTATATTTTTCTATGAGGAATCAAATAAAAATATAAAATATGGGGGTTGCAATTAAAAAAAAAGACGAAATCGTCGTTTTCTCAAGTTAACATTTAACTCAACGTTGTGACCACCTTGTATAATTAATTTCTTATTTAAACACTATAACTTATAATTTAGGCTCTTAGGTGCAAACGATGTAATAATTTTTAAATTCTATCAATTAGTAAATTGAAATCATTAACATTTTATTAATCGTATTTTTGGCATTTTTTTTAAACGTAAATTTCTTTAAAATTTTAAATTTACATAAAGTGGCCCTTAAATTTAATCGTTTAACCAAAAAAAATGTAGTATTCCATTTAAAATAGTGAAGTTGATGTCACTTTCCGGTATAACCGGAAGTGCTATAAATTTGAAAATATTTTAGTTGAATTCAGAAGTATCGAAAACCCCTGTATACCAAATTTCATCCATCTAGTATTATCCGTTCTCCATAAACTTCTAGGTGAAGGTCGATATGGGACAGCCTGTATATATGGTTTTATACCCTTGTCATAACAATATTCTTTGTGAATTTTGATTTCATCAAATCACAAGACACATAATTGTCAAGTTACAGTTAAATCAGGTTTTTAAATAAATTACTTTGGATGGATTATGGTTCGATCTAGCGAAACATGTTAAAACTAGGTACCAGGAAGTCGATGTCAATCAAGCTAGCACCCCCACATTGACTAAATCAAAAATAAAGTACCACAAAAATTACATTTTTTATCAACACGATAATCGAGAAAACCCGTCTTGAAAATGGGGGATGCTAGTAGGAAAAATAAGAAAAAGGCCTTTTATAAACCAGAAAAGAACTTATTTGATGTGGAAATTGTGTCAAATAAGTTATTGTTATTTATGCAATGATGAATAAGTTATTCTCGAAATTCATTAATTAAGATTAATTAATTAATTTTTTAAGAACTTATATAGCATAGACAATAAAACTATTAAAAAACTATCTGAACTATTTTTTTAATAATTTCTGTAAATAGCGAAACTGCTGTAATTCTAATTTAAAAGCTATTTTTTAATTAAACGTGGAAGTTGAGTTCAAAGGAATATCTATTCATCAACCGACATTCATACTACAGAAGTTTCTAGTTTGTTCTTTTTAGTCTCTTAGTTTTCTTGGCATTTATTCCCATTTTCATAATAATTCATTTTCCACAACAATAGTAGGCGATATTTCATTCGCAAAACGTCAGACTTGATCCATCGTCATCACGTTTTCTATTGAAATGTAATCCAATGTTCGTTGGGGTATATAGCCCAGGAAGTAGTTGTTTTATCTTTGGGAAACGGTCAAGCCTAGTTGGATGTGATTTATAGTTTCTATACCTGAGGGGGTGCAAGTAGAAATATTTTTCAATTTTTCAATTTTTGACTACAAAAACTATTTCAATTATTTTTTCATTTAAAATATGTAGGATTCCTTGTCATGTATTCATAAAGACAGTTGAAATCAGCCTTTACCTTAATTAAATGGACAACAGTTTGTTTCAGATGACTTCAGAATATTTTTGTAAAACAGCAAATCCATATTCAAAATAAATTCTCGTGAAAGGCTAAACCACTCAACTAATGTTTTTGATTAATTTCATCCCTCTTCCATGTAGTCTGTTGGGAATAGTGTGACCAACTTTTGGCGTTCTATTATTAAATAAAAGGTAAATTTAGAAATAAAAATTGTCCGAGCTTCTAATTACATTTCCAAAACTTTTATAATATCATAAGAGAGAAAATTTGACCGGGAAAAAATTTTCTTTCGAATGGTATTCGACACGAGAACAACAAGACAATATCAACGAAACATAATCATTGTTTATTTGTTAACAATATTAAATGTACAATTATTATAAGTTATAGTAGTTTGCCGTTCTTTTTTACTAAAGATTGATTTTGTGTATTATTGACATGTAACATTTGGGAACACGAAGGTCCAGCTTCATTTGTTGTCCTGAGATTCTCGATCGCAACTTCTCGTGGTGACCGGAATCCAGCTGCAGATAAGGTTTTAATGAGCTTGCATTTGAGTGACCCGTTAATTTAATTAACTCCTGTTCATCAACACCTTGCTTAAACAAGGCTGTCACAGTTGTAGATCGATGAGAATGGTTTGTTGTTTTATATTTTTTTGTGTCTATTCCAATTTTTTCAGCTGACATTTTTGTCCACTTGGAGACGGTGCTTATTCCGAGTGGACAGTTTTTGAACCAAGATCCATTCTTCCAATTGGGGTAAACGGTAAGAAAGAGTCTGTCTGATAAAATCTTTGGTCCTCTTTTTTCCATTAATTTCAAGAATAGTCTAACTGGGCATACATTTTCGTTTGATGGATTTCTTACCAACCATTTGCTGCTTGCCAAACTTTTTGACCCGCCTTGAGTTATTTTCGAAAAAATGCTGTTGTATTCAATTCGACCCGTAAATTCTCCCATAATATCAATTTCCTTCTGAAAAAGTTAATCTTGCAGTTTACGGCCTAATTGCCTCTCCAAGCAAGTTCAAATGAGCAAAGGTAAAAAAACTTTTTTGTGTTCCATCGGAGGTTTCTTCGTCGTAGCTTTTGATCATTTTTAATAGTTCTTCGGTGGATAATGCTTTTGAACTGAGTTTTCTTTTTTCTGGACAACTTTGAAGCTGTCTTCGCTTGGTGTCTCTGGTCAATCTTGCACATTTGAAAGATATATCAGTGAATGGGTAGATTTTTATGCCGTATTCCGTAAAATATTTTTCTTGTACCTACCATTTTTGCTGTTGTATTTCATATTGTTTTTACAGACGACTCTTTATGGTCTTCGCCATTGCCTTTTTTCATGTTAAAGGCGTAATCCTTAAGAATTTGTGCTAGTTCTGTTATGGTAGTACATTTTTCAAGTCTAAAATTTCTCACCCGTAGGAACTCCGAGAATTGGATCCAAATAGAGCTTCTGGACTTCTGCGTGTTCAATGGGACATTTTCCGAAACCAATTTTCTTATTTCTTCGCCGGACCGGCACCCGAATCTTGATATTTCGTCTGGATTCATTATTTCTTTTCAAAATTATGAAGACGCTTCAATGACGTTTGTGAAACTGACAACTACAGAAATACCAGACACCTTAGTTGCGGATCTGTCATAATTTTGTCGGTGAGATATTGTATGTATGTATGTATGTATGTATGTATGTATGTATGTATGTATGTATGTATGTATAAGTTAGGGGTGATAATTACACTGCGACCTATAGGATCTATTGTGTCCCCCCTTACTTGCCATGTTCTGATATTTTCTCAGATTTATAGCAGCTCTTCGAGTCCTATTTTCCTGAGGAAGTTTAGGACATCGTCGGGCTTCAAGTCAGGTAGATCCCCTTTCTCTATTCCATGTGCTCCTAGGTATCTAGCCCTAGAATTTTGCAAGGCAGGGCATTCTGCGAGTATGTGTATTGAGGTTTCATCCTCTTCCTCACAGAATCTGCACTTTGCTTCATCTGCTAACCCTAGTTTCTTCATGTGGCTTCTTAACCGGCAATGCCCGGTTAATATTTCCGTTAAAATTCGGAGCCTTTTTTTACTGAGGTTGAGGCAGCTAAGAGATCTCTTCTGGTCATAGTTCCCCAGTAGTATCTTAGATTGCCTCAGTCCTTCCAGCTGATTCCAGTACTTTCTCCATTTCTTCCCTTAGTTTTTCTAAGATTACTCTACTGCTGATCCCACAAGATGGTTCTGGTCCCAAATGTGGGGTTTCAGCTCCTTTTTTTGCCAGCTTATCTGCTGTTTCGTTTTCCTCTATTCCTATGTGTCCCGGGACCCATAGGAGGGTGACAGTGTTCTTCTGGCCCAGTTCATTTAGTTTGCCTAGGCATTCCCAAACCATCTTCGAACTGATTATATTTGAACTCAGCGCTTTGATGGCTGCTTGACTATCCGACATGATCACAATCTCTTGTCTGCGGTAGTTTCTTCCAATATTGAATTCCACACATCTTTCCCCTTCTATGTCTAGAAAGGCAAATACCACGGTCTCTTTTTTATTCAGAGCGTCTTGGATTTCGTCAGTCAATTGTATTAAAGCGGTTTCCGTGGACTTTTCAGCTTGGTACGCATGCTGACGGGGGTGCAGTGCCACCTGTTCCAAGATTTCTGTTCTAATGTAGTTGTCTACAGCATTTCCATCGTTTTGAAAACAAACGATGTGAGGCTGATCGGTCTAAGGGATTTGGGGTGCGTAGTGTCCCGTTTCCCTGCTTTTGGGATGAAGGTGATTTTGGCCCTTCCCCACGCTTCTGGTATGTATCCCAGTTCAAGGCTGCTCCGACTAATTCGGATCAAGTGTGGAATTATTGCCTCTTGGCCATGTTGAAGTAGTGTTCATAGCCCATCTCAGCCGTTCCTCACTGCATATGTGCTTTGCCATTGCAGTGTCTTCCCTGGTAGGTCTTTTAGCTTTCTCATTTATTTTTCCGGAAGGGACTATTCCTCCGGAAAAGTGAGTTTCTAACAGGAGCAGAGCTCTTTCTTTTTCGCTTTCTGTGAAGCTTCCATCTGGCTTCCGTAATGCCATTACAGTGTCTACTTTCCCTTTTGCCAAGACTTTGTGTAGCCTTGCTGCAGAGGGTGTAGCATCTATTTCTTCGCAGAATTTTCTGAAGCTGTTTCTTTTAGCTTTTCTAATCTCCTTATTGTATGTTGTAAGTTTCTCGGTGTAGCTCTGCCAATCTCCGTTACGTTTGGCTCTATTGAAGAGCTGTCGCGTTTCGGATCTTAAGTTTGACAGATGACTGTTCCACCATATCGCATCTTTTGCTTTTCTAGTCCTTTGGAGAGGACAACTGGATTCATAGGCATAGATTATTGCCTCGTTCAGCTCTATGAGATCGTGTTCTAATGCCAGGTGATTCCTGGCATTTCTTTTAGTCTTGAGATTTGCAATATTTATGTTCAGGTTAGTGTTGTAATTTTCCCAGTTAGTTTTCCTGGGGTTTCTCCTGAGTGCTGGCTCAGGAGGATTACACTCTAATCTGAACGTAATCATTCTATGATCAGAGAGGGATGGTTCGTTCGATACTCTCCAATCTTTCACCCTATCCTTAAGATTCGGTGTACTTAGTGTTATATCTAGTACTTCCTTTCTTGTTCTGGTTACAAACGTAGGGGTATTCCCTATATTGTGTATAACAAGATTCTTATTAAATATAAATTCTAAAATTTTCTCCCCTCTTTCGTTGGTGTCTGTGCTTCCCCATATGGTATTGTGACCGTTGGCGTCGCATCCTATGAGAAGCGGTAGCTTCTTCTGTTCACAGTACTCGACTAGTCTTTGCAGTTCTGTAGGCGGTGCAGTCCCGTCCCCTGCAAAGTAGCATGATGCTATCATGACTTCTTGACGTCTATTCTCGAACTCGAGGTTTGCTCGAATCGGAACGAGGTCTCTCGTCATGAACTCTGACACACAAAAGTGATCAATGCTGTTACTTACCAAGATGCATGCTCTGGGTATGTCTACATTACTCACTTTGTATATCAGTTTGGCTTCCCTACTTGCGAGTCCTCTTACCTGACCATCACGGACCCATGGTTCCTGGATCAATACTAATCCCATTTGGTTTCTGATAGACGTCCTTGAAATAACCGCCGATGATCCCTTGGCGTGATGGGCGTTTATCTGAGCGATATTAATTCCCGCCATTTTTCTTACCATGGTTGTTCCCACGAGTAGCAAGGGAATGTCGGTCCACTCCGGCAGAGCCCCGCATGCCAGAGCAAGGCTACATACAAGGGGGTTTCGCCCGGTTCCCCCAGGGGAACGTTCACGACCGCTTATACCCCAGTGGCCATCCATCCTTCGGCACGTTACCTTACACCTTGGAATTGGGGGGGGTTGGTCCGCGGTACGACCTTAGGAATGACCAATCTGGCAATCTTGCATTTATCAGCTGCTCATACCAGACCGTGCCACCCGTATAGACGCACACCCCCAGCTTTGCCGCTTCCCTGCTAAATTGCAGTGTTATACCTGCTTAAACAGTTCCGCGGCTCTCCTGGGGATCCCCTATCCGCCACCTGGGGACGTGCCCGGTAGGCACCCAGCCCTCGGGCGGTGAGATATTACGTATTGCCATATGAAACGTGTCGTTGCTATGCAGTTTTGTCATTTAAAAATAGTCTAGTGAAATAGTATAAATTTGAAATCAAATATCGCATTATTAGCTTTATTTATAAATATTGCCATTTTTTGAGAGAGTTGACTCCTCAGAGTCCTGTTCATAATTTTTTTTTTTTAATTGAAAAACTCCTTTCACAATTCCTAATGGTTTAAAGCTTGGTCTAATTAACTTTCTTCAATAGTAAAATTTTGATCTAATTCATCCAATTCGTACATTTCTTCATCCATGTCTAAATTCTTTTTAATTTCATTAAAACCTGTATAAGTGAGCAGGAATGGGAATGAAGATTAACGACTATGATTTGACAACTCTGTTCTTCGTAGATGCTTAGGTGATAAAATGAAACGTTGAATGTAACAAACAATCCTTAAAAATAATAAATTTACTAAACAATTTATTCTAAATAAAACAAGTCTCCAAAAGTATAATTCTAACCATAATATTAAACTAAATGTTCAAAGTGTTCACCGTTAACATTATCTCACATAAGAGATGGAATTTGGATTTGTATTTCTTTTTTTGGGGTTTTATAAAAAATTATGTTTGTAAAACTTCCTCGACTACTAGACACGATATGAAAGAGAGAATCACAGCGGCTTTTCAATCTGTTAACGTTGATATGCTGAAAAATGTTAGTCAATTATTTGAACTTAGACTGCAGCATTGCATTGATGTTAATGGTGAACACTTTGAACATTTAGTTTTATATTATGTTTAGAATTATACTTTTCGTGACTTGTTTTATTTAGAATAAATTGTTTATTAAAATTTATTATAGTCATGAGCGAGACTGGTCTTGGTCTTGTGGTCTTGGTCTTGCAGAAAATGCAAGACCAAGACCGAGCAGTGCCAGTTTATGCAAGACCAAGACTTAGCATTGCAAGATATACGCAAGACCAAGACCAAGCCTGCAAGAGTCTTGCGGTCTTGCGTCTTTTAAACATATAAACCTAAAAATAGAGCAGCCATGGATTATTTTAAACTCTAAAGCTTTGGTTTCCTAGGATAGCGGTGCCGCAATAAAGCGGCCGTAATTTGACGACCGTTCAAGACGGCCGCTATCGGTGAGCACAGATGTAAAATAAGAGTTTAACGTTATTGACCGCCTAAATCCATTTTTGTATTTGCTTTCGTTTTGTGTGTTTATAGTTTATTTTGTATCGTGTGTTTAGTTTCATTATTTGGCAATAATTAGAGTGTTTAAAAGCAAAAAATGGATGATTTGGACTTTGCAATGATGATATTTTTGGAAGACAAGTCTTCATCGGAAGAAGAAACGAAAAGGTCGCAAGAAATTTAGATTTTTAAGAATCGGAAAACTGAAGGCATCTATGAAATCTTAATATGTCGTCACCTTCAAACAAATGATGAAAAATTTAGACAATATTTTCGTTTGACACCAGTATTGTTTGATTATGTTTTAAATCACATAAAAGATGACATTGTTTCAAAACCATGCAATTGAAATAAAAATCCAATAACTCCTGAACAAAAACTATGTTTATTTTTAAGGTAAGTTCATGAATAGGCTTTATTAATGTTTACATATTAAAAAACTTGGACAATGTTATGTACTCCGCTGAGAACGCAGGTAGAGGAGTCCTTGAAGAAGACGAAGAAGAAGCTTGGTTTTGAGGGTTATAATTACTGCTGGTACCATAACAAGCAGAAGTTGATCGGCTGTGGTTCTGTTGCTGAAGACATCTAAATTGCGCATTTCCCATTCAAAAATCAAAATTTTTTAAATCACCCCTGTAAACCTTACTCAAAGCAACAACAAACTCACCTGTTTAAGAGCCAACCGTACCTACAGCGGCAAGCGAATTTCACCCTCATCAACCCAACCTCCTACTTCTCGCTCCGCGCTGAGAGCCAATAAACCAAATATACCACTGAAACAAGTAAAGTGGTGCGCTATTGAAGTTACTATAAAGATAAGTAAGGGAAGAAAACTTGCATGTGTCTATTGTATTTCGGGTGTTTCAGCAGATGATTTTCAAATAGGTACATAGCCGTACCTAAAAAATCGTTATATTACACTGTACTGTTCTTTTCTTAACTTAATTTGTGCTTTCGTGAATGTTATTTCTACTTTCTTAATTTTTACTCTGGAGAAGTGGTAAGTAAATTTTAGTAAAATTTTATAAAGTATATTTTAAGACCGGAGTATCCATAAATATAAAACCTATATGCTATACTATACACTCAAGACTCAGAGTGACTCAACTTTACGTTTCTGAATTCTAAAAAAAATAATTCTCAATTTTTTTCGGTTTAAAGTTAGAACTAATAAATATGTATTTGTTAATTTGTTTTAAACAACCAGTATTTTTAAGATCGTATCAATATATAAAAATTTCTATACTCTATACCATGTGCTTATGCGTAATGATAATGCCGTAATAAATATTTATTTTATTTATTTATATAACTATTGTTATAATATGTTTGATTAATTATTAAACATAACAAATTATTTTAGGTTCCATATTTTGAGTGCAAGAGGACTATTTTTGAATTTTTTAATTTTCAAAAACTTTTAGCTACTCTGTGTATAGACTTACTTAGTGGATGTTAGGATATTAATATTAAGTGTTTATATAATTTGCCAATTATTAGGTTTGGATTATGGGGCGAAAAACTACTGGCAGACATTTGGATTTAAATGCAAGGAGAAAAAGTCGCAGACATATGATGAAAATGTAAATAGTAAGATAAAATAGTGTTTTGAACTGAATAATAATATAATTTTAATTTCATCAGGCTCCACAAGAATCGTAAATTAAAAGAAAATGTTGATCCTTCCACTGTATTACAGGACTTACCACAAACCAGCAACGAGTAAGAAATGTTTATGTTGATAATAATGTATTTTAGGGCTGTTATGAATAATTTCAACGATTTTCAAACTATGTCGGCGAATTGTTATACGGGGGAATTTTTGTTCGAGGGAAGATACTTAGGGCTTCACACGAGAGGAGATAGGGCAAGACTTTCAAAAATCTCACCTCGGTCTCGTCAATTCTGAAAAAAATAAGTCTTGTTTAAGTCTCGGTCTTGTCTCGTTACCAGTTCTCTCGTCTCGTCTTGCTAAATATTATCATACAAAAACTTAATTGTACGATTGTTCTAATTATTGTTTAATGAATGTTTTAGATTCCGCGAGACAGAACCTTTTGGGCTGACAGGATGATAGAAAAATTAAAAAAATTTTTTTTTAATTCTTTGCTTCCAGAGCTAGTTGATCCAAGATTTCCTAGAGGACTGCAAATTCGGGATAATCAAAGAGAGACAATAGTCAAAGAAATAGAATAGTTTTGATTGTGCGACATTCCTACGTTAAAACATAACTTTATCGTGCTTGTAAAATATAGAGTATGAATTTTTTTAATAAAAAACTAATGTCTACACAATAAGTTTTATTTTTTTTACCAATTAACTAATGTTGAACTTCAAATATTAATTTATTTCTAATTGTTTAGTTGCAGAATTTTGCAGAAATTTTACAAAAAAATTATTCAATTTTATATACGCGAATATTAAACTCTCTGTATTTAAACCACTTATTAAATTTGGCGAAACACTTTTAATGGAATAATTTTTTAAATGTATTTTACAACTAGATGATAAGAGCTGAAATTCCACATTTTTTTATCTAGTGCCTTTTGGATTATTTTTTTATACGATGTTCATTGTCTTATTTTATTGCAACTAACCAACAAAATCTTATAAAAAAAGTATTAAAAAAAGCATTTCCAAGAAGCACTATAAAATAAAGTAAAGAAATTATCTAAGAACAATAAATAACTGAACAGTTAAACTAAACTTACACTATTTATTCCAAAAAATTCGCTTTAAAATTCAATTACAGCTGTTTCGCTAATAGCTAGCATCGTCAGATTGATATATTACATTTTGTTTGTTTGTAACATCAAGTACCTTGTTACAAACAAAATGTAATTTCAATATGTCAATCTGACGATGCTAGCTATTAGCGAAACAGCTGTAATTGAATTTTAAAGCGAATTTTTCGAATAAATAGTGGAAGTTTAGTTTAACTGTTTAGTTATTTATTGTTCTTAGTAAGATGAAATTCCAAAAAGTAAAGGTTAACACAATCAGTTTTTTTAAAGAAATTATCTGTACAATCTCAGCATTTTATTATTTAGTTGTAAAATGCATATAAAAATCATTTTATTTTAGGTCCATAATATGAATCTCCCTGTAGATATTTTAGGCTAAATGTAGAAATTTGGTGAAACAATTTTGACTGGTTGTATATGTTATTTTTAAGTTATGCAATTTTTTTGTTTTCGATGTATGTATTCTTCTTAATAAATAATTACACCAGAAACTCCAAGAGAAATGATGTTAGTGGCAGATTTATATAGATTAGATAAAATTAAAAACATGAAATTGACAAAAATGTCTGCTATATAAATTTACAGGCAAAATTTAATTTTGTAGTTGTGAAGTTAATCATTATTATTTTGATTTTAATTTATTTAGAAAAAGTTACATCATTAAATACAACAGAAAAGTTATATTAAATTTTCTGATACTCTCGTCTTAACATGATAATTGCTCCGCCACTGTGAATATCTAGACCAACGCGATTAAAACTGTCTTAAAATTTATACAACGAGAGGGCAGCATTTTATAGAAAATTTTTAGGCAAAGGTGGGAAAGCATCCCATTTAAAAACTACTCGACATTTACTAAAACAGAAAGCGACACATTTTCTTAAATTTAATTTAGAAGACGGGAATAAACATTTTTTTTCTTGTTTTTTCGTTTTTATTAGGAAATAAATACTTCTAAAGGATTTAGAAAAAAATCAAGGTAATACCCCCCTAAGTTTAGTAATAATGAGTGTTTACTGAAAATTTCACAAAAATCGGATTAGAAATAAAGGCACAGGATGCTTTTAAAATTTTCGGACATGTACGGTTTGCTCTTAAGTAAAGTTGCTATAGCTACAGTCGTGTATTTATTGACACTATGAAAGGTTTAATTGTCACAATCGCATCTTTTCAAGTATCTAAATAATTTTCGAGGTGATTTTGCTTGTGAAAAAAATATTGATCCTAACCCTTGCGGAAATTAACTTTTCCGCACTTGTTAGGATAATAACTATTTCATACTTGATTTATCGCTACAATGTAATATAAAAAAAAAAAAAATTTTATAATGAAAAATACTATCCCTTTCATTTAATCTTTCTTTACTTGTAATGATTTTAAAAACTATTTTCCTTTTTTTTTGTAAAAATGGACCGCAGTTAAACTAAAAAAAGTGCAAGACTTGCAAGAGTCTTGGTGCAAGACCAAGACCAAGACTAACCCGGTCTTGGTCTTTCATTTGCTCATTACTAATTTATTATTTTTAAGGATTGTTTGTTACATTCAACGTTTATTCCTTTCAAATAATAGGTTAATAATTATAGTTTACAATAAATATTACAAAATATTTCTTATCTACTTCGGGTATAGGGAATGCTTAACAAAAATTAAAGTTACATAATCGGATATTCTATTTATGATATAAAATACAGGGTGTTCCATTTGAAAGAAAGAGAAAATGAAAGGTACGAGTTATCGTTCACTCTGTATATAAAAGGAAAAATAATTGATATTTAATAGAATACGGTGATATTGTATCATATTACGAAACTCTGTTTGGCAAAATACTTTTTTTTCTTCAACATACAATAAGATACAGAGCGTTGATTTACCTACGATTTTCACATAAACATGTCTTTAAGTTCTGAAGGACTCTGTATAATGTATCAAAAACTTATATCAAAAGCTTCAAAAAAATTTGGTTTGTAACGGAGTTATACAACACTTTGGATAGTTTAAGGTAATTTCAAAATATGGACCCTAAAGATATCTACTATTTTTGTTAAGAACAATAAATAACTGAATGGTTAAACTAAACTCCCACTATTTATTCGAAAAATTCGCTTTAAAATTCAATTACAGCTGTTTCGCTATCACTAGCATCGTCAGATTGACAGTGGGAGTTTAGTTTAACCATTCAGTTATTTATTGTTCTTAGTAAGATGAACTTCCACAAAGTAACGGTTAACACAATCAACTATTTTTGTTAATAACATTTTTTGATATCTTCTTAAACAACCCATATATCGAACTTTGCTGCCGTAAGGTTGGTACACCCTGTAGAAAACCTGTTGTTGTTAATTTTGATCTGTCCCAATCTGAAATAAAACTTCATAATTTACAATCTCTACGGTGAATTGTAGAAAAAATATAGTACGCACCTCGACGATAAGGCCAATTATGTCCACTCGCGAATTTCACTAGTGGGTAATGGGCTTCATATCCTGCATGGTAAGTAATATACTATTAACTTTAAATAAACCTTCGCCACATTAACGAAAAAAAAGTTATATAGAATCAAATTAAAAATTAAATTTTGGTTGGATAATCAATTTATTTAAATTTTCATTGTGTTTAATTCCATAATAGAACATGGGTTAATTATTGTCTAGGGGGTCAAGAATCTCAACTTTCAGCTAGAAAACCAATTGGAAATACAAAAAAAATATTCAACTGACTTAATAGTATAGTATATAATATTGTATATTATTTTATTAAGCGTACCGGTGTGTTGCGATATACTTAGATTTTTAATTACTTTAATTAGGTTCCTTTATATGTATTCGGTGACTAATTACCATAGGCTATTAATATTTCAACAATATAAAATGTTTTATCAGCTCATTATAGTGGTTAATAGACCTATTTAGTGTGTAGTCTTGACCTTCTATTTTAAAGATATATTCTATAATATGCATATGTAAAAACTAACTAAGCAATTCGTTTACCAATTATACCGGGTGTCCCAGAAGTTTCTGACCCATTTTAACTGCAAATATATCGGAAATTAAAAACCATAGAGAGGTGCGGTTTTCGAGAAACAATTTCTTGTCGTCGATTTTTTTAATGGAACACCTTATAAATTTTTATTCTATCTGAAAGACGAACTCTTTTCCTTTGAGAAAATGTATAATTTGTTAAAGTTTAGATGAAAAATAAGTGAGTTATTTGGATTTTAATGATATTGTTTATTAGATAGAGATGTCTACACAAAAAGTTACAAAAGAAAATAACAACACATACTTGAAAGATATGTACCAAATTTTGTTAAAAATTAACTTTATAAATTATCTAATTTAATAAAAATCCCCAAGATGTTCTAAGTGTTGCCCATTTTGATCTATGCATTTTTGTAACCTGAATAAAAAGTTCTGATAATGATTTCGCAACATTTCTGGGGTAATTTCTTGGACTGCTCTCAGTTTTTCTAGAGTCTCTGGAATCGTCAAGTCTGGTGAGTGAGCAGGCCACTCAATTGGTCCAGCTCTCCTAATCTACCTATCTCCAAATGTTTCTGTTAAAGAATTTTTAGCCACAAGTGAATAGTGTGGTGGTGCACCGTCTTGCTGAAAGTAAACTGAATTTATGATGCCATCTTATTCCAGTTGTTGATATAGGTAATTTTGTAACATGCCTGTTTTCTGTGTAGACCAGTAATTGTAGTTTCTTGAAAGAAGAACGGTCCATATATTTTTTCTTTAGAAACGCCACACCAAACGTTCAACTTTCTCAGAAAAAACAATTCTGGTTTGAAAATCCCTTTTATATATTTTTTGGTGTATCTGTATTTTATAAGGAGTTAACTTCAATACCTTCATACATCTCTGAACTTCGGATTTTGAAATTCCAGTTGTGGATGATACTTTGCGAAGAGATATTCGATTATTATGTTCTTGTAATGTTTCCTGAATACGTAAGAGTCTATATCACCATTACGTGTTTGATATTTCTTCCTTTCCATAGATCCATTTTGTGGAAATGCAGTGTACCATTTTTTAATGCTGTTTTTTGAAGGTGGAGGTGAAGGTTGTCTAAATACCTGACGAAATCTTTTTTTGGTAGTAACAAATGATTCATACTTAGCATACAATAACACAGTTTTTGATTTTTCACGTGAACTAAATCGCACCATTATTAAAAATAAGTCGAAAACAAATCGCAATGAATTACTTTGACAGTTCGTTGTGTCAGTTTGTTGAATCTATAAAAATCCCAAAGCCTACTTTTACATTGAAACCCGTAGATGCCTACATAACAGCCTATCCTAAAAAAATCAAATATCTAACTCACTCATTTTTCTTCAAAACTTTAACAAATTATACATTTTCTCAAATTGTAATATATTTATTTTGTTAAATAAAAAAACAATATGGAAAACTATTTAAAATGTATTATCCACAAATAGTTTGGATTTTAAAATGCACTACAAACATATTTGAAGGTTTTAACTTGTCAATGCCGTATGTTGTGAAATAAAATATTTGAAAATGTCATCCACTATTTGAGAAAGACTGCGCTTGCTCAGTTTAACGTTTAGCGTGTAACGTATGTCAATATTTGATGTCGCTTAAAATCTCTCTATTGAAAGAATAATTCAATTCGGATTAAAAAGTGTGCGGTGCTAACAGATTAAATGTTGCAGTTATTCTATTGGTAAATATCTATGAAAAAGAGTTATGAAATGTAGTAAAGTGCACCCCACGTTTTTTTCTCTGAATGGAAATATTCAATGACCTAAATTTTATTATAATTTTATTTTGGGGTTGTTAATTATGATTGATTGTTCGACCTTCTACTACTGTAATATAAAATCATTGTGATTAAAAATTATTTGCTATTTTTTAGTTCGATTTCCCTGTATCCTTATTTTGCTGTCCCGAGAACTTTAAAATGTCTCTTAAACCTTCCTAAATCTAAAGAAACCATTTCAAAACACTTTTTATTCTCACCCTTTATGCTGTATATTTTTTTAACTCACCATGTATGCTTTATTTTCACTTTTACTGTCCCAAGAACCTTAAAATTCCACTTAAAACTTCCTAAAACTTAAATAAAAAAAAATTTAATTGAAAATTTATCAATCCTGGAAGTCTTGATAAAGATAATGGGAAACTGTTATCAACTAATAGCATTGTCATCGGAACTTGATAAGTATGCAATGTTTCAAATTAATAAGACTTCTAGAAACCGGCGAAAATTAAGTTAGGTACGTTTCTTTTGTAACGTACCTAACCACCCACTATAAGAAAG
This sequence comes from Ophraella communa, assembly GCA_035357415.1. Taxonomy (NCBI): domain Eukaryota; kingdom Metazoa; phylum Arthropoda; class Insecta; order Coleoptera; family Chrysomelidae; genus Ophraella; species Ophraella communa. Next base: position 13,593,107 of record CM068991.1, on the reverse strand, counting down.
GGTTTTTTGATTTTCTACCCCTAAGGGGGTAAAAAAGGGGTTTGAAGCTTGGTTTATTTTGCGATCTGCTTCAAACTTTGGAAAAAGATTACTAAGTATAAATAACACTTATTTAAGCATTTTTGGAATTTCAACCCCTAAAGGGGTAAAATGGGGGTTTGAAGTTTGTATGGAACTTTGTCATTTCTTATGTAATTCACTTCAAACGTGGTAATAAGACTAATAGGTAGAGATACCTTAAAATGTGTTTCAGCATTTTTTAGATTTTGTTGATCTGCTAGATGACATTCGAATACAACACATTTGTGATAAAAAAACTAAATTTAGATTTCCTTGAAGAACTTGAAATAAAAGGACTCTAGCAGATCAACAATTTAAAGTTTTTAATGAACAGATAAATCTTGGAAGTTTTCCACTATTAAATCGTTTACTTTGATTGAGTCTTATTTTTTAAACATAGATAAACGTAAATGTTACAATAGTATATTATTCAATGAGCATATAATGGTAGCTATTATTCACGAAGATGAAGTTTACATCATCTGAGTGAATAATAGCCATATTTTATGAAGTAAAGTACAATGTCGTAGCAGCATTATAATTTCTTATTTAGCACTATTTAGCAAAATTACAAATCAAAAAGACTGCAAAGACAAAGAAAATTGCAGAATAGCATAAGTTCATATAAAATACTCGTATTGAATAATATTCGTGTGTATCTGTGTATAAAGTATACCATATACCAAAGTACATTCTGTATAGGCAACACTTATTACGCGTGTGTGTATTGGAGTGTATGCTACCGTGTTATGAACAAAGAATATTCTCATACCAAGTTTAGACATACGTGCTGTTTTGACGTTATACAGTGTATAATGGTTCATTATTCACTAGTGAATAATGGGTAACATTATTCTTGAGCAAGCACATGTATAATTAAGGTTTTATAGCACGGTCGTGGACAAAAATATATATTAAGATCTATATTGTATAGATCAGTATGATATAGTGAGGACGATATTAATTGGAGGAACGTAACTATGGAAATTATGGGTTGATGCTTTAATAAAATTACGATACGAGGGTTGCCTTTTATATTTCGGGATTTGGCAACGCTGGTGTTGCAATCTGGCAACTTACAGCTCTATCGTAAAGTTGGACATTTTTGAGGTTATACGTACTCAGAACGTTTTGACATACGAGCGGCTATTTGTGTTGTTTACAGTAACTTAAAAGATTAATCTCGGCCCAAAAATGGAATTAAATCATGAACATTTTCGTGCGATTATTTTTTACAACTTTCGATGTGGATTAACTCAGCAACAGTGCATGGATGAACTTAATTCAATTTTTGCCGATGAAGCTCCATCAAGGACCAGTGTTTATCGATGGTATGGTGAATTCAATCGTGGCCGTAGTTCACTCCAAGACGAATTTCGTGCAGGTCTTCCAACATCAGTTGTTGTTCCGAAAACCATGGATGCTGTGCGCAAACTGATATTGCAAGTTCGTCATGTGACCTATCGTGAGATTGAGACAACCTTAGGCATTAGTGGGACCATACATTCAATATTGCATAAATATTTGACGGTCAAAAAATTAGTTCGCGTTGAATCCCATACAATTTGTCAATCGCTCAAAAAAAGGCTCGTGTAGATTGGTCGAACGAAATGCTCAAAAAATACGATCGCGGTGCTTCGAAACACGTGTATGACATCGTGACAGGTGGTGAATCGTGGATTTATGCCTTAGAACCCGAAAGTAAACAGCAGGCGACTGTATGGGTGTTTCAAGATAAGTCCAATCCAACAAAAGTTGTTCGCGCACGAAGAACTTCCAAACAAATGGTCGGAAAAATTGGACATGTCGCATGACATGAGTGGTACACAACAATTTGTTTGCCAGTTGTCTTCCAAGAAATCAGGAAAACCAACCGCCGAAGACAAATCACTCTTCACCACGACAATGCGAGCTCCCACACATCGTCTTTTTTACGTGTCTATGCAATTTACACATACAATTTACTTTCAAATAGTTCCGCTCTCGGTCGTTATGGCGCTACGATGTAACTTAATTCACTCCTCAAAGGCGCCAATTTGTAACTAAATTACTCTCTCCAAAAGAGATCCCGGCTAAGAGACCCTCTCCAGGGGGTGGTTCGACTCCAAGTTAATGCTCACTATAGGAAGGATTGGGATGTATAAGTAAAAAGGGCGCCACTATCTTTTGAACGCTAACGATTAAGCAAACAAACTACACAAAAACTAAGGTGAGAAAGATAGAAACACCTTGTAATTACTTTAATTAAACAAATAAAGAAGCTACTTGAAATAAAATACCGACCACGCTACACCCTTAAGACTTATAGTCTAAGGTATACAAATGAAACTGTTTTTTAAAAATATAGATTATTTATTGAAAATGTAAGTACTTGCTGATAATGAACTGGAGTTGTAAAAAGAGGACTTAACTTTAGGTTTCTGTGCTGTCTAGAAGGGCGGCTTCAGCTTCTTTGTGGAGAGATGAAAGTTTCTGTAATGGTTCTGGCTGCTCGGGATGAAATAGTACTCTTAGCTCAGAAGTGGTTTGAAGGACTGTCTACACATAAGCGGTAACTGGGCTCTAAATTTAGGGGTATCTTGCGGTAACTTGACTACAACTTAGAGTTATGCCAGGCTCCAACTTAGCGGTATCTTCACTCCAACTTAGAGGGTTGTATTTTGCTGAAAGTTTTATGTGTGTGAGAAGGAATCATGGAGGTATGGGCGTTAGTATTGGACAGACTTTTCAGATAGGACAGCAAATTACTAAATTTCAACAAATAAATTGTCTTATCTTCAAGTCTTCCAACACAGCGTCCATAAATATAATAAACAAATAAGCAATATTGAAAATTAGTAATGTACAGGACGGTGAAGCCGGTCCTGTTCTTTATAATGCAAAAAAGTTATCAATAGACTAATAATTGAATAAAAAAGGTAACTATTTCTAGTAAAGCTTTGAAACAATCATATATTTGTACTAAATGCATATTTGTGAAAAATTGATTTTTTAAAACATTGAATATATTACAGTGAAGTGGTTTTTGTTTTAATAACTACTATTAATTATTTCTACAGCAAGTTTTAATAGCGTGGTTGAAGACTACGCTCTAAGATTTTTATGAACTTAAAATTTGTCAATAATTATGTTTTTTAGCTTACGGAAAATAAAATGTCTAGCTGTTTACTGATCAATTGTTATATTTTGTCTAAAAGTAATAGCTTAGCTTGAACGATTATTGAAGCCACGTGTTCGAAAGTACGCTTCTGATACATTTTATTAATGTGTAGAAATTGTGTGTGTAATTGTGTAGAAAATGTTTTTTTATTATAATTAAAGCATAATTATGTAACTAACAATGAAAAGAATAGAAAAAAGTCTACATACCAACAACCAGAAAGGAAATTCACAAGACGAGATACTGGAACGTTTTTCTTTCGACTCTTCAGTCGGCCGGTTGGGTCAGAAAAGGGGATAGTTTTGTCTTGCTGGCCTTTTATAGGCTAGCTCAATGCGTGTTCGTGTCATTTGTCAGAAGAAATGCGTTCGTTACTCAATTGCAAGCGAGGGACGCGTTCTTTGATTAGCCTCGTTCAAACAGATAAATAGTTAGCGTGTATAAGGGGTGTCTTGTGTACAGTAGCATTGACAGTGAATCAGGGTCGGTTTTAACGGTATCGTTTACGGTCGGTTATAGTGCAAGGTGACATGACGATAGACATGTTACAACGATCTCGCCTATAGCTATACAAATATTATAATTTTTAATAAATAATATTAATTATAATAAAATTAAGGTTTTTTCCACTTTTTAATGTTTTTTTTTTGTTTTTAGACATTGGTTGTTCAAGTAAAATGTTTTCAAGAAATCATTAACATTGGATACACCGTTTACCGAATTCATGGTCTTCCATGGTTTAGATCTTTATCATGGTACTTTCTAATTACCTCTAACTACTTCTTTTATGGAGAAAGTCTCGTCGAATATTTTGGTGTTGTCATTAATAGAACGGTATGTACAATAACTGCAAAACAAAAAGCGTTGCACGTAATAATTGTGTTGTTGCCATATATAAAAACTAGCAAGATACAACTTATGATACATCGATCATTCAATCGAAGCGATTGATGTCGGTGAAGATCACATATTTGAATAATAGTAGAAGATCCAAACCTAAATCGACTGTGTTGATAATAGAATGAGATCTATTTTATAATAAAGGAGGGTATCGGTCTTTACCACCTATAGTTTATAAATAAAAAATACACTTCTCAAAATTTTATACTTTAAATCGGCCCTGAACATACTTTTTTTAATTTTAATTTTTTTATCATAATGAGTACCGGGCAACATTACAAATCCCAAACCTCAGTTGTTAGATGGTTATTTTTCTGTTGCAAAATGTGTTGCCTAACTATCAATTTACTTGCTAAGGCCCGTATGCACCAACGATCGTACCCACCGTTGAATAATCTACGGTAGGCCTCTAACCGAAAATCTCAGCCAACGATAATAAACTTAGTATGCACCAACATTATAGCAATTTTTTAACATTTCATAGCAATCTGGTTGGTAAACCAACAGTGTAGCCACTACACTATATGTGTTCTGTGAGTATAGCCACTACAGCACAGTTATAAAATTTTGTTTTATTTCTTAAAAATAGCAGCTATGAAACATGTTGACATACATGATTCAAACTTTGGACACTATGCCAGTCAAGTCTGACCTTGGACGAGGCAAACTAGAGTTAAAAAAGGGCTCCATCACATGGAATCCTTCAAGATAGGAGAAAGAACTGCAATGGAGTGGTAGGTTCAATTTTTCCGATGACCAAACCCTTCGTCTTTGTCCTTGAGAAACATTTGAAGGACTAAGCTACATTGGAGATAATTCTATTAAGTGAAACAGTAAATGCCCCTCATTATTTCATTATTGTTGATGCAAATTCACTCTTCACTCGTCAAACACTATCATCGATACCGACCTGAGGAGTACTAACCTAAGCAGCAGGACTGCCCAGGTCTGCTGCCCGGGAATGAAGAGACTCTCCATCCTTTTCGGTTGATTTAAAGATGATACGATATCCTGGCGTTGTGGAATTTCCCGTCAATTTAGCATTGCTTCCCATCATTTTCACCGAATTTCCCGTTATCTCATTACCGTTCTTGCCTATCGACGAAGGACTGCTAAGGCTAGACGATGCTGGAGTACTTCCTCGAACCGCAGATGGCGCTCGCAGCGTCCGATCCGGAGTCTCGGCATGCCCCAAAGCGGCCGTACGATACACGGAGGGCTGTCTGGAGTTCATGGCATTGCTCAGTCGACCTGTCGCCCGAGAATACCTAGAACAATCGGTAACAAATATTTATACAGGGTGTTTCATTGGGAAAGGGCCTAACTTTAACTGTTGATGGGGATCACTTTGGTGGTTCCAAAAACCTATATTTAATGTGTCTGCTGTACTTTATAACCGAGATACAGGGTGTTTTATAAATTTATCCTATTTCTTTCGAACCTCATAACTTCCGAGTTACCCTGTATATTATTTTGAGATTTGGTATACGTAATAACCATTACCTAGAGACTCCATCAAAAGCATCTCCAAAAAGATAATGCAGGTCAGGCTTAACAAAAAATTTCAATACTCGTCTTTCCTAAAAACAACACCCTGTATATAGATTTTCTGAAAATTGCTCTTTATAATAGAAAAGGGTATGAAAAATCGAATATACTTATTTCTTTTTTATTTTTCCGCAGACAATTTTACTACCAAAAATTCACCGTCAAACTTATAATTTATGCACGTTTTGGGGGTTAACAATGGTATCGGAGAGGTTTTTTTTATTTTTTAGCTTGAAATGGAATCCATTCAATGCATCTAGAGAAGCATCCTAGAAATTCAATTGAGTGTGTATGTTTACGAGTACAGACCACTAAAAATGTGATTACAGGGCCGTACTTAGAACATACTCATTCAGTATGTTTTGAATATCTCGAGAAGAAAATCCATTTGCTACAAGAGAGGCCCATTCGCAACACAAATTTTCTGTTAACGTTTGGTGCGGTGTCATTGATAATAAATTAATAGGTCCACACATCTTTCCACATAGACTGCCTGGCGAAGTCTATTTGGATTTTCTGCAGAATATTTTACCAGTGCTATTAGATGATGCATACGTAAATGTAGCAGGAATGTATTATCAGCATGACGGTGCTTCGGTGCATTACAGAGTGATAGTGAGGAATTTTTTAAATGAAAATTTTCCTAATTCATGGATAGGCAGAGGTGGTCCCAATAACTGGCCTTCAAGGTCACCTGACTTCAATCCTGTGGATTACCATATTTGGGGATATCTAAAATCAAAAGTATATGCTACCGACATCAATAGCAGAGAAGAACTTTTTCGAAGAATAGAGAATGCCTGCGGAGAAATCAGAAATAATCCAGATGTGATTAGAAGGTCCATTCGCAATATTACAAAAAGTGCAAGAAAGTTCATAGAGCAGAATGGAGGCCATTTTGAGCAATTTTTGTAGGTTGCACTTTTTTTGTTTGAACAATGTTGTTAGAATTTCTTGTTTTCTGTTCATGTTAATTATTTAAATTTATGAAAATCTCTTCGTTATTTGAAATAAATAAATTTATTTCTCGTATTTTACTTTTGTTGATACAGGGTGTTCGAGATATTCGAAACATACTGAATGAGTATGTTCTAAGTACGGCCCTGTAATCACATTTTTAGTGGTCTGTACTCGTAAACATACACACTCAATTGAATTTCTAGGATGCTTCATTGTTAACCCCCAAAACGTGCATAAATTATAAGTTTGACGGTGAATTTTTGGTAGTAAAATTGTCTGCGGAAAAATAAAAAAGAAATAAGTATATTCGATTTTTCATACCCTTTTCTATTATAAAGAGCAATTTTCAGAAAATCTATATACAGGGTGTTGTTTTTAGGAAAGACGAGTATTGAAATTTTTTGTTAAGCCTGACCTGCATTATCTTTTTGGAGATGCTTTTGATGGAGTCTCTAGGTAATGGTTATTACGTGTACCAAATCTCAAAATAATATACAGGGTAACTCGGAAGTTATGAGGTTCGAAAGAAATAGGATAAATTTATAAAACACCCTGTATCTCGGTTATAAAGTACAGCAGACACATTAAATATAGGTTTTTGGAACCACCAAAGTGATCCCCATCAACAGTTAAAGTTAGGCCCTTTCCCAATGAAACACCCTGTATAAGCAAACTGAATATAGTCTGCTCGCAGCTAACTGATTATCGAGTTTAACTGAGATCTGGTGATTGATTTCGAGCAGAAAAAAAGATCCTTAGGGAATTGCAAGTAGCAATATGTAGAAGGATGGTGATTAAATGATTGAAGCAGCTTCCCAAAATTTGGAGAAATGCAATATTCACTAAATAACAGAACATAAAGCTCTCCAATTTGATTTCATTTATAATAACCCAAATCAATCACCAATCAAGCACCAAATCAATGTAAACTATTTTAAAAATCATTAGTTATAATTAATTTTTCGGAAATCGCAAATCGATAGAGATGGTTTTAAGTATCGACGAAGTCGGTCGCCATCACGTTTTCTATTGGAATGTAATTCAATGTCCGTTGGGGCATATAGCCCAGGATGTAGTTGTTTTTTTCATAGAAAACGGTCAAGCTATTAAATAATAGAAATTAATTCTAAGCCCATAACTTTAAGTTAAGAACAAATCCCTGTTCTTTTCTCCCAGATTTTTAAGTTTTTTGAATAAAAAAAAACTATTTTTCCGGATTCGCCCAAAACAGCCGTTTAAAGCTATAACCTCCTTTAGTATACGTATTAGAAAATATATTAGTCCAGGGTTTTTTCAGCAACCCATTTTTAATACACAATTTTTATCAACATCACACTATTCGAACAAATAACCTTAAATAGTTGTTTGTAACGATATTATTATATCGGTATTTTTGATTGGCAACAGCTCTTTCTTGCAAAACAATAATACGGTTCTAAAATAATAAACTGAATTTTAAGTGAGAGATATTTTTATGTTTTAAATATTGTGACGAGCAACGCTTTTTGTTTGACGTTTTCTTTTATTGTAATATTATTTACATACCAAGGACGAAAAATTGTTTGTTTATAGTCGAGTCTGTAAATTGATAGCCGAGGCTAGTAAACAGCCGAGACAATAACAGTTTTCGCCGATGTGCATATTACATTTTTTTCGTGGATCTTTAAACAAAATTTATTTTGATTCGAAGTGTAATAACCTAACATTCCGTCAAATGAATTGAGATTTAGTTCATATCAAGTGTGCTCTGTATTTTTCTACCTTGGTTAATAATGAAAAACTTTACTACCTCAACAAAAGTCAATAAAGTTTAGAGGCTAGTAGTGAAAAAAATAAATAAAATACTCAATTTTTCACTGAAGAAAGTAAATCTTTAATGTCGTCTAGCAGAAAAGACAGTAAGATGAATGATCAACCTTTTTTTTTCAGGACTATTTGCGCGTTCTTGTAACTTACCACAGATTTATCTCATTCTCCCTCTACTGCTGTGGCTTCGTACTATTTGTTCTTAGTCTAGTCAAGAAATATTATATGAAGCAATTTTCATTGTTTGCTTGGACACACGTCGCTCTCTTAATAGTTGTCACGCAATCATATTTGATCATACAGAACATCTTCGAAGGATTGATATGGTTTATTGTACCGGTATCGATGATTATATGCAATGATATAATGGCATACGTTTTTGGATTTTTCTTTGGAAAAACACCGTTGATTAAATTGTCTCCGAAGAAAACTTGGGAAGGTTTCATCGGAGGTGGAGTATCTACTGTAATATTCGGATTTGCCGTAAGTTGATTTATATAACATAGCTCTAAAAATAAGTCTATTTAAAAACTAGAAGGGTGTTCGAAATTTCCGCGCCTATTTGGTCACAGGTGTCCAATTGGAATCCAAAGTGATTAAAATACATATACCTTGTCCAGTATAAATATGGATGCACGTCACAGCTGTCAGAACGGGACTATGTTGCAAACCATTTAAAATAGTATTAGAATCTAGTAAATATCAAAGTTTCTCTAATATTCTTCTTTTTATTTGAATACAATACTACGCCATGTTTGAACGCGGCAAGTGTATTTCTTTCTAAACTTCACTCGTGCGTAATACTTCACTTTCCACACTCGTTATGTAATATACTATTTAAAAAACAGCTCGGTAGATTTGAAGTTTGAATGTTGCTATAGTACACAAATATGTCTGATAGCTGTATCTCAAAAACTGGAGCAGCTGAGGTACAAATAAAGGTAGACTTGAATTCGAGAACTTCTCCTATATACCATAACAGTGAAGCCTTGTAGATCTGTAAATTAGTCAGTCCAAACAATGTATCAAATCAACTAATGACACTTGATATTTATATAAATATTCATTAGTGTCTTTTGACAACCAATAAAAAGAAGAAAATTAAATTACTAGTTTAGATGTACTCCTCCTAGTTTTTAAACAATTAATACTTCTGTCATAACAGACCGTGAGATAGTGGCACAAAATATTGGTCAAACATTGATATGGAAAAGTAAAACCTTACAGCAGCCATTATCGTCACAACATTTTTTCCCTAAGAAATAAATTATTTTTCATAGATAGGTACCTACCTAAATTGTTTGAGGTAAATGCAAGAAAATAATATTTCTTTTTTTCTATAAATGTATAAAGTGTGTTGAGATAAAAAACATAGTAAAATGGTTTTATGCTTTAAAACCAAATAATCAGTAAATTTGTATAATGATTTCTGTGATACAAACAAACCTCGTCCGCCCCTTCTGCATGCTGTGTTGTAAGGAATGTAATACCGTTACTTATCTATTTTATTTTTTCATCTGAGGGTGTGACTTACAGCCCGCCGTACCGAAGCGAATCCGTTAATTAAAAAAAATTCAAACATTTGTGTCAAGCTAATTTTTACGAACATCACCATGCCATACCGTCGAAAATCATCAGTTTTGTTTACCAAACGATTTGTACCAGTATTGAATTTGGATTTTTGTAAATTATTTGATAAAATGTGCCGTTATTATATTTGCCATACTTCTAGCATGGGATCATTATATTCTGTTTGTTTGTATACAATTCTACCTACACAAAATTATCCCATATTGTAACCATGGGGCGGACGACACTGTGAGACAAGCCAAGACGTAAAAAAAGTTTTTTACGATTTGTACCAGTATGGCATTTGGATTTTTGGAAATTATATGATGCAATGTCACCATTATTATATTTGTCATACTTCTAATAGAGGGAGGTACTTAACAAACACATTTGCGACCTCCCACAGGTATGGCATTGTCCGACTTCTATTTATGGTCATACAGGAACTGTTTTCAAATAGCTGTTAGCCTGACACAAACGGTTAATTTTTTTTTAATTAACTCATTCGCGTAAGTTAGTGGTTGTAAGTCACAGCGAAGGAATATGGCATGATACTACCGCCACTATGACCATAATTTTTCTTTTTGTCATTGTGTACCATACATTGTGACCCATACTGGTACTAATTATCCAATATTTTGTGTCACTATCTCCTAGTCTATGAAGTAGAGACTGCAGTAGAGCAATTGCTATAACAAGTAACCAATTTGTAAGTATATATTTTCTATAGATTTCATATGTGATGTGCCAGTATCCGTATTTTGTATGCCCGATTGAATATAGTGAAGCATTAGGGAGTATGACTATGGAATGCGAACCTAGCATCTTATTCAGACCGACGAACTACAAGTTGCCTGATTTTTTAACAGCGGTAAGTTAACATTAAATTGTTAAAGGATCGATTTTTGTTTGTACTGACTTTTTCAATAAGAACGATTCTCGGCTGTATTTCAGATTGATTTTGTAGAACTGGAAACAGTGTCTACAATTTCTCTTTACAAAAAAATAAACTTAAATCGAATGTGTAATCCATAACTCTCATAACTCATATCAATCAAATATAAAGTAAAACCACAACTTTAACTTTATTAACATAATAGAAGAGCGACTACTCTCGGACTCAGACCACTCACCATCTGTTATGCTAATCATATTTTATTGGAAGATCATTCTTGTGATTCTTTTAATGTTAAACTTTTATATATATGTAATAAGGGCATTGGGCTGAATTTGTTAGAAACTTCATTTTTGAAAACTTTTGATTTAACTCAATCAACAATTACAGTCTAATGGCAATAATAGTTTTTTGAATTTACCTTTTGATATTATCAAATAACTTTATTGTTGTCTTATAATTCTTCTTTTTCCTTTTGTTGCTAACTTCATAATCATATTAATTTTATTTTATTATTAATTTTCTAATTGTATTTCATGTAATTTATTTTCTACCTTAATATTATAATCTATTATGTTTGACTCTACATCATATATTTTATTAATTTTCCTTGTTAACTGTATTCTGATCTTTTCATAAAACTATCTTTATTCTACTTCAACATTTGCCAATCACAAAACATATAAATTCTTCCTTAGAAATTAGTTCTTGTTTTCTGCCACCATTCCATTTTAGCTTTGACCGTTGTGCTAAGATGAACCTCATGTGGTTTTTGATTTTAAATTTTTTCCTTTTTCCTGGGTTACAGAAACCTTACTATGCGTCTTCCTCATTTCGGTTTCTAACCACCTTCATTTTTCCTACTTTGAAAACACCTACTTATTGTCCAAATTTTTTCCTTTTTTGGTACAACTTTTTACACACTATTTCACATTTACCGTTTTTCTTCATTAAAAAAAATATTTCTCTCCGATTGGCAGCAAATATTAATTTTGCTGATAAATGTCAATTAGCAAAGTATTACTTTTCCTGCCTAAACAGCAAAGTGGTTACTTAATAATCCATAAATCGTTTATAATTTCCTTCATTTTCATCCGAGACTTCTCTGGCAACAAATTCAACTCTATATTTTTTGCCACCTCCCTTATTTCTGGAGGAGTAGTACTTCCAGGTCGCTATTACTGTCCATTATATAATAATTTAAATATGCTGATATTTTTTCGCACAACTGTCAGAAATTTCATGAATTGTCAAACTATAATTATTATGGACATTTCCATAATATTTCCAGACAATTTAATATGCTTCAATGTGAGTATAAATTTATCAAGAAGGCTTATCGTTTATATGCGTAGCAACCGGTAAACATATGAAATGTGTTTATGTGGTCATTGTAACGAAAATAACAAATTTGTCAAACGTTAAAATCATTGCCTTTCAAGTGCAAAGACAGCTCCGTGAGGTGCGAGGAGTGGCTATTAGTCAGTGGACAGTAAGACGAAGACTGCAAGAAAATAACCTGACCCCTAAAACACCTGCGTTTGGTCCAAAAATTACTCCAGCTCATCGGCAAGCACGCCTGCGTTTTGCAGGGATCATCTGAATCGGACGTTGGAACAATGGGGATCTGTTCTGCTCTCAGACGAGACCAGAATATGCCTCCATGGTAGCGACCGAAGACCTGGAGAGCGATTTGCAGATTGCTGCTTTGAAGAGCGGATTACTTATGGAGGTGGTTCCTGCATGATCTGGGGTGCGATTTCTATAGGAGCACGAACCGACCTTGAGTTAATTCGTAGGGGCGACCGTGTCCACGGAAGAGGAGGTTTAACGACTGATTTATCGAGGAGATGTTAGCAATGCATGTGGTACCTTACGTCGACTACATTGGAGACAAATTTACCTTTATGCATGACAATGCAAGACCACACACCGCAAGAATCGTGCTAAATTATATCGCAGAGGTCGGTTTGCGGGTTATGGAGTGGCCACCATACAGTCCCGACCTAAACCCGATCGAACATTTAAGGGATGAGCTAAAACGAAGAATTCGAGCTAGACTTCATACCCCAAACTCGATCCTAGAGCTTATTGTTGCTGTAGAAGAAGAGTGGCTTAACATCCTACAAGAATCAATAGCAAACTTGATTAGATCAATGCCTAATCGTATGAGAGATGTTATTAGGGCAAGAGGAGGTCATACACATTATTAAAAATTAAGTGTTAACTTTTAAATTGTCAACAACCTTATTTATGTTAATAATAAAAAAGCTTAATTTGCTTAATGCATTAATTTCACTGCGTTAAACATAGCTAGTCGAAATAAGTTTTCATAAATTTTAGTGATGAGCAAATGCAAGACCAAGACCGGGTTAGTCTTGGTCTTGCATACAAGGTCTTGGTCTTGGTCTTGCGTATATCTTGCAATGCTAAGTCTTGGTCTTGCATAAGTCTTGCACTGCTCGGTCTTGGTCTTGTTCTTGCAGTCTGAAGTTGCATATTCTGCAAGACCAAGACCAAGACCAGTCTCGCTCATCACTAATAAATTTATACTCACATTAAAGCAAATTGAATTGTCTTTCAAACAACAGATTTCTTCTTGTTAACTGATGAATAATTTAAAAAATATATATAGTTAGTCAAAAGTTTACAGTGGGCTGATTTCTATGCACGTAAGTGTATTTTTATTTAGCCTGGTGATTGCCTGAGACCGAAACTGGTCGCTTTTCTGTCATGTTAATAAAGTTTATGTTGTAATCTGACTTTGTGTTTCATTGTTTCATTCATTAAACTTGGTAACAATTTATTTTTTGACTGTACCCTCCAGCGGGGCAGATCTTCATAAATATTTTTGCTCGTAATTTTACTATATTTTAACATAAAGCCGAGAGCCGTTCTTATGGTAAATAACGATCCGATATGATTCCAATGTTTGTACACTTTTTAATCTAAACATTTTGTTTTCAATATGTAGTTCGGTTTGGTTGACAACGTGTACCTGTATCCATTTATGTTACATTCATTGTCATTGTCAGTCTTCAGTAGCGTAATTGGTCCATTTGGAGGATTTTTCGCTTCTGGTTTTAAGAGAGCATTCAAAATTAAGGTAAGCTTATATTATTTAAAAATTTCTAGAAATTAAAGTATTATTCCCATTTTTATAAACTAAATTTGATAGGAAGAGAAAGTATCAGCAACATTCTCAGTTCTTTCTGGAAATTGATCCGATCTCGTTAGATACTTTTCTTACTACTGATCCTAAACTTCATGGGATCAGTACTTTGGGTCTCTCAGATCATAACGCTAGTAATTTGGTAGCCACTTCCAAAGAGAAAGCAGAACTATTCTGCCCTGTTAGTTAATTTGGACGTATCTGCAAAAATATTTTTGAGTTTGGTGAGTTTTAGTGTTTTTGTGTGCCGTCCTGTTCATGTTGCAGATGGAACACAATTCACTTTGTAACTATTAATTGTTTAAATGATAGTTACAAAGGTGATATTTGATAGATATGCCCTTTTTCACTAGTATGAGGGAAAGGATCAGTAAACAAAAAGGCCGTATCTGCAACTATTTATTCTTAAAATACATTTTAAATTTTGAAAAACTTTAGAAAAATAATAAAATATTGAAAGTATAAATACACATTTGTTAGAGATTCTCCTCCTCATCTTCCTCCGATGAAGCAACTGGTTGTGACAAAATTTCCCACAAAATTCGCATTAGGGGTCCAATTTTTGAGAGAATTGAATTTTTTTTTGAAGTGGGAAATCTCTTTTATGTATGTGAGATTAGGGCTGATAAGAATACGTGTGACCTATTAGATTGTGTCTCCATTTTCTTGTCATAGGTCTGTTTTCTCAGACTTCCTCTTCCAGTCCTATTTTCCTTAGAAAGTTTAGAAAATCGTCGGATCTCAAATCTGGTAGATCCTCCTCTTCTATTTCGTATGCTCCTAGGTATCTAGCCTGCAAGGCATTCCGAGATTGTGTATTGAGGTTTCGTCCTCTTACAGAATCTCTTTGTTTCATCAATTAATCATAGTTTCTTCATGTGACTTCTTAACCGGCAATCCCCGGTTAATGTTCCCGTCAAAATACGAAGCCTTTTGTTACTAAGGTTAAGGCAACTAAGAAATATCTTCTGGTCGTAGTTTCCCAAAAGTATCGTAGCTTGTCTCTGTCCTTACCGCTGATTCCAGTACTTGGATTTTCCCTCTCCATTTCTTTTCTTAGTTTTCCTATGATTGCGCTGCTGCTGATCCCACAGGATGGTTCCGGTCCAAGATGTGGGGTTTCGGTTCCTTTTTTTGCCAGCTTATCTGCTGTTTCGTTCCCCTCTATTCCTAAGTGTCCTGGGACCCATAGGAGGGTGACAGTGTTCTTCTGACCTAGTTCATTTAGCTTGCCTAGGCATTCCCAAAGCATATTCGAACTGATTGTATGTAAGCTCAGCGCCTTGATGGCTGCTTGACTATCCGACATGATCACAATCTCTCGTCTACCATAGTTTCTCTGAATATTGAATTCGGCACATCCTTCGATGGCGTGGAGTGCTTGAAATATGCTTGGATATATGCACTGATCCGAAAACTCCTACTCCAGTTCCCTCTTCTAGCTTGGAACTGTCAGTATACCAGTAGAATAGGGCGTATTTGCTCGTTATACTAACAGATACGCCTTTTTATTCTAACAATTACAGTTACAACCTTTTTCTCTAACAAATAGTGAGTCATGTGCTAGATACGACCATCTAAATAAGCTGAAACTAGATAGAAACAGTTTGCATTTACGCCTTGATTCAGAACAGATGATTAGAACAACAGGCTAGAAGCTAGATGGGATCATTTGCCGAAAAATTCCCAATAACCCCCACATTATACTCTGTCCCAAACATTTGAGGCTGCATTAAAAATAATGCTAATTTTCTATGTCATGATGCAATTGATTTAATTCCAAAACACACCATCTAAATTTCGCCTTATCTTCTAACAATTATCAGAAAAACCCCTGAGCCATCAAGAGACCCACAATCTTATCCATGATAGGCTTTACAGATTTTTTGTAGAACAAATCTTTAGAATTAAAGTAGAATCAACTACACCTTGATCTTACTGAATTCTTCCAAACTGTTTCCGTTATTTCTAAGGATTTCTATCTGTAGTGCTCTAGGTATCTGTACTGATCCCAATGATCTTTATTTTACCACAACTAATCCCATTCAATTATACTCAGATGACATAAAATAAATTGAAAAGAATTAATTCACTGAGATGTGCTTATTAATCTTCAGTCTTTTCTGGAATGGACGTCCAAAATATAGTTGTCATTTGTCAGCAGTGCTGCCAGAACGAAAATGCAATAATGTACTAAATCCGAAAAAAATATACTAAAAAGAAATATGTACCAAAACTGACTAAAAAGCATCAATGCCGACCGCAAAAAGTACTAAATAAATGGCGGGAATTTTAAATTAATTATTTACAAGCAAAACCTCAGAACAATACTTCGATTTCTAAAACAATAATGTCATTTTTATTGACGGTTTTAGTTCTAGACCACCAGCTTTTTTTGTCGTATAACAAATCTTTAAAAATAAAACGTATTAATTAATATTTACAATTCACAACTTACTTGTCCATTTATATTACCAAAATTGCAAACACTTTTTATCGCGGTTTACATTTGTTGCAATTGACAGTAGTTACAATTGACGATTTTGACAAGAGCTTCTCAATTGTACTAAAAATTGTACCAAATATAAATTATTTGCTAAAATATACTAAACAAATTAAATGTAACACTAATGTACTTAACATTAGCCGAAATCACTAGATCCAGTACGATAACACTAGATCTGGCAGCCCTGTTTGTCAGTGTTGGCTTCTTTGACTTAACCTTTTCATATCTCCGACACCTCTGCTGCAAAAAATTGGTTTGTCATTATCGTTATATTAAATATTTCGAATACTCTCATATCTGGTTAGCAACAACTTCCTTGACTATCCAAGGTATTATTTGTTGCTGATGAGAACTGAATTGAAAAATTTTAGAGGTTTAATTAATAATATTTTTAAATTGTAGAGGTTATCCATAACTCAAATGTGGATGGTACGAAGAGTAGCAATAAAACTCAAAGTCAACCCACAGTATGTAATTTAATGAAAATGTTACATCAGCGACATGTTTCGATAACAAGTGGGGTATGGATTATGACGTTTTTCTCCAGTCTCTTCATACTCATTTTTATGAGGTTGATTATTCATAATAAGGGTGGTACTCTTAACCCCCCTAATAATCCGGTCCCTTTCCGTGATTGCTTTTGGAGATTGAGCTCCTTGTCTCGGAGAACTCTCCAAGGTGGTACTTTTAACCCCCTTATAAACCGGGCCCCTTCCTGGATTGGTTTTGAAAATTGAACTCCTTGTTTCGGAGAACTCTCCATAAACCTATTTATAGACTATTGATTCCTGGGTTCATCCTAGAATATTTACTTCTACATGCCAAATTTTCATATTTTCACACTTTAAACTACTTCATAGTTTTGTCTAATACTTAAACTAGTTTTTAACTTTCTTTTTCAACCCCCTTTTTTTAAAAATTTAACTTCCACTATACAATATAATTTTCACTTCTCTCATTTTACTTTAAAAAATTTTCCCTATTTTACTCATAACAGCTGTTATAACTTGTTAAACGCTGCAGTCTGTACAATATATATAATAATTGGTATATGTTTTAACATTGATTCTGTTTGTTCTGTAAATGTTAAAATACATTATTACTGTTAGATTAACTACCATATTCTATTACATGTTATTTTGTCTTATATGATTTGACTTTTGTACATGTTATATTTTGTCTTATATATTTTGACTTTTGTAATTCTTCATTCTGACACTTTGTGTTCTTCTCTTAGAGCCTGAAGATGGTCTTGTGACCGAAACATGCCGCTGATGTAACATTTTCATTAAATTATATACTGTGGGTTGACTTTGAGTTTTATTGCTACTAATAATATTTTTAACTAAATTTGTCCAACTTTATATAAATGTCATCTACAACTTAATGTTATAAATGTTGTATTTAAAAGTTGTTTTAGTAGTATAATTACATGTATCTGAATGTTATTATCTTTAAATTGTACCTATTATAGGACTTCGGTGACGTGATACCGGGACATGGAGGTATAATGGACCGTTTCGATTGTCAATTTTTGATGGCGACATTTGTCAACGTCTATATCAGTAGTTTCATCCAAAGAGACAGCCCCCAAAAACTACTAACTCAAGTTCTGTATCTAAAACCTGAACAACAGCTTCAACTATTCCATATGTTGAAGGACAATTTAGAGTCCCGAAATATTTTAATGCCCAATATTTAAGTCACTTATAGCTAGTCACGCTGACATTGTATAAATTCGAAAGGCTTTATGTTCAATTTTGTTTTTACAAAGACTTGTAACTATAAATTATTTATTTGATTGGATTTTCAACGGCCGGGAAAACTTAATTTCTTTTTTAGTTTGGTTGTGATAATTTATTTAAAAAAATAATAACTTTCTGAATTCATTTTTATCTATACCAATGACGGTATTAACAAAATTTGAAATAAAGTAGTTTAAAGTTTATTTGCAATGTCGGTATTGAGCTATTGTTATTTATTGCATTTTATAATAAAAGATATATATTTATTTGTGCCATTGTTTATGTTAGATTAGATTTATGAAACTGATATATAAGTATATATACAGGGTTATTCGTGTTATTCTTCACGAAAGAGTATGGTAATACTATCTGATATTTAAATAGATATAAGGAATACATTGTAGGGTTATTTTGGTCACAAAGGAATGAATTGTTTTAAATTTAAATTTCTTAATACTACTATTCGTTTTAGTCTACTAATGGATTATGTGTTTTATGCTACAATTGAAATAAAATTAATATTTTACTTCTGAGTGTATTCAGAATACTCTCACCAAATATTTACAGTAAATAAATCAGTAGATGGAGAACTGGAATACAAAAATTAAAAAATAATAGAGATTTATTATAGAAAATTGGAAACGGCTCAAGAATTTTCAACATAGAACCTAATTTCTAACTTCAGCATTAGTTTATTCATAGAAAGAAATTTTTATTTAAATATTGGAATGTAAATATTGATATTTAACATATTCTCATTGTGAGTAAAATTGAGTGAATTCTTTTATAAGGATTTGAAAACTATCAGTGCACTTTTGATTAGGACCCTTATTAAGAATTGATTTTGGACATAAAAAATGCAGTCTTTGAGAGAGTTTTAGTTAAATTGATAAATAACAGTGAAGAAAGAAACAATAATCAAACTTTTAAAAAGGATACCAATCACAAGAAGGACAAAAATGAAAATATTGCATCTTGTTACAATCTAAAGCAGTGAAAGTTGTACACTAATTGTAAATTATCAAAGAAACAGGAGTACCAGGCCCATTCCATGCTGTAGCCTCATAATATGTCAATATTTGGTGAGAGTTTTTAATACCCCCTTGATAATAAATTGTTCATAACTCCACACATCGAGTCTACATTCCAAAATTAAAACTATTCGAAAATCACATAGTATTATTATAAAATTTCTTTGTCAAATAACGTGAACATATCTGAATATAATACAGTATGTCTATGAAAACGGCGACATACGAGGAAATTGTTTAATATTCATTTTTCACTCGAAATATATTCTTTATAAAAAATCTGCATTGTCCAGAAATTACAAGATTTTAAGTGGGTATTAGTGGTGTACGAGGTTTTAGAAAAAATATAAAGAAACTAAGATTCATTTACCAATAAAAAAAATCTCTTAGTTTACAATCACATTTTTTATTTCAATGTTTTAGTGATGTAAATAGTTTTCATCTTTTTAAAGAAAATTTAGAAGTTCAATTGCCTTAAATATTACTTTTATAGTTTTATTGTAAATGTTTTTAAAAATGTCGGATTTTTAAAATGTTGCTTATTGTCAAGATCTTTTCCTTTTGAGTGTTGTAAAAAATCAGTTTTTTATCAAAACACGTGTATGACTATACATTTTTTATATATGCCTTGTTTTGAGTCATGTGGAACTTTTTATAAAGAATACATTTTTTGGTCAAATAATATTAAACACTTTGTTAATGGGCCGCCAATATTTAGACGCATATATATAAAAAATATTTTAAAATGTTAGTAATTTGTATTATCTATTTGTTAAATTGGTGTTTCTAAAAGTGATGTATTGGGAAAAAGTTTATTTGACCTGTTAAAATAATAAAAACAATATACAGATTTAAAATCATAGTGACTTAGTCCCAAAGCAATGTTATTCCATTTTTCATTATTTTTATTAATTTTACTAAAATATAAACATTTTTTGGATTTTTTAAAACTTTTGTTACAAAATACAAAATCATAGTAAAGCTAATTTATGCGTTCAATGGGTACCTATTTGTAGATGCGATTAAGCAACCCTGGTTTGCGTTTTAATATTCTCCTGGCAATTTCAAGTAATGATCTACATAGATGCATCATATTTTTAGCCCAGGAATTCAGAATTTCACAGAAAGAACTTTTTTACAGTAGGTATACCATTTTTCATAAAGAGTAACATTCTTTGACAAATGGATAATCAAAAAAAATTTCCATAAATGTGAAAATATATGTTTTCACATATTTGATCTCTATCTGCAATAACTTTTTATCGAATTTGAATCTTTACACGAACAACACAACTCTGAGAAAGTATGTTTTGATGTAAAATTGGAGACAGGTTCATTATTAAATGTTATCTTAGTTATAGTAAGATAGTTATAACAGTTTATAGAAAATTATTGAGAGAATATGTTTTTGCAAAGATTCATTTTCGAAAAATATACGTCGGAATTGGTCTAATGACTGAAGTATATTCCTCAAGATGTAATACTGAACTACAAAAGAAACTAGAAATTTTAGATGTAATTTTGAATGAAAATTTTTAATTCTATTTGTAGCAATTTTTTTCTACTATTATAAAAATTACAGTGTTGAATAAGCTGAAGTTTTTTTAAAACCAGGAGAAAGTGGAAGATTTGATGAACGAATATTTGGATTTAAATTGTTAAAAAAAGACTGGTTTTTGTCGATTTGTATTTAAATGACCTTGAATCGACTGATTACGAGAAAACTAATTTCAAAATTGTTGGTAGCAGCGGCCCAGTTGATTAGGTTAGTGCATAATGAATGTGTATATTTATTTATTGTAGTTAATTTGAGAAAGCTCTTAGATAAATGTTATAATATAAATATTATAAAATTGAATGTTTCCTAGCACATGCTGTGGTATCTGTATTGGGACCTGTAGTTAACAATTTTCATGTACCTTTACATTTTAAAATATTTATAGTTTGAAAGACGAGATGTACTATTTTAAAAGAATCCTCACTGAAACGTTTTTTGAAAAATATCAAAAGTTGTAGTCATATCATTTCCAATTAACTGTCTTGAAGAAATTCATTTTGGCGTATTTGTTGCTCAAATATTACGTACATTCAGATTTTGAAAACGGAAAACGTAGGAGCTATTCTACCAAACCTTAAAGTATTAAATCTCGTTTTACAAATTTAAAAATATTCTTTATACATATATAATATATGTATAGAACTATTAATCATAGATAGGTATATTTTACATTTTTTATTTAAATTATTAAATGCACGTCTTCGAGCATATATACTGACGTAGAGACATCGTCCAAATCATATATTTAATATTCCTATATGGACAGTTTCTATAAGTGGAAGTTGTTCCAATACGGTGAAAGAGATAATGTTCTGTTTTCTCTCTCGCACGTAGACTCAGTCAGTTCTGCGCATATTTTGTACGCATGTAGCAAAACAGAAAAAAATTCAACTGGGTAAATTTTTTTTTTGTATCAGGGGGGGGAAATAAATGTCATATAGGCTGTGTTCGGGGAGCACGCTATTTGCGCCATTTGGCGCTATCTAGTACTATTCCTCGTTTGCGTTATATGGCTCTTGGCGCTACATAGCTCGAAAGCGTGCTCCCCGAACACACCCATAGTATCCAGCAATAGGTACGTTCTTTTTTACACCATGTATTCATCAATGATGGAAGTGACGTCACTCTTTGATGACTGAATTGTTGTCAATAACAAGTCCGTCCACCATCTCCATACATCGATGGAATGGGTTTGCAACTTAGACTAGGAAAGAGAGAGGACAGCGCATGGCAATGAAAACCTTATGCGTGAGAGTGAAGCCAATTTTCAAACGTTTGGTGGCAAACAAATTTGGAACATCGAATTGTATTTTTTTAGTTTTTTATTAATTTTCACCTTTTTTAATAAACTGAATAGACATTTTAAAATGGTTAATTGTGTAGCTTATAAGTGCAATAGTCAGAGTGCTAAAAAAGAGCAAGGAATTTCATTTCATAGGTAAGAAGTATTTTACAACTATTTCCTTGAAATTTATTTTTATTAATATTACAGCTTTCAGGTAATAGATGTTTAACTAAATTACATATGTTATGTACGATAACTTAAATTAATTGTACATACATTTTGAACATTGTTTTCATTCAGTTTTAAAGATTATTTTTCATTTAATTGTTATTATTTTCTCATAGATGTAATAGTTTTGCAGTGGCGTGGAACAAAAACATATATTTAAAATAGATAAAATAGATTAAAATTGTAATATTTATTAAATAAATATGTTTTAAAATGATTGTTCTTTTTTTTTGGAACAGTATAAATTCAAAGACTTTTTTAAATTAGATTTGTAATACGAAATAATGAAAATGATTATTTAATAATCGTCTAAGAAAAATCGTATGATACGCCTATGTCAATATTGACCGCCATTAGTTTGGTGGCAAATGGGTTACACAAATTGATTCGAATGCTCAGTCCTCTCTCTTTCCTTGTCTAAGGTTTGCAATTTTGGTACACAACACAGTGAACACAGTAATAAATGAACGCGTGGTTACCTCAAACTAGATTTCACCAAAGAATATATGAACGTGGTTGGTGGATTGATGGAGCCACCGGTGAATAAAAGAACGTAACTAATCTCATTGGTCCGTTTTGAATTTGGCGTCAAGTCGAATTGTCATATTTGTCATTATTGTCAATTTGTTTTGTATTGCTTGCTGTCTCTAAGTTAGTACATATGTTCGAAGATCTACATACATAAGTTACAGTGTTTGGTTGCATAATTTATTATTATTGGCAATTTATTTCTGTATCTATGTTTTAACATTTTGTTTTCCTAAACACGGATGTACTACTGTCTTCAAAACGTAATATCTGTTTCTCTAGGTCTACAGTCAATGGACAGTCTCCTATTTTTTTATCCTTTTAAATAATTCATACTAGTAATACTAAGATTTAATTCATTAAACCGCCAAATTGCTTATAATTTTCCAAATATTCATTAATAAATTAAAGGTTTTAAGAGCTCTGTTTGCATTTTACGATATTAAATTAATCACTTATTTGAGAAACCCAACAAATTTACATTTTACAAAAAATCCGTTATTAACAATATTGCATTTGCTTTTAAAATCCCTCGGGTTATTCAAACAAAATGGCAGCTGTAGACTTGTCGTGTTTTAAGAATAGTGTAATTTTAACAGTTTATCACAATATTTAACTTTAGTAATACTAAAGTAAAATTTTCATTGTATTACAAAATTATTATTACAAAGAAAGGTCCAGTTTAAGTTGTGGACCACCCCAAGTCGACATTTGCTGTAAATGTTAGGAACTAGCAGTGAAAATAAGATCAAAAGAGCTAAATAACAATGTTAAGTCCATCTCAAACATGCTACAATATTTCATTTAAAAGTGAATACATCCAACTGACTCTAATGTATGGATAATAGCTGTTGATTATATTGTTGATTATACACGAAGCTAAAACATGTAAAGCATATTTTTATAAGTACCTACCACGAAGGTATGGGAAAAAAGGTCCCAATGAGATTTGCTCAAAGTTAATCATCTGCATGTATTCCTGGATGGATGTCCTGGACAAAATAATAACCACACAACTGTGAAAAAAGCAAAACAGTTCCATTTATACTTATTTATATTTTAAAAGCACGCTTATAGCATATCACTATATTGATGGATTAATAAAGCATAGGTTTCCAATTGGCCCAAAATATCCTAGGCCAAACCAACAATATTAAAGTACCTATTAAGGATAAAAAAATTGTTAATATTAAAAAGTCTACCAGTTATCTACCCGACATTGAAGGTATTCAGAGTTTCTATCAAGAAATTTTTTATGGCCAATAGTATATAGTGAATTGGATCCAGACGTTCTGTAATATTGCGTTTTTTATTCTTATTACTAGTTATATAATTACAAAAACAAAAATTTGATTAATGATAGCCAACATGTCCATTTTTCAAAATCGGTTTTTGTCAATTACTACATACAATATTTTTTATTTTTTTTCCAACATATTGTGTATCTACTTCACATTAGATTAATTTATTAATAATTAAACTTTAAACAGTTGATAATTAAAATAGTTAACAGAGTTTTTTTATTATCTCAAAACTTTGTTGTAGAGTTTCTCTAATAAGTGATTCAAATGCGCTGTTGTCACTTTTGAAAGCACAAACACAGCGCTTTCAAAATTAAATATCCGAGTTTGATTATCAATTTTTTTAAAGAAAAAAATATAGGAGGAGTGTTCTCCATTAGGTATAATGGATCACATTTTGAAGCAATAATACTTTTACTGGTGCAGAAGTAATCCATAGTTCATGGTAATTTCTTACTCTTATTTTGAGGTATATGTATGTACATATTGCTACAAAACATTTATCGTTTTTATTTTCATTAATATCTGCTATTTATTTACTTCCAATACTCTTAATTGTGTACACGCTCAAACAGGGTCAATCAAAAATATTGGCAGACCAGGAGGAATTTCATTGGTTTCTAATATTCCATAGGTATAAATTTGGGGAAAAATGTATTAATATCTATTTTCTTAAAACGTTTATATAGATAGTTTTCTTTAACTATCCCATATATAATTTTTTTGGTGACATGATGGAATCCCTTAATTTGGTACTTTTTTCAAGTTTCTTTATTGTTTGAAACGCCCTATATTCAACTTGTTATTTTAGTAGAGGAGGGTGGGCCACTAAAAAGGATTTGTTCTATTATCTACGTTATTTTTGAAAGAATACGTTGTATACTAATTTAACATACCATTTTGACCACATGTGAATATGAATGATTAAAATTGTAGTCTTACATAAAAATGAAAACATTTTGATTTTTGTTTTTCATGCCTTATAGTGGTTTAAAAACAACTTCATTTTTAGAAATAATATGTTTATTTAAATAAACTTTTAATATTATAATGTTTAGAAATATTCTAAATAGGTACCTGCCATTCAAACATTACCAGAAAAAAACTTGGATTTTCTATATCTGTACTTCGGAGGGATACAACACTATGTCCATTTTTCTCATAGAGGAATAAAGCACTATAACAATAAATAGAATGTTCTGGTGAAATATTGTTTCAACATCTCAATAAATAGCTGTGCCAATAACACTTTTTGTTGAAAAAAAGTTCAAAACTCCTCTCCTGTAAAGTTATGAAAATGGACTTAGTGTTGTATCCCTCCGAGGTACAGATATATAACAGAATAAGTAAAGGACTGTAGTACTTAGTACACACTTTGGATAACAGAATGTTTAAAAATGGTTTAACACATGTTAAATTCATAATATTATGATTGCAAACTTTTTGTGTTTCCTAGAAGGGATGGCACTCGATACCAGCAGATTTATTTTTTTCCAAACTTAATGGTGTATGTTTTGAGTTAATCTTAGAAATTTTGTAAGCTGACACATGAGTGTCATTTGTTGTTTTGCCATAGCCCATTTTCTAGCACTTAATAATAACAAAACTAATGATGATCATCAGAATTTGCCTTGTGCAATATTTTATAACCTTATGCAAAACATTCATATTTTACCTTTATTCTGCATTTGCACTCCAGGAAGAAAATTATAAAAAAAGATGGGAGCTTCAGCATATGCGACGAAATCTAACTAAAACTGATCGAGTGGCGCAATAAATTTTACTGGTAAACCAGGAGCGGTATGGTTTAGCAATGGGTCAATAGATATCGATACTCGACCTAAACGAAAATATTGCTGTCTCAGAGTGGCTCACCCTACAAGTTTAGAAATTTGGAAGAAACCATAAACACCGTTCTCGACTAAATTGTTCTATGTTTATATTTTATATGAGATAAAGATAATATATTACTTTTTACAGAAATCAAAATTAATATAAGTTTTACAGAATTATATATAATTTACTGGTCAATCTGATCGAAACGTATCTGCGTCTATATAAATGTCGAATGTAAAGGTGATGTGATATATTTTTGAGAGTATTAATTGTTTTATATTAATTTTTCTAACAATTAAGAACATGTTTACTTTTTAAAATGTCTTTTTGTTTTATGTTTGTCTTCCGATGTTTCAATCAATTGTTGAGTAAAAAAAATTTAGTTGTAATTTATTTAATAAAGGACTTAATACCTATCTATGCTTATTATTTATTTATGCATTCCTTATGCTTCTTTTTTGATGAGGTTATTTGGATTTGCAATGTAGTCTTTTATGAATCACTCCTTATAAATTTACTACCCAGCACCTACTTAAATTTCATATTTTTGTCGTGATTATGTATTTAAATTTGCTATCATATGGAGGAAATCCAAAAAACCTCATGTTAATAAACTTGGGGCATAATATTATACCATTTACAAACCTTTGATTTATTTTATTGTCACAGATGCTAATGCAAAAAGCTCGGCAAAATTTATAATACTAAATTGCATATTATGCTTTACTTTTACTAGAACAACAGTCCATTAATTGGTTATTCAAACTTTAAAATAAAATAGATATTATCCTTAGGCCAGCCATAAACGTTGCTGTACCTCTCCAGTATAGATGATTTTGATGGGAGAACCTAAGTTTGTGCAGAAGGGTTCTCTAGTGAACTTTTGCTAGGTGTCATTTGAGAAGGTTCAGTAGCAATAGGTAAAAGTAATATTCTTAGTAAGACAAAAATTTGAAATTGGCCAAATTTTACCTAAGGTCTTTATTTATTTTCTTCCACTTGCTTCAGGTTTTTTGTTTATTTAATTTCTTTTGAAGACTGTCCTTTTTATTTCTGCCTCTTAGTTTGATTTCAGAAGAAATTTTAATTGTCTTGGTTACCTTCCAATTCAATTAAGAATACGCCCAATTAATGCCCACCATAAATAATAGTTGTACATTTTTTTATTATAATCCAATATGTAAATTAAGTGGATAGTAAAAAACACTGAAATCTTAATACCCTCTTCTCTTCTGATGGTGACCTCAGTCCTCGGGCTTTTGGTCGGATTGGTACTATGCACCTATATTCTCTGGTCTTCTTTTTTTTAAGGTTCTCGAGTGTTTCTCGCTGCTTCTAAAAAGTTGCATCCTTAGCCGATGGACTGCAACTAAAGAGGACCTTAGAGAGTAAATCCACTTGGTAAGTGGTTCATAAGTGGTTCCTCTTCTTTTGTCCTCCCTTGTCTTTTATGGTTTCCTGAACTTTAGGAAGAAATTTTTCTTTTCTTCCATGTTATTCGAGAAGATTTTCATAATGTTGAATATGTCTTCATTCTACCCGTTTTCTTTCGATCTTTCGCATTCGCCAGATTGGTGTTTTCCTCCGCATCTGACATATATCTCGTTTCCATATGGCAGGTTGAATGTCTGGGGTTACATGCTTGGCAATTGAAACATTGTGTTGGCGTTCTGCTTCCTGGTAGGGCTTCTTTTTGATTTCTTGCACTTGGTATGTATTCAACATTCCTCATTCATGTAACACAAGTACATCTGATTGACGTCCGATGTATATCCATAATTTAAACTGTGGATATCCACTGGACGTCCAGTTTTGGTCCAGTGGATATCCATCGGACGTCCACTGCACATCCACAGGATAATTTCGGACGTCCATATAAGGTTCAATTTTGGACTATTTAGGTATATATAATGGACATTGCTTGGCAATTGAAACATTGTGTTGGCGTTCTGCTTCCTGGTAGGGCTTCTTTTTGATTTCTTGCACTTGGTATGTATTCAACATTCCTCATTCATGTAACACAAGTACATCTGATTGACGTCCGATGTATATCCATAATTTAAACTGTGGATATCCACTGGACGTCCAGTTTTGGTCCAGTGGATATCCATCGGACGTCCACTGCACATCCACAGGATAATTTCGGACGTCCATATAAGGTTCAATTTTGGACTATTTAGGTATATATAATGGACATTTGAAAAAGTCCACATTCCACATGAAAAAAATATGTCCTCACTAATCAAAAACTGTTTATATGAACAAAATATGTATTTAAAAAAATAAAGATGTGAAATTATAAAAAAGTTCACTCAGCTGGCAGGAGCGGTTATTACTTCATAATTTTCAAATAAAAATATTCCGAAAACGGTACATAATATCGAGTTTTACCAAGAGTACCTTTTTGGTGTAGAATTAAACGATGTTTATGTTCACTTGGAGTTTTGACTAATAATTCCCTAAAAAAAGTTATGTTGAATAATACGTTGTATGATTCGTGTAACTAGCGCTCTCTATGAGAGTTAGTTATAAAAACAAATTCATGGGATATATCAGCTTCCAAAACATATTCGTATAAAATTTCATTGCAATGGTGCCAGTAGTTTCGGCAAAATCGTAAGAAATGTGTAATTATTTATTTTCTTCAACGCCCTTTATCTTGAAAACGGATGGCGTTAGAAAAAAATTTGACTAAGCAAACCCCAATTATTTTTCAGTTTTTTACCTATCCTAGAGACGGTGTTACCTTTTTTTGAAACACCCTGTATATAGACCAGCTATTAATTAGTTTGTTAAGCATAAAACAACTAAAGCAAGATATCCGACATTTTTCACATTTGAAAAGTCTTACAATTTTAATCCGATATTATTGTTTGACGCTCTAAATCGTGACATACCCTATATGTGCAGGAAGGAGTATATGCAAAATGACCTTGAGTCCAAAAAGGAGCTAGCACGTGGCAGCCAATTGCTAATTTTAATTTCCGTTTCCATTGACGTACCGTAAAAAAATGAAAATTATATTTGGTTTGTTATTTTGAATAAAATTCAACCAATCAAGTGTGTGAATACACTTAGTGTAAATCATTTTGTTTTTATAAGAACCGAATGATAGGCCTACGCAATCATTTTTGACATTTATGTGCAAATATTTCTTTGATAGTATAATGCAAACATAAACAATGCATCCTACAAGGAGCTTCAAGATGGCCGATTTCCGTCGCAAATTTTCCTTAAAGTTAATATATGACAGAATCCTTCCTGTTTCTTTTTGTTCTAATATGTGCGCCGTACATATACTAAACATCTAACATTTTTGACATACCCTATACATGTACATATAACCTTATACTTTCTTACTAATTTAATGTACAAATTGATATTTTTAATACAAAATGTCAAGTTGTTTGGTTGCCCGATATACCCTGTATATGTATAGATATAGATTATGTACAAAGACATCTAATAGAGAAGTTTACCCAATTACGATAAAAATTTTCAGATATTAATCGGAATTGGATACATGGGGGGGCTAAACCTATATTTGTGTCATACCCCGTATGTAAACAAGGATCATTATAAAAATGACACCTCATGTATAATTTATAAAAGAATTATTTATATAATAATAAATTTGTTATAATAGTTCAGATATCGACCTTTGACCGTCTGATCTGACTGAGATTGCTAGAGGGTTGGCGCCAATCGACACCCCATGTAGGTCACTTGAGTGAGGGCGGGCTCCCAAGTGGCGGAAACTTACTAACTTATTATAAATTTAAATGCAATTTTTTTTAAATATTCCTTATTGTATTATTTGAAGCTAAAGCTCAAGATGAAGATTATTGATAAAACCGTACCATTTTCTGCAACAAAATATATACTGTCCTGGTTTTTAGTGTATAATGAAAATAATTCAGTATTAAAACTAGTATTAGTTGTTTTTTGTTAGAATATTGGCAATGCTTATTTGTCCCGTTCAAAGTTTGATTCACTTAATTGCTGTAAAAAAAGGTAAGTTGTGTTTTAAATGATCCTCATATAAAGAATTTTCACGTATCATATCACAAGAGCTTAAATTATTTCTGGAACTTTTTTTGAGAGCACGAATATTTTGAAAATTATCCCCAGTCGCCAAGCGACAAGGGATAATTATCTTAAAATATTCGTGCCAGAAAGAAAATTTTTAGGAATAGAGAAATATAATAGTATATTGAACAACGCATTTCATATGGAATTCTGTTTTTTAAAG
The DNA here is from genome assembly GCA_035357415.1 of Ophraella communa. Lineage (NCBI taxonomy): Eukaryota > Metazoa > Arthropoda > Insecta > Coleoptera > Chrysomelidae > Ophraella > Ophraella communa. Next base: position 13,562,767 of record CM068991.1, on the reverse strand, counting down.
AACGAGTGCCACAACAGCCATATGAAATAAGTTGTTTATAATATTTTTTATATTTTGCCATTTTATCATTTTCTAAATTAATTTTTTATTTTTACGTAATTACGAATATTTTGATTTTAAAAAGTATGTTGGCAGCACTGTGTAATTTATAACATTTGACAGTTTTGACATTTAAATTATGAAATGATGTTTTCAAATATTTTAAAATGACTAATACATCAATAATAAAATATTACATAAGTAAAAGATGATATTTATATTCACAAATACTTTCTTAAAGAACAATATAAAATTAATAAATTCCTATTAGCCACAAATGTCATTGTCCAATAGTCTTGTCATTAGATACTTCACTCGTTACCAACCATTTAAAACAAAAATTTGCGTGCGTAAAAGATGCATTACGATACGTAAATAAGTTTTATAATGAAGATTTTTATAAGTGCAAAATATAAAATATATATTTTTTTGTTATCTTTTTTAAGCCAGCTTTGTCTACAATGGCATATCTTTTAATATCCATTGAATTTTACTCACTTTTTTATTGTAAATACTACTTTTGATTGCATACATTTGGATTAACAAATTTACAATGTTTCAGAAAAACTTGATTTGTCCATTGCTGAAAACATTTCGCTAATAATAAGTATAACATCATTGATAATACTCAGTTCAATATTACCTTTCTATTCCAAAGAATGGAAGAACGTGCTAAATAGAATTGCAAATTTCGAATCAACGGAGAAGAATTCTACTGAAATTAAAAATAAAATAATGTTTCTTAATACAGTTTCAATTGCGATTTTTATTTATTGCGTTGGAGGATTGATGTTGTATGCCTTGGCTGCCTATTACGAATCAAGGAAATGTTTAAAATTCAACGAAGAAAATAATCTAAATTTGATTTGTATTACTGTGTTTCCAGTATGGTTACCGTTTCAAATTAACACATCCACCGAGATAATCATATTTGCAGTTCAGTTTATAATTACTTATATTATTTCTGTTCCTGGTAAGTATTCAATCAAATTATTGTAATGACAATGAAAACAACAAAGATGACAATTTTAAAAGCAATAACTTTTATTAAACGTTGGCAATTCTGTAACCCTAAAAACCTAAGGGGTAAATTACTTTTTTATACTGTATAGGGACTAAAGTACCACTTTTAATCCCAAGTAATCCTAAAGTAAAATATCTGAATTAGATTGACAGTTTTTAACTAAGAAAGCGTAAATCTAAACTAATTTATAATAAACATGTTTTAATCACGCGGTAATAATACAGATTTTAAAAATAATTGAGATAGAAAGAAAGATTTTTAAATTAGTTTAGATTGATTTAGTAGATTTCATGTATAATAATCAGTGGCAGCTAGTGGTATTTGAAAGTGGTAAGGCACAGTTAAATAATTTCTTTTTAGCAAAGTTAGAATTTAAAGTTAGTCTAGTGGTCACTCTACTTCGTCAGTTGTGTAACAACATTTGTAAAAAAAAATTAAAACATTACATTTAAAAAAATTAAAATTGTTTATAAAGCTAGGGCTATGTTATCGTACAATTTGTTCCTATAGAAATATTTATTACGCAACTGTCCAGCAAGAACCAACGTGGAGGTGTAGAGCATTCTTGCTATGGAAGGGAAGTGCGGAAAAGATGGGATTGAGAGAAAACTATAATGAAACAAGCAAAAGTAATGTAATATTTTAGAAAAACCACCGAGATTCACTGCTCACCGAACGTAAAACCATAATAAAAGAGTGTAAAAGTTAAATGCACTGTGCACTTTTAACCCTCAACCTGTTAATCTAAAAAAATCATGTGCCAAAAGCCGTCGTAACGAACGAATCTAAAAATAAATTAAACGCCCCATCCCCGAAAGACAATCGGTCAGTTTTCGTTAATTTTCGTGTCGCATATTAAATTTACGGAGATGCCTGCCTCAAACACAGGTTTTACGCGCTATGTAAAGCTAGATTCGACTGTGTCGTACAGTACAGAACAATTGTAATACACTAGACAAAGAAACGCGGCGTTCGCAGAGAGGCCAACCTATATCCATATAGCACCTACAGTAGAAATGAGATGGATGATATTTATAGCGAAACGCGGTAATTGACGGCGGCTGGTCCGCGGGTGAGGGCAGGACTGTATTTTACTAATATAATAATAATTCTAAATGATATAATAATGAATGCAAATAGTAAAATAATATAAATTTGTGATTTATTTAATTTGCAAATTATTGTTGAGGAGCCTTACCTGCCTCATAGGAGAAGCCGCCACTGATAATAATACCAAATTTAAACATACTTGAACTAGCAGAAATACTTTTTAAATTAGTTAAAATTGATTTGGTATTATTAAAAATCTATCACAGCACCAAAACATTCTAAACTAATTTATAAACATGTTTTAATCATGCGGTATTGGAAAGAACGATTTTTAAATTAGTTTAGATTGATTTAATGCTGCGAACCGCGCTTCGCTCGGGACGCAGTGATTCATATATTAAAGAATCGGTATCTTCGATGACTTAGCTCAGCTTTCTATCACTTTATTTAAACATGGGCCATTATTAATAATTTCAAATAGTTTTCGTACCATATAATAGTTTGTCAGATTTTATGTAAAATGAAGACCAAAACGAATAATCCATTTCAAGGAAACAAGTGAAATTTATTTCAGTAGTGCCAAATTATATTCCCGATATAGTTTTCATAAAAAATCCCCAATCTAATAAATAAAACATTTAATACTTTTTAGGTAGTTCCTACAAAACAAATCCATTTTTAAATATTGCTTGTGGTAGTAGTTTAAATTACGACAGAGACAATTGGGGTAGTTTTGAAGGTGGAGGAGGTAACCCAATTATAAAATTGTTATAAGCACACAATTCAAAATAGTCGCAGTTAACATCAACACATCTTTATAATTACGCGTTTTTTTTTAATTAAAACAATAGTTTACTATCCACTAATCAGTAACTTTTATTGTATAATTACCAATTGTATGGTTTTCTTTGATATTTTCATAGTTTTTCTAAAGAAAATTCAATCGTCAATAATTAGTTGTAAACGTAAAGTTCCTGTGTTAATTTTTTCAACCAACAACAAATTAATCAATTACCTCAATTTAAAATTTATTACTTCCATATTAATTTACTTTTTAAATTTTTGTTTATTTTAACTTGTTTTTTCCTGTTTTATTATTTGCCCATTAATTGTTTTTTTTTTATATTTTTATGGTCAATACTTATTGGAATTTTAGAGGTCTTGGCTCTACTATGTAAAAAATAGCGTATTTACCACAGGAATACAGTGTCTTTTAATCCCTCGGGTGATTGTTGGCCTTGCTTCGTTCGTACAACAAACTTCACCTTTGGAATTAAATGCACTTTAGTTCCTTGGTATATAATATACTATTTTCACAACCAATATTCAAAATTCAAATAGACGTCATCAGGAGCTTCTGTCAGAAATTTAATAATGTTATCTGACTCCAGGATTTTGGACTTTTTAGCTTTGTATCCTCCACTCAAGTTTTTTAGTAAGGTGGTTAACCTGCTGAATTTAGAAATGTCACAATTTTCATTCACCAACAACGTACGCTTCAGCATCGAATAATACGACCATAATGAAGATGGCATCGCTTTCATCAACTTTTCAGAAAAATACGCCAGAAGTATTTTTTCATTCACGTCATTAATATTCTTAATGCTTTTCCACTTTTTAAAAGACTGGTATTCTTTCTCATACATCTTCCTCGATTTTTGTGGCAACAATAAACTTTCTGCATCCAACGCTGCATTTTCTACATCTGATGGCAGATTTTCTTTTTCTTGTGTCAATTCTTTTCCGTCCATTTCGTATCTATTCACTTTGTACACAAAACGCACAATTGCGTTTTTGTGCCCAAAATTACAATTTTCTTTGAAATTCTATTTTTCACCTGAACTTGAAATTTTGCTATAGAAAAAATGTTGTATTGCACACGACTATAAAAACGCATTATCTTCTCGAATAACTATTAAACTAGGTGAATTTTTTTCATCCATTGGATATATTGCATACCTAATTTATAAACATGTTTGTCGACGCAATTTATACCATTTCACCCTCTTTTCCTATGGTACTTAAATACTGTAATTAAAAAACGATCTTTATTAAATACGGGGTTGGGATAAAGTATGGAACCAAGTAAATATCTTTTAAACGAAAAGAACGATATTTATAAAAAATTGCAGGTAAGTGCAATGGAACAAAACGCATCTGATGTACATTTTTTTGATAATAATATACCTACTTCCGGTTTAACCGGAAGCCATCAACTTCTTTAATTTAAATGGGACACCCTATATATTTTTACAGATTTTGAAAGAGCTTGTTATTTTGAATTCATACATACTGATTTTAGTGTAAAAAAATTTGTAAAAACGAGGAATATAGCACTTTAACCAACCTCCTTTTGAGTTTTTTGCATTAGAGCAAAAAACTATTTAGATAAACTAATTGAAGTTGTTTGTATGCATAGTAATAAATAAACAAGTACTGTTTAGTACGTCTTTTGTTCTTCAAGTGTCAAATTCTAATTGACGGAAATAAATTGCACAATTTAGAATGGTGTTCAATTAAGTGAAAAAAAACGTATTGAAATTTTAGTGATGATCGGTTATGGTGATCGTGTTAGAACTCATGAAGAACTGTCATATTTTTAATAATTTGCATCCGGAGGGAAATCCTATATCACGCTCAACAGTAACTAAAACATTACAACGTTTCAATACTACTGGGATGGTAAAAAATTTGCTAAAACCTGGAAGACTGCGAACTGCAACGAACGAAACTGTTAAACAAAATATTGCAATCGATTTAGAAGAATCACCTCAAACTTCCACCACAAATTTGGCACTAAACCATGGTATCAGTCGACGTTCTGTAGGAAAGATATTAAAAAGTGAAAAGTATCATCCATATAAGGTAGGTACAGTTGGTTCAAAAATTGTCATACGATGATTTTGACCGACGGCTGGAATTTTGCGAACAGCTAATGGACATCTGTAATGTCGACGAAAATTTTGCTTCTGGCATAGTTTTTTCCGATGAGGCAACTTTTTGTTTAAATGGAACCGTTAATCTTCATAACTCAAGGTATTGGTCAAATGAGAATCCTCATTGGATTCATGAAGCACATACCCAGCATCCACAGAAGTTAAATGTTTGGATGGGAATACCTCCCCACTATGATAGACGGGTTAGGGATTTTCTGGATGCGAATTTTCCAAATCTATGGATTGGACGTAGAGGATTCATAGAGTGTCCTGCTCGTTCTCCGGATCTTAGCCCGTTAGATTTTTTTCTTTGGGGTTATCTAAAATCACGCGTTTACGTTAGATGACCAACAAACTTACAGCAATTGAGACAAAGAATTATTGATGAATGTGAACTAATACGTGGAGAAGTCTTAGAAAGAGTGACTCAAGAATTTGTTAATAGGATGGCATATTGTCAGCAAGTAAACGGCGAGCATTTTGAACATTTGAAGTAATTTTGTTTCTCATTATTCTAAAATAATGAAATGTACATCTATTTTACTACTAACAGTGAGTTATTCCTCGTTTTGACAAATTTGTTTACATTTAACTCAGTATGTATGAATTCAAAATAACAAGTTCTTTCAAAATCTGTAAAAATATATAGGGTGTCCCGTTTAAATTAAAGAAGTTGATGGCATTTCCGGTTAAACCGGAAGTATATTATTATCAAAAAAATGTATATCGGATGCGTTTTGTTCCATTGCACTTACCTGCAAATTTTCATAAATATCGTTCTTTTCGTTTAAAAGATATTTACTTGGTTCCATACTTTATCCCAACCCCGTATACCTAGTTTATTAAATATAGTACTTTCATTTTGTTTTTTTTTTGATTGTAGGTTTTACTGCAAGCTATTTAATTTATGAATTTTCAGCTTGTACTTCTTTACGCATTACATGTTTAAAAACTAAGTTTCTTGATATTATTAACAATACAGCACCCGAGGAACAGGATTATAAATTGAAACTGTGGATACAAGATCACCAATCTATCATTAAGTAAGAAATTAGTTAATTTCTCATTTTTATATTGGAATAAGTACATTTTTGAAATTTAATCTTAAACAATGCACTTATATATAGGGAGTTTCATTAAGAATTATCCATATAGTAACTGGAGAAATCTTAGCACGAAATATGAAAGTTTTAGCAGTAAGTAACCCGCTTAAAAAAATACCAAAGGTTTTTTAAAAGTGGGTTTTTTTAATAGTATATTTTTTTATAAAATTCCTTATATATATATTTTATGTTCTTGTATTTTGTAAAAATTAAAACATACAAAATACATAAGTATGAAAAAGCTAAAACTGCTTCGATCTAATATAAATACCTTCGGGGTTCGGTCCGGGGTCTAGTTTTGAATATCAGTGAAATTGAATTCACAAGTGAAATATTTCGATTTGTAATTCACCATCGAAATGCTATACCTAGTTTTCAGTTGTAGTGAAATGAAATTTTTATAAATTCACTTAAATGAAATTAATTCGATCGACACAATTTGACAACAATGGAAATCAGTCGAATTAGTTCAAATTATAACGTGCGAGAAAAACATAAGATTAATTAAGGTTAAAAATACCATTATTTCTTATTTTGTTCTTGGAATCTTCGCTAAGTCGTTAAAATTTAAGATAATTCTACTTTTGTTAGTTGGTAATACGTGTTTAAAATTGAAAAATTTGATAGGAAATGCAAATAGTATATAGGAACGATTCACATAGGTTTCAGTAAATTATAAATTTAGCAGAATCTCTGATTTAGTTACAATATTATGAAGTTGTACATAAAATAATACTGTTTTAGTGATGGCTAATTTTAAAGATTAAAAAAGTTTTGTTAATGAACAACAAAAACGTTGGTGGAATACATACAAAACCATCCAATTTTAAAATATTCACCAATAAACAATAAACTATATTGCCTAAACTAATGCAGCAACGTTCTTGGCGTAAACATATCATCCTCTAAAAGGTCCAAAATGGCCATTTTGTCAAAAATATAAACGTTCTCGCTTCACTCTCGTCCACTAACTAATAAAAATATCATACTAATATCTAATATAAACAATCCTAATATACTTTGCTAACTAACTATAAACTAGATTCAAAAAACAAAACAAGAAAATACCTACAAGCAGAAAACCACAAAACAAAATTTCTAACGTAATTCGCAAGTGAAATATATATTTCGACAGCTAAATAGTATTCGAATTATATTTGTGAAATATTTTCGAATTCGAATTTTATTTCACTCGTGAAATTAGTTCAAAACTTGAGTTGATCGAAATATGAGCAATTTCACTTGTGAAATATTTCAAAACTAACCCCCCGGGCCTCCCTGGTGATTTTTGTATTTTACCTATTTGCAAGTCGTATATTATACACTAAGTGACATAAAAATCCGAACACCCAGTTTAAATGATTTTATTTTTATAAAATTTTGTATAAGTACTTACTTTAGCATAATAAGTAAATGATAAAAATTTCAAAATGATTGCATTGCTTTAAAGCCCTTTTACCTTTAATAATGTGTGGATGCACCCCGGTGTGTTACGCATTCTCCAACGTGCCTAGGCATGCTTTTGATCAGGTGGTCAATATCCTCCAGTGGTATCTCATTCCAGGCAACCACCACCTCCTCTCGAAGTTCTTCTAGAGTCTGAGGAGGACGTTGCAAATTGAGAAATCTCCTACCCATCATATCCCACACATGCTCAATTGGGGATAAGTCGGGAGATCTTGGTGGCCAAAGTAACAATGTGACATCATAATGTTGAAAGAAGTCTATTGTGACTCTTGGGCATGTGGTCGGGCATTATCTTGTTGTAAGTTGGATTTGCCAGTGTTAAAAACGCGTTTAACAATTTGCGGCCACCCCGTAAACTTAAAAGTTAGTTCGGTAGTTCGACGGGCCACGACCCCCCGATCGCACATATATTAGTTTTGGCGGTATAGGTACCGAGTCTCGCTCTCTTCCTAACGAACCTTCGTAGAGCAAGGTAGGGTTCGTTACTAGCTTTCTATTTTAATCATAAAAATTCAACAGTAATTAAAATCTTTAAATATCCTTAAAACTAAAGTATAGTGTAATTAAAAATCAGTGTAGTGCTAAATTCAGACTGGTAAGCAAAATAAGAAAACAACTTTTGTTATAATAATTTCTACCACGTTTTACCGGCCCTTATAGTAGCGGTGTTGCCTACCGTCGCATATTTCGTCTATATAATTATTTATGTACTTTATATATTATTTGTGTATTGGGTAATGAACTTTGAACAAAAAACCTTTTATATATTCTTTCTTGTGTGCTGGAGTGCGGTTGCCAGACTTTATTTTATTGTTGGTTGGCGCTGCTTATTTGAGACTATCCTTCATGTCTTGCTTTATAAAATAAAACTTGATTCGTTAATAATAAATACTATTCTAATTTGTAGATGTTTTATATATCCTTTTCTCACAATTGTGAGTGGTCCTTCGTGCAAGTTATTAGATTTATTGGTTTCAATTGAAACTATGTATGGTAAAAATCAGCACCACTGCTCACCCTACATATTATATAACCATACATAGCTTTTGTGGTCCTTCGACCCGGATTTCCAGCTCTACAGTTTCTATTAGTGCCCTATTTTATGTTTATATGCAAATATCAAATGTCAAACCGACATGTATTACTTTAGACTCACTCTGTAGCGTCAGCCTCCAACAAGTAAGGGAGCTGAAATAGAACAATCTGAAATAATCTCTTGTGTTAATAACTGGTGTAGAATACAGTAAACTATCGAATAAAAAACTCTTATCGGGTATTTCGCGAGTGTTACGGAATAATTCAAATGCTTGGCAACACCGCGAAGCTCCAACTACAATAATTTTAACGGCAAGTGGATGTCTACGACTTCTTCTCTCGTCCCTTTTGATCGACTTTTCGTAAAGTCGAACACCTGCCGGACAACGATAACCGACATCAACATAAAAAACCACCCTTGGTTTTTGAACTATTTCATACTGTTATTGTTTGTGAATATTATTGATTTTTCTAGTTTTGAGTGTAATTATTTTCACTCGCATATTTTTGTAAAGCTTAACATATCGTTTATTTCGTTTTAAACTTATAGTTTTTTATAACATTGATAAAATAATTTAAATGGTTATTTTGCACTGTCTATTCCATTCAACTTTTTGTTCCTATGTTATTTTGTACTCTCTTATTTATACAGTGCGGTGTTTTAATTTTGCACTGATAAAAAGAAAATATTTTTGCGTTTATAACTTAAAATAAATGACTGTTAATTTATATTTTATACCTATCATATCATTTTTTATATTATTCCAATAACATTTGATTTTCTAAATATTTCTAATTTATTTTGGGTATTTGATGAAACAAAATTTCTACATTTATTTCTTCGGCTTTTAATATTGATATTTTATTGACTTGTGTACTCATATGATATTTTAATATTATGCTGAATTTGTGTATCTTTTTGCTATATTTTTGCCAATATTTTTAATATTGATATTTTCATTGAATGACTTGTATTCACTCGCTGTTAGAATATTACGAATTTGTTTAGATTTTATCTTTGTAATAGATTTTGATTATTTACCTTAGCTGTAAAATGGAACCCACTTTGCGTAGTCTTAAAAACAAACGGGCTGGTTGTAAGAGCCAGCTTTCTAGGATAGAAAGTTATTTAAAAGATCTTACGGGCTCTGAAGAACCCTATATCTTAAAGGTAAAACTTGATAACATTATAATGCATTATACTAATTACCAAGCGTATCATCAGGAAATTGTAGGATTAGCTTCGACTCCTGATGAGATAGAATCAGATAGCGGTCTATCAGAGAGCGTTATTGATGATCGTTTTGAATTAGTTATAGCTCAATTAACTTCTTTAGTAGATAAAGCAAATCAAAATAGAGTTCGTCCTTCTGACAACTCTAACATAGTTCTCCCAAAAATCAATATTAAGCCTTTCACTGGCATTGCTTCTGAATGGACCTCATTCTTCGATTTATTTACTGCTCTTGTTCTTAACAATACAAAACTTCAAAGTAACAGTGAAAAACTTTATTACTTAAAGAGTCTTTTACGGGGTCAACCCTTAGAATTAATAGACAGCCTAAGTGTAACAAATCAAAATTTACCAGTAGCTCTTGACATATTAAGCAAAACGTATGACAATCAGTCTAATCTACTTTTTAATCTGTATTCTAATTTATTGGATCAAAAACCTTTGACAAAAAGCAACGCCGCTAGTTTAAGGGATTTCTATATAACCTCTAAGAAAAACTTGGAACTTATAAAAAATATCTCTCTCTCTCCTGAACAGTATTTCGATTCACTTATAGTATATCTATTAGAGCAAAAGTTAGATTTTAATTCAAAACGAGCATTTGAAAGTGAAAGAGAGACTACCGAATTAGCAACTGTTGAATCATTTTTCGAATTTATAAAAAAACGGTATACTGTGTTGGAAAATTTAAATTTGTTCGATCCTAGTGGACAAAAGAAAGATTATAAGGTCGCGGAACAAAAATCCAAAGTCAGCTTACACTCTAGCATCGGAGACAAAGCAAAGCCAACATCCAATTCATATCAGGTAACCAAAGCAAAATGTGTTTACTGCTCAGACTCCACTCATTCTTTGTATAGATGTCAAAAATTCTTAACACTCTCTCCTAATGATCGACACAAGTTTGCTAAGACTAACAAACTATGTTTGAATTGTCTAAATCCTCTTCATTTGCTTCCTGCTTGCAAATCGTTGCACAGGTGTCTAAGCTGTGGTAAGGCGCATCATTCACTTCTTCATTTTGATTCAAATTGTCATAAGTCAAGTTCAAATAATAATACCCCTGTTAATACAAATCGAGCTCCTCCTGTACGCAGCTATGTACAAAATCAGGGTTCTGCAATTGAACCCAATTCAAATTTGGTGGTAAACATCCCCAATCCTACCTCTCCTGTTAATGATGTACCTCAAGCATCATTGGCAGCCACAAGCTTTGTAAACAAGCTAGTTCTTCTTCCTACTGCTTTGGTCAACGTACATTGTAGTGATGGAAAAATGGTCGTAGCTCGCTTGTTACTAGATTCAGCTAGCCAAATGAGCATTATTAAAAAATCATTTGCTGATAGTTTAGGAATACCTTATCGCAACCATAAGTTGAATATTTCTGGTCTTGGTAACAACCGGTGCACTCAAAGCACCAATGTCATAAATCTTAAATTCAGTCCCCAAGTTGATTCTTCTCGGGTATTTCATGTAACTTGTTCTGTAATTGACAATATAACTAGTCAATTGCCTCAATTCGCAATATCTCCGGATAAATTTAATTTACCTACCCATGTAAAGCTAGATCTTGCCGATCCTCTTTTCTTTCACCCAAATGAAATACAAATATTGATCGGTGCTGATCTCTATTTCAACCTCCTAAAAGGTGAAGTTATTAGCATGGGGGATAATTTGCCCACTTTCGTTAACACCCACCTGGGTTATGTTATAGCTGGTCCCGTACCAGAAAATCGTAGGGTTCATTCGAAAAAAAATTCACCTGTTCTTTCTTTTCTAACGGTTACTGATAATCATCTTTATGAGCCTCCAAACATCAGTGATCTAATAGAAAAGTTTTGGGAAATGGAAGAAGTACCTTCCACCAAAGTCGTTCCAAAAGACGATCAAATTGCTGAAACAATATTTTTAGAAACCACGAAAATTTTACCTTCCGGTCGATATCAGGTCAACATGCCTTTTAAGCCAGACTCCAATAAAACACTAGGTCATTCTTTGTCTATAGCCAAACGGCGATTCTGTTCTCTCGAAGCCAAATTTGCTAATAATTTGGAATTCTTCGAAACTTATAAAAATGTCCTTTTCAATTATGTATCCCTTGGCCATGCAAGGATCATACCTTTATCTCTATATTGTGAAACTTCTAACAACATAAAATACTATGTACCACATCGAGCGGTTCTACGTGAATCTTCTGTTTCTTCGAAATGCCGAATTGTCTTCGATTATTCTTGTCGCTCCGATACTGGAGTTTCTTTAAACGACCTGACTCTGAAGGGTTATCAAGTGCAGGACAATCTTTTCGACATTATTTGTCGCTTTCGAACATTTAAATATGTTTTGTGTGCGGACATCCAAATGATGTACCGCATGATCGAGATAAACCCAAATCAACGCCACTTGCAAAATGTGCTTTGGCGAGATAAACCAACAGATCCATTTCAATGTATCGAACTTTCCCGGCTCAGTTTTGGCCAAAACTGTGCACCTTTCCTCGCTACTAGAGTCCTGAAAGACATAGCGACGAAAGATACGTCTTTTCATCTTGCTAGAGAGGCAATATTATCACAAACCTATATGGATGATATCCTTGGTGGAGTCAATGAATTTTCGCAATTACAGATACTTTACTCGGAATTAAACACCTTGCTTAACAAACACGACTTTTTCCTCCACAAATGGCATTCTAATTCTGTTTCGTTCTTAAAAACTCTGTCGTTAGACCAAGCTTCTACACTCGACTTGAATTTAGAGAATTCTCCCTGCAAAATATTGGGACTAAAGTGGAATTCTGCGGAAGATTCTCTTCAAATATGTTCTTCACCCTTACCTGATTTTCCTTGCCTCACTAAGAGAGTTGTCTTATCCATTATAGCTAGTACCTTTGATCCTTTGGGTTTAGTTAATCCGGTAATCGTTTTAGGTAAATTAATAATGCAAACCCTTTGGAAATTAAAACTTGATTGGGACACTCCCATATTGGACGAAACCGTTCTAAAACAATGGCAAACTTTCACTAATATTCTTTCGGAGTTAGATCAATTTCCAATTCCTCGACTTTTGGTAGAAAATAAGGAAATACAGACGGCCTCATTACACGGCTTCTGTGATGCTAGCCAAACGGCTTACGGTTGTTGTGTATATTTAGTAGTCACCTATACCGATGGGTCCGCATCTTCGCAACTTGTTACTTCCAAATACAGGGTTAGTCCCTTGAAAAATCCGTTAACTGTACCAAAGCTAGAGCTTTGTGGTATGGTACTGCTTTCGTTACTTCTCCATAAACTTGTTACTATTCTCACTCCTTGTTACAAATTTGATTCCTTGAATCTCTGGAGTGATTCTCTTGTCTGCTTATGCTGGCTGAAACGAAAGGAGAACGATCTAACTCCATTTGTTGCTAGACGCATTGCTGTAATCAATGAGCATAACGCTGGTTCAATTTGGCGACATATCCGAAGTGAATTAAATCCTGCAGATATACTCACCCGTGGAAAGTTTCCCGTCAAAGTCCGACACTTTTGGCTTCATGGACCCACATTTTTGTGTCAAACTCATGATTTCAATATCTTCGACACTTTCACTGATTTAGACTCGCTTCCTGAACTAAGGAAATCTTCGTTAGTTGCAGCTCATGTTCCTTGTAACCCTTTGAAGGAGCTATTCCATTTTTCAAAATTTAGTAGACTCCAGAGAACTCTAGCTTATGTTTTAAGATTCCTAAATAATTGCAAAAAGAATGTCAGCAGGTTATCTGGTTCTTTATCTGTGACCGAGCTAAATCAATCTCTTCTATTAATTATCTCAGAAATACAAAAGGAACATTTCTATAAAGAACTTCAGTGCCTTTCTAATGAAAAGCCAATAATTGAAAAATCTTTGATTCCACTCAATATATTTTTAGACGGTGATCATATTTTGCGCGTGGGCGGACGCCTCCAGAATGCCGATATAAATTATGAGAAAAAATTTCCCATATTATTACCCCAAACCGATTCAATCGTTGACAGCTTGATCTACCAAGAGCACTGCAGGCTGGGTCATAGCGGACCTCAGAATGTATTAGGCAATTTACGTCAACGTTATTGGCCTCTTGGTGGAATTCGAGCAATTAAACGAATTCTTGCTAAATGCATAACGTGTTACCGATTTCAAGCTCAATTTTCTTCGCAACTCATGGCTCCACTACCATCTGATAGAATTCAACCTGACCGTGCATTCAATAAAGTTGGAGTAGACTTTGCCGGTCCCATTTCTATTAAATCTTCCAGGCTTCGTAAAGCACCTCTTCTAAAAGCATACATTGCTATCTTTATTTGTATGGTTACCAAGGCGGTCCATATTGAATTAGTTACCAGCCTATCGACCGAAGCATTTATTGCCACACTAAAAAGATTCATCTTATTCTGATAACGGCATCAATTTTGTTGGTGCTCGTAACCAACTTCGAGACTTATCTATTTTCTTTAAATCACAACATAATGTTGATTCAATTTCTTCCTATTTAGCCCAAACGGATATTGCGTGGAAATTCATACCTTCAAGATCTCCTCATTGGGGTGGCCTTTGGGAAGCGGCAGTTCGGAGTACCAAGGCTCATTTAACGAGACTCTTAGGCACATCTCATTTCACTTTTGAGGAAACCTCAACAATTTTAATTCAAATAGAGGCCATCTTAAATAGTCGTCCCCTTTATCCCTTATCAAACGATCCTAATGACCTTCAGCCTTTGACTCCAGGTCATTTTCTAATTGGATCCCCTTTAACCTCATTTCCTGAAAAGAATATCAGCGACACTCCTTGTAACCGTTTGACTTTTTGGGCCCAGTGCACAAAAATCCAGCAGAGTTTTTGGAAACGATGGTCCAAAGATTATTTGCATCAACTACAGCACCGGCCTAAATGGCAAAGGTATCAAAGCCACTCAGCGTAGGTGACTTGGTTCTAGTACTTTCGGAGGATCGGCCTCCTCTGAATTGGCCACTAGCCAGAATAGTGGAACTGTACCCTGGACGAGACGGAAAAGCCCGAGTAGCCAAAATTAGGACTAGTGACGGCGAATTCACTCGTCCGATTGTGAAACTCGCTCTTCTTCCCCTGGAAAACAAATAATCCCCCAAAATATTTTATTGCAGTTAGACTTTTCTCCTTTAAATGTCGTGTTTCATTGCTGGTCAGAATGCTGTATTGAGGCTCACCTTTGTAAGGTCCCATGGCTACCGTGGATGCCGAAGGGCAACCTTCTTCGGAACTGTTTCATTATGGCTATCCGTTATTCTTTGAAACACTGCTCTCTTTTTGTTTTTAGTTTCTCTCTCTTCCTTTCTCGTTTCCCCCCCCCCCAGTATGTTAAAAACGCGTTTAACAATTTGCGGCCACCCCGTAAACTTAAAAGTTAACAGTTAGTTCGGTAGTTCGACGGGCCACGACCCCCCGATCGCACATATATTAGTTTTGGCGGTATAGGTACCGAGTCTCGCTCTCTTCCTAACGAACCTTCGTAGAGCAAGGTAGGGTTCGTTACTAGCTTTCTATTTTAATCATAAAAATTCAACAGTAATTAAAATCTTTAAATATCCTTAAAACTAAAGTATAGTGTAATTAAAAATCAGTGTAGTGCTAAATTCAGACTGGTAAGCAAAATAAGAAAACAACTTTTGTTATAATAATTTCTACCACGTTTTACCGGCCCTTATAGTAGCGGTGTTGCCTACCGTCGCATATTTCGTCTATATAATTATTTATGTACTTTATATATTATTTGTGTATTGGGTAATGAACTTTGAACAAAAAACCTTTTATATATTCTTTCTTGTGTGCTGGAGTGCGGTTGCCAGACTTTATTTTATTGTTGGTTGGCGCTGCTTATTTGAGACTATCCTTCATGTCTTGCTTTATAAAATAAAACTTGATTCGTTAATAATAAATACTATTCTAATTTGTAGATGTTTTATATATCCTTTTCTCACAATTGTGAGTGGTCCTTCGTGCAAGTTATTAGATTTATTGGTTTCAATTGAAACTATGTATGGTAAAAATCAGCACCACTGCTCACCCTACATATTATATAACCATACAGCCAGGGTGTCAAGATAGGGTCAAAGATGGGGTTCTAAAACTTTTTGGATATAACGCTGATGAAGATTTAAGGTGATCTCGAACCATAAGCTACAGCCTATAGCACCCCAAACCATAACTCCAACAGTTTGATGAACATGCCTTTCAACAAAAAATCGTGGAAAGAATAATAAAAAACTCTTCGTTTCAACGTAACTTCCAAGTTTATTTGAAAAAATATGTTTTAAATCACAATGACGGCCGTTTCGCTAAGAAGCATCGTCAGATTGATATTTAAGTTACATTTTGTTTGTTTGTAGCTAGGTACCTGATGTTTAGGTAGCATTAAGGCTAGACCAAGTATGGAAGTAATAAGACATAACAATATTAAAGCCTAGATGTTAATAGCCCTAAGAGATTATCCTGAATGTAATTCCCTCTAAGATCAGTATAACTGTGCAATGATATAGAAAAACCAGAAAAAAACTATATAATGCTGATCTTTACAATAACTTAATATATTTGTGTTCTACAATTATGTCTTATCTATGTATAAAATATAAACTCAATCAAAGTAAACAGTTTAATAGTGGAGAACTTCCAAGATTTATTTGTTCATTAACAACTTTAAATTGTGGATCTGTTAGATGTCTTTTTATTTCAAGTTCTTCAAGGAAAACTAAATTTTGTTTTTTACTACAAGTGTGTAGTAATTTTGTTTTTACATTTAACAATTTTGTACCAACATTATTTTGTGTTTTAAATGATATTAATGCTGATGTTGCCGAAGATATTAATTTTGAAATTGTATTGGAAATATTTCCACAATATGTAATATTTTTATAACTTTTAATTTCTTTAGTTTGTTAAGCAAATATTAGTTGTAGTGACACTTTCTGTTCTTTCTTATTAATTAATTTATTTATTAAATGAATTATGTAGCCATTAGACGTAGCTATTTGTTTTATAATACTAATTTCTTTATCAAAGTTAATTTTGTCCATTGGAATTGAAAATGCTCTATGTATCATAGAATTATAAGCTGCTAATTTATGCGTTATAGGATGATTTGAATTATATGGTATGGTTACATCTGTTTTTGTAGGTTTTCTGTATATTGAATAATTTAATGAATTATTAACTTTTTCAATTCTTAAATCTAGAAAATTAATTGAATGGTTTTCTTCAACTTCTAAAGTAAAATTAATTTTAGGATGCAAGGTATTTTTATAATTAAAAAATATATATGTAGCTGTCGTTCGCTACCTACAAATCCTGCTAACACATCATCAACATATCTATACCAAAATACAATATTGTTTTTATAACTAGAATTGAAGATTATGTTTTCTAAGTTATCCATAAAAATATTTGCTAAAATTGGAGAAAGACTGGAAAGATTGGAAGACCCTCATTTTGAATATATACTTTGTTATCAAAAGTAAAATAATTTTGACTAATGCATACATTAAATAGGTCAATTATATCTGATATTATACCTGGGACCCAATTCTTGAAATCATAGGAATCTATTCTCATGAGAGTTTACTTATGTCATCTATCAATATATAGTATCTGTTTTGTTGGAGTTGATACTGAAAAGTATTTTTTTGTGTTATAATCGCCATAAATTTGTTAAAATGAATAATTTTGTTCTTCAAGCTATTGTTTTAAATAATTTAGAACAGGTTGAAGTCGAAAACGCTACTGTTGGACAGAGAAGATTAGGAAACCGAGATACCTATGGATCGTTAAGTGAAGAGTTATTTAAAAAACATTTTCGTTTATCCAAAGACGTGTTTAACGTTCTAATGGAACATATTGAGCCTTTTCTGCTACCATCAAGTAGAATTGGTGCATTGACTAAGAGGGAAAAAGTTTTGGTACATTTTCCTTGAAGGAGTTCCTTATCATTTTCTAGAAATTCTAAAAGAAATTTCTTTTGAGCTTCGCTCATACAATTTCTTTTATTAGAATTAGTTAAATCATTCATTATTTTACACTTTACACAGTTATTTTAATGTGCGAATTTCAAAAAACGTCAACTCAAAAGTCAAAACATCAATTTCTGCCAAAGTATTAAAAAAAAATGTGATAGAAAATTCGCATTTTTGATTGGTTAGAATCACGGAACACTTCAATGTAGTTACGACATACGTAACTTTCTTTAAATTTTGTTCAGACATACGTCACTTTTCCTAATTCTCTAGAAATTGAATTCCCAGACATTCAAGAATAGGACTGGCAGTTCTCATGAGAATTTTTTTTGGAGAATCAGTTCTCTGGAGAATCGATTCCTACGGTTTCAAGAATAGGGCCCCTGGATGGATATTTCATTCATCTAATAGCTTTTTAACAAGAACTATACATTCTTTAGGAGGTATTTTAGAGAACATATTAGTTACATCAAACGATACTAATTTAGTATTATTTTGTAATTTGCCCAAATTAAAAAAATCTGGTGTTTACAAAATTAATTGTCCAGAATGTAATGCTGTATATATAGGTCAAACACAAAGAAATTTTAAAGTAAGATTTAATGAACACTTAAGAGTTAAAGGGAGGACCCAGTGTGGTCGGTATGAAAACAGGCCAAAACTTATTATTCGTCGGTAAACGCTTCGCATGCCAATAGGTCTTCCGTGTTCTGCTAACCATTCATTTGCAATGGACCTGGTAGTGGAGAAACGGTCCCCTACGGCCAATAATCTTAGGCGGCGATCTTCACGGTCTGTTGTTCTACGGGGGCGTCCATAACCCCTTGCTCTTTGCGTACGGCCTTCTCGAAGCCATGCCTGACAACACCTAACCACGGTGTCTACACTTCTTTGCACTCTAACTGCAATTTCCCGAAAAGAAAATCCAGCTTCCCGAAGTCTCACTACGACCCCTATCAAACTCACTAAGTTGACGAAATCGTACAGGTCTCCGTACCCTAGACATCGTAACCAATCGTAAAAAATGTCAAGAACCAAAATCCGGAAAATTTGGATCTATACTACGGATTTTTTTGGATTGTTAGTGGATTCAAAAAAAGCAGTATAAAAACCGGAATCTTCAACTGATCAGGCTGAAAATTTTATCAAATGTTTATTTCAGTAAAATAAATAAATTCGCCAAATTTTATTCAAATAAAATCATTTATATATTTATTCATACTTTATATGACAAATTACAATATTTTATTTATATATATATATATAATTTCATTTGATATGAATAAACCAATACTCTACGAGGTACCTTTTACAGTACCTGTGTGTAGGACATTGATAATTGGATACGGTAATATAATTTACACAATAATATGGAAATACAATATACATTAATATACACATAAAGTACACGAACAGGTATAAAATGCATATAAATACAATTATAAAATCTACATTACTACAGCTATTGATTTAAAACTTAAATGTAGGACAAAACCTTTTTTTATGTAATGTTAATATATAAATATCCTTTTTTAAAACATAAGATTTTTATTTTATTTTTATTTTACTTTTTGTTATTTATTTATTTTTTTAAATTTTTTTTATGGTTTTAATTACAGCCCTTAATCGCCAATTAAATTGTGTATTGTTTGCCTTGGTATTTGTTTTGTAAATATTTTTATCTTTTTAGCAAATACTTTGTGGGAAGTTAGTGTTTTAAGTGAATCCGGTAAAAAATTAAAAATTTTAGGTCCCATATAGCGATGATTCCTCGTTCCAATAGTTTTCTTAACTAGAGGAAGCATGTATTTCTCTTTATGTCTGAGACTATAATCATTATGAGATGTCTGTAAAAGGCTATGATTTTTGAATTGATATGTAGCTAAACTAACAAAATATAGTTGCCTAATATCCAATACTTTTGTTTGAGCAAATAGCTCTTCCGTTGGATAGCTAATAGGTTTATTTATAGCAATTTTTAAAAATCTTTTTTGCATAATTTCTAACATGCGAAGATGAGTTTTATGTACTGCACCCCATCCTATAATACCATAAGTCAAATGACTTTCCACTAAGCTATGATATAATATCTCAATGTGAGGCTGGATTAGTATATTCGCAAAACGTTTGAACTTATAGAGTACACATCTTAATTTCTGCATTAAATATTTGATGTGCTCGTCCCATCTTAAGTGACTATCTATCATAATGCCTAGGTATTTTGTTTTATTTTCGGAATCTATGTATTTATCTGTACTAAGCTGAATTTGATCATAATATGGTAGTCCATTAGCATAACTTGCAAATGGCATCAAAACAGTTTTAGATAGATTCATAGATAATGAACGATAGTCAAGCCACATTTTTATTTTTGGTAGGTTTTGGTTTAAACTGGGTGTTCAGATTTTTATGTCACTTAGTATCATTGGTAAATGAAAGAAACGCGAAAATAAATCGTAATTGTAAAGAAGAAGGTGGTATAAATACTTGAAATTTTCTTATGAAGAGTATTTTTTAAATGTTTTTTTACTAAAATGTATAGAATTCAAAATAAAAATATTAAAAAACCAAGAGTCCAGTTTGATAAGTTTTATAAAATACAAAAATCCGGGTTTTTTCGAATCCAGGATTTAAGTCAAATCACTTAAATAAAATATTTCTCCTAGCCGAGATATGGGATGTTTTATTTTAAGTATTCTAATTGATTTTAGCCCATGTTTTTGATACCTTCCAATATTTTTTATTAATACTTGGAAAAGAGTTAACACATATTAGGTTACTTTAATCAGTGACAAAAGATATTTTTCTCTATTACCAGAAGCGTGCGGTAGGTTGGATACTTTCTTTAATCTCCCTACGCCACTGTCTTAATAATTGTTTCTGCGTGTTTTATTGATTCTTTGATGACGCTTTCTACGTAAATATCATTCTCTTGTCTTAATACGATAGAGTGAGTAGTTTTATAGTTATTTGGCAGTTAAGCTGCTTGTGTAGAAAGTGACAAAGAAAAAAAAGGAAACTATTACGACAGTGGCGACAGTTGTAGGGGGATAAAAGAAGTATCCATCCCTACCGCACGTTTCTGGTAATAGAGGAAAACGATCATTTGCCACTGTTTAAAGTAACCTCATATGTGTTAACTCTTTTTCAAGTATGAACAAAGAATATTGGTAGGTGTTGAAAATGTAGGCTAAAATCATTTAAAATATTAGGTTAGGAGGAATTTTTTTTTAAGTGTTTTGGTTTAAATCCTCATATTTGGTGCTAAGGTTTTTTCACTTGCTATATGGATAATTCTTAATGGAACACCATACATTTTTAATTATCAATTAAAGTTTTTGTTAATGAATTTATGTTTAAATGATTACCTTTGTTTTAGAATCATAGAAGAAGGAAGAAGATTGACAAAGATTTGTCTAGGTTTCGGATCTCTATCCTATGGTTTAGTTTGTGCTTGTATTGCAAATCAAGTTATAAATATGGTAGGAAAATATGATTTCATTATAAAAGACGTCCCACGACGATTTGACAGTCCAAATTTTCAAAAAATTTTCATATGACAAGTATGAAATTTGGCAGATATAAACAGTTGAAACTGATGCTAATATTATAAATTAACTTCTGTTTTACCTGTCACTTCGGGTCACGTAATCCCCACATATTTTTTTGAAATGGGATAGTTCTTCTCGCGCTCTGAAACTTTTTAATACTTCTTAAGTATTGTGTTCAGCAAATAATTTATGTCTCATTCAAAAATGTTCGTTGTTTATGCGACTCTTCCTTAAAACCAATTTGTTTTAGGAGTTTCCATAGCGTATTTCGTCCAAATTTGGGAATCGTATCTACTTCTGCTACAATAGTAATTACTTTGTCCAAAGTCGGAATCTCTTTATTTAAGTACAAAGAATGGACTTGTCTTCTAATAATATCTCTATTAAAGTTATCTATAATAATGGACATTTTTCCTACGTGTTTTTTTGGTTCACTAACATTTCCCTGTTTTCTCTCACTTAAAAATCGATAGATACTTCGTTCACTAACACCGGTCATATTGGAGTACCTAGTCACCTCATCACGAAGAGTTGCTGATGCATCTTGATTTATTAGTGCATCATGAACATTTAAAATAATATTTTCTCTTAGAGAAAACGCACTTTGTTTTAAATGAGCCACTTGTACTGGAACAAAACTCGAACTTGACGCCATTTTCACTACCGAAAAAGTTATTGGATTAAAATAATAAAAATATGGATCACAATATAAACCACCAACACTAACGATTACCTATATTCTTATGTATTAGGATATAAACAAATCCTTAATTTATAGACTAATAATAACGTACCTATTTTTGCAATTATATACATAGGGTTACCTTAATCCCTTAACACCCCTAACGACCACAAATATTCTCGTTAAAATCGAAAAACAAAATATTCTAAATATCGTATTATGACTACTTATATCCCTTACCTAAGAAGATTAAAATATGATGATTAAAAGAAATTTCTTAATACCGATATAAATAAGTACGTGCTGATTTATGGTCATGTTTACAACATTTTACGATTTAATGACTTTTCTTAGCTGCCAACTCCAAACAAATAAACTATAGGAATTTGGAAAGTACAAGTAATTAAAGAAATTGTTCAAATTAGGTACATTGACACAATGTTCAAACCTGATACAGCAGTTTAAAAAATATGTTTTCTTTTTATTATCAAATGAAAGCTTTGGGAAAATGTTCTTTCTTTACTTATTAGCAGTGATAAGTTACCGTACTTATCACTGCTTATTAGTTATACAGTGCGGTCCATATGTATGGAATAAATTCATTTGTAGCGTTATTATGTACTATATGAAAAAAACCTGAAACAGGTTGATTTTTATTCTTAAATTGACAATTTACAGTATGAAAATATTATCCCCCTCCAGCACCCCTTCGGAATTATAAGCACCCCCTCGAAAATTTTAAATTACAAAGGGGGTCGTGTGGCACCTCGTTGGAAAGGGATTTTAGTCCTCTGTTCAGCAATATAAAGTTTTTTAAGTTTGGTGCAATTATAACTGAGAAAATTGATTTTTAAGATGTAAAATTTTGATAATGTCTCTAACACAAAACTTTACGTAGAATGAAGATAATAATGTCACATAATGATTAGAATGTGTTTTTCAATGTATTTGACACTTAAATTAAATGTTCAAAATGACCACCATTCACTTCTTGACAATAACCGAGGCGATATTGTTTGGTCTATTAAAATAACTTTAGAAATAATCAGGTATTTTCGTATCTGTTCTGCTAAATATTAGGAAAAAACTTTGAAGATATTAAAATAATAGCCAAAAAATAAATAAACAATTGATATAAATCTAGTAGGCTGCTGTCATTTAGGTATTTAAAGTTACTAAAAGACGTCAGTATAATATTTGTGCGCGTATTAAATTTAATTATGGCTCATTTGTCCGAGACTCAAAGAATAGACATTTTAATTATGATTGGTTGTGGTAATAAAACCAGAACTCAAAAGGAGGTTTGTGAAATTTTTAATAATAAATACCCTGGTCAACACGTTTCGCAGTCTACAGTTAGCAAAATTGAAAAAAAGTTTCGTGAAACTGGACATGTAAAAAATATTGAAAAACCAGGTAGAAATGTTCAATTTACTGATGAGAAAAAGTTAGATGTACTTCTAGAGATTGAGGAAAATCCGCATAAGACAACTCGAGAACTTGCCGCCGACAATGATGTAAGTAAATCATCTATTTTGAGAGTTCTGCATAAAGAAAAATACCACCCTTACAAAGTTCAGTTGGTTCAGGAGTTAACTGAAGATGATCCTGATAGAAGGCAAGAATTCTGTGAATTGATGATGGATAGAATGAACGCAGATTTGCAGTTCATAAACAAAATAGTTTTTTCTGATGAAGCGACGTTTCATTTAAACGGAACGGTTAACAAACAGAACTTTAGATATTGGAGCAGAGAAAATCCTCACTGTATGTGTGAAGGTCACACTCAATATCCTAAAAAAGTTAACGTTTGGGCTGGTATCACTAACAATAAAATTATTGGCCCTTATTTTTTTGAGGGCACAGTTACTGGTGAGGTTTATCTAGATTTTTTGATTAACTTTTTACTGCCTACATTACAAAGAGTTTTTCCTGATGTTAATCATCCAAATGAGATAGATCGATCTATTTACTACCAACAAGACGGAACTCCACCGCATTTTGCACGTACTGTTAGAAATTATTTAAACGAGGTTTTTCCCAATAGGTGGATTGGAAGACGTGGGGCGATCGAATGGCCGGCTAGATCCCCCGATTTGACTCCTCTCGATTACTTCTTATGGGGTTATTTAAAATCTAAAGTATATTTTAATAGACTAAACAATATTGCTGATTTAAAAGATAGGATAACGGAAGAAATTAACAAAATAACCCCGGAGGTCATACAAAATGTTGTACGAGAATTCCAATATCGCCTCGGTTATTGTCAAGAAGTGAATGGTGGTCATTTTGAACATTTAATTTAAGTGTCAAACACATTGAAAAACACATTCTAATCATTATGTGACATTATTATCTTCATTCTACGTAAAGTTTTGTGTTAGAGACATTATCAAAATTTTACGTCTTAAAAATCAATTTTCTCAGTTATGATTGCACCAAACTTAAAAAACTTTATATTGCTGAACAGAGGACTAAAATCCCTTTCCAACGAGGTGCCACACGACCCCCTTTGTAATTTAAAATTTTCGAGGGGGTGCTTATAATTCCGAAGGGGTGCTGGAGGGGGATAATATTTTCATACTGTAAATTGTCAAATTAAGAATAAAAATCGACCTGTTTCAGGTTCTTTTCATATAGTACATAATAACGCTACAAATGAATTTATTCCATACACATGGACCGCACTGTATATGGTTGGTTTTAGGCAACATTCTTTGGTATACGTTTAAAAATCATTAAGTGTTGTGTTCTACTTATGGTGAAAATTTTAATCAATATATTATACCAAACAAATATTAAAAATTAGCAATAAGAACTGAGTATTTCAGATTCTTCCTAAAAATATTGCTAAAATACATAAATTGAAAGAATATTTAGTCGACAAAATTGACCTTTACCCTGACGTCACACCTAGGTACAATCCTCACAACATGAATCGGAGTCAAAAATAGCCACTGCTACTTTGTCGTGTGCGTAAATATTTTCGTTGTTTGTTTATTTTGACAATATTTTTATAGAATGTATTTGAATGCAAATGATAAAACTCTTTAAACAAAATTTAAAGTATCAAAATAATGACAGTTGTCATAAGAGGTCAAAATAAATTCTTATGAATACAACCATTTACACGTTTTTGACACTATCTCTTTCCAACATTCGAAGGTTATAATAAGAGTAGAAAAGAACGTTTGACATTGCTTGATACACAAGTGTACATAATTGTTAGGTGATCAATCCCTTGAAACTGCATTGGTGCATCAAAATCTGCGTTCATCCCAGTGCATTTTTGAAGTAATGGAAAAAAATCCATATTTGCTCTAACAAACACCCGACCTATACGAAATAGATTTATAGATATATTAAGAAAAGTTAATAAATAAAAAAAATACGAAAACTAAAAAACTGCAATTTAAATTACTGTAAAAATCACAAGAAAACTACGTAAACTCCAATCAATGCTCAGCATACTCTGGCACTCTGGTGACGTATTGGCTGCCATGTTGCCAGCAAAGTGAGGCAACCGTAATATATTCTACAGGCCGTGGACTACACCTAGTAATTATGAGGCTTTGTGGCTGATTGGATTAATAATTGTTTTCCAAATTATGGTGTGAAATTTTATTACCAAATACCACGCAAGCTTCGCGGGTTAGTTTTCAAAATATTCGTGCCCTCAAAAAAAAATCCGGAAATAATTTAAGCTCTTGTGATATTATCCCCCCTATTCTGTATCGCCAAGTTGCTACTGAGCAAGTAGTTGCTACTGAGCAAGTGGTTTAGAGCAAGGTCAGTGGTTAGGTTGCCACTTGTCTTCAAATGGTATTCTGTAGAAGCAGCCAGTGGTTAAGAAAGTTACTTTATAGTTGTTTCTGAGCAACCACAACATTTGTGGTTGTTAAAGTTAGCAACTATCAGAAAAGGTAGAAGTGCGGTAGGAATATGGATCCGTGGATTATGAATATTTTGTATGTATAAAAATATACTAAAAATTGTGAACATAGTATAAAAAAATGTTCAGACTTTTTTTTTGAAGATTCATAATTAAATAATTCTTTATTGATTATTTATAATTTTTATTAACCAAATATACTTTATATCCCATCCTAAGGGGCATCAAGTTAAAAACTTGTGGAAGGAAAAGTAAATTACTTTAGCAACAGATTTTCTATTTTTAATGCAAACATGTTAGGTACAATAAAAAACCTATATCAACATAGGTGTCACATTCTATATAAAAAAATAAACTATTCTCAATTTTCTTAGTTGTCAGACTTGGGTGGAAAAGTAAGGTCGATTTACACTATAAAAGTGACTAATCATTCTTCTTAACCACTAGTAGTCACCGGAATAGCAATTTTATTGAAAGTGGTTAAAAAGATACTATCTACAGTTGCTTGTCAGTCAGTTGCTATAAAGTTGCTTCACGTCCACTTAGATTCAGAATAGGGGGGTAAAAGTGAACATTTTCACAATTTCAACAGCCACAACCTTTGTTACGATGATAGGAACTCGATGAAAAAAGGGAAGTTACATTCCAACATTCAGTTAATCAACTATTGTCAACAAGGGGTAGGAGGTCTCATTTTTTTTATTTAAACTCATCATTGACCACCTAACCCCCACACAACATTTCGCCTTTCCTGCTTTAATTGCAGACTTCATCACATACTTTATCTGGTCTAATTGTACATAACGGTGATCATAAATAGATAGTTCATAGTTTTTTCTGTTTTCAGAATAAGCCAGTGGGAGCCATTTTACACCTAATGGGATGGATTGCTGGTTTATTTATGCAATGCCACGCAGGACAAATAATAATGTCTGATGTACGTATGACATCCACAATGGATTGGTTAATACTGATTTTTTATTTCAGCTCTTTTGAAAAGTGGATTATAGCGTCTCTATTTAGTACCAAAGCACGGTAATAGACCTATCTCTTTATTGAATACTCATGCGCAAATATTTTTGAATTTTCCCCTACCACTGCTAAAATATGACTACTTTCCATGGAACACAACGTATTGCTACCCAGAAATACCACTACTTAAATGAAAAAAATTCTTGTAGTTGTCAAAAGCTAGCTTCTATTTACCGGATAGACCCGGTAACTCAGGCCGTAAACCACAAAGAAGTTCCAATTTTTATTTGGTTTATTTTTATTAGTGCGTCTTATGCATAATAACATACGGATTGATAGGCTTGCCAACACAATTTTATAAGGGGCACAAACATTTAGGGGGAACTACGAGAGTGGGAGTTGGTTCGCGCATGAGTATTAAATTTGAGCCATTAACGAGATAGGTCTATTGTATTTGAGATGAAAAACTTGTTAGTTTATTATTTAAAATAGAAGCTCTTAGGGTGACGTAAGTTTTGTTCGACAAACGACAAACTGACAAACAGTACCATGACCCTGTAGAGTATTTATTTGCCTGTTCTGTAATTTCTGACAGTTTTCAAGCAGTGTTGGATGTGCGTACAGAAAATTGTTACAATCAAAACTGTTTATGGATAAAATTGCAATAGATTTGTTTTGTATTATTCATTTTATACTTATGGAATAAAATTATTTGTGGGATTAGCTTAGATTATAAAATGCTGCAGCATCTTTCATAATGCAATATTGCAACGGAGTTGAGCCAATAGGGTATTTGACTCTATTAAAAATATTACATAAAATATGTTTTTATTAATAGAAAATAGTTTAAGAACAGATATTTTACAAATTTTAAATTAAAAAAATGTAAAATTTTACTATTATAGTCTATATAGAAAGGACAAGGAGTAATAAATCATTCATTTAAGTGGATTTCATAGATGTACCAAAATATATTTTAAGAGGGTAGGTATACCGTTAGGTACATTTTGTACTGAACGAATGAGTTGCAGCTATGCTAAAGAATATACGATTTAGGTCAGAGGTAACGGGATGTACTAATTTTAATAAAAAAAAGTGATAGATGTACATAAATTTTAGTAAGTTTGATAAAGAAAGGCAACACAGTTTATTCATAATAGAAAACAAACCAATCTGTAACAATAATTATTTTATATATTTTTGTTCTTTTTGTAAGAAGATTAATTCAAATTTAATTTTTATTAAATTCAAAGAAGCAAAATGAATATTTTTTATTTGTATTACTCCTATATGTAGTGTTTGGGGAATTTTTCTTAGAAACATTATCGCGAATATTATTTTAAAAGAAAGTAGGTACATAAGGGGTGTGTTCGGGGAGCACGCTATTTGCGCCAATTGGCGCTATCTAGTACTATTCCTCGTTTGCGTAATATGGCGCTTGGCACTACATAGCTCGAAAGCGTGCTCCCCGAACACACCCTAAATCAGTACTTAGTATTAGTTCTTTGAGTAAAGTTGTATGAAGTTGTATGGTTTTCATAATATTGTAAACAGTTGGAATATATTTAAAACATTTGTTGAATGTTAATTGTGCAAGTACCAAACAATGTCGATAAGCCAAGGACCATCTAAACGACCAAAAACAGGTCCATTATCTTTAAATGAAAAAACTCTGATATTGAATTGTTATATATCATTGAAAAACAAGGATCCAAGTGCAAGTGTTGATGATATTGTGGAATTAACGGCTGCTATGTTGTGTGTTGCTAAATCAACAATTTATAGATTACTAAAAGAAAGCAAGAATGAAACTCTTCAACCCCCTAAAACTCCTTCAGGCCGAAAACCAAGAGTCATTAAAACAAAGACTAAGGCGTAAAGTCCATGGATTTTACTTACGAAAGGAAATTCCAACACTTGCCAAAATTATGACGTCAGTAGAAGATACGGACTATACAAAATTCTCCAGAATGACATTATACAAACTTTTGAATGATGTGGGTTTCAGATATACAAAACATAATAGAAAATCTCTCTTGATAGATAAACCGGAAATAGTTTTTTGGAGAAGAGACTATTTAAGAAGCATTCGACATGCCAGAGAACAAAATTTAAAAAAATTTTCTACTTAGACGAAACATGGATAAATGCTGGATATACAGTTTCCAAATCTTGGCAAGATGAAAACATTAAAAGCGGAAGGCAGGCATTCGTGGAAGGTTTGTCGTTAGGTTTGCAGCCACCATCTAGAAAAGGAAAAATACTTATCAATATCCATGTTGGAAGTTCTGAAGGTTTTGTTGATGGTGGATTATTAACTTTTATTTCAAAACGCACGGGGGACTGTCACGAAGATATGAATGGGGATGTCTTCGAGGAATGGTTTGTTCAAATGTTGGATCTGATTCCAAAAGGGGCTATTATTGTTATGGACAACGCAAGTTACCATTCACGGTTACGAGAAGCATTGCCCACAAGTCTTTGGCGTAAAGCAGAGCTTTTGGAGTGGCTTATTTCGAAAAATATTAAGTTTCCAAAAGATCCACTAAGGAAAGAACTTTACAGAATTGCAAAAATGAACAAGAATAAATACAAAACCTACATTGTAGAAGAAATGGCTTCTTCTCGTGGTATATCAGTTCTTCGACTTCCCCCTTATCATTGTGAACTTAATCCCATAGAATTAATATGGGCTCAGGTAAAGGGGGAAGTTGGAAAAAAATACTACTTTTAAAATAAACGATGTTGTGAAATTGTTTGAGAGTACTGTAAGTCATGTTAGTAAGGAAAATTGGGCAAACTGTATCGAGCATGTTATCAAAGTAGAGGCAAATATGTGGAAAATTGACAATATTTGTGATGATTTAATCGACCCTATTATTATTATTGTCAACAACGATTCTTCCTCTTCCGAGTCGGATA
The DNA here is from genome assembly GCA_035357415.1 of Ophraella communa. Classification (NCBI taxonomy): domain Eukaryota; kingdom Metazoa; phylum Arthropoda; class Insecta; order Coleoptera; family Chrysomelidae; genus Ophraella; species Ophraella communa. The sequence continues at coordinate 13,532,866 of CM068991.1, read as the reverse complement.
TAGAATAAAATGTTAGTAAAATGTATTCCAATAATTATTTCTTTTCATTTTTTATTATTTTATAATTTAAATCGTATTTGTTCCCAAAATACACACCAAAGCATTGCGTTATTGCTTAGCTGCTAATCCTTTAACAATGAAGAAACCCTAAACTTTGCTACAACTGAAACAAATACGGGGTCGATCTACCTGGTTTTTAGATTTACGGAAGAAATGTAATTTATTACTCCTCGTACTTTTTGTACATACTATAAAAAACAACAAAATAAAAATGTATTTTATTTGAAATGTATGGGAGGTGTAGAACGCCATGTAATTGGTGGTGACGTCACAATTCTACCATGCGGGAAGGACGAAGCAAGCATAGTCGACGGACAGGGCCGTCGACGAGCGATCCGCGACGTAAATAAATCCCATAAGTTTATCCAAATTTCACTTAAATTACTCAATATTTTGATAAATATTGACAGGTTATAATCGAATTTGATTCGGTGTTTTCTAATTATATCGGTTACTAGAGAAATAAGTGTATTTTAAGGTTTGGACAATTTGATGCATATTAAATTGGCGTCAACCTGGCCTCAGCTGTTTCTCGCCAAACGTTTACAGACTAGAGATGGGACAAACGGATCTTTCTCTACTTATTCATTTATAAAAGTTATGTTATTCTTATCAAACTTCAATATTTAAAAAATAGATAAATTATACTTATTTTATTTACCTCAAAATGATCTTCGCACATAAAAATACTTGAGTGAGATATTATGGTGTTAGGATCTCTTTTTGCTAATTGTAACCATTAATTTCGCCTATTTGTTCAGAACAATAAACAACTAAAAGGTTGAATTAACTTCCACTATTTATTCTTTAAATACTTTAAATGTAATGACAGCCGTTTCGCTATCGAAATAGCATCGTCAGATTGACATGGAAGTATGTTTAGTATTCTTGATATGTTAAGTAAATGTAATAATTTTTGCAGACTGAATCCATAGCTGAAACAATATATAATTCTAAATGGTATGAAATTAGTGTATCAACTAGAAAAACTATTTTGATAATAATAATGAGATGTCAAAAACCGTTAACGTTGGATGCCCTTCCACAAGGAAGTCTAAATCATCCATTACTTATGTTGGTATGTATTTACATTGGTTTTAACGCAAAATAAGTTACAGCGCGACTCTAAACTCCTTTCTCTCCTTTATTTTATAAGAATTAAAAATTTGAAATATTGGGAAACTGAACTAGGGAAAAACATCGAATCATAAAAATTTTTTTATTGTATTTACTAATAAAAAAATTACAATATGAAATAATTTTATTTATTAAACAATGTGTTCAATTTTATGTTCCCTGTTTTTATCTACTACTATTAGGGGCGGTTTATTCACCTTTCAGTAAAGTGTTCGGTAGCGTTACTGAGAAGATTGTCGTCCGTAAGTGTTTATTCATCTCATAGTAACGCCAAGTTTTCAGTAATTATAAGCTACTGAAGACTTTAACTTACAGATCGATTGGACCTGTCATTAAGGAATTACAGAGGAGATTCTAACCTAAAATTGTTTTTCGCGTGTTTTGTGTTTTTACTTAATTTTTTTAAAATGGATGTTATTGACGAAATAAATCTTTTTCTTGACCATATTAACGATCGCCGACCTTATAATAGCCAAAACAGATTTCACCAATGGGACAATTTAAACTGTTGGGATAATTTCGTTTAACAAAAAAATCGGTTGCACAAACTTTAGCCTTCATAGAAGAAATACTTTTACACCAATCTGAAAGGTATTTTATTGTAAACTATGTTAGAAAACCATTTAGGAAATAATGAAATTTTTTAGAAACAATCCGATTCCGTCACTGCAACAGCTTTTGTTAACCCTCAGATTTAACTAAAAACTTCTAATAATCTTTCAAAATCTCGAAAAAACCAAACAACATACACAGCTGATACAGAGTAAAATGTCATCTGTCAAAAAAACTATAGAACTCATTAGTAGAGTCCTTAGAACAAAAAGATCTTTTTGTTCTAAGGTAAAGTCAGTCTCATAAACCACAGAAAATACACTGTTGCCTTATTTCCCGTAGTGATAAGTATTCAGTAACTACTGAACGAATAAAATGCGTTGAATAAACACAAATTGCTTACAGGTGACCTTTAAGTTTAGTGAACAAATAACTAACGGATACTTTACTGGACAGATGAATAAACCGGCCCTTAGTATATTTATTTACTTATGTTATTATTCAAAGTATATAAATATTAAATACCTACCTATTAATATTACCTACTCTATATACACATATGTCCAAAAGTTTGGTATAATGGAATATTTCATCTTTTTATTAATTTTTATAAATAATTTTTTTGATATCATAAGTAAACATCATTTTGCTACAACTCTAACCAATACTAAATAAATCTCGAAGTCAGATAAACATACGAAAAAAATGATTTATTCTTTTAAGGTGAAAAATGTACAATGTATTACAAATTTTTTATAAAAAATTAATAAGCAAAAAGAGGTTTTTAAATTAAATTAAAAATCATTATTTCCTCCATGGGCCTGTATGCATGACTGTAGGCGATGTGGCATGCTATCGATTAAATGGTCGAGCTGGGATTGCGGAATTCTCCCCCATTCTTCACGAGCAGCATCTTTCAGTTCTCGTAGAGTAATTGGGGGAGGATTTAGCTTCTTAATGCGTGTTTTAAGAATGTCCTCGGCATGTTCAATGACGTTCATGTCAGGGGAATTTGATGGCCATCTTAATGAGGATATTCCTTCTTCTTCCAAAAAATTTTGTATTGCAGCTGTTCGATGTGGAGGTGCATTGTCATGCATAAAAACAAATCCATCACCTACCGCCCACCGGAATAGATGCACAACAGGATTTAAAACTTCCTCGATGTACACAGCACCAGTGATTCTTCTCTCCAAAACCAGAAGAGGCGTCCGTGTACCCCTCATAATACCACTCCAAACCATATTACTCCCACCTTCAAATGGAACACGTGGTTGGGCTGTTTCTAATCGGGCTTGTCGTCCTGGGGCCCTCCAAACTAGCGTTCTTCGCGAATAAGAAATCAAGCCAATTCTTGATTCATCAGAGAACATCACGTAAGTCCAGTTAGGACCATGGTATAAGCTTGAGCCCATTGCAACCTTACAATTTTTTGTTGATAGGTTAGTTTGGGAACACGTAGAGGTCTTCTGCGATACAAATTTACCGCATTTAATCTTCGTGTAATTGTTTGTCTTGAGATATTCAGTCCTTCAAGTCTAGCAATTTCTCTGGATATGCCACTTGTAGATTCCTGTCGATTTCTTCGAGCTATCAATGTTATCTGCCGGTCTTGTGCTGCTGTTGTACTTCGACTTCTGCCACTTCTGGGACGATCCTTGTGGATTTTCTTTTAAATTTTTAATACAGCACTCTACCAACAATATTCGCGATATCACTTTGACTAAAGCCCTGTTGTAACAAAGCAATTACTCTAGACCTATTAAAATATGATATCATGTCTCTGGGCATTTTTACAGCTCAAATGAAATTTAAACAAGAATTGGAATAATGTGAAAGCACCCAAATCAATTAAACATGACCAAATTAATACAAAATAGACTCAAATTTAGTAGTATTTTGATTTAAAAACGCTTTAAAATAAATATCAACAAGAGTTTTTAAAAAACCATATGCGTAGATATATTATTTCTAAATACTCCAATCTTTTGGACATATTATGTGTATATTAAGCTGCGCACAATAGGTTGAAAGAGCCGTATCCTCTCACGCAATTGGGTGTATTTTTTCAGAAAGAGAACAATACTGAAGCAGCTCTGTAGCCGCACCCTCGACAACAACTTCGCTACCCCTCCAAATGCACTCATCTGCCGCCTCGAGCCATTATTTCCATAACACTCCGCTCACCTCAACTTGGAAAATACGACTCCCTCAAAACAATATGCCACTCCAGTCCTGTAGAGGATCTTAAATCCTAAATCTGGCCACATTTATAATTTGCTAACTCCCTAGTAGGTAGTAAGAATCAAATCTCCACCAAAATTCTATTGCATCTTCTCTCTGAGTACCTATATTTTAAACTCTACTTTTTTATGCAACATACTTTTTGTACCATTGCTATTGTCAATGAAGTTTACATCAATAAAGCAAAACTATTATTATAATTAAAAGTGTTTATTATATAATTATAGTTCTTTCATTTTAGATTATCAAATCTTCGTATTCAATCTTGACATTCCTAAGCAACACGAAATAAGCAAAATATAAAACCTATTAAATGAAGCTTTGATACAGGTTTACTTCTTTCACTTAAAATGCAGATTTTGTATGTAATTAAAAGAAAACTTACTTTTTAGCGAATAGATCTAAAGCCAATTAAATGAAGCTTTGATACAGGATTACTTCTAACACTCATAAAATTTATATTTTACATGTAATTAAAAGAAAACTTACTTTTAAGGGAATAAATCATATTATAGCATTATGTTCTTTGACTGTTTATACATTACTAGTGTTTCCTATACCCTTTTCTCGTGGCATTTTTAATGTTTTCTTAGATTTTCCATTGCTTGTTCTAAAAATTAAGTATTAAAATAGTATTTTGGGTCAACTACATAAATAATTAAAAACACAAAATATGGATAAATGAATAAAAAACGCTTGCTCTTTTATTTCTTTTAACACTGTATTATTTGATATTATACACATTAAAAATTTCACAAAATAATGTTTGTTAATACTTACTGAAATGTAAAAGAACTCAATCCAAAAATAAAAATAATTAAATTATTATTAACAACATAGATTACAAAATAAAAGTTAAGTAAAGTACGTTTCACAATAAATCGTTGACTTGGTACCTGCTCTTAAGGGATTACTAATAAAAGGTGGTTAATATTTCTTCGAACATTTACAGAAAGGTATTATTTATTTTTGTCCAGGAAGATATATACGTATACGTATACGTAAGTTTCAACAGTTTTGTTTAATTTCAATCGATAAATAAACTTAAAATTTGTTTGTTTGTTTTTAAAAAATTTCGTGATTTTTTTTACAAAATAAATTTAAGTTTTAGTAAATGTTACTGAGTTTTATTTAAATCTATTTTGAAAACCGGATTACGGATCTGTTAATGTTTACTGTACAGTGAGAAATTTATAACCTTTCATTACTAATCCCCTAAGGTCAGGTACCGGAGTCAACGAATTATTGTGAAACGTACTTTACCTACCTAAGAAACAACTACTGTAAGGTTAGATTATTCTTCTATTTTCGCGGAAATATTTCAAGTGCAGAAGTGGCCTGTAACAGCATATACAAAGAAAATCATCCTGGTTCTTCGTTTCCATGTCAACAGTGTTAAGTTTCCTTTTTAAATTTAAGTATTTTTTAAAATTTAACAATCAACAGATTATATAATATACCATTTTTAATGTTCCCATCAAATACAAATATTTTACCGAGTTGGCAGGTTTTCCATTTTTAGTCCATCGACAAAAGGTCATCAAATCTCTGACAAAAGGTGCTACAGTGACTGGCCCATACGCCATTAAGAGGCAAACTTTTTGATGGAGAAAATCGGTGATTAGCCCCGCCCATACGCCATTACGAGGCAAACTTTTTGATGGATTTATATTATTAAGGACAGAGAATTTAAATGTTTCTTTTAAAAACCATTATTTTTCAAGTGTTTTAAGAAAATATATTTCATTTTGGTACTTTATGAGAAACTATACCTAAAAATTGGGTGTTTGGGAGTGTTGTCCAATCAAAATCGATACATCGATTTTCGCCACTGTTAATAGTACCTACAGTCACTATAACAAAAGGTTGTCAGGAGCACCATCTACCGTAACTGTAATTTCTTAATTCAAAATTAAAAAATTATAAAAATAAAGTAAAGTGTTCATGAATTACTGGTCGCTAAAAAAACTAAAATTGTTACCACTGTTAAACAGTCAAACTTTGTATCAAACGGTTTTAAACTTGTGCAAAGAACTAATATTCAATTCTAGGTACTTACTCACTGCACTCTTTGCAAAGGGCTTGATAACAAGTTTAACTGCTATTTGAACAGACCTATAATATATTGTCGCTATTCGAAAACAAACAATTCCCATATCCCTAAACCTCTTGGTCTAAAATGTGAACAGAACAATTTGAGTTATAGACCTATTAGGTCTTGTATTTAATTTATTCATAATCAAATAATATTACATGTTTAACAACTATTTTGACAAATTTATTTGATTTTTTCATTAAATAAAAGTATGAATCGTGATGTTTATTGCATTTATATTTAAGTATTAGAAATCGTACAAATACAGCAACTAGGAAACCAAAAAATATCTGTATACAATTGGTTTCCCGAACCTTCGAGTGCTACCAATCTTTTCTGAACATACTTTTGTTCGCATCTTGAAGTGTAACCATCTGGTAGACTGCAAATTCCATCACAAGTTTGTGAACTAAAAAAATGTATTACAGGATAATTTCCAAGATTTCTTTAATACATAAAATATTTATTACTTACACACAGGTTTCACTTTTGACTAGCTGTGTTACTCTGTTATCGACATCGGGCATATTAACTACATACATCCAGTTTCCTTTGTTATTGAGTGCCGCTCTAGGTGTTATATACTGAGTCCGCACCTGGCATAACGTTTGTTGTCGCCCTGTTAAATTTTGCCTTTTTCTACGGTGAATTGTGGCGTTAGAATAGTTGTCTATCGACGTAATCCTCGCCATCTTTAATGATCTTTTAAATCTTCTGTAATTCTGTTCCACAGCTCTGGAAAATAATAATATTTATTATGTAGGCAACATTGTTTAACAAAGTTGATATGACTATTCGCGATAAAACTCCGGGAAAACAAACATTTTGTCATATATACTGACGTAGAGACAGTGTCCAAATAAGCTTTGTTTTGTATCATTTTTGTATCAGGGGGGAAAATAAATGTCATATATTGTCCAGCAATCATTGGTCCGTTTTGAATTTGCGCGTCAAGTCGAATTGTGATATTTACCATTATTGTCAATTTGTTTTGCATGTAGAGTTATTTTTACAATTTAATAGTGTTTGGATATTGCTTTTAAAGCCATTTTTTAACTTAATTTGAGTATATATTATATGGTGAGAGTTTGTGTGATTTCTAAATATAATATAATATAATAGGAATATTAACGTATTATATAAATTTCAGTATCCTTTATTCCTATAAAATATAAATTCTTCTCTCGAGAGAATTAACCCGATTATACAAGAAGTTACATGAGAAAAGGTGTAAGGCATCCCAAAACATCTGGTTTAACCAAGAATGTCTTAAGAAGAATTTAATACCCAGTTATGTAAATATAAAATGTAATACTCAATCAAAAGAAGCACAAAAAGTAGTTAAAAAGGCACAAAGAATGTGGATTAAAGAGGAAAGTAGAAAATGGTTTAAAATTAGAGATTCTCTAGACATTTACATCAAAACTGTTCATTCAGAACATGATATTAATTTTTTTTATGTTAATTTTTGCATTAAATTTAAAAACAATAACATTTTTGAATAGAGAATGAAGAGACCTTTCAAATAATATATCACAAGCCTATACTTCCCATTTAAAAAATTGGGGGTTGTACCTGTCATTCTAAGGGGATTGAAGGTAGGGGTTGCATTTTCACGTTAAAGAATGTCAAGTTATAATTTAAATTTGACGTGTTTCGGGATTTTTTATAAATATGTAGTACAGTAACCGAAATAATGAATTTATTCCATTTGGCTTTTACACACTGTATATGCTCGAAGCATAAAATCATGTGTTGATAAAGTGTTGATTATTTCTTTGTTGTATATTTGGTTTGATTTTTTTGATATAATGCCAAAAGCATAGCTTTGATGGTAGTCAAAAAATTTTTGTTCAGTGCCACAGTGCAAGAATTATTCATCTGCAAATGTATTCAGGTATTGTTTACCCAGAAACTATGGGAATTATACCTATGTAAGTTTGCAGTGAATTTACTTTGGAGGATTTCACACTTAGTAAAATAATTTTTGTCACCACTCAACACTAGATAAATTAAGGTTATGTTTGATTTGTTTTCCCGGAGAAGTAGGTACATAAAGGTATATAAGAGTTGAGGTAAAAAATATACAAATATACTTTTTATCCAAAAAATTTATATTTTAACTTAATGACAGCTGTTTCGCTAAAAACTAGCACCATCAGATTAACATATTGAAGTTACCTTTTGTTTTTTTAAGGTAGCTATAGGTAGCAATATGTCAACCTGACCATAATATATCAAAACAGCTGTCATTGAACTAAAAAAGCTAATTTTTTAAATAAACGTGGTTTTGTTAAAACGTTCTTGGTTTAATGTTCTTAATAAAACAAATAGACACTTAATAGATTGATTACATTTACATAAATAATCTTATTAATTTTTTAATACAACTACTTAAGTAAAAAGAAAGTAAGGTTAGTGGAGGTTAGTTAGTATCATACCTTTTCCATAGATTGTTGTATTGTCCATAGTGGGATTGATCTAAAGCTTGCTGATGCGGTTGATAATAAATAGGTTTGTTGGACGGGTTGTATTTGTATCCTCCGCTGGAGTCTGGGTAACTGGTTACATTTTGATTAGCGTAACCATTTGGTGAAATGTAGCTAATACCATTTTCTTGGAAAGGAACTTGCGGCTTTGGTATATAGATAGGTTCAGGATATCCTCCCTGATGTTGCCTAATATTTGGTGGATGATAATTAGGTGGACCATAAACGGGACTTATGGTCGGGTAAAAATATGAAGAAAAATCTTCTTGAGATTCTGATGTGAAAAGGGTGAAATGATCATACCGCCATTTTTTCACAAGGTAATTTATTAACTGCCTGAAAAAAAAATGATTGGTAGTATCTGAGTTAAAATGCTGAAATAGATTTTTACGTTACTAGTTCGAAACGAGTACTGTAAAAGATTACCGGACGTGTGACGTACCACATTTTATGTCATACTGTACCCTGAAACACAAAAGAACAGTGAACTAATAAAATATTAATATATTTATCGGCGTTCGCTATTTATGAGCTGTCAGTGATTGTCATTATTTGATTTTCACGAAATGGCTCAAGATCAATTCATTGCTGGTAAAGAAAATATAACCGTTAATATTAACATAGGCAAAAATAAGTTCTGTTTATTGTTTTGCTGTTGAATATTATAGCAGATAATGAAATATATTGCGTGTTGCTATCTGGTAAAATTATATTTTCCGGATTGAAATTAAGTATGTAAAGGTACGTTTTAGGGTACAGTATGAAATAAAACATTTAGACTGATTTTTAATAAAAGTATCCACAAGGAAACTAAGAAATTGACGAGGTCTAGTCAGTCATTTCGCTTCCTACCTATTGGGTCTTATTTTCGCTGAAGATGTGCTTTTAATAAATCCATACTTTTTTTAAACTTGCTTTACTAATGTTATTTGTATTGTTTTCCTGCATATTACTTTCTTTGCATCGGCATGAAAGAAAGTTATGGACCAGTTTAGTGTTGTTTTTTTTTTATATTTGTATCTTATAAAAAATAGGTGTTTAGTAGTTCAACTGTACCCTCCGCGTCATATAAAACTGGTACACCTTTATTTTTCCTATGTAAACTAAACTTAACTAATGAAAATGACAAACAGTCACGTGTCAAATTTGTCAAAGCGCATTATCCACGATGCCAGCCCATTTTAGTGAATTTCATAAAATGCGAATAATTTCCAAAATAGTTTTCTGCATCTATTCCATGTCTTGCCGTGTTAAAGGGATTTTCTTATAAATAATCAGTTAAAGCTTTGTTTAGCTCTATTCTAGTTAAAACTGGTCTTCCATTTTCTATTTTTCCTACATTTTGATTCTTGTCTAACATTTTTTTAAGTTATTCATCTAATAAATCAACCAAATTTTAATTTAAAAAAAAAACCTGTAACAATGTAATGTTTATGTAATTATTACAATGTCACACTATTTCTAAATTTAAACTAGTTACTGTTTGTGTATAAATGATATAATAGATTTTTATTTTTTCCAATTTGTTTTATTGCTTTAAAAAATTTAATTTTATCATTACATTTACTAACATTTTTGTTGAGCTGGCATCACTGTCTTAGAAATGCCACCATAACAGCTGATTTAGCACTGACACTTTTAAAAAGATCAATTTACACAACTACAAAAACACTATTTTTGATTATAATACCAGTTTTATATGAAGCGCAGTGTATATCACTCGAAAAATGTTTAGTGTTATTGTCAATACCACACCCGTATACATTACAACGCATTTTAATTAATTTATTTTATATTTTCTCAGAGAAATTTAAAATTTTAACCTGTAAACAATGGCGTCTGATCACCAGTGACGTCACATCTTGTATATTTGTATCATGGTTAGAGCCATAGATAAGAGATATATATACTGAGATAGATCGGAAACTGCCATTATAACCTCGACACCAAAACGATATTCACGGCACCTCGCGTCTGGAACCAAGAACTATAAGATAAAGCGGGAAACTTAAATGTATTTAAATATTAATAGGTTTTGATTAATATTTTGATGGGAAAAATCTCCAGGTCTCTTCAATAATACACAAATATTCATCTTTATGAAATATTTATTACATTCAATAAATTATTTACATGTGAATGACAAACTCTATGTAATTCATGAATTCTAGACAATGGTTTTTCTTTTAAATTTAACCATCCAATTAATGACCACCATATAGATTGCATAGCTGAAATTAAATGTTCAATTAATATTTATAAGATATTTCTCTCTTAAAATTATTAATTAATCCCAAAGTTCTCACAGTTAAAGTATTTTAGACACAACACAAACATTAAATAAAGAACTGTTTAATAAAACTTTCAAGGTTTATTTAAAAAATTAAATTTCACGGTTAATTTAAATTAAAAATTGAATAACCGTGAAATATTAAAAATTTTATTATTTTAAGGCTTTTATTATTTTATATATTTTAATTCAACTTACTTGATCATCTTTAGGAATTCGATGCATTTGATATCCTGTTTTATCGGAGTTATTGCATCCAGGAACACAACATTGAAAACCCATTTTTATCTCTAATTAATGGGTACATTCAGGAGGTCCCAGCGGCTAGATCTAGCCACTCAGCATGCTGTGGCCGCTGTTAATAAGCGCCTTCGTTTCGCCTGAATGCGTGGCTCACTGACAGCAGAACAAAAGTCAAAACATTTGAAAACATAACCCAATTTTTATTTTGGTTTTTATATGTCTATTGTGTTCATGTACAAAACTACAATATATGGGTACATTCAGGAGGTCCCAGCGGCTGAGATCGCTTAGTAAGGAGTCTCTCTGAATGTAGCGCTGCTTGAAAGCTATTCAACAGCGGCTGACTGTTTTGCTCAGCGTAAAAATTTGTCGCTTTCTAAAAAGCGCATCGCGATTTTGACATTAATGACATATCGAAATTGGGTTATGTAGGTTTGTGTTGATCCTAATTATATTCTAAGGTGTTGATTGTTGGGATAAGATTTATCCAATTGATAATTAAAGATAATTATTGTAGTTTTGTACATGAACACAATAGACATATAAAAACCAAAATAAAAATTGGGTTATGTTTTGACTTTTGTTCCGCTGTCAGTGAGCCACGCATTCAGGTGAACCGAAGGCGCTTATTAACAGCGGCCACAGCATGCTGAGTGGCTAGATCTAGCCGCTGGGACCTCCTGAATGTACCCATTATCTTCAATTATCAATTGGATAAATCTTATCCCAACAATCAACACCTTAGAATATAATTAAGATCAACACAAACCTACATAACCCAATTTCGATATGTCATTAATGTCAAAATCGCGATGCGCTTTTTAGAAAGCGACAAATTTCTACGCTGAGCAAAACAGTCAGCCGCTGTTGAATAGCTTTCAAGCAGCGCTACATTCAGAGAGACTCCTTACTAAGCGATCTCAGCCGCTGGGACCTCCTGAATGTACCCAATCACAAATTGTAACAAATTCTTCTTATACACTATAAATTACTGTAAAGAGTAATCGAACTTGACTTAACATAAACACAAAATGGCAATGAAATTCACAAAACACGAAAATTCTTTGACAGATGCGACATATGAAAGCACACCAGCGTTTTTTGCGGTTGGAACCTTAACTAATAACAATTAACTTTTATTTACATATAAGATTCCTAGCCATGGTTAGAGCGTTGAGTGAGAAATATAACAAGAGACGCAACCTCGTAAAGGATTTTGTGTTGCAAAATGATGTTGGCGGAGAGATGTCGCCACCCGTTCATTTTCTCTAGGAATTATTAGTTTTATACTGACCGTAGTAGGGTAAACAACTCCGAACGGAATTTTTAGATTGCGATTTCTCGATTATTTTCCACTAAGTGTGTAGTTAATCTAGACATATTTTTAAATATGATGTATAGGTATTATATTAATTAGAATCCATAGTTAAATTGTTTTCAGATTTGAACAATAAATGTGTTTTGAATATTTTTATGAAAATAATGATTTAGCGAACCTGCAGATGGGAATATAAAACATTTCAAAAGACAAAGCTAATAAAAAACAAGAAAATTAGGACATTGGAAAACTAACAATAGTTTTTCGTTTGTTTTTACTATTTTTTATTTAACCAAATTAAAAGTTTTTACCCTTATTGCGTGGAAAATTTTGTAATCAATTATTTCTTTTGCTTTTATTATTTAAAAATTATGGTATATACGCCAATTATACTTTAAGACTTTAATATTAACTATTAATTAATTAATACGAAAAAAATTATTCATAGCAAATTGTTTTTTAAATGAAAAATGAAAAAAAAATGTTTTAATGCGAAAGAACAGTAGAATTTATGATTTTCAGAGAAAAAATGGTATCTTAATTTTATTATTATTTATTATTTATTATTATTATTTATTTATTATTTTATTATTTATTTTATTTTTTATTTTTATTTTTATTTTTATTTTTATTTTTATTTTTATTTTTATTTTTATTTTTTTTTTATTTTTATTTTTATTTTTATTTTTATTTTTATTTTTATTTTTATTATTTATTATTTTTATTTAGTTTATTATTATTTAGTTGCAAAAAGAGAATAATTAACAAACGCATTATTTAGCAACAGATAAATTTTTTTAAGAAACCGTTTTTTGCACTAAAAATCATAAATTGTATCAACCAATAAATTAAGAAAAATAATTTTAATTAGTTTATAACAATTTTTAAACAATGCTGTTAAAAAATTACAAATAAACATTTTTAAACAATGCTGTTAAAAAATTGAAAATAAAAATTTGTATGTAGCTTTTAACATTTAAAAGTAAAAAAAATGCATTAATAATCATTTTTTTAATCTTAAATTTTGACGTTTTTTCAATTCAAATAAAAAACCAGAAAATGCACATTTTTAAATTTTTCCAACGGGGATCTATTTGTTAGCCTATTTAGAATACAACAAATTCCAAGGCTTTAGTTACATAATAATTTCGGTAATACATTTGTTTTATCACATTTTTTCTAAAATGCCGTTAGAAAAAAAAAATATATTTTTGTGTAGCATCTAACATATTTTGGCGTCTTTTTAATTGTTGATAAAAAATTGGAAAATGCAAATTTTTAAATTTTTCGAACTGTTAGCCTATTTAAAATAATTGGACGACGTAAAACAAATCCTAAGGCTTTAGTTCAATATTTAAATATTTATAGCGATTTTTTTGTTAACATTTACTGCAAAAAAAGTTGTTAATTAACAAAAAACCATAGCTAATGAAAAAATTGGGATTGGCATGACATTTTTTGAACCTTGGATTATTGTTTATTCATGTATCAATATAGTACATAAATTTTATCATTCCTTAGAATTCATATTTAATCCTTAAATCCTTGTTTAAATATTTTTTTTAGTTACTGCGTCAGAGTGTGACAGTGCGCATAATAGTCACACTACCTGTTTTTGGCACTATTTTCAGGGCTCTGTAAAAATTATAAATATTGGATATACAGTTCCGGGAATGGAGACTTCTTTTAGCAAATTTAATGTTATTTTTAAATCTTTTTTGATATTTCGAAAATCTTGAATATTTTTCGAGATATTCAAAAAACTAAACCCCGACTTTTTTTTTACTTTATTGTTGACAACTATTGCTAATTTACTATACTATTTATTTTTACTCCACGCTACAATTAAATAAATTATAAGTTTAATTGTAAATTGTTCTCTAAAAATAACTTTTTAATACAAAAGTTATATCTCTTTCATAACAATTTATATCAAACGGTATAAATTTATAAATATTCCGTCCGATCGATGATCAAACACCGCGCCGTCCAAATACAGTATCAATTTTAATGAATAGTGCCCATAAGACACAAAATTTTACATTGCGTTGCGACTCTTCTTATATTTATTACTCAACGGTTAGAGGTAGTGGATTTTCTAAAGAGCTATGAATCATATCGACACACAAAACTAGTTTGTCTGAAATAAGTTGTAATAATCATCCTAAGTTTCAGCCCGTAAATGTAATTCAATCATTAATTCAGGTTGCTTTAAAATTGGAAAATGAATATGTAGAAACAGAATATATTATGGATAGAGTGTCTGACTAAATTATAAACGTATTGTGAATTTTCGGATGATGAAGACGAAAAAAACAAAGAAATATTTCCATTTTTTTGTGTTCCATGGCTACACTTGATAAAATTCGATTTATGTAGGTTGTATCAATAAAAGCAATTCACTATTTTCTGTCCTTTTTCAATGTATTCTGTTGTCCAAGGAAAAACGGTCTAGTATCGGGTGTCTATGAATAAGAAAGAGATAATACACATCTACACATTTTATTTTCCGTAAGCTAAAAACATAATTATTGACAAATTTTAAGTTCATAAAAATCTTAGAGCGTAGTCTTCAACCACGCTATTAAAACTTGCTTTAGAGTCAAACTAATAGTAGTTATTAAACAAAAACCACTGCACTGAAAAATCAATTTTTCACAAATATGCATTTAGTACAAATATATGATTGTTTCAAAGTTTTATTGGAACTAATTAAAAACATACCTTTTTTATTCAAATCACATTAGTCTATTGATAATTTTTTGCATTATAAAGAACAGGACCGGCTTCACCGTCCTGTGCATTAATGATTTCCAATTTTGCTTATTTGTTTATTATTTTTATGGACGCTGTGTTGGAAGACTTGAAGATAAGACAATTTATTTGTTGAAATTTAGTAATTTGCTGTCCTATCTGAAAAGTCTGTCCAATACTAACGCCCATACCTCTATGATTCCTTCTCACACACATAAAACTTTCAGAAATATACAACCCTCTAAGTTGGAGTCAAGTTATCTCTAAGTTGGAGTCAAATTATCGCTACGTTGGAGTCAAATTATCTCTCAGTTGGAGTGAAGTTATTGCTAAGATACCTCTAAGTTGGAGTCAAGTTATCTCTAAGTTGGAGTCAAGTTACCGCCAAGATACCCCTAAATTTAGAGCCCAGTTACCGCTTATGTGTAGACAGTCCTTCAAACCACTTCTGAACTGTTAAGAAATACTATCACATCCCGAGCAGCCAGAACCATTAAAAAAAATTCCTTCTCTCCACGAAGAAGCTGAAGCCGCCCTCCTAGACAGCACAGAAACTCAAAGTTAAGTCCTCTTTTTTCAACTCCAGTTCATTATCAGCAAGTACTTACATTTTCAATAAATAATCTATATTTTTAAAAAACAGTTTCATTTGTATACCTTAGACTATAAGTCTTAAGGGTGTAGTGTAGTCGGTATTTTTTTTCAAGTAGCTTCTTTTTTTGTTTAATTAAAGTAATTACAAGGTGTTTCTATCTTTCTCACCTTAGTTTTTGTGTAGTTTGTTTGCTTAATCGATAGCGTTCAAAATATAGTGGCGCCCTCATTACTTATACATCCCAATCCTTCCTATAGTGAGCATTAACTTGGAGTCGAACCACCCCCTGGAGAGGGTCTCTTAGCCGGGATCTCTTTTGGAGAGTTTTTTAGTTACAAATTGGCTCCCTGCCTTTTTGGGACTAATTTAGTTACAAATTGGCGCCTTTGAGGAGCTAATTTAGTTACATCAGTTTATTGTAAATAAATTGTGTTATATAGCAGTTAAGCCGTTTTAGTGTAGAAATAATTTAAATATTAGACTGTAAGAATAAATAAACGTTACAATACTAAACTAGTCTATGGTAACAGATTTGGTGACTTTGATTAATTATTCAATACTTACACGATTTTTTTGGACAAAATTTCCACGGGATTATATTATTAAAATAGTACTTACCCTGGATAATGATCCGGATATTCACAATATGTTAATCCAGGCCTAGCACATTTTGGAGTTTTTCCAGGAGGGGCAGGTAAAAATTTACAGGGCTCTGCACCATACAATGATGAACAAACGGAATGACAAAATATTACTAAGTTCGATAACCATATAATCTGAAATAAAAATGGGTTTTATTTAAATAGATTGACAAAATATTTGTATGTGTGGAACACGTTAAATATTGACTTAGCATAATTTAAAGGAAGCACTGGATCAAAACAATTATTTTATTAAATTTTCTTTATTTTAGTATATTTTACTCTAAATATTTTTCACAACAGTCGACGTGGATTATTTCTACAAGAATGTGTCGCTGAACTCGGCTCTTTGTATGGCGTTAAAGCATCATCAAAAACCGCAAATGCAAAACATAACTTGATGAAAACATTTATAGAACGAATAAAAAAATTAAGCCATACCCACTATTTTCCAGAACTACCTACAAGTCGTCAGTCAAGGCAAGTGTTTTACAAAAACAATTATTTTATTTAATTCTGTAATAAATCAAAATTCGATAAAACAAGTTCTGAAAATTCCAACGACTGTGTTCTCTCACCCACCGATATCTGCATACATGCTGATCCGCAGTCAACCGTGGATATGAACTACGCCTTCTGGCTCTTAAATTATATGCATGCAACCTTCTTCTAACAGTTTGACTAGATATCACTCTTCCGGTAGCACGCCTGTTAATTCTTGAAGCAGTAAATGTTCGTTTTCTTCTTGCAGTTACAGCTATAAATCGGTCTTAAGCAGGAGTTGTAGCTCGTTATTGTCCTCCTCCATGCCTGTACGCTGCAGACCCAATTTCCAAATATCGATTCCATGCACGACTGACAATACTTTGGGGCACATTTAGAGGGAACACAGTTGTGTGTCACACGTGCATCTCTTGATTGTAATGTCCAATTTTCGCCATTTTGACAGAATATAGTATAGTGTGGCTCTGCAAAGAAAATCCGAAAATTTTTATGGTTTTAAGGCATCCCACGCCGAGATCAAGCCAGTCTGAGATCATGAAAAGAACTATACCTGGAGTAGGTATAATAAAAATGGATCATAAAAACGATATTATTATGTACTTTACGAATTCATATGTCAATTATTATTATTGAAAATAATAAAAAAATGAAAGTTTATCCTTCAAAACTATCGCAATTTATAATCATTGAAAACATAAATAATGATTACCATTGATTAAAATGAAATAGTTTGTTGTTTAAATTGATTGATTGGTTGTATAATTAAAACGCATTTATTTTAATATAATCAGTACCGTGAGTTAATTAAATATATAAAACAAAGTTGCAAAGGAGCTACTGAGAGGTTGTTTTAATGTTAGAGAATTATAAATTCAAATTAGATTCATTTTTTGTCCTCTTTTATATTATATTATAAAAAAAATAATTGTGGGAATATTTATTTTCCTCAAAAGTAGATTTAAAACGAAATCTCTTGAACTTAAAAGCAAATTTGTTCAAAAGTTTCTTTGGTTAATGTTTTTAATTTCTTTTTGTCCAGATTGACTGGAAGAACAGTACTTTGCATAATAGGAACTGAATTCTACCTTTTAGCTTTATTTTTTTTGTAATATTTATGCGTTGTCATTCTATTTTTTCTTGTTCTAGTAAAATGATTATTAATTATCTCGTTTGATCAATTAGTTATTTTGTTGGAATATTCCGATTAAACCAAACTTAAATAATGAGAACCATATCCGTCTTAGACAATGACATTTTAATGATTTTTAATATGAAATAATGCTGCTGTTATTTGCGTAATATCAAAATTTATGAGCTTTCTACTAATAAAACTATCGTCTGTAGATTCCTAACGCTTCATTTCTGGTTCATTTCTTTCAAACTTTCACCGTTTATTCGAGGACATCGCACATTAAGTATGGAAATATCGTCAAATTTTAGTAATAATAATACTAATAATGTATTACTGGTGATATATCACCGAAAGACAGGGTTCGAATAGCCGAGTAGAATTCAATGAGACCACTGGCGGAAAAAAATTGTAATTGTCGTGAAATAATTCAGCTTACATTGTTTTTATATCATATGCAAGTCAGTCGCAAAATGAACTCCATTATGTCAATCTGACGATGCTCGAACACAATCAGCAGACTTTCAAAAATTGGAGGCATTATTTCTTCACTGAGTTCAGAAAAAAATTCTTTCTATCAACAAATGCTACTCTACGACTTTTTCCTAAAACCTTCGGGCAAGTTCGTATATAGAGAAATGTGACCATTGAAACAGAAAACATTTCGATTTTTAACATAATTAACCAATAATTTTGACATCCTAAATGTCAACATTGTTATTTTAAGCAATATTTTTCTTGCGTTGTTTGTTATTGCTTTTTGTGCTTTTCTATTAATTAAGTGAAATGAATTTGGTATTAACGAATTTTATGGAAGAGGCAGAAGAAGAAGAACGTTATAAGTTTTCTTTGACCAGGAGAAGAAAGTTGGAAGATTTTCCGCCAGTGGTGAGGTTATTCCATTTGCAGCGGATGTAAAATATTTAGGAATGGACTGGGAAAGTAGTGACGTAAGTGTCAAACTAAATGATTCCAAACAACTTTTGTTGATGGTGTGTTTTATATATGAGTATATGAGAAATGACTATTTTATTGGATTTTCTTAATTTTTGGGAGTTAAATACTAGTTTTTCATTGGTAAGTGTTCATTTATATGTTTTACATATCACTAAAGTAGATAAACGAACAATTTCTATAAAAACATTATAACATAACCTTCAAAATTGTGCATTTTCATAAATTTAAAAAAATACTAACTAAAAAATGGTTTTTTAAAATATTTTGCGTATATGTATTTTATTATAATTCTTGGGTAATATTAAAATATATAATATTAATAAAATAACTCAAACAAAAGTTACTTCTGGAGATTTATAATGTTGACGTTTGGAATCATTTCTTTGACATTTCACTGAGTATTATACTGAGTATGTGTCTCACGCATCCAATGAGGATTCCCTTTTGACCAATATCTACAGTTTTGTCTGTTTACTTCCCCGTTCAATGTGAATGTTGATTCATCGGAAAAAATAATTGTACCAACAGCTATTTCATTTCTGTTCAATTTATTCATAATTCTTTCGCAGAAATCCATTCTACGATCTGGATCGTCTTCTATTAGTTCTTGCACAAAAGTCAATTTATATGGATGAAGTTTTTCTTTATGGAAACACCTTAGGACAGTTGTGTGAATCACATTATTTTGACGAGAAATTTGACGTGAACTTTACATAATATCCTCTTTCACATCATCTTCAACGAAGCGCTGTTTTCTCTTTAATTGCTTGACATGTCCAAGTTCTCTGAATTGTGCATGAATTTTAGACACAGTACCTTGTGAAATATTAGGCAACTGAGGATACTTCTGATTTAATAAATTTGCCACTTCAACTTGACGTCTGCAATTATCGCCGTAACCAATCATCATTAAAATGTTAATCAGGCGAGTCTTACTTAAATATTTCATTATAACTTCGCAAGATATTAGTTTTTGATTAAGAATTGACAACTACGATATTTAAATGTCAACACATCAACAACTGACAGACATTATTTACTGATTTAGTTCACAGCACACCCTCCTAGCAGTTTAACTCTTATTTACAATTTGTATCCAAGTTATATTATTGCGCCCACCCACTTGAGGGCGTATCTGTAGCGTGACGTTACAGTATCGCCCAATCGGAGGAAACGTGAAATGTCATAACATATTTATAAACTAATCATGATTTGTCATTTCATTTTTAATTGTTAACCGTTAACGTGTTTGAATTTTGAATTGTGTTTCGACTGTGCTTTTTACGTTGATTATCGTTAAATTGATTAATTAGTTATTATTTTTGAAAGTTTCTTCCAGTTTATTGAATTTTATATTTTAGTTTATGAACTTTTTAATTGTTTTCTGTATTATAACAGAATTAGAGCAGTGTAAGTATTGTGTGTTAATATTTAAATGTTAACAATTATTTTATAATTATATAATGTAGCATACAATATCATACTATAATATTTTTTACTTTTTTTAGTATAATATAAGCATGGCATCTCGTACAAGAACGTGTTGTGTTCCTAGTTGTACCAATCAAACAAGTAAGAGGCATCGTTTCACCAAGGATCCCAACTTAATTAATAATTGGATGGAGAATATAAACAATCCTGTGTTAAAGGAGAAAACTCCAAAACAACTTTATGACAATTATAGAGTGTGTCATCAACATTTTGACCAGCAGTTTCATAACGCAGGATTTCAGAAAGAGTTGATACCCAACTCTACTTTTATCTGGTAAGTAGATACAACTTCAAGTTATATTGTAAATGAATAAAATTATTACTACTACTTCAGTTATTCTACCATCATCCACAAAGGTGTCTTTGGAAGCTCCATCTACATGTGGAGAAAAGCCTGCAGGTTGATAATTAGATGCAGTATCTTTTTTTGGTGCAAACAAGTGAATAAAATAGCTGCAGGGAAAGACTCCAAATATGAAAAATATTTAAATATGGTCAAGAATGCCTCCTACATTGACCCAATAAAAGTATAGGCACACAAATCCTATATAAATAGAATCAACAGAAAAAAGTAAATTTAATTTTTTATATTTCTTATTTATTTATATATTTTTTATGTATATTTATTTAATATAAACTTGATGAACAACGTCGCAGTTTTCTTTAAAACCCAACTTTCCAAAAATATCAATAAAATTTGTATTGTTATGTATAGTTCTGTGTTCTGGGCTGCACGTACACTAGCGCTCGCAACATGAAGCGGGTGGGCCCAGTACTAATATATTAGATCTGATAATTAGTAGAAGAGTTAGCCTGCTAGAGGGTGTGCTGTGATTTAGTTTAATTATATTGGCATAGTTATCTATACAGTTTTTACCTATTCGTGATAAAAAATGTTAACAAAACCCAAAATATTGATACTTCGTGAAGAAATTTGAGGTTTGCATTCAGCTAATTAAAAATAAAACCATTATTTAAAGTGTGAAACATTATTTTCACAATTTTATGTATTTACCATCTTGAACAAAATTATAAATCATTTCAAAATGTCACCCTGTACAATTCATAATAGATCTTACATGGTATAGTTCGTTGAGATCGTATTGCTTTGAAAAACATAAAAACATACAGGGTGTTTAATTAAAAATATAAATCATGGGTGCCAGACTTGCGTGTTTCACCCTGTACATTTAAATTTATGTTTAAAAAGCTTGAGTTTCAAAGTTGACGGATCCCAGCGTTTTTTATAATCTTCTAAACTAACCTCACAAATAATTTTATTCCATAAGCGGTTTCCACACTGTATGTGATGATTGTTAGACCAATGATCACATATTATGGAGCTATTGCTTGGTGGCCAAAAGCTTTACAGAGAACGTCCCAAGCAAATATCTCTTGTTTGCAGAGACAGGCTTGTCTGGCAATTACTGGTGCCATTAGTACCACACCGTCAGCAACCATGGAAATCCTGCTGGACCTACCTCCCCTTCATATATTTTTGGAAAGAAAAGACAAATTTACATATAAAATACATATCAAACTATGAATGATCTTACAGGGTATGATTCTGTTCCAGATCCGAAAATCATTATTGCGGGCTTATATGCTTGTTGACGTCTAAACGATTATGCTTTAGCTGCGTTAGATTTTTGGAAATGTGCAAACGCAAATATAGAATTGCGCATATTTCTAAATGGATAAATCAGGGTATACAGAGCGAAGCAGAATGCTAGTGGACACTGTCCTATTTCCAAATAGAGATGATTGGGTCCTTCGTAAGGATGAACTATTAAGAGCGGACAGCTATTGGTATACAGATGGCTCTAAAACACCATTAGGCTCTGGTGCTGGTGTATACGGGCGCAGAGCTAGCACAGAAGTTTCAATCTCTCTAGGTTCCTATGCAACCGTATTTCGGGCAGAATTTTAAATAAAATATTGAAGCTCACTATAATTTTTCATGTATACCTACTTACTGTATACCTATTTAAAAGACATCCGTGACAGGGAATTTAGTTGTTATTTTGTTGTTAGAATTTGGCTGTTAATAATGTTTTTAGTTCCTATTTATGTTTTTTAATTTTTGGAAATAATTTATTTTGTCCATTTGTGATTAATTAACGACTTAACAATAGGCTCGACAATAGGTAAGTAGGTACCAATTAAAAAACTTAAAATATTTTCTTTATTTTTGCATATATTTGAATTTAAATTACAGTAAAAATTTAAAACTTAAACATTTTCAAAAAGTTCCGATCGCCGGATCGCTATTGCAGACCGAATAAAGCGCTTTATTAACGAACGTGATTTTTTCGCTTTGAGCTTATAGAATCGCACTACTGAGCTTTAAAGTATCGGCTTAAATAGTTAATAAAATAAGTCAGTCCGCACGAAGTTGAAACGAATAATAAATACATTATTACAACTAAATTCCTTTAGTACTATAAGTAAACACGCTTTTAAAAATGTTACATTTTCTTTTTGCAGACGATAGAAGTTCTCTTTATTTAATCCTTTAGTGAGATTAATACATCAATCTGACTGATAATACGAGTATAATTCGTTGTTTCACATTATTCATTTTTATTTAATCTTATTATAATCATTAAAATTTATATATGAAACAATAAAGTGGATTTGAAATTATATATCTATCTTTTTCAAAGTATTTTTTGCTTTTTTTTTAATTTTCTTTGTAATTTTAAAAGTTTTCACAAACAAAAACCGTTTAGTTGAAATACTTACTGCTTTAATTTGTATTTTAAACCACATACTGACAGAAGTTCGATATTAGAATCACTCTAACTATGCTTCTTAATATTCAGCCACCACACATTATTACCACTAAAATGTCGAGCACAGTAAACAATTTATTTTACGTCCCTACAAACACAAAAATCTATGAGGACATAGTGTACCTACATTCCGTCTTCGCGAGAACCTACTTTAGACGACAGAGAGGCTACGGGTCATACCCACGAATGTTTGAAAGTGACAGGTGAATGGGTTATAGAGTTAACAATCGTTCTTTCTTTATATACTAGGCGATGGTTTTTTTTATTCAGATTAAGTGGGTATTAAAAAATTCGTTTCTTGGTGGATATTAAATGAAATTTATTTGTCTACTTAACGGAGATTGAAGGGGCTCGCACTATTATCAAAAAATATAATATACCCAAAGTTTATACCAAAAAATTATTTCAGAGAAAGCAGTCTAATACTAATTTTCAGTATTTATTATAGTAGGAAGTTTTTAATAAGTGGGAAGTGCGTGATTATTCTGGCAAAAAATTAATAGGTAGCAGAGGATTTAATAACTAGGCAGCAAAATCTGATCTAAGACATTTTTATTTTTTAATTTTATATTTTATGTTTATAAAGTGTCTCATTTTATATCGTCTTGGGTTTTGCCTGGGGAACATCTAAATACAACCATTTATTACCTTCTTGTCGTATACAGCGTGACCACCGAATAGGATATCCTATAGTCAGCAGTTCCCAAAGTGTGGGTCTACATTTTAAACTAGCCATATTTAAGGATTTCATTTTAATAAAATTCAACTACCGTAATTTCCTACTCGTGGCGAAAAAACATGATTTTCATAGACCTAATATCAGAAGAGATGGAACTGTTTATTTTCATAACTGGCTCGTCTTGATATGGGTAGGAGATTTGTGATGATGATTAACCATTGAACTATTTCATTCGGTTAGATCGTGGAAATGAGTTGCTCAATAAGCGACAACGCTGCACGGCTTGTCTGACTGATACCACGCGCAGAAGCGGTTATACAATGAAATGTGACAGTCTCTTTAATTATTTCAAGCATTGTTGCCGAAGCAATTGCAACGACATTTTGGAGTTATATTGGTGTATTTTGTCAAAATTATAGGTAATATTAAGTGAATTTTAGTGATAGAATTGGTTCGTCATTGCCAAGTGTGTAAAAAACCAGACTATTAAGTCCCAATGTTTCTTTTCACAAGTAAGTTAAAATATTTGTTTGTTTACAATAATTTAATCCAGTGGCGTAGCGAAGACGATTTCAATATCAAAATAAACAGGTAAGTATGGTAATTATTCCGTTAATTGGGAATCTTGAATTTTTTTAAATCTTCTGATTGTTCCTAAGTATTTTAAGTCGTAAGACACGAACAACCAACGGAAAAATTACCATGGATACATGTATAAAACATACCTACACCAGCTTTTAAACTTTGGTTTCTCGAGTTTCCATAAATTTTAGATTATGCTCTATACTCAATGGATTTGTGTTACTTCAGGTTTCCAACTGAGAGTGAGAGGAGAAAAATGTGAGTATCTCTTCTAGGTTAGGAAGAAGATAACTGTGGGATTAAACATCTTTATGTATGTTCCAATCATTTTAATGCAAGTGATATTATGACTTTTGGTTGTTATTTAATACCTATTAATAAAGAGTATAAAAATTAAAATTTAAAACACATTACATTTTATTTGTACAATTAATATTAAAGATAATTATTTAAGTGAAAAACTGAGTATTAAATATTCATGAATATATTCCGATAAAAATAACTAAAAATAACCGACAAAGATATTCCCATCTTTAGCAGATAACACGCCATTGATTACATGTGTAAGCATAACTCGTGGGTTGCCTTCATAAAGTTTACTCTTTAACTCAGAGTTAACTCTATAGCGTTCAGAAATCTGAGTATGATCGGAAGTACATTCAGAGTACGGAGTTCATAAATTTAACATAGTTAACTCTGTTAACTCATATCAAAGAGGTGAGTAGAAATTAACTCGACATGCGCAGTGATGAGTATCTACTTATTTTAACAAAAACAGGAGATAATTTGTGTTCTGTGAGGTATGAGATAACCTATATATAGAAAGATTCATTATGATATTAAGCACAGATTAAAGCATTATATAATACTAACCTCAATATTCAGCAATAAGCTTTTGGCAAAAGAGAAACGTTTTCTGCCATTTTCCTAAAATTTTTATATTTTCAACTTTTTAGATTATAATTTTAAATAATAGTGTTCAATTCAACTGTTTACCACTGTTTACTCCGATCGTTCATAAAGACACCCAAAGTAGTATACTTATAGAGTTAACTCTATACTTAACCCGACTCTCCTTAACTCTACTCGGAATAAAACTTTATGAACGCAGCCCTGAATAATGATACAGCATTGCAGCACGAAGATGGAACTAAGATAATCGATTAGTATTTTTTGTCATACTTATAGACACTCTCTTATAATCACTGCGGAATGTTGCGTCTCCTCTGATAATAGATCTATGATGAATTCATAATAATATATGTATTTTCGCAACTGACTAAGATCGTTTGTAAAGGTGGCTTCTCACGGCGCGTGAAATGGCAGTTCAAGCCACTCCAGCTCGAGCCAACGCGCCGTGTTGACCAGTGTTGCCAACTTAGTGGATTTTTCACCAGAACTGGTGTTTTTTTCGTTTTGTGAAAAAATATGGCATCTAGTGGCTGGTGGGTATTTCGGTGATTTTTTTAAACATATAGGGCGAAATCTGGTGATTTCTAAGGTGACTGACAATAGGTTTGTTTTATATTAAAACCATTCTAGGACGGTTCACATAAACAATGATTAAATATGTCGAAAGAAGGTGCGGAGCACAGAATAAAAATCCAAAATATAAATTCTATAGTTCTGTCATTTCCATGTTTTGTTTCATGCAAGAACGATAAACATTTACCAGGATTGCTTAATCCCATAAGACGTACGTTCGCCAAAAAATCGATCGCACGTGACGTCACTGCAGTCCTCGGCCGTATTAAAACGATTTTATGGGAATATTTATTATAAATTATAAGTGTTTAATCTTAAAAATCCAAATAGTGGTACGTTAGTATTACAGAAATCATAAAAATACTGTCTAATTCCTATTATTTCCATGCATTTATATGGTAAACGTTATAATGAAGGACTGCAGTGACGTCACACAGCTGGCGGACAAATCAGCCCGATTAGGCAATCCTGGTAAATGTTTATCGTTCTTGTGTTTCATGCATTTTGCAGTTGCTGTGTATAATTCTAACCTCAAATTGGATATATTATTTTGTATTACCTAAATGAAACAATTGTTATTAAAGAGTAAAACTAATTTATGAATAGTTTTTATTTGGAGTATAGTATATAGTAGGTATGGATAAAATAATTAAGGTTACGTTTTTATAAACAGAGATCTGTTAACCTATAAAACACTAATATTTTGAACCCGTAAACGTAAAAATATCTAATTTTTTTTATTTAGGTTCTTACCTATCAATCGCAGTTAAAATTCCATTATCTACTGTTTTTCTAGTGATTTTGAAGTTAAAACCACCAAAAAACTACTAAATTTACAAAAAAAATCGTCTGCAGTGGCGCCCATACTGATTTCCTAAAGAGATTAATAGGGTACAAGCTGTCAGAGCTAATGAACTTACTCACCCCTAGTCGAGGTATTTTTCTTTTATAGCATTTGGATAAAATTAGAGTTATTTCTATCAACTAAAAGGCAACATTAAAGACAAATAGTTGTTTTATTATTCAGAACAATAAACAACTAAAAGGTTGAATTAACTTCCACTATTTATTCTATAAATACTTTAAATGCAATTACAGCCGTTTCGCTATCGGAATAGCATCGTCAGATTGACATATATTGAAGTTACAAAATGTAACTTCAATATATGTCAATCTGACGATGCTATTCCGATAGCGAAACGGCTGTAATTGCATTTAAAGTATTTATAGAATAAATAGTGGAAGTTAATTCAACCTTTTAGTTGTTTATTGTTCTGAATAAGATGAACTTTCACACAGTAAGGGTTAGTACCATAAATTTGTTTTATTATTGATTAACATCAAATTGAATAACTTTCTTTACAAATTAATTTAATTATTATTACACCCTTCTTAATTTGCAATTACAGGTCTTTAGCAAAATAATTTTAAAATCATATAAAAGTACGGTGTATTTAACTAGTACATCTACAAACAGTTAACTATTGTTTTGGTTGAAAGTAAATCTTTTATCAAAAAAAAGTTAGTACTTTTTGTTATGAAACTTTTCACTAATAATCCCAGATTTTTGAGAGATTAGTGCAAATGAGAATACCAAAAGTATATATATTTTATTGTATTGCATTCGCCGCATTTTTTCGTAATCCTTTGTCATTATTTTTATTGTGTGCCTTTTATATAATTCTATTCTGTGCTCGTACAAAGATTCCCGTCTTTAATTTTGCTGGACAGAGTAGATAATGTTTTCCGCAAATATTTGTAACGATTTCCTAATTTGATTAACGCCTTAACAAATTGGTTTGTAAAACACCGATGTTTAGATGGACTTTCTAAGGGTAAGACTTTCACTAATTACATGTTTGTTATTGGTATTTAACTTTTTCTTTAGGTTCTTTTTTTATCTTGTGTTGTTCCTGATTTCTGTTATCCAAATAATGCTGTAAATTTAGTTTTTATGATCGGCGTTTACAATTTTTTTTTACTTCATTTACTCGTTTACTTCATTGTAACACTCAACGGAGTGTGGAAATGAAATCTCTTTCCACACTCGTCTAGTTATTTTTTGTGTCACAGTTGGTAATTGTGTGCATTTTATTAGACCTAAGAATATTCGTAGTATTAGACAATTTTGAAATTAACTAAGATTCCTTTAAATTTGTTACATTTATATCTTATATAATATTTTCTTAAATTATTTATCACTCCAATTTAATATTCAAATCAAATTTAACTTTCAAACTTGATATATCTGACATACGTCAGTTTAGCAAGTACCAACATTATTTAATGAACACAAAAAGTACTATTAATTTTATTTAAAAAAACATAAATAAATGCTAATTATAAAAAATATTGTGTAAAATACAAATAACTAATATTAGACAGTTTTGGGAGGAAGAAATTTTTGATTATTATGTTTTTTAAAATGTATTACTTTGTTTAAGACTATATCCCTTACAACAACCGGATAAGTCACATTATGCAAAACGCCTACTTCAACACAAAAATTCACTCTCACAAAACAAATAAATAGAAATATAGAAAAACTATACATTTGTGATAAAAAAAACATAGGTTTTCTTGAAGAACTGGAAAAAAACATATAGCAGATCAGCAATCAAAAGTTGTAAATGAGCAGATAAATCTTGGAAGTTCTTCTCTATTTAACAGTTTGATTTGTCTTCATTTTATATATAGATAATAAGTTATAAATGTACCAAAAATTCATTAAATTATTGTAAAGATCAGCATGATACCTTTTTCCTCGTTTTTCTAATCGTTACATGGTTATACTGATCTTAAAGGCAAATAAGGATAATAAGATCTAGGCTTTAATCAGCTTTAATATTGTTATGCCTTATTATGGGCAATGGATTTTCTAAAAGGCTATGGCCATAGAGGTTGAAGTCAACATGCAAATAAAAAAGTAGGGATGTTGTCAATTTGTGAAAATAGGGAGATATGCCAATTGTTTTTTTTGTGTTTTTGCTGAGTGTTACAATTTATTTTTAGATGATGCTTTTTACCATCGACTATATTCGTCGCGCTGCGGCAAAAACACAAAAAATAAACATTTGGCATATCTCCCTATTCTCACAAATTGACAACTTCTTGCCATCTATAATAAAATTAAAAGATTTCATTCCCTAGCAATTATAGTGCACCGGGAATTTCAAAAAGTTTTTGCCACTAAGTTTTAGTTCCTGGAACCACGCTGCTACTTAAAATATAACTTCATAGGGAATGGTCACTTTATAGTAGAATACCGAATACGGTGGTCAACGTTACCACCAGCGGTAGCAATTAGTAGCGCAAGGGACTTTATTGGAGAACATCGTTTTACAGGCGTTGACTATATGGTTCCAAAATAGTTATTGGCACTACAAAGGCGCTTCTGGGTAGTGGCAACTGTAACTTCAAGAACCCGAAAACTTTAACGTTTAAAACAGATGCAGATACTTGATGGAAGCATTTGGAACTATGAAGTGTTTGTCAGCTTTAACGGCCATATTTTTTTGTAAATAATCAATAAGATGAAATAAATCTTTCGGATTTTTGTAGTAAATACACTCCGAAGCAATTTTTTTTAGGTATTTTTAACAACGGTCCAATGTTGGAAGTTGTTTTCCCATTTTTATGCGGTTTTAAGTCACCTTTTAAATTATAAGATGATGTTCTATTTCAAAAAATATTTAGAGAGGCGCTACAAAATTTTATTATAGTTGCGCACGAATGGAATAGTTGCGTTCCGTGAGTGTGTAAAATGCTTTACAGCAATAGTTACGTAATATAATTTACCTACGACCTACTTGTACCTGCATTAATAATCTTTTTGTTAATAATAATTAAATACTTAACATTAGTTATATTATATATTATTATTATATTATATAATTATTATTATTATATTATTAATAAGTACTTAAAACAGTTAATATCTGTTCATATAATTTAATTTTTATTCCTTTTAAGTCAAATTGGTATGTAAAGGTTATAATAGGACTATTTTAAAAGATTTATGTATAGATCTAGATTCAATTTATGTTATTAGCTCAAATTTATATAAATTCAAAGTGATTGACATATCTAAAAGGAGCACATTTCAAACATCAATTTTATATGGAAAAACTTATCAATAAATAATTTAAATAGTTTTTTAATGAATGTAAGAATACAGGTTTTCTTTATATTATCAAAGAAATAGTCAAACATGTAAAAAGATTTTATCATTTTTCGTAAATTTAGGTTAAATTTTGCAAATCTAAACAATTGAATTCCTAATTATACGTCATTTTTGTCATAATTGGG
This sequence comes from Ophraella communa, assembly GCA_035357415.1. NCBI lineage: Eukaryota > Metazoa > Arthropoda > Insecta > Coleoptera > Chrysomelidae > Ophraella > Ophraella communa. The sequence continues at coordinate 13,502,518 of CM068991.1, read as the reverse complement.
AAAAAGGTATAAAAGGACCAGGTAATTAAATTTTTTTCTTTTGTTTCTCGTTGATTCGTGCTGACTACGTCGATTGGTAATTAATTAGCACCATAAAATCATTATTAATGAAAAAATTGAGTAAATCAAAGTATTCAACAAAAATATTATCTACAAAGTATTTTAACAGTATAAAAATACTTGCCAATAAATTCAATTCATCAAAAACGATCCAGATTATAGATATAAATCCAGGTTGGATAATATAATTTGCCAAGGTATCATTTCTATTGTGTAATAAATTTTTTGCATGTGATAAACACTTGAATGGTATTAATAGTTTTATGTATAGGTAGTTTATATCAAACAGTTTTTCAATTATAATATATTGTTTTATAGAGTATTCAAATTGAGTTTTCTTGAATCCTACCCAAGGCAAAGAGTCGGGTTTTAAAATAAATAAATAATTTCACTGAGCTAGCAAAATTCTTATAGGGCGTTCAACAATAAAAATAATTTTAATTATAATACAATTAATAAATTCAAACATCTAAATATAATAAAAATAATACAAAAATAAAATAAAATAATAAACCATATAAAACTAACCATCACAATATATATGTAAATAAAAATAGGTACCTTTAACGTGGGCGGAGTTTAATTTGTACAAAAAATGTATAATTATAATGTTGTTATGCAATTTAAAATTTTGCATATTGCATATTATACAATTATTATTTTGCGATCTTAAGACTAAATACTTTGTCAGTGCGTGTCCGGTTTCCTATACTGAAATAAATTGTGAAATGGTCTACATCTATTTTAAAAAACCAATGCTTTTCCAAGTATACATGACTAGCCTTTTTAATGTAATACCATCTAAATGAATAGTGTTAAATGTTCAGACCGATAAACATTTATTGTACTTATAAAGTATCAAATATTACACAATGTACTGTTAGCGTGATGAGTAAACAAAAGAAGTTGTGTGAATGGATTCGACAATTTTTAGAGAAAGTAAATTTAATGAATAAGTACAAACACACGGGACGCCAATAAACGTGCTATACCTATCTTAAAATAATTTATCATTTGTATAATTAAAACGTTATCATGCGGATGTTCCTTTTGATATATTCTACCTACAAATATAATTACAAAGAAGAATGATTCGCAGATATTTCATAATATCTTTAACCGTGAATTTTGTTTTGTCGCCCGCACAGAACCAGTGTTGCCAGAGACGTTCCAAAAAATGTACTATCCTTTGATGAAAATGTACCAGATTTAGTTCGATGGTATGGTACAGAAACAAGATGTATGTGTGTATAGCGTTGTTAATGTTGCCAGATTGTTATTCATTATGGGTAAAAACAACAGTTAAATTAAAAAATAAATAGATCATCCATTCCATCCATTCATTAATTAAATTAAAAATGTTCAACACAAAATAAAATAAAAACAATTAATAATAAAACGAATAGGTATATTCAAAGGATTCTAATAGGTATATAAAACTTGACAGAGTAAATCAGTCAGTAAATAACTTAAAACTAAACTAGCTAAAAATTCTTATAGGTGTACCTATAATATATATAATTAAAGAAATTTGATAAAGATTGAGAAGGCTTCAATTCATAACAATGTATAGTGCCTAATAAAGATTTTTTAATAGGGAATTGCACGTATTATGCAATAAACGATTTCTGGTTTTGGTTTTAATTAAATTCAATTGCGAAAATATCGGCAGTTCAAGAGAAGCGATACGCACTCTGGTGGCTCTAATGTAAACTAGTCTCTGCCACATTGTTTTCTAACCACACTTTCATATTGTTTTTTACCATTGATTAAAGGGCCTAAACCAGAGAAAACCTGAACAACGAGAAGCGACAGTGTGTGTCGCACATACTTAAAAATAATATACCGAATAAAGTCCTACTGCGCATTTTACTGCACATGGAATAAAAGCAGATAGACAACGCGACTAGTTTGTTTTTTAGTGTAGATCAGAGTAATCTGTGTAACACTCTTGCTTGTGTCAGCCAATGATAATTGAGCAAACTTGTTCTGGGGTTGGCTTGCTTTAACCTCAAACAAAGTAGTAATTTTGACAATTTATCTAGGTTCAGGTCCGGCTTATCCAATTGTGATCATTGACCATCGTGCTTATATGATTATAGCAGCTTATAGTGATTTTGAGCTTGCGAAAATTCGGTTTGTGTTGTGTTTTAATTTTAGTGACAAAGATTAGGTACGATAATGAGTTGTTTAGTGAAACAGTGTAAGAGTACTAAAAATTATTTTAGGACCATATCTATTTCCTTCCGATAGTTTAGTGAAGATTTGTTACGAGAGTGAGATATTCATAAGGAAGTTTATGTTCATCACTGATAATAAACTACAATCTGTTGATTTGCTCCCAAAACCTTATTATTAATGTGGCAGGAAGAATAAAGCCTAACTTAGGAAGAAATATATTTTCTAAACACGAAGAACATTCATTTATTTTAATAAAGCAGATTTTAAGGTGTTATTGTAAAATTAGATTAAATAATTTGGCAAAGCAGTTTACAGCTTTAGGACAAGGACAAACTGATTTAATTAGGAAACAGCTTAGCAAATTAATTCTTTTTCGGCACCAGTAGAAATTAACAAGAACTAGTTAAGATTAAAAATGGAAATAGAAAAATGTTCACTATACTTTTTAATTATATAGCTGTCCTATGTAAAAAATAATTAATAATTCCAATTACTTTTTATTTCCTGTAATTATAATTGTACTTTAAGTATTTTGTATTGAAGTAATTTAAGTTGTGAAATTACGCACGCAAGTTGCATTTATTATAGTTGATATACTTGTCATTAGTTGTCAACTTGATATTACATTATGGTTACTTCAATAGTTGATCTAGTCTTGACACTATTTAATAAATCAAAACAAAATGTAACTTTAATACATCAATCTGACGATGATTTTGATTGAAACAGCTGTCATTACCTTAAAAATATTAAATGTTGTCAAGTTTAATAAACTTTTAAAAAGCAAACATATTGATTAAGTTACCTATTCCGTTTTTATTAACAATTTTTCTAACACTCATTAATTAATTAACTGGTAGTAAATTCATATATTATTTAATTATGTATTTGGATTTAATTCTTTTGGGTATTAATTTAAATTATTTAACAACACTAAACACAACCCTTCCTTTAATAATTGTACTTTTTTATTTAGAATAATATATAATTCCTATTTTTAAAAAACACTTTGTAAATGTAATTAATTTTATACTACATGTATTATTTTCCTCTTTAAATAATAAATATTTTTTCGCTATTTATGGAAGTAAAAATTTAAACATAAAAATTTTAATTTGGATCCTTCTGGGCCAAGCCGGTACTTAAAGGTAGTCTACTATGGCGACGCCCTATATTCCGGCTGTCGGACCTCTCTCTTGCGCGGTATATTGTTTTTAAGTATGTGGTGTGTCGGTTTCCTTGAAGTTGGTGGTACCAACGAATGTGGGCGTACACAACTTGTTACTCTGAGAAAACTGACTACTTTTATACACTGAGCGAACTAGATTCACGAATTTATATGAAATCATGAGTATAGTGCGAGCAACTAGTTTCTTGTGTTGTTTGGGAAAACTTAAAAAATTTCGATGGTACTGCATTTGGTAATAACGTTTTTCTTTTAGTACATCCTTTGGCAATATATTTTTCATCAAAATGAATTTTGCAAAGGCGATAATTTTTGTGCAGGCTTTCCAGTTTGATTCACTAATTTAATATCAAAAGATTTTAAATAGTAAAATATTTACCGCTTTAAATTTTTATGAAAAGTAAATAAACTTATTCCTTGACCAGTTTTTGAGGAACAAAAGCGGTATGCACAATAATATCCAGACATTTTAACACAGCACAAAATAAATATTAGGGACTTAAAGCAGTTCTAAAAATCACTACGTATCCGTATAAGTATCGCTTTGCGCATGTGCAGACGTATCAATCAGTCACACGTACCTAACGTAACGTATGTCATTACTGTGTTCCGTGATCGCATTTTTCAACGATTTAGCGATAAAAGTGATGTTGTATGCTCAAAAATCATAACCTTATTTTCTGTTCATCAATCATAACAAATATTTCTGTGATATGCGATAATGGATTTAAAAAGAAAAAGATTATTTTATAGTGGCAATGACGACATTATTTTGTTAAGGTAGATATCGGGACTATTTTTTAGGTTAAAAATTAAAACACATGAATGGTTACGTTACGTTGTAAACGCATTTGCTTTATGCTTCTTTTTGCTCAGTTACGTATCTCCTTTACGTTACGTATACGGATAAGGATACGTGATAAATTTTTAGAATTGCTTTATGTCTCTATTAAATTCACTACAGTCACTTGTGGTTCGTTCACAATAAAAGCTGATAGAAAACTGAAAATGAATGGATGTTAAAATTAAAAAACACCCTTTTTGTATAGGTTTCGTAATTTTTAAAAATAAACCAAACACACACTAAACAACTTAAGTGCCACATCTTATATCGCAGAATAATAAGTGCCAAATCTATAATTTAAAGCACTAATATTTTCGATGTTGTTTTCTATTTTAAAAACGTCTTAAGTACTTATAATATAAACATTGTAGGTAATATTTCTTTTGAAATGTTAACCGGGCGATTTTGAAAAGGGATCGACCAGTGGGGGGTTAAATAGTTTTATGTAACATATTTCGAGAATAAATACTTATAATGTTTAAGAAGTGTAGGTACCTATTTAATTTATTTTAATTTTAAATATACACGATTTCGTGATAGTAATATAAAGTTTAGATTTTTAGGAACTTATTGTATTTAGTTCGGTGATTTTTAAAAAAATATCTTGTCGATCAATATTCACTGTTATAAAAAATGTACCAGAATAATTGGAAATGTACTCTGGTACAAACGGTTTTAAAATGTACCAAATCTGTACAATTGTACCAGCTCTGGCAACGCTGCACAGAACTGGATTAGAGTCATAACTACCCGAAAACTGTTGTTCAACTAGAGAGGTTGGAAAGTCGTTTAACTGGGGGTGAGATACATCCATATCCTCTGTGGACGGCTAGCGTCAAGACTCACAGGGTAGTCCATGTCAAATAACAGTTTATTAAAATCCACCAAATTACAAAATCCATAAAAACTTAGGTATTCGAAACATCAGTAAAATAGTGGAAGATATCAATAAACTGCTGTTAACTCTGTATCCTTTTAAATAATTCCATTAGGGTTAAATTTAACAAAAGTTTAAACCGGTACGTGTTTTCGTGCAGTTTTGATAATTAATAATTTTTAAAGGTTGGTATCAATAAATGTTAGACGAATGAACTGCTCTGGACCCTTATTCTCATCCAGTGGATATGAATACTCCTATAGGAAAATACACCATCTTCCTATCGGACTTTCCTATAGGAGTATTCATATCCACCAGGGCCCTTATTCTCATCCGGTGGATATGAATACTCCTATAGGAAAGTCCGATAGGAAGATGGTGTATTTTCCTATAGGAGTATTCATATCCACTGGATGAGAATAAGGGCCCTGGAGTAAATTACTAATGTTTTGCTAAAAAAATATATAAAAGAAGAATTTTTAATGCGATTCAGCCCCTCCGTAGTCCTAGTTACAATCTAAGTTTCTGAAGTGTTAGTTTTGTACATTATTTTATTATACTAAAAATAAATAAAAATGGTCAGAAAACTTTACGGCCAAATAAGAACACTTCTTAGATCGCGTCAAGAAACAGTGGGGCGTTATTGAAAATAAAAGGACTGACGCAGTCTCAATGACGAGAAGATGGAGACATGGAAAAAAGTAGCTCTTAATTTTACTACTGTAGGTTTTTTTATGGTTGTCTAGGGTTTGATGAAATAATAGGACCGGATGCTGATATGAACAGATAATTTATTGTTAAGTAATCAATGATTCGTTAATAAGGTAGGCATCGGTACTTTTGAGTTCGTCTTTAATTCCCTTTACTTTTATCATTAATCGTAACGTAAAAATACACTAAAATATATTTCGTCGTTCGTCTTCTTGTCTATAGATAGATATCTCGTCTTTACGTCGTTCTTCGTTAAAATCTAATTCAGTACTGCTCTTGCTCTCGTCCTCGTCTCTTTTGTTTTTTCACCCCCTTGCTCACCAGCGCCCGGACAGGGTTTTACTACAAACCGAACCAGCGTCGTCTCATACTTATCTTAATAAATTATATATATATATATATATATATATATATAAAAAAATGAAGATAATGGGTTAAGCCCGCTAATGCAGCCGTAGACACGTGTTTCTGTCTCCTTAGACTTCATCAGTACGGCATAGCTAAGGAGAATATTACCAAAAAAACACTGAATGATGGAAAACAATATAAATCACACAAACGGAGTCAACACAAGGGCCAACCGCACATTTGTGGCTTCAATTGGAATTACCGATTGATTGTCGGCGAAATTCCAACATCGCCACGGAGGCAGATATAACCACCTGCGTGACAAACCGTTACCCAGGAATAAATACAAATGGTAGTAGTATTTTTGCGGGAATGAATTGAATAAAAAAATGAAGATAATGGGTTAAGCCCGCTAATGCAGCCGTAGACACGTGTTTCTGTCTCCTTAGACTTCATCAGTACGGCATAGCTAAGGAGAATATTACCAAAAAAACACTGAATGATGGAAAACAATATAAATCACACAAACGGAGTCAACACAAGGGCCAACCGCACATTTGTGGCTTCAATTGGGCGGTTAACAAACCTGTTGGCAAAACTCTGGTTACCAACTGATCCAATCTGGTACAACACCCATTTTGCTTAAACCATGGTTGGCTTATACCTTGTTGGTACAACTCACCCGGAGTAATATTATACCATATCTTAAAATTATAATATTTAATATTTACTACAACGAATTGTTAAACTTCCCTTACTGGTAAAAATATTTCTTCTTATTTTGTCTACGGTGATTTTTCTTCTATACTCTCCCCTCCTTTCCTACACTTGGTTTTTTATTCCATTTAGTGGGAACCCTTCATCATTTCTTTATTCCCACTTATGATTTATTACTCCATCTAGTGGGATACATTCTTCTTTTCTTTTTATTTCCCATCCCTTATCCTACTTTTGGTTTTGTACTCTATCTAGTAGGAACAAATTTCAAATTCCTCTCTCCTTTGGGTTTCTTACTTCATCTATTAGAATTTTCCCTTTTATTCTTTCCCTTCTTTTTATTTGCTATTTTGACTTCTCTCAAACCTGCTGTATGCTTTTTTTATATTGAATTTTAAGGGAAAGAACCAGAAGTGGAGCACGAGCAAAATGCTCGGCTAAATGGGCGTAGGTACGCTTATTATTTAATTTTTTTAACGTGCGCCACTGACTTTGAATCCACAGGCCCAAGTCAGAAAGCCTCCGGCTGTTATAGGTTTTGGTTTTTTTCCCACCCAAAAGAAACAAGAAAAGTTTAGTTAAAATAAAACGCAAATTTACCCTAGTACTTATATAATTAAATATATTTTACACTAACAAAAAAACCTCAAGAACCAGTTATAATTATTGACCTATACAAGAAGCTTTAACCTCAACGTGTACACGTGGAGTTTACATTTAATGCTCCACAAAAATTATTCCAAGACTGAACAAGAAACTCCAGCACCATCCAATTACTTGAACCCGGACTCCATGTTGTAAGAGTGGTCCAACCAAACCAGAATAAATTAGCCAAATGGTACTCAGCGCTCCGTAAATAAAAATAAACAAATCCCAGTAAGGAAAAAAAACCTATAAGTAAAGAGAAACGACAGATTGTAATATATGTAAGATGGACTTCTCTGATAGCTGAATCCTCTTTAGAATACAATTAGGGTACAGGGCCGGTATTCTCAACTCACTCCTCTCACAGTGAGCGATCACAAAAGGGAGTGATTTGATTGGCAGCGATATGGCTTTTCTAGATTCTCATGTATCCCTCCGCTCGCAAATTTATGACACGAGCAACTGGTACACATGAAAGCGAGTGAAATAAAGCACTCCTCTTTGACAGGAGCGATCCATGCGAGGAGGGCATGAGAATCGATTTGGCAGTGAATTTCACTCCCCTCGCATTCAACGACATCGATATCGCTCCAAGCGAGGACCTGAGAATACCGGCCCAGAGCTCGGCCTAAATTATTTAACACAAAATAGTGGTGTAATAATCCAATTTCTTGAAAAGACACAACGGCAACACAACTTTTAAATAAAACCACCACTTTTCTATCAGAAAAATTTGGTAGAATTTGGTAGAATTATTTAGCTTCGATAAAGTTAGTAACAAAAAATTAAATGACGAAAGTGGACTTGCTAGAACATCTATATTTAAATTTACCTAAAATTCTATTATATTATGAGATAGCTAGTATATTTTCAAATTAATTATTAATGGATTTCAACAAGATGGCAGTAGGTACTAATGCCATAGTCGTACGGATTGGTTTTAATTTCGAGCCAGTTCTACTGTGTTTTGTTTTATCAAAAAATATGAAGAAAAAGAAATGGTTAATGCTTATCACCGTTTATAGCAAACCTTTTTATAATTTCGAGCAATTTTGAAAAACAGATTAGTCAAGAACTTGAGTATTTTCCCAGGATATAGAGTACTGATATGTGGATGATATTTTTGTAGTATTCAATACGAAGAAATCTTCAGTAGAAAACTCTGTTAACGCAAGATTTATTTTAAAACTTGAAACCAACATCATTAAACACATTTTAGACAATAAAATATCGTAATTTAAATACAATTTTAAAACAAACAATTTCCAAACTCATCCATTAACTACCAAAACTTAAAATTTATGGGGCTTCATACTTTCAAATCGGTTCATTTGGAACAATATGTGTACAAAATGTTAATGAATGTTACGAAAATAGGTAAATATCGCGAACAGGTGAAAGTATTTAAAACTCAGTTGTTTAACAATATGATTCACCTCGTTTTCGGAATAAAGGCCAATATTGATATTTACGAAGGACAGGTAGACGTATTGTCATACTTCTGGATTTTTTTTTCTAAAAAAAATTCCATTGTTTTGTGACTTAGACCAGTCGTTGAAACATAAAATTTTCTAAATGTTTAACATTAAAAAAAAAACAATTTGGGAAATTACATTTGGAAAATGTATGGATTGAAACTGCACACTAGCGTTTTAATTTTCACTAATACGATTTTGCAATATAAGTATTTTCCCAGGTTGGCGTAAGAACGCGTAGTTAATATTTACACGATTAATTAAAATTTACATTCGGCTGAATATCGTAACTCATTTGCCGTTACTTTCTTGATTGTATTATGTGAACTTATCTGTCTAAAACACGTTTTAATCCTTAACCTGCAAAATTAAGGTTACTGGCAAATAAGTCAAGATAGCAGAATGAAAATTAAAAGTGAAATTAGCTGACCTGTAGCCTGCTATTCGTAAATAACTTCTTTATTGTCATTATATTTTAGTTTGTGTAATAGTTTAAAATCCTATTACATATTTTAAACACCATCAACAATTTGTATTCACGAAATTATCTGTTGCATATGACAGAAAACATTATTATGCTTTTAATTGCATGCAATAACAGATAACAAAATCTATTTAGATACCTATAAGGTGTTAAAATATTATAAGCTGGCCTAAAACGCAGAAGGTAAATAATTTACATTAAAAAAATTCTCGTCATACGTACATAACTTTTACACTTATTTTCAAGACCTTGTCATCATAATAACCTTGATTGTTGAAGTTTTATAGTTTGATTTGCAGACAATCGGAAGTAAGGTTAAATAAGATTTTTTTTAATTAGTAGTGGAACATTTACATATAAAGTATTTATATTATCGTCAACGGTTGATTGATTAATAGGCAATCAACAATATAATATAATATAGATACACATAATATACAAGGGCGGATACAATGGAGGAAAACTAGATACCTATAATTATAAAAATAATCTTGGCCAACTAATTAGGTATAAAACTAAGAATATTGTTAAAAACATTAAAAATAAAACTTCTTAAAACAAAACTTCCACTATTTATTCAAAATATTGATTTTTTAACATGATGACAGCTGTTTTGCTAAAAACTAGCATTGTCAGATTGAAGCACAGCACACCCTCTAGCAGGCTAACTCTTCTACTAATTATCAGATCTAATATATTAGTACTGGGCCCACCCGCCTCATGTTGCGAGCGCTAGTGTACGTGCAGCCCAGAACACAGAACTATACATAACAATACAAATTTTATTAATATTTTTGGAAAGTTTGGTTTTAAAGAAAACTTCGACGTTATTCATTAAGTTTATATTAAATAAATACACATAAAAAATATATAAATAAATAAGAAATATAAAAAATTAAATTTACTTTTTTCTCTTGATTCTATTTATATAGGATGTGTGTGCCTGTACTTTTATTGGGTCAATGTAGGAGGCATTCTTAACCCTATTTAAATATTTCTCCTATTTGGAGTCTTTGGCTGCAGCTATTTTATTCACTTGTTTGCACCAAAAAAAGATAGTGCATCTAATTGTCAACCTGCAGGCTTTTTCTCCCCATAAAGATGGAGCTTCCAAAGACACCGTTGTGGATGATGGTAGAATAACTGAAGTATCTGAAATCAAATAATTTTATTCACTTACAATATAACTTGAAGTTGTATTTACTTACCAGATAAAAGTAAAGTTGGGTATGCACCTGGTTTCAACTCTTTTTGAAATCCTGCGTTATGAAACTGCTGGTCAAAATGTTGATGGCACACTCTATAATTGTCATAAAGTTGTTTTGCAGTTTTCTCCTTTAACATAGGATTGTTTATATTCTCCATCCAAATATTAATTAAGTTGGGATCCTTGGTGAAACGATGCCTCTTACTTGTTTGATCGGTACAACTAGGAACACAACAAGTTCTTTTACGAGATGCCATGCTTATACTAAAAAAAGTAAAAAATATTATAGTATGATATTGTATGCTACACTATACAATTATGAAATAATTGTTAACATTTAAATATTAACGCACAATACTTACACTGCTCTTATAATACAGAAAACATTTAAAAAGTTCATAAACTAAAATATAAAATTCAATAAACTGGAAGAAACTTTCACAATTAATAACTAATTAATCAATTTAACCATAATCAACGGAAAAAGCACAGGCGAAACACAATCCAAAATTCAAACGTTAACGGTTAACAATTAAAAATGAAATGACAAATCATGATTAGTTTATAAATATGTGATGACAGTTCACGTTTCCTCTGATTGGGCGACACTGTAACGTCACGCTACAGATACGCCCTCAAGTGGGTGGGCGCAATAATATAACTTGGATACAAATTGTGAATAAGAGTTAAACTGCTAGGAGGGTGTGCTGTGTATTGAAGTTACATTTTGTTTGTTTGTAGCTAGGTACCTGATGTTGATTAGGTAGTATTAACGCTAGACCAAGTATGGAAGTAACAAGACATAACAATAGATGTTATTAGCCCTAAGGGATTATCCTGGATGTATTTCCCTCAAAGATCAGTATATAACTGTGCAATGATATAGAAAAACAAGAAAAAAACTGTATCATGCTGATCTTTACAATAACCTAATATATTTGTGTTACATTTATGTCTTATTATCTATGTACAAAATGAAAATTCAATCAAAGTAAACAGTTTAATAGTGGAGAAAGAACTTCCAAGATTCATTTGTTCATTGTTGCGTTTCCGCGCTGAATTGCTAAAGACAGACGTTGAAACAAAAAATGTTTTGCGCGTTTATCTCCAGATTCCGTAATAAGGTTTCTTTTCTAATATGTTGATTAAATTCCAACCAATCAAGTATGTGAATACATTGACTGCCAGATGCACCGTTTGTTTATTTAAACGGGATTCACCAATCGAGATTAGACCCAAGGATTAGATTTTCAATGCATCGTGATACTATTTAGCGATGCAACATTGCATTTTGAAAACTTGAAAATAAACAACACAACTCTAGAACGTTACAACGATATTTTATAATTCTTCTGGCAAAAGCAAATTTTGGTAGTTTTTTCTGCTATCGTCCCTATCTATCATTACGGCTAGCACTACGTCATACAATAAAAAAATGGCGACAAAGCAGCCTGAAAGGACACCAAATTTTTCGCCAGGTGAGAAAGAATGCCTTTTTAATTTGTGTGTTCGGTAAAGCCCCAGTAAAAGAACACCCTGTTTTTTAAAAGCACCTCAGTATGAGGGTGCCTAAAAATCTCAATGAGTCTTTATTCCTCTTTTATGGAACACCATATAAAGAAAAAACATGAGTTTGAGCAGCAGTGTGATATTAAAATGTTATGTAAATGTTTGTATTACAAAATTTTATACTATTATAGTTAGGTAATATAAGTAAAAGTTAGTATAATAGAATATTGCAAATACCCTGGATAGGGTCAGTAGGCCTAGGGTTAATTAACCATATAAAATTAATATAGAATTTATCAGTGACTAAAATTGGATTCTATAAACTACTCACTATAATGTGGTAGTCCTGGCAGTGATGCTATACATAGGTACACTTACCAAAAAACCAGTTGTTCCAAGCTCAACAATCCGAAATAAATATAATTTGTTGTTGTTTTTAATAAGTATTTCTGAAAGAATAATAATTTGTATGGTCTTCCCACCTATCTTTACCGTCAACTCGAACGCTAGCGATTACCCAGTTCGAGAAATAGATTCCAGTGGCCTAGCCGCCGCTGGGACTTATGGTCCTGCTACACACAACGTTTTGCCTGAGGGCATGCCTGCAGAGACTTGTTTGCGCAGGTAAGAGCGTGCGTATAGATGGCAAGACGGTATCGCGCGTCGTATAAACATCGTCGTCTATACGCACGCTCTTACCTGCGCAAACAAGTCTCTGCAGGCATGCTCTCAGGCAAAACGTTGTGTGTAGCCGGACCATAACAAACACCTCACACGGAATCCGCTTAGCAATTGTTCTACTAGAATCTAGAATTTTCCGATTGCGCTGCGGCGCGCGCCGATCGGAGATCCCCACATTGCCGAATTTTACTGGAGCTGTCGCGATATTTTTGTGATCGTCTCTAATATATGACATGACAGACTCCTTCCTGTTTCTTTTTGTTCTAAGAACTTGCCCGAAGGATTAGGTTATAAACAGAGTGAAGTGAGCTCTGGGTTGAAAATTTTTCGAAACTTGTGTTGTTAAAAATTATGCAGTATTGAAAATCTCAACTATTTACGTAGTCAAATTAATTTCGTTTTCTAACAATTCATTTTTACATAGCCGATCACAGGACAAATTAATCTTTTCCACTATTTGTGACGTCCTGTGACACTCTTAAGTTGGTTCTCTTCTAGCCTTCTCCCTCCATATTTTTGCTTAGTACAGAATTTGTTGTGGGTTTCTTAAAAAAAAAGTTTATTTAGAATTTAATATAATAAAGATCTGCAGTTGCATGGTTAGGTTAGGTTATACAGTAATCTGAAACAATGAAGGTTTGGTCTTACGTTGAACAACAAAATGTTGCTAGTTCGTGAGTTCTTAACGAGGAATTATTAAGATATAGTTTTAAATAAAAGAAAAAACTGGAGGAGCCATAAAATAGAATAAGACTACCGATGACTCGATAATGAAGGATAAGTAACCTAAGGGGAAAATACGGTTGTGCTGTACTATCGGCTTCAGAATTGCATATACATTTTCAAACTCAAATCGCTTACATTGAATAGACAGCCTTTTTTTTGTGTAACCAATCACGGTTTAAATAATAATAAATTTGAAATCAGTTAAACAGTTGTCCACGCCCACATCTTCACTTAGTTTGGAACCCTCGATAATAAATGTTTGTTTGGGATTATAATCCCTTTTTTTATTATATCAGTACAAAAATGCGAAAAAAACCTATTTATTCGGGACATGACCGACCATTGTAAATACACTTAATCTCCCAAAACCATTTAATGAAGGCGTTTTAAAAATTGCCATTCCTTTGTTGTATAAGAAGGGCGTTTTTATAACTTCGGTAGGTAAACGAAATTCACATTTAACATGTATATGCTATTCTAAAGCCGACTGTACTTTTAATTAAATAAATATATTACTAAATAGAATAAAATATAAAGTTTATTAAGGGATGTATTTCAATGCTAATTTCACAAAACGCCACCAATTTAATATTTCAAACGTACGTTTGTGTTTGTAGCTATTTCTTTTTGTATATCTAATGTAGGTTGTGCTTGTATAGATAAATGTGCAGTAATAAAATATTTAATTGGTTACTTCAAATAGATAAATAAAATAACGCCCACCCTTTACCTTGAAACAATGATTCAGTTTGAATTTATTATTGATTTATTATCTATATTTTTAATCACATTTTTTACTTTCAATTAATAATGTATATTTGTCGTATAACGATACTGGATTGAAAGAAAAAATCTACTTTACAAAATATTAATCAATTACTGGTACAAACGCTTTGGTAACATGTATTCTTCCTGAATATATTAATAAAAATGATTCAGACGATAACTTTTCTTAGAAAGTTGACTAAATATTTGCATTTTTTCTTCTCTGCCTTCTCCATGCCCAAAAAACAAAAGGGATTATCATGACTTCATGTGTAAATCTTTAATAACGAATAAAATCGAAAACACAAAACATATTAAAACAAAAGCATGCCTGGCTTAATGCTTTACCTCCTTCTCCATTGGGAACTCTTCTAGACGATACAACTTTTCATATTTCCGTTGCTCTTCGTTTAGATCAGCCGGTGTGCGAGCAACACATCTGCACTTGCGGACAAACTGTTGATATTTTGGGTCATCATGACTTAAGTGGTTCCAAATATGCGGGTAGGTTTGCTTGGCATCGTTGTTTAAAAATTTTACATCGGTCTTTTGTTGTTGCTGACAACCCAAATATTTTAGGACCGGTTGGAATCTGTAGAAGTGACATAAAGCAAGGAAGGGTAAACAATCAATTTGGGATGCCACTTGCTGCGACACTTTGGCTCCATCTTAATTTTCAAAACTTCTGTAAAGGCCGGAGAAACTACTCTCTCTGGGGAGGAACAAAAAAGGCAAACTTTTGGACAAATACATTTTTGTTCCCTTTAGTGTTGAGACATTGGGCCCGTGAGGGGAAGGCGCAAAAAGACTAGTAGGTGAAATATCTGATAAACTTAAAAATTCTCGTGGAAGTTCATTGACAAAAACCTGTATTACCTAGTTGATTAGTTTAGCTATTCAACGTGGCAATACTGCATCCATTCTTAGGACCCTACCAGACTTGCGAGGCTTGGAGGTTTTTTATGTAATTCAAAAAGTGACAAATACCTAAACAAACTTTAAAGCTTATTTTAACACTATAATTTATTTTTAGATTTTTTAGTTTTTGTCATTTACATTTGTATATAATTATTTAATTGTAAAATAAAAATTTGGAAAACAGCTTTTTCATTCCCAAATGTTAATGTATGGTGCAAACAATACCTATTGATCACTTCTGAGCCTCAACTTGCTAATAAAAAAGTCTGATCTTTCATTGTAGGGATTTATTTATATGTCAGATATGTTATCTTTTGATACTTCTTCTAAAGAGATTAAAAAACTTAAAGTTCCAAAGTGTTTTTCTTGATAAGTACCCAAATGTCTGCAAAATATTCCTGTGAATCTTCTTATTTTCATCAATCCTTTGTTTTTTTAAAACCCTTGTTCTGTAATTGTTCCATTTAGTTTTTCTACCATGATCTTTTATGATATTTATTGTTGGAATCATGTTTCTTCTTGTAAAAAAAACAAAGATTTTGTAGTTTCCCATTTCATACACAATATTTTTTATTATTGATATGAGCATCCATTGTTTAACTTTTCATATTTAGTTAAATTTATTATTTATTTCAACACTTGATTGTCCTATCCACATTTTAATAGAACTGATACTAGGTAACACAATCATTCTAGTTAGATAATTGTACGCTGATGGTGACTTACGGTATAAAAGTAAAGCAAATTCTTTTTCATCTTCTTGCCAAGCTCTTTTCTTTCTTTTTAGTTGCATTTTAACAATTGTATTTGACCATTTCATAGGAAAGTTAAAACGGGAATTAGGCATTCCAGAATTACATATAGATTTCATTCTCATTAAAGATGATTTTAGTTTGCAAGTTTGTGATCTCTGTAAGGCCAGTTTTTTATTTTTTATTTGCAATTTTGATTTTAATTTCATTATGATTGTGTCCTGTTTATTAATAATAATTCTATCTAGTTCAGTATCTGTATGCATATTTTTGGTAGTTGTTGGCAACTCTGCCATATCTTGTATCCAATCTTGAGGATTTAAAGTTCTTTCTTCTAAAGTTTGATACAAATTATCAACATTTTTTGTGTTAGATACACGTGAATAGATTTTTACTGGTACTTTTACAGTTAGTGGAGTTTTGACAACTGGCTTAGAAACAGTATTGTAAGGAACTGGTAGAGCACATGCTTTAAGTTTTTTTTTCAATACTGGATTAACAAAATCACTTTCATCAAAATGTAATTCACAAAGTAGACATTTACTTAGCTCCTCTTGGGTCACATTAGAAAGTGTGGCACCTGTAAAATAAAAATTTAGTAATAATGTAATTAATTTCCAGTTTGAACACATTTATACCAGAATTTAAAATCCACGTTTTTGATTTGTTTGGATCACTTGGAAAATGGAACATTTTTAAACCAGGATACTTTCTACGTGTTCTACCACAATTTTTATATTTACACACATTTCCTGCCATTTCCTGTCTATGATAAAATAACCTACATTAAACAATAACCCTAAATAAATAATTATAATAACAAAAACATACACATGTACTACAGAACCATGATACAACAAAATATGGACAATGACATACAGTTGACAGAAGCAAACATGAACCCTGGGTGGGCGTGTCCTTGTCGCTGTAGTTGTATTTTTATCTCACTTATGCAGCCACTAAAATTGATATTATCGTTAACATTGGCTCGTGATTGGCTGATTGTGATAACCTTGAAATTAGTTGGCATATTTTCCGCAGACCATGTTTGCTTCTGTCGACTGTACTTTTTACTTTATGTCATTGGCTGCGTTCAGCATTGCTAGCGATTGGAATCTAGATCTAGCTCTCAGCTGCCTATGGTTGCTGTTACACAGCAAAATGCAATCTGATAAACGTACTCACTGCTTGAAATTTGTGTTTATTTCATAAACTCTTTTTCGCTTTGAGAGATATTGCCATGACAAATCCTGTACGGCGTCATTACCTCAGACGTTAGATTGACAGTTGAGTATGCGTAGAATGAGTTCGAGAGACACGTTGCGGTAATACTGTTAGCGCATCACGTTATTTACTACAGAATAACACCTCGCGTAGAACATTGCGCTATCCTACTTCGGAATCGGAATGAATCGGACAGATCTGTTAGTTGATCGGAAACGACAGATGTTTTTGTTTTTATTTTCGAGGTTAACTTGTAGCATTGTGTAAATAAATACTTTTTGAATTTTCCCCTTCCACTGCTAAAATATGACTACTTCTTGCCATAGACACAGACAAACCAGGACAGGGATTCTGTATCCTATCGCTTTCGATAGCGACATGTCGTTTCAAACAAACGGTATTCCGTGTACACATTTCTATACGACTTTAAGCACAAGTCATGTCGCTTGAAGGCAATACGTTTTGAGGTATATCGCTTCAATAAAACATAACCTATTTATGACAAAATATTTTTTATTTGTTGTGTTCTGTGCCCGTATATTGTTATTCATTGTTGTATTGTATACTTTTAAAAATAAATTTTGATTTTATTGATTGAGAGTGGCAAACCAGCAATGGGAAGCATTTTTAAATGATGTTGAAAATAATCACAGCCTTATAACCAACAACTTTAATGGGGCCCGAGGAAAAGGTAAAGGAAAGGCTTTGTGGGCAAGTCTTGCTATAAAACTATATCTTCAACAATAATATGAAGGATATATTGAGCCATT
The DNA here is from genome assembly GCA_035357415.1 of Ophraella communa. NCBI lineage: Eukaryota > Metazoa > Arthropoda > Insecta > Coleoptera > Chrysomelidae > Ophraella > Ophraella communa. The sequence continues at coordinate 13,484,438 of CM068991.1, read as the reverse complement.
TCTTTTGTTAATCTAAAAGACTTTTTAAATAGATCTTCCCTTAATTCAAAAGGGTTTGTTTCATCTCTTATTTGCCTCCTCATAACATTGAAAGTCCGAATATCTTCTAGAAATTCTTCTCTTTGAATGATTATGTTATTTAAAAAATTAACTTGAAGCATATGAAAAAATACAAACTTTTTAAAAGATTTTTTTATTGTTTATTTAACTATTTAGCGGAGAAATATTTTATGACAAACGATTTTTATAGCAATCAATGTAAGACCATATAATAATAAGGCCACCAAAAAAAAACTAAGTATTTTATGTTTGAGAAAGGACTTACGTTAAGCTTAACTCCTATTATCTTTATCCAATAGCCAACGCAAGTACCAATAATTAAATAAAAAACAGAAAAATAACAACAAACATCTCAAAACCAACTTTGCAATCTACAAAATAATAATATTTATGCTAAACCAATAAAACATAGAAATAGAACATAAATGTTAAATTGCAAATCAAAATCCCTAAAATGTCTGAAGAAATTTAAAAACTCCCCAGAATTTCTACATATCGTGTTGATAAAAGCCGAACACGGCCGAAGTATTGTCGAGAGGTACACAGAATATCCTTTTCGAGAGATATCGCTTCTACATGTCGAAAGCGACTGTAGAATTCGACATGTCGAAAGCGATAGTGCACAGAATTCCTGTCCCAGGGCTGCGATATTCGAGCTTGTGCGATGCGCTGTCGCATGCTCTTTCGCACAAAATTGAAAGAACATGTATTTTTGAATCCCCGTGACCGACACAATCTATCGTGTGCGATATAACATCGGTTGATCTGAAGTAGTCGATGTTCTCTGTCGTGTACGACGGTAATGTTGTATGTTATTAGTAATTTCAGTATTGGTTTATTTATTTGTCATTTATGTATTACATTTAATACATGCTATTATGAATTTTAATAATCAAATCAATTTAAATGGAGTAGATGTATTAGAAGATAAAACGATAAAACAACATTGTTCTATTAAATTCTATACTCAAATAATATATATAATTTGTATCATAACTACCTTCCTCCATTGTTTCCAACTTTTTTGCGATCGAGGAATTTCATTTAATATGGTACATAGTTATTTCTATCCAATGGTTTTCTCCCTCTTTAAATGATAAAACTTTTGAAAATTTTCCACTTATAATTGTGGGTGCCGCTAACATACTCCAATTAATATTTTTTTTGTTTCTCTGTTATTCCTGCCACTTTTCCTGACATTTTTTGAATAATAATGCCCAAGACTTTAGACAATCCACCTCTTAAAACAACCGCTAAGTTATTTAATTTCCGAACAAATAAAATTACAGATTATATTTTTGACATCTTCTGTGTTGCCACGTTCAAAACTTTGCAATAGGAAAAAGCAATCGGTCGGAAGTCGAAAATACAACATTTATAATTCATTCGATGCGACCGTCGCATGCGGTTAGTCGTGTACGATGACCGTCGATTGATTTCGAAAATCGCAGCCCTGAGTATCGACTCGCTGTCGGCACCTTTGATGTTTATAAGACAAGAGCGGCCATTTTTTGGGAGTATAAACCACAAAACAGAAAATTGGCTAGTCTGTTTTGTGGTAACCAATATTCTGTTTTGTGGTATAAGCTAAGTTCAGGGTAGTACTAAAAAAAAACCGTACTTCCGTATTATTACGATAATCCGTTTCGTTAAGTATAATAGTCTCTTTATCAGATACAGAACACTGAGAATGGGTACATGCATCAGAAGTATTTATTTTAATTTTAATGTAAGTAACATTTTTGTTCTGCATCTCTGTACCTGAATTAAATAGTTTAATGCATTCTTCCAGACAATACAAACGCTACCACTGATTTATTCACATACAACCAACTGCCTACCCTAACCAAAACTAACGGCGACGGCTATGGATACTCCCAAAGGGTGTGTTCGGGGAGCACGCTTTCGAGCTATGTAGCGCAAAGAGCCATATAACGCAAACGAGGAATAGTACTAGATAGCGCCAAATGGCGCAAATAGCGTGCTCCCCGAACACAGCCAAAGTGTCATGGCGATATCTGAAATGGATGCTTACCCCCTCCATATAGAGTCGATACCTCAAAGTCATGATACAAATATACAAGATAAGATTTCGCGCATATTTGGGGCGTGGTTAGTGACGTCACTGGTGATCAGACGCCATTGTTTACAGGTTATAAGTTTAAATTTCTCCTGGAAAATATAAAATAAATTAATTAAAATGCGTTGTGCTGTATACTAAACATTTTTTGAGTGATATAAAGTTCTTTAGCTTTCCAAAAGACAAGAAAGTGCAAAATGGAAATATTTATGTAAGGGGGTTAACAATTTCAACGTTAAAAATGCCCGTATTTGCTCAAAGCATTTCACTTCTAAACATTACGAGCGAAACTTTAAACTTGATTAGCTTGAATACACCCCAAAGAACTACCGACCGCTAAAAAAGGGAGCTATTCCGTCAAAAAACTTACTTTTACCAAGCAAACCTTAAAATCTTAATAAAGAAAAAAGTGCATCTCGTAGGGAAGAACACATTAATAATAGGGAAAAAAGTTAATAGAAATTGTTTTTAAAGAGTAAGTTAACACAGTATCATAATATTATTAAATCATATTTTAAGTTATATTATAGATTGATTGTATTATGGATAAATAAAATATGTATTTTGTTTTTGTAAAGTGGATGTTTTTCATGGTGTTAATTACGTTTAGTCCGATAAATGGAGATTTTAAATAGCCATGGAATTTGGAAAGGCTAACTTTTTGGTCAAATTTGTATTTTTATGCGTAGATTAAGAATCAATAATTAAAAATTGCAAAATGTTGTAGGAAGGGTGGTAAAAAAATTAAAAACCACCCCAAAAACAGGTTTTTGGAAATTTTCTCGAAAACTATAAAAGTTAGAAAAAAATGTTTCAAATAAAATCGATAGATCATTAGTTGATCTATAAATTTGTTTCTAATAATTTTTTTTTAATTCGCGATAGGAAACGAGATATTTTAATCTAAGAAATATAATTTATAAAATAATTTTACGAATGCCCGAATAAAATCGTCGCATGCCGAGGCGACTAACAATTAATATCTCATGAACGGTAGGAGATACAACAAATATGATTTAGGACGAATTTCATGTATCTTTTTTCATTGATACCATTATTTGAAGATACGTTTTTTGAGTTTGTGAAGTAGTGTTTATTTCATTTATTTGTACACTACTCCAATGTCAATTCATTGCTTTTGTTTCAAAGAATTTGCTTGTTAACAAAAGACAATGAAGATCTCACTAAAAATTCTTTTAACTATGAGTTGTCACCGGTTTCCTCTATCTTTATTCGATCAACATGGAATCATGCGCAAGAATAAGAAGTCCGAGTTATTTACAACTTTTAAGACAAGTCTTGTGTCTGATACTCTTTTGTCTACGTTTTCATATGTAATTGATGGCGGATTTTTACTGGTCACATGGAAAAACGTATCAGGAAGTATTTCACCAATATTACCGGTATGTTGTAAAATCTCCATTTATCGGACTAGTTGTCCTATAATGTATTTGGAATTAACTATCAATCTTAAAACAATAGACCTATATTTTTATATATAAATATACCTTGCCTAATTACTTAATTATTATAGTCTACGTCTACCATCGTTCTCTTTAATTAAATCTCGAATAAAAATATAATTTAACAATTCTCAATTTATTTATTCTCAATTTTAAGCCGTACATGTATGATTTGAATTTTGTTTTGATAAATAATGTTGAATAACCAACAAATAAAAGTTTTAAACAATAAATTGACTAAATAAATATCAAATTCCTATATATTAACATTGAAACGCGCTATAGAATACCACCAATGACGTCACATGCGCAGATCGGACGAGTTTTGAACCGCTAGATATCATACCTTCTATATTTGTATCATGCCTCAAAGTAATAAGTAAACATAGAGGTGCCACAACAACACAATAATATACAGTTTGTAGTCAATAGCAATGAACATATGGAAATGGAAAGTAAAATTGAGTGTCTAGAGGTGTAGGTAAACACAGTCATACAGTGGCGTGTAAATTTGGAATAAAAACATTTTTCCTTTCCTTGTCTAAGGTTCAACATAATAGCGAAGAGTTTTTGATGCTTATGCATTTTCTATCGTCTTCAAAAGATAGTGACGATGAGTTTGGTTTTCTTATTTTCAAGGAATGGAAGAAAATAGGAAAAATTATATAATTTTATAGTTACTAGGTACCTACATTTTATATTCTGCAAAACTAGATTTTGGCCATTTCTGAGCGGTTCTCCCACACTATCGTAAACAGTTTGCCAATTTTTCATTCTGAAATTTTTCAGTTATCCAAAAGTAAACAATTTAATATAAAAGTAAGTTTAGAATATTCGAATCAACTTTTGTTCGGCTGAATGATGTTCAGTCATGATACAAATATAGAAGGTATGATATCTAGCGGTTCAAAACTCGTCCGATCTGCGCATGTGACGTCATTGGTGGTATTCTATAGCGCGTTTCAATGTTAATATATAGGAATTTGATATTTATTTAGTCAATTTATTGTTTAAAACTTTTATTTGTTGGTTATTCAACATTATTTATAAAAACAAAATTCAAATCATACATGTACGGCTTAAAATTGAGAATAAATAAATTGAGAATTGTTAAATTATATTTTTATTCGAGATTTAATTAAAGAGAACGATGGTAGACGTAGACTATAATAATTAAGTAATTAGGCAAGGTATATTTACATATTTATATATAAAAATATAGGTCTATTGTTTTAAGATTGATAGTTAATTCCAAATACATTATAGGACAACGTAATTAACACCATGAAAAACATCCACTCTACAAAAACAAAATACATATTTTATTTATCCATAATACAATCAATCTATAATATAACTTAAAATATGATTTAATAATATTATGATACTGTGTTAACTTACTCTTTAAAAACAATTTCTATTAACTTTTTTCCCTATTATTAATGTGTTCTTCCCTACGAGATGCACTTTTTTCTTTATTAAGATTTTAAGGTTTGCTTGGTAAAAGTAAGTTTTTTGACGGAATAGCTCCCTTTTTTAGGGGTCGGTAGTTCTTTGGGGTGTATTCAAGCAAATCAAGTTTAAAGTTTCGCTCGTAATGTTTAGAAGTGAAATGCTTTGAGCAAATACGGGCATTTTTAACGTTGAAATTGTTAACCCCCTTACATAAATATTTCCATTTTGCACTTTCTTGTCTTTTGGAAAGCTAAAGAACTTTATATCACTCAAAAAATGTTTAGTATACAGCACAACGCATTTTAATTAATTTATTTTATATTTTCCAGGAGAAATTTAAACTTATAACCTGTAAACAATGGCGTCTGATCACCAGTGACGTCACTAACCACGCCCCAAATATGCGCGAAATCTTATCTTGTATATTTGTATCATGATGTTCAGTTACAGAACTGTGTCAATCTTTTTCCGAGCAACATAGATTTTCGATTTGCGATTTCAGATCATTTCACCCGAAAACGCCATAAAACATGCACATGGAGCATAGCATCAGCTGTTAATAATCTGTGTATACGTGTACAAATAAAGTGAACATAAAACTTTACAAATTTTTTAATGAGATATTTATTTCGTAATTGTGGAACGTAAATCAAGGAGTATTTGTTCAGTATGCCAAGAAAGATATTAGTTTAAATAAAATTTCCAAAAAAATTGGATTGATACTAAAGTTTACTCTCATTGCTTAGTGACCAGTCAATTTTCGCTGTTGAGGAATTTTAGGTCGTTAATGAAACACAATAAAACACATTGCAATAGATATTTCTATTTAAACTTAAATACATCAAATTTTACATAAGGAAAAATATAATCTTAATATGGACAATGAACAACATTACAAAACGGATAACACTTGAGATTCGAAAGAAAAAAATATGAAAATAGCCGGCTCAGCTCTTTAACCAATATTGTGGTTAAAATTACCAAAAAACGTTATTTTCAACATGCTCGTACTAAATAATATTTATTCACAAGTAAAAACACAAGAGCTTTTTGTCATCGGATAGGTACAATTTTTTACATAATCTATTTTGCTTGGAAAATCATTAAAAATTTATGGTACTAACCCTTACTGTGTGAAAGTTCATCTTATTCAGAACAATAAACAACTAAAAGGTTAAATTAACTTTCACTATTTATTCTTTAAATGCAATGATTTTACTAAGAGTTTAAACTTTTTTATTTTTCATATCGTTTACTGTAAATACATTATTCTTTTAATTTATGGTTTCACCTATGGTAATAATAGTTACAACCATGTTAAATTAACAAAAAATTATATTTGTGAGTAACAAAGTTCTATCTGCGACTTTGGTTATTTCATACAAATACTGGAAATAAAGTTTTGAAATTTTATCTTAACATATATAATAGGTAGATCAAAAATTCTAAAATAATCTGGTAAAATTTCATTCAAATCAATGCAAAGATAAAAAATCTATGAGTCTTACAAAATTTAACTGTAAATTAGGTACTCAATTTGTTACTTTTCTCAGATAACACTATGTTATTCTAGCATGACGAACTGTATTCTTCTCATTAACGAAATATCATTATCACCAACATCGCCTTTGGTTTTTAAAAAAGTTTATGAATTTTCAAACTCCCTAGCTGGGTAAAATATTTTAAACAAATTTCGCATTTAAATGGTTTGTCGCCTGTGTGAACAACCATAATGTTTATTCAAAGGATCTTGTAGTCTAAAAGAACAAATTTGACATTTATGTGGTTTTTGACCTGTGAACCAGCATATGTCTTTTGAAATGGCATCGCCTGGTCAAACATTTTAAGCAAATTTCGCATTTGAATGATTTATCGCCTGTGTGAACAAGCATATTATGTCTTTTCAAATTATTTCGCAGGCTGTAGCCTTGGCGGCTAAATAATTTTAAACAAATTTGGCATTTGAATGATTTTTCGCCTGTGTGAATATACATATTATGTTGTTTCAAACTCCCTAGCTGGGTAAAAGATTTTAAACAAATTTCGCATTTGAATGGTTTATTGCCTGTGTGAACAAGCATATGGCTTTTCAAATTGCTTCGCGTGGTAAAATATTTTACACAAATTTCGGATTTAAATCGTTTATCTCCTGTGTGAACTAGCATATGTTTTTTCAAACCTCCTAGCTGGGTAAAAGATTTTAAAAAAACTTTGCATTTAAATGGTTTATCGCCTGTGTGAATTAGCTTATGCTTTTTTAAAGTGCGTCGTTCCCTAAAATATTCTAAGCAAATTTCACATTTAAATGGTTTTTTGCCTGTGTGAACAAGCATATGTTTTTTCAAATCGCTTCGAGCGGTAAAAGATTTTAAACAAATTTGGCATTGGAATGGTTTTTCGCCTGTGTGAAAATACATATTATGTTGTTTCAAACTACCTAGCTGGGTATAAGATTTTAAACAAATTTCGCATTTAAAAGGTTTATCGCCTGTATGAACAAGCAAATGTCTTCAAATTGCCCTGCTCAGTAAATAATTTTAAACAAATTTCGCATTTAAATGGTTTTTGGTCAGTGTGAACAAGCATATGTTTTTTTAAACTTTCTAGCTGGGTAAAATATTTTAAACACATTTCGCATTCGAGTGGTTTATCACTTGTATGCGTGCACCTGTGAACATACAAATTCCTCAGTTGGTTGAGAAACTTAAAACAAAGATTACATTTTGTTCTTTTTTCCATAGTGAGTACTAAACTAGGAGTTCGAATTGTTGCAGAAAACATATTTTTTAATTCTTCGTCAAATTCTCTTTCTAGTCCATAATTAATGTTTTGTTTCATTGCTTCTGGGTTACTTGACCGAAATAAAGATGTATTTTTTTTACAAGGTACTGTGCAATATACGATACAATTTCAAATCTTCTGGTGTACATACTTCCACATAACCCACAAATTAAGATACCTCTCTGTAAAGTCCAATACTTTGTAGTTTCTTCTCGTCAAACTTTCTGTAATTTAAAATGTACAGTTTATATTAAATATAAAAATAGTTTAATTAAGAATAATGAAAAACTCTTCGTTTTACCAAAACTTCCAATATTTATCTATTTAAAAAATTGCTTTATTAACTTTAATGACAGCCGTTTCGCTAGACTTAGCATCGTCAGATTGACATATTGAAGTTACATTTTGTTTGTTTGTAGCTAGGTACCTGATGTTTATTAGGTAGTTATAAGGCTAGACCAAGTATGGAAGTAATAAGACATAACAATATTAAAGCCTAGATGTTATGAGCCCTAAGGGATTATCCTGGATGTACTTCCCTCTAAGATCAGTATAACTGTGCAATGATATAGAAAAACCAGGAAAAAACTATATCATGCTGATCTTTACAATAACTTAATATATTTGTGTTACAATTACGTCTTATCTATGTATAAAATGGAAACTCAATCAAAGCAAACACTTTAAAAGTGGAGAACTTCCCAGATTTATTTGTTCATTAACAACTTTAAATTTTGGATCTGCTAGATGTCTTTTTATTTCAAGTTCTTCAAGGAAATCTAAATTTTGTTTTTTATTACAAGTGTGTAGTATTTGGATGTCATTGATGTGTAAGAGTGAGGTTGGATGTTCAAGTAGGTGTTTTGCATAATTTGACTTATCTGGTTGTTTTAATCTATATGCTCTTAAATGTTCGTTAAATCTTACTTCAAAATTTCTTTATGTTTGACCTATATATACAGCATTACACTTTGGACAATTAATTTTGTAAACACCAGATTTTTTTAATTTAGGTAATTTTGTTTTTACATTTAACAATTTTGTACCAATATTATTTTTTGTTTTAAATGATATTAATGCTGATGTTGCCGAAGATATTATTTTTGAAATTTTATTGGAAATAGTTCCACAATATGTAATATTTTTATAACTTTTAATTTCTTTAGTTTGTTTAGGAAATATTAGGTTTAGTGACACTTTCTGTTCTTTCTTATTAATTAATGCATTTATTAAATGAATTGGGTAGCCATTAGATGTAGCTATTTGTTTTATGATATCAATTTCTTTATAGAAGTTAATTTTGTTCATTGGAATTGAAAATGCCCTATGTATCATAGAATTATAAGTTGCTAATTTATGTGTTATAGGATGATTTGAATTATACGGTATGGTTACATCTGTTTGTGTTGGTTTTAGAAAATTAATTGAATTATTTTCTTCAACTTCTAAAGTAAAATTAATTTTAGGATGAAAGGTATTAATATAATTAAAAAATATATCTAACTGTCGTTCGCTACCTACAAATCCTGCTAACACATCATCAACATATCTATACCAAAATACAATATTGTTTTTATAACTAGAATTAAATATTATGTTTTCTAAATTATCCATAAAAATATTTGCTAAAATTGGAGAAATGGGACTTCCCATTGGAAGACCCTCATTTTGAATATATACTTTGTTAACAATAAGATGGACTTCCAAAAAGTAAGGGTTAGTACAATCAATTTAATTGCCATTAGATGTAGCTATTTGTTTTATGATATCAATTTCTTTATAGAAGTTAATTTTGTTCATTGGAATTGAAAATGCCCTATGTATCATAGAATTATAAGCTGCTAATTTATGTGTTATAGGATGATTTGAATTATACGGTATGGTTATATCTGTTTGTGTTGGTTTTAGAAAATTAATTGAATTATTTTCTTCAACTTCTAAAGTAGAATTAATTTTAGGATGAAAGGTATTAATATAATTAAAAAATATATCTAACTGTCGTTCGCTACCTACAAATCCTGCTAACACATCATCAACATATCTATACCAAAATACAATATTGTTTTTATAACTAGAATTAAATATTATGTTTTCTAAATTATCCATAAAAATATTTGCTAAAATTGGAGAAATGGGACTTCCCATTGGAAGACCCTCATTTTGAATATATACTTTGTTAACAATAAGATGGACTTCCAAAAAGTAAGGGTTAGTACAATCAATTTAATTTTTTAAAAATAGTTTGTTGTATTTTGATTAACTCATTTTCTGTCATTCATTAAAAATATACAACCCAATGCAAATCATAAAAAAATTTCTAGAAGAATTAAATATTTATTCTAGGTACTCTGCTTTAAAAAAAATGTGTAAGCTTTTTGTTGTAATTATCTGTTTAATGAATTATTAATTGAATCACCACATATTTTAGTAATGGTGTAGGTAACCCTCCGGAAGCGCATGTAGCATGAGACATTTTATTGTTAATAATAATAATAATAAACCCGTACGAGGTAGTTTTACTATCTGGGGAGTGGCTCCCCCATGGGTCCGAGTTACCTGGGCTACCAGGGGAAAATGGTAGCACCTGGCTGTAAAATGCACAAATCAACATGTCGAATTTAAAAACTACCTTACCCCAGGTGGATAGAGTAGTACGCCCACAATCCCACTCGGTGTTTGCTCCACGATTTCTGGGGGGAACAATAATTCTATCATGACCGACACTTTAATAGTGCAACAAATACTAGACAAAGTACTCCTCGAGCTCGAAGCAGAAGTTATCAAGGTATAATCCAACATACAAATGATAATCTGGATAATGTTAGACTTGATGACCACACTAGCGATGACACATCAAACATGGATCAAAAAGGAAAATCCAAACACAGACAATAACACACAAGCTGAAGAACACGAAAATGCTGTTGCCGAACTCTCTAAACAATAGTAGAATTTGACTGTACCCTGTACCAACCCAATACAGCGACCAATATTGCCCAAACCGAAATCAAATAAGAACACCAATAGGATTCTTGCACTTCTTAATTTACTTATCTACTTTACTTGTCTAAGATTATGCCTCTGTGCCAATTTTGATATCAATTTATAAATATACAGGGAAACTATTAGCAAAAAACGAAAAACAAAAATTAACTTTAACACCCTGTATCTTTTTTCTCAGCAACATTATATTAAGGCATATTTGTCCCAATAGCCATATTTTGGTCCAAATAACCTGTCCTTAGTCTATGTCCCAATAGTTATGACTCACCCTGTATAAATGTCCAATGAAAAGAAATCATTCAAATTTCAAACCTATATCACATCTAAATTTTAGGAGCATTTTAGCCAATCAGTTAATTGGAAACCATTGCTCTAGAAAAAGAAAAGGACCTTGTGTACTTACATGCGCTAAAAAACTAAGAAAAGATGCAGGGCCAACCATTAACTTGGAAAATTCGGCACGAAAAATTGATGTTGGCAAACATCTACCTATTCAGGGTCAGGGTTCGGAATGATAATTATACCTTGATACTTATAAAAATCCACATTAACTCTAGTTGTACTTTGTATTAATAGCGTTTTCCACTGGACTGCTCTTTCGCACTCCATTGTACTTGAGCGTAAGTTCGAAACGCACCCTCGTATCCGACCGAACTCACCGAACACAAATAACCTCAAAATTTGTGTCAAAATAAAGGTGTTCGTTCGTGGCCACGGCTTGCTGGGGTTTTAATCTTAAATTAAAATTTAAAAATAATATTCAAAAATGCCGAGAATTAAAGATTCCGTGTGGAGCCAATATGTGTGTATCAAAGCAAGGGCAAGGTGCCGGAAGTGCAAAAAGGAAATGCAAAGCTTGCAATTAGAAAAAATACAGAAGTGATAGCAATTACAAAAGATTACGAAGAAAAAATTGATCTACAGATTGGAAAATATTTTTATGCCACTAATACAGCATTTAATCATGTGGAACACGAAGAATTTATAAAACTTTGTACACTGCTTCGACCTGACTACAAGCCATCGGTTTATAAAATTGGTAATTCAATATTAAATAAAGTTCATAAGTTATACAAGAAACAAGAAAAAAGATTAAGGGACAAACAGTCTCTATGTCGTTGGATGGATGGAGCAACATTCACAACTGTCCATTAGTTTGCTCAAGCATCACCACCTCATGTGGTGAATCTATTTTAATTGACACGATTTAGAAATGCCTACAGTGACATCGTCGATTATGAAAGTAATAAAATATTTTCGAAATAAACAGGTTCCATCTCCTCGTTACAAAAATGCAGGGGGTAAAAAATTAGTTCTTTCCTTAGAAATTCGATGGAATACTATGAATGATTCATTGCAATTATATCTTGACAACAGAGGGATATTAGTGCAAGTTTGTCATATGATTCTCATATAACAATGAATTGTGTTAATTGGCTAAAAAAACTTTCACCGATTGCAGTGGCTTTGGACAGAATGCAAAGAAACGGAACCACTATAACCATAGCTGTAGAAACATGGAATGTACTAGAAAATGATTTAGAACATCAGACATCAACTGTAAAAAAAGCATTTCTGGCGAGAAAAAAAATGGCTCATCATCGATTTTTAGGTCGAAATCTAGGTAATGCTCAAAAAAAGAAAGCTTATGAATATATAACAGCAGCTGACAAAAACTTCACTTCCTTCATAATGGCATTGGTTGCCAAAACTCTTCCTTTTCCAGAATATATGTTTGGGGCTCAGTTCGTAATGACCAGTCCATTATTATGGTGGAGGTCAATGATTTTAGAAAATGAAGATTGGCCAGATAAGGAAAAATTTTTGAGTATTTGCGAAAAGCTTTTAACTGCTACAGCCGCCACAGCGGGGCTTGAGAGGCAGTTCTCAACATTTGGCTTGGTTCAGTCGAAACTCCGCAATAGATTAGGCAACGAAAAAGCTGCCAAACTTGTCTTTTTATTTAAATATTTTAATCAAAACCCTGAAAATCGAAAGAATGATTTGACTTGGATAACTTCTCCAGTTCCTCAATCTGAGCTGCCTTCAACATCTACTCCCACAATAATTTCAGTGGAAAATGATTCGGATGAAGAAGACAACATACCATTAAGTAATTTAACAAAGACTTAATATGAAGACTGATTTTGAAATAATAAATAATTTCCTTAACATGGTTAGAATATGATACTATTATTTATTTTGTTTTTTGTTTAAGAAGTTTGGAATATTATTTTGTTTAACATATTATTTAAATTTTATACTACTAAGAAAAAGAAATTTTGAATTTATTTATTTTTTTATTTCATATCTAGTTTTATTCATTTATTTATATTTTTGTAGTTTCAAATAATAAAAAAGTTGATACAAAAATGCCTTTCTTATTTTTATACGCAACATATTTGAACTAAAAGAATAATTTGTAAGTAAAAATATAAAGAAAATAAGTTGTCTGTCAGTATGGATAATTATAAAAAAAAATAATAATAATAATATAAACGATGTGCTAAATTTAGCACTAAAAAGAATCCTGTCCGCTCTAAGATCACGTGTGAACAATGTAATTTTGCATTTTGTTTAACTTGTTATAAACCATTTCATTTAAACTGAGATATTTTTTGTGAAAATAAATAATTTTTAATAAGTGGTTTCTATTGCAACCTCTACCCAATTAGTGTGCTGTGGTCACCATATCGACCACCACATTTTTGCTAAAGTATGAACCTCACAAAAGAAAGTTACTAGGAAAAAACATTATAAATATTCTCTACCTACTTGTTAAGTTTGACGAAAAAACTATTCATAGTTTATAAAATATTAACACGTTCCCTGTCCAAATGCTGTTTCTTCGCTGACCGTTACACGTCGCCATTTAAATTCGAACGTATTTGTATGCCCCATATATAGGTCGTAGGACGTTATGGTAATTTGGGTACACTTACTACGTCCTACGACCAGTATATGGGTCGTAAAATAAATCTTTAGTTATGTGGCAACATTGCAGAATCACGTGCTAATATCTGTTTCAGCCTGCCAGTATTGCTTGGGTAGTCTTAGCAGTGCATGCGAAGACGTGTTTATTTATTTATTTGTACATTTTTCCTTTCAAAAATACCGCTATGTTCGGAAAAAAACGTAAACTACCCCAAAGAGAGTTAGAACATTTATCCGAAATAAGTTCTGGCAGTGATTTTGATTCAGACGACAGCTTGGCAGACCCGAATTATTACGAGAGTGAAGACGAAGATGCAAGTTATAATGAGGACACGGGAAATGAGAATGATGTTCAAGAAAGTGAGCAAGAAAATAGTGAAGTAGAGTCAGAAGATGAATTAAATGGGAATGATCCTGATTTCTGGTCATCAACCATACTTAACTTTTCAAGATTTACATTTAGTTTAGCGAGTGGTGCAAGCCTTCAAATTACTCAAGATATGGAACCTATAGATATCTTTAGTTTATATATAACTAACGATATTATTGACCTAATAATTGAACAAACAAATAATTATGCTGTAGAACTTTAACGCAATAAACGTTTAGTACGCACAGCAAGAATTTCTAGGTGGTATGACACTGACAGAGAAGAAATGAAAACATTTCTGGGTAAATATTGTAATTGATAATGACCTTTTTATACAGTTGTTTGAACTTAGTGATCTTATCTTTATCCCAACAATTTTTTGTTTGTTTTAGGTATGCTTCTGCTTATGGGACTTATAAACTTCCCTACCATAGAATGTTACTGGAAAAAGGATCCTTTGTATCACCACGAACTTTTCCATCGAATTCCCATAAAGTATAACAGATTTACATTACTGCTAAAATGTTGGCATTTCGAATACAAAACAGTGCCATCAGAGAGCCGCTTGTCAAAAATCGCACCTTTGCTAGATCTTCTTAGAAATAACATAAAAAATGTTTATTCTCCTGGTGATATAGTTGTTGTGGACGAGACTATGGTTCCTTTCAGAGGTCGTCTGAAGTTTCGACAATATAATCCTTCTAAAGCCCACAGATATGGTATCAAGATTTTCAAAGTATGCTCTCCACTTGGATACACTTGGGATCTAAAGATATATAGTGGGCAAAATGAAAGGCGTCAAGGATTGGATCTTCCTGGCAGTACTGTTATTGATCTGATTGAGCCCTTGTTAGATGATGGAAGATTGATTATAACTGACAATTATTATACCAGCATTGAACTTGCGAAATACCTTTACGAAAGAAGGACCAATTTATTAGGTACAGTAAGGAAGAATAGAGTAGGCCTCCCAAAGGACGTAGTTGATAGCAAACTGAAAAAAGGGCAGATAGTGGGAAAACAAAATAATTTTATCACTTTCTTCAAGTGGCATGATCAACGTGATGTCCACATACTTTCCACGTGTCATGATGATAAAATGAAAGTCTATGGAAAAAACAGGAACGGAGAAGATAAGGTAAAACCGTTAGCTGTAATAGACTATAACAAGGGAAAGCAGGGTGTAGACATCTCTGACCAATTGTCAAGTTATTACACTTGTCTTCGAAAGTCTTAGGTATGGTTTAAAAAATTGGCCATTGAAATAATTTGTGGGACTCTTGTTGTCAACACCTATATTTTGTATAATTCTGTGCGTCCAGCGAAAGACCAGTTATCAGTGCTGAAAATTAGGGAATCTCTTATTCGCAGCCTTCTCAAAACAAACGAAAAAACAACAAAGCAGAAAAATGAAGAGGAAGGATCTCACAAGTTAGAAGAGTTGACTAGAGGTAGTGATGGCAAAATATACAGAAAACGTTGTCATGGGTGTTATACCAAGTTGAGAAACACTCTGACATCAAAAGAAGCATGTAAAAAAGCTAAGAAAGTTTCAACTTTTTGTCGTCAGTGCAACCAAGCATATTGCATCCCTTGTTACGGAGGAAATCATTGATTCTGTATATTTTTCTCGTTTTTTTCTCCATTTGTACACAGTTTTTAAATTTCTAGTACATTTATAAGAATGTTTCTTTTATTTTTTAAACTCACATTTGATAAGCTGTATCTCAGTTATTTTTTGACCGAATAAATCGTACTTTTTACCAAAATGTAGCTTTTTCTTTTCTTCAGAGTCCTCTTCAAGAAAATAATAACTTACTGACACGTCCACTTTAATATTAAGCTATAACTAAACATACACTTACGACCCACATATAGTTCGTGGGACTAATAGGTAAATGAACTTACGACCCATATATGTGTCGTAGGACAGGGGACGTGTTAATGCCCTATAAAGAGTTAAAACAAATGTTACAGTGGAACTGGTTTTTACAAGTATCAATACCCATGTGTTAATTTTTTTATTAGTAAACGATTAGTAAGAAAATTCGTCTTTCATTGGTTTATCGGCTGTGTGAACTAGCATATGTCTTTTCAAACGGCTTCGCGCGGTAAAAGATTTTGAACAAATTTCGCATTTAAATGGTTTTTCGCCTGTGTGAACTAGTATATGACTTTGCAAAGTGCTTCGCACGGTAAAAGATTTTGAACAAATATCACATTTGAATGGTTTTTCGCCTGTGTGAATTAGCATATGATTTTTCAAAGTGCCTCGCACGGTAAACGATTTTAAACAAATATCACATTTGAATGGTTTTTGATCTGTGTGAACAAGCATATGTCTATTCAAATCGCCTCGCTTGTAAAAAGATTTTGAACAAATTTCGCATTTGAATGGTTTTTGACCTGTGTGAACTAGCATATGTCTATTTAAATTGCCTGGCTGGTTAAAAGATTTTGAACAAATTTTGCATTTGAATGGTTTATCGTCTGTGTGAACACGCAAATGTTTTTTCATATTGCCTCGGTGGTTAAAAGATTTTAAACAGATATCACATTTGAATGGTTTATCGCCTGTGTGAATTAACATATGTTCTTTCAAAGTGCCTCGCTCGGTGAAACATTTGAAACAAATATCACATTTGTATGGTTTTTCGCCTGTGTGAATTAGCATATGATTTTTCAAAGTGCCTCGCACGGTAAAAGATTTTAAACAAATTTGACATTTAAATGGTTTTTGACCTGTGTGAAAAAGCATATGTCTATTTAAATTGCCTGGCTCGTTAAAAGATTTTAAACAAATTTCGCATTTGAATGGTTTATCGTCTGTATGAACAAGCAAATGTCTTTTCAAATTGCCTCGTTGGCTAAAATCTTTGAAACAAATATCACACTTGAATGGTTTATCGCCTGTGTGAACAAGCATATGTCTATTGAAATGGTGTTGCAGTGTAAAAGATTTTGAACAAATTTCACATTTAAATGGTTTTTGTCCTGTGTGAACAAGCATATGTCTATTCAAATTTCCTCGCTTGTTGAAAACTTTTAAACACATTTCACATTTGAATGGTTTAACGTCTGTGTGAACAAGCAAATGTCTTTTCAAATTGCCTGGCTCGGTAAAATATTTTAAACAAATTTTACATTTAAACGGGGTTTTCCCTGTATGAACAAGCATATGTCTATTCAAATGGTGTAGCAGTCCAAATGATTTTAAACAAATTTCACATTTAAATTGTTTATCATTTGTGTGCGTGCGCATGTGAACAAACAAACTGCTCGGTTGGTTGAGAAACTTATTACAAATATTACATTTTGCTTTTTTCCTCATAGTGAGTAAATTATAATTTTGAGCCGTTTCATAAAACATATTTTTTATTTCTTGGTCAAATTCTCCTTCTACTCCATAATTAACGTTTTGTTTCATTGCTTCTGGGTTACTTGACTGAAATAAAGATGTATTTTTTTTTACAAGGTGCTGTGCAATATGCGATACAATTTCAAATCTTCTGGTGTACATACTTCCACATAACCCACAAATTAAGATACCTCTCTGTAAAGTCCAAAACTTTGTAGAATTTCTTCTCGTCAAACTTTCTGCAATTTAAAATGTACAGTTTATATTAAATATAAAAATATTTTGTCGTATTTTGACGAACTTTTCTGTCATTCATTAAAAATGTTTTTTTTATACACAACACAATACAAACCATAAGAAGAAGAATTAAAGATATTATTATCTCTTCTGTTATAAAAAAAATGTGTAAGCTTTTTGTTGTAATTATCTATTTAATGAATAATTAATTGAATCACCATATTATTTTAGTAAAGAGGAAGTGTAGGTAACTCTCCGGAAGCGCATATGGCATCAGACATTTTTTATTGATAAGGATATTAATAATAATAATAATGATATATAATAAAAATAATATTATCACCGATATACAGGTGACCCGACATTAGTGGTAGATAGCAAAGTACACCGACTTTCCTATAGAAGTAGGGCAGCTGTGCATGGCATGCAGAAAAAGTGGAGATGGACTTTCATCCGAGAAAACCGATTGCAAGCGCTTGTAAGCAAAATTGTGTTCGTATTAGAAAGTGTTCTCTAAATAGAAACAGAAACAATTTATATTTGATTAAATAATTTCATAGATATAGTGCCATAAAAATCTGAAAACCCAGTTTAAATGATTTTTTCTACAAACGTGTTAAAAATGCCATTTTTAGCACTCCGTAGAAGCCTTAAAAATGTCACTTTAAGGCACTGAGTGCCTTAAAATGTTTATGGTACTGCTGTCAAAAGTGAATTGTCAGATTTTGAAAGCAAACGTCAAAATATTTAGATTTTATTTATTAACATTAATAATTAATAGTACAATTTGTGCAATTTGACAAATTAATTTCTTGCACTGCTGTTTTACCATTCTCCATGGCTAAGGAAGAATGATGATTCGTAAACAATTATTATATCAACAATGGTTGCTAAGGTTCGTAATATACAATACAATTTAAAATTATCTCCTTTGGATGTATTAATACAGATTTTTAAAATTTAATTCAAACTGTATAATTACTGTATTTGAACGTTTATAGAAAAAATATTGTATGACATAAGTGTTAAAAGTACATTTTTAAGACACGCATGTGAAGGTTTGCAGAATGAGCAAAGCGAAATAACTATTATTTTTATAAAATTTTGTATAAGTACTTGCCTAAACAAAATCGAGACTCGTTACTAAAGACAATACTGTTCCATTCCTGATCCCAGAGTGACCGTTTTCTGCACCACTCAAGGCGATTACGTCGGTGTTCTGGAGTTAAAGGGAGGACCCAGTATGGTCGGTATGAAAACAGGCCAGGTCTTATTCATCGGTAAACACTTCGCATGCCAATAGGTCTTCCGTGTTCTGCAAATCATTCATTTGCAATGGACCTGGTAGTGAAGAAACGGTCCCCTAAGGCGGCGATCTTCACGATCTGTTGTTCTACGGGAGCGTCCAGAGCCCCTTGCTCTTTGCGTACGGCCTTCTCGAAATCATACCTGACAACACCTAACCACGGTGTTTACACTTCTTTGCAATTTCCCGAAAAGAAAATCCAGCTCCTGAAGTCCCACTATACGACCCCTATCAAACTCACTAAGTTGACGAAATCGTACAGGTCTCCGTACCCTAGGCATCGTAACCAATCGTAAAGAATGTCAAGAACCAAAATCCGCAAAATTTGGATCTTTACTACGGCTACAATATTCATTTTTGGATAAAAACCGGAATCTTCAACTAATAAGGCTGAAAATTTTATCAATTTTTTATTTCAGTAAAATAAATAAATTCACCAAATTTTATTAAAATAAAATCATTTAAACTGGGTGAATAAACTGGACTGAATAATGGATAACAATCCAGCTATTCAAGCCTTAGATGCATACATGCCAATAGTTCTCACTGTTGGAGACGGAGCAATAAAAGGAAAGGAAATAAAAGGAATTAAGAGTATTCATTTCAATTTAAAAGTGTCATACAGAGTGACTTAGATTACTAGGCTTCAAAGTAGAAAGAATAGCATGAAAACAAAATATGTATTTGTCCTGTTAATCCACTCTGCATTGTCAGAAACCAGCTCTCTCTATACTGGTAGGTAGTCTGTATGACACTTTTAAATGGATTTTAGCAATTAATATTGGAAAGACTATAATGCATGCAAATTGCTTTACACCTTGATATATATGTAAATTTTAAAAATTTAATATTTTTAGGAATTTGATATATAAATTGTCAAAATAATATATTAATTCAATTTAAATGTTAATCGAGGTATGCTTCTAAAATAGAGATAATTGTCACTGTCAGATTTAAGTATTGTAATTTTTTACTCCATATATAACTTTTGTAATAAAAAATTAGATACAAACAGGGGAGGTTAATATTGTTAATAAGTATTGTTTAGAAGGCAATAAATTTAAAAACATTTTTAATGGTATAATAAGCTTTATCATAAACAAACGTAATTAAAAAAATAGTGGTAAATTAAATTACCTTTTACTTGGGAAAAATGTAATTATCTGTAAATGTTTCAGCTTAGTATAAATTGAATACCAAAGTACAAAAAAATCTAGCAAAAACATTTCCAAAGTGGTAATTATTCATTAATTCTTTCTTAGATACTTACAGTCAATCTATGTACCCAAAGCCAAAGACATTAATTAATTTTCTCATGTATTACTTACATTAACATATTATCATATAAAGTATATCATACCTTTTTTTGATGGGTTACTATACTCAAGTTGACTGGAATTGCACTTTATGGTTTTATCATCACTTGCGTAAATGGAACTTTCAGTTTTTAAAAAGGTTTCCTGTAAATGATCTGTACATAACTTAGGATCATTTTCCTGTTTAACTGAAAGCAAATCGTTTTTAATCGCATAAGCTTGAATGTCCATATCTTCAAAACAAATTTCTTGTTTGATTGTTTTATTTGAAAGAAAGTGCTCCTCGACTTTAGGGTCCTTCATGAAAACATCATGTGGTTCTTGGTTCACATCCATTATAAAGTATATTAGCTTTGTAATTTACTAGTTAAAATCTTTACTATTACTGTTCAATACTGCAAATTCAATATAAAAAATATTTAATCAACAACTGCATGTAATTTCATCTACTAAAAGCGTTTATTTCATTTCACAATAAAATAATTTTAATTTTTGTTGATCCCATAGTGTTTATAGCGTTTTGTTTTCCATTCGTCGCACTGGTACTGGGGCACACTGGGGCAGAAGCGCTAGTTTTGTGTTCCATTCGTTGAATTTTTTTCATTTTTATGTGTTCCATTCATGTGTCACTTAAACTCGGAGCGAGCTATGGGCGAACCGGCGAGAATACATCCATCGCCGGATTCCGTTATGAGGCTAAAATAGGCCAATAGAAATATTAGTAGGTGTGGCTTGGATATTTGGCGCACTTTTTCAATTTGTGCTTTCTAGGCTAGAAAGTAAAAAAATATATAATTGCAGTGTAAAAATGTATTATAAAGGTGTATTTTTTTATTATGCCAGGAGATAATTTCAGGTTTTTTTAAAATAAGTTTAATTTAATTAATATACATGTTTTGGTTATCAGTAACTAAATTAACGGTAAAAATACTGAGGATTTTTTATTACTTATTTTTTATTTCCATCCTCCAACCTCCGAGAGTTGAAATAGTTCATAGATTTGGGCAAATTATTGTAGTTTTAATCCATAATGAAATCCAGTTTTTATCAAATATTTATAACTTGGGCATCTATTCCTATCTGCTAAAGCTCTGTGTTGTAGTCATCACAAGTTAGCTGGATATTGCACTTAATCATTTCTAATGCTGTTCCTGCTTGTATATAGACGTAATAACTGTTCTCTTACATCATTACTACTTTCCGAAACCGCAAATAATCTGAATTGCCTGATTGTGTGTTACAATAAGAGTTATTTCACAAGGTGCTTCTTGTAAAAGTTGGAATTTTTCTTGTATGTCCATGTATTTTTTTCTAATAAGATGAATTTTTACTGTTAATTTTGAAGGGCAGTTGGTATTTCTCGTTTTAATTTGTGAAGATGGTTCGTAAGTTTTTGAGCACCGAGTAAAGTGGTGACATCTAAAATTAAATTTAAACTTTATATGGTAAATAAAACTTTTTAATTGTTTACTAAATAATTTTAATAATCTCAAAAATTCAATATATTATGTATAGGTACCAATATATCATTTAAATATTTCACTTAAGTTTAATCTGTTCTCTATCCTCAATAACCGTATTATTTATAACGTATGATGAATTGGTTAAGTTTTCAGACTCTCTTAACCATTTACCAAACACTTTTTTGTTCGTGCAATTAACAAAAAATTGCAACTGAACGTTATGGAACTTATCTTCACCTTCTATTATCTTTTTCTCCATAATTTTTGTTCCCCAGCCAGGTGGAAAAACAGACTAAAAAATTGGTAGATTTAATTTAATAATTGTTCTTATTACTACCTATACGCTAAAAATAGATATTTGATTTGATACTCACATTAATGAATTTTTCATTTAACGAGGAAGACACAAAGTTTTCCATTTACACGTTAGTTTTAATTTTCTATGACTATGAAATGAAGACAAGATCAAAGGAAAACAATCATAAAATAACAAATACCTGCTTAAAACCTTGAAAATTACTTTCAGTTATACCTAGTTTAAACTTTCAACGTCACGTAAAATATCAACGGTAGGAACTCCGCCCACAAGCATCATTTTAATTGGCTTATTTTAACCTCATAACGGAATCCGGCGCTGGATGTATTCTTGCTTTGTTATCTTGTTATTATTATACTTTAAAATATAACGCAAGTATGATAATTAAATACATATAAGCAAAATCTTTCCAAATTCGATGTTTAAAGTACCCTTTTAGTAAGTATTCTCAAAAATTATGACAATGCACAACTTTGAAGGTTATGTTATAATATTTTTACGGAAATTTTCATCTATCTACTTTAGTGATAATGTAAAGCATATGAATGAACACTTACCAATAAAAAAACAGTAATTAACTCCGGAAAATCAAGAAAATACAATAAAATGGCCAATAACACCTATAAAACATACCACAAAAAAAGTTGTTTGGTGTCATTTGGTTTGATACTTACGTCACTACTTTCCCAGTCCATTTATGAAAGAATATCTATGTAATTTTCATCTTTTCAAGGTTTTTCACTTAGTTTATTTATTCACAAAAATGTGGCAACGTAGCTTAAAATTCAAAGTTTACCGCTCGGTTACTGCTCTCGTCGACCAATAAAATTAATATAAGAATTCAAATTGCCGCATGCGCATAGGGGGGTGACCTAAAATACACCTTTACCTTTTTTATATTGAATTTTTAACCAATAAATTGCAGAGCTAATATTTCAAAGTTGTCCCTTACGATGGATATGACACAACAACCACATGATGCTTTCATGGAGCTTAAAGTCGAAGACCATTTTCTTCCAAATGAAACAATCAAAGAAGAAATTTGTTTTGAAGAAATGGACATTCAAGCTCCTGTGATAAATAACGATTTGCTTTCACTAAAACAGGAAAATGATCCGAAGTTATGTACATCAGATCATTTACAAGAAACTTATGTAAAAAGAGAAATTGATGATAAAGCCATGAAGTGCAACTCCATTCAATTTAAGTATAGAAACCCATCAAAAAAAGGTATGAAAAACTATACTTTATATGTAATGTTGATGTAAGTAATACATGAGAAAATTAATTAATGTCTGATTGTGGGTATATAACAATGAATTAGTAATTAGTGGCCACTTTGGACATTTTTGGCTTGATTTTTGTTGTATTTATATATAGGTATATATGTTTAAAATTGCAGAAAGTTTGACAAGATGGAACTATTGGACTTTACATAGAGGTATCTTAATTTGTGAGTTATGTGGAAGTATGTACACCAGAAGATTTGAAACTGTTTCTCACATTACACAGCACCTTGTAAAAAGAAATCCATGTATATTTCAGTCAAGTAACCTGAAAGCAATGAAACAAAATGTTAATGGACTAGAAAGTGAATTTGACCAAGAAAAAAAATATATGTTTTCTGCAGCAACTCATACTCATAATTTACACACTATTGGTAAAAAAGCAAAATGTTATCTTTGTTTTAAGTTTCTTAACCGAAGCAGTTTGAATGTTCACATGCGCTCACACACAGGTGATAAACCATTTAAATGCGAAATTTGTTTAAAATATTTTAGTGTGCAGTACAGTTTGAAAAGACATTTGCTTGTTCACACAGGTCAAAAACCATTCAAATGCGAAATTTGTGTAAAATCTTTTAGCGATCAGAGCACTTTGAACAAACATATGCTTGTTCACACAGGCAATAAACCATTCAAATGCGAAATTTGTTTAAAATCTTTTAGGCATCAAACCACTTTGAAAAATCATATTCCTGTTCATACAGGCAATAAACCATTCAGATGTCAAATTTGTTTTAAAAAATTTTGCCAACGAATCCAATTAAAACATCACATGCTAGGTCACACAGGTGAAAAACCATTTAAATGTGAAATTTGTTTAAAATCTTTTAGCGAACGGGGCACTTTGAATAGACATATGCTTGTTCACACAGGCAATAAACAATTCAAATGCGATATGTGTTCAAAATCTTTTAACCAGCGAGACAATTTAAAACAGCATATGCTTGTTCATATAGGCGATAAACCATTCAAATGTGATATTTGTTTCAAAGATTTTAGCCAACGAGGCAATTTGAAAAGACATTTGCTTGTTCACACTGACGAAAAACCATTCAAATGCGAAATTTGTTTAAAATCATTTAGGCGACGAGGCAATTTAAAACAGCATGCTTTTTGCCACAGGTAATAAACCATTTAAATGTGAATTTAGTTACAAATTGTTTACTAACAATATAAAAAAAAATTTGAGTATGACCTATTTAATAATCATTCAGAATGTAAAATTCTATACTTAACCAAACATTGGAAAACAGAAAATGAATTAATAAATAGATGATAATTGATAATTTGAAAATATGAGCAACTTTCTGACGAAGTCACGAAGAATATGGGGGCAGTGCAGTGTTACTGTAATGTAATCTTTTACTGATTATAAAAAAATATTAATAAATCGGATTTACTCACCTTTTGGTTTGTTTTTATAATAGATAGTTTATTAATAGCATCCAGACTTAACAAAACCAAGCTTCCAGCTTATACAGGGTGTCCCATAACTAATGGACAATATAAGAACTGTAGAAAGGGGTGATAAAAATAAGTTGTTTGATACAAACATGCACCAGTAAAATGTTAATAGTAAGCGAAATATGGGACGTTAAAGTTGACAAAATATTTTTTAAAATTCGTAATATTTAGAAAACAACTAAATGTATTAGTATCAAAATTGGTACACTATGATTTTTAATGGTAATAAGCATGATATTGCCTTAATTTTTAATAATACTTCTAGATGGCGCTGGTTACACAGTTAAAATTTGATAAATTAGCGGTATATTTTTTACCCCCTGTATAATGTGCATTTTATTACAAAATAATAATTACTGCATCATTTTGAAACAAAAAAGGTATACTTGTTCAATTCCCATATTTTAAGTCGTTTTCAAGATATTGCTATTTTAATACTTTAAAAATTATTACCTAAATAAAACATTGGTTCTTCAAAGAATACCTACAATTTAATTAGAAAAAGAAATGTAAAAAAACAATAATTACATTTATTTCATTAAATGTTGAAAGTGACCACCGTTTACTTCAATACATTTTCGTAAACTTTTTTGTAAATGTTGTCTTACTTTAAAAAACATCGCGTTGCCATTTTTTAAAGTATTTGCGGCTTCATGAATTTTTGCTAATAGTTCGTTTTGGTTATGAATTTCACTAACGATTTTAGATATCCCCATACATAAAAGTCCAAAGGATTAAATTCTGGGGAACGAGGCGGCCAAGGAAACTCACTGCCCCGTCCAATCCAACGATGCGGAAAATTGTTATTTAAATGCTCCCGGACTATAAATGGATAATGTGGGGGACCACCGTCCTGCATAAAACACATATCCTGCCTCACAATTAAAGGAACTTCATCAAGTAAAATGCCTTAATCATTTTGCAAAAATTCTAAATAATTTACCGCATTTAATCTGTTAGGGAGTTTAAATGGACCAATGAAATTATCAGAAAACAATACAAGAAATAAATTTCTATAAGGTGCAATCAATAAAAAAACTGAAAAAGTGGAAAATTGTCTCCACCTGCACCCAGGGTAAGGAAACTTAACAGTTTCTATACCAAGCTTGACCGTTTTCTACCAAAAAACAACTACTTCCTGGGCTATATGCCCCAACGGACATTGAATTACATTCCAATAGAAAACGTGATGGCGACCGACTTCGTCGATACTTAAAACCATCTCTATCGAAGCCCAGGAAGTAGTTGTTTTTTTGGTAGAAAACGGTCAAGCTTGGTATAGAAACTGTTAAGTTTCCTTACCCTGGGTGCAGGTGGAGACAATTTTCCACTTTTTCAATGAAATTATCGCCAATGATTCCACACCAGATGTTGATTGAAAACTCATGCTGAAAATGAGTTTCTTTGTATTGATGAGAATTAGCAAAATCGTAATAGTGGTTATTTCTCCAATTAAATACTCATCTGCGTGTGAATGTAGCCTCGTCCGTAAAATATTGGATCTTGATTGATCTTACCGAGCATTGATTGACAAAATTGTAGTCTCCTTAGTAAGTCATTGGGTAATAAATTTTGTACAGGCGTGAAATGATATGGGTACAAACGCCGAGTACTCAATTCAGGATTTTCTATAATTCTTGTTAAAATTTCATCTTCCATATCAGCTATAATTATTTTAGGCCGACCACCAGAATTTTTTTAACGAAAAGAGCCGCTTTCACCTAACTTGGAGTACAATCTTAGAAATTTTTTACGACTGGGTACAATTCGGTTTGGATATACCTAACTGCACATATCGTCTAACTGCAGCACATGCATTATAATTTACTTGTGCATAAACACAAATCATTTCCCTTAGTTCATTATTTGTAAATTCATTGGCTCTAGCCATTTTTAATGAAAGCCGTATTGTTAGTTCAGAAGTTAAAAACCCAGTAATGACAACTTTTCGTTTTTAACTAGTAACAGTTCTTTTAATAGTCACAGCCCTTTTTAAAATATTCTAGTAATTAAGTTGCAGTGATATGCACTGCAATATTAAAATAGCAATATCTTGAAAACGACTTAAAATATGGGAATTGAACAAGTATACCTTTTTTGTTTCAAAACGATGCAGTTTTTATTATTTTGTAGTAAAATGCACATTATACAGGGGGTAAAAAAATACCGTTGATCTATCAAATTTTAACTGTGTAACCAGCGCCATCTAGAAGGATTATTAAAAATTAAGGCAATATCATGCTTATTACCATTAAAAACCATAGTGTACTAATTTTGAGACTAATACATTCAGTTGTTTTCTAAATATTACGAATTTTCAAAAATATTTTGTCAACTTTAACGCTCCATATCTCGCTTACTATTAACATTTTACTAGTGCATGTTTGCATCAAACGACTTATTTTTAACACCCCTTTCTGCAGTTCTTATATTGTCCATTAGTTATGGGACACCCTGTATAAGGATTAGTATCTATTGTAAAGTTGTTAAAAACAATAACATGTTTACCGAATAAAATTAAAATTAACAAAAGTTTTCTCTATGGACTAATTATAAACTGTGAAATGCCAGATCTAACAAGAGTATTAACAGATATTAAGGAAAAAAAATAACCAAATAATTTAAACAATGTAAGAATATAAAATATATATAAATATATAAAAAAAATATATATAATTATATAAAATATACAAATCTTACTAGGGTAGCATAGCTAAGCTCAAAGTATTTTAAAAACACTGATTCCACTTTGTCTTCAAGAATATAATAGTGAAGAGTTTAATTGTTGTGTTAAGGAGGGTAATTCCTCTGTAATTTTGAGGGGAGGTTTTTTGTTCTTTTTTAAATACAGGAATGACTATTGTGTCATTCATCAGGTGTTTCCTTTTTGTCTAATATTTAATTTATTTGCGAGCTCTAGGTCTCCATATTTTAAGAGCTCATTGGTGGCACCATTAGTACCAGGTGCTTTTCTGTTTTTGTTTCTTAAGCTTTGCTTCTACCTGTTCGTTATTAATTGTAGTTCTAGTATCCTTCATACCAATTATATAATTAAAAAGGTACTTCTGTAGCTAAGAATTCTATGTGATATGTAATCCAAGGTTAAGGCTACATCTATGGCCTCATGCCGATGGCATAAGAGGCAGCCTTGGAATGTTAAAGGTTTACTTGGATAAATTTAATACCCTCTATTTTTAACCCTGGGTGGGTGAAATCTTCTTTCCAGAGTCCTTGGAAGGTATAGTTTTATCAGCTAGGGAAGAGGAGTCAATTCCGTAGAGCCCCGTATGACCGAGCAAGGCTATTTACATCCATAGGTCGCCTGGTATCTAGATGCCATCGTTCAAGTTTCCCCATCAGCACAGTACAGATAACACCTTAGATTGGGGATTTTTAACAAGGTTTAATCCTTGTGCATCTCCTTAAGTCTGACTTCTCCTCTTTGACCTGTCCGGCGTGGAAGACCCTACCAGTAGCAAGCTACTATAAGCATAGGCAAAAGATTCATTCAAGTTTGCAAACCCCCTCACCACAGTTGCTTATTACAGCTCCTGCTATGTCAAGGTAGAGATGTATGGAGGGGGATTTGGTGGGTTACATGTTATCTTTAAGTTTTTCATTACCGGTTTTGTGAACCATGTTGGCTGCAAAATAAATGTTAAAAAAGTAAAACTAATTTTTTTTATACACTGTGTTATTTTTAAAATGTGACATAGGGAAATACGTGTTAAATTCAGGCCGACATGCTCTTTTTTAGCAAGTTGAATTTAAGAAAACTAAGAACATAATTGAAAAGAGCGTTAAAAATAAGTAAAAAGCATTATGTTTTTTTTTTTTTTAAATAAACTTTAATTTAAGCAAAAGAAACTAAAATTTATAATTGTACGTGTTCCTTTCACTAAAATAACATTTTAGAATTGTTCCTAACGAAGCGTCAGTAGCGCAGGGCGACAACGGTTGACAAATTTTGAGTAAGTATAAATTGAAGGTACCCTGGTTCGAATCCCATAATTTACTATCTTTTTTTTAATAATATCATTTTATTAAACATTTAATTAATTAAATAAATATCATAAATTAATAAAGTGAATTTATTTTCTTTTTAACAAGATAAGAATACACCAAGGTGTATTCTTTGATTAAACCTTAGATACAGTGAAAATATCACTATCCAGTTATATTTTGCCTAGTCGGTAGTTCCCTCACGCCCCTTAAAAAATGTAAACAGCTAAAAGGGTTATTTCATTTAAATTGTGGTATTCGTGGGTAGCAAGATGCTGTTTTCTATGGCAAGACGTAGTCATATTTTAGCAGTTGAAAGGGAGAATTCAAAAATATTTAAGTACGCTGAAAAGTAACTGATTAAAAGTGCACTGTAGATTATACAGCACCAAGAAACCGACGAAAATACTTGAAGACGTTGATTTTAATCTTAAAAATTTGATGTTTCTGCTTTTATTTGAAATAGCTCCATAAGCATGGAACACATAATTCACATACTGTCAATTTTAGTCATGGGCTTGTTTTTAAGTACGTGGGCTTGTGCTTGTCATCAAGAACGATAAACATTTACCAGGATTGCCTAATCGGGCTGATTTGTCCGCCAGCTGTGTGACGTCACTGCAGTCCTTCATTATAACGTTTACCATATAAATGCATGGAAATAATAGGAATTAGACAGTATTTTTATGATTTCTGTAATACTAACGTACCACTATTTGGATTTTTAAGATTAAACACTTATAATTTATAATAAATATTCCCATAAAATCGTTTTAATACGGCCGAGGACTGCAGTGACGTCACGTGCGATCGATTTTTTGGCGAACGTACGTCTTATGGGATTAAGCAATAAATGTTTATCGTTCTTGGCTTGTCATGCTAGCGCTAGGCAAGTGGTGTGAAAGCGCTTAAGGTGGCTGCACTGAACGTCAATACTTGATTCTCTGTGACATAGAGATAAAATAATACATCATAAAACCTTTAAATTTATTTCCACTTATTATTTTCCCTCACCATTAAATTTTACAGTTGTATAAGTATTCTCCGTCATACTTAAACTTTATACACTAATAAAAACCAAATACATAAATTTTAAATTAGCTTAGAGGTTATAAATGTTGGTTGTTTTTGTTGACGTTGACACATCGAACCGCTGACCAACTTAGCGGAAAATAAATTCGCTGGAAAAAATGGTGACTGCTAGAGCTAGCGCATCGTTCTCCGCTTACTCAGCGCTTGCCTAGCGGTAGCTTGGCTGAACGCGCCCAATGTTGTATGTTGTATCTTTTCTTGTCTAATAGTCTAATGCTCATTGCGACCCGTAGCGGTACTACTGAAAATTTGTATTCTTTGGTCTCAATCATAGATATTATAACCTAAAATGGATGTGCCTTAGAAAGAGATAGTATGGGACCATAGCAACCAGACAAAGATAGATAGAGAACAGTGGCAAAAGGAGCGCGAAAGCATTGTAAGTAGTGGGCTTATTTGTGTTTTTTAAATTTTTAACGTGCTATTCCGTAAATATTACTCAATATTTTCACATCGCGAATACATAGACTTATTAATTATATACGTGTGTATTGAATTAAAAAAGAAAAAATGGTGAAATCATGTTCAGCTTACAACTGCACGACTAGATTTACAAAGGGAACTGATATAAAGTTTCACCTGTAAGTACATAACTGTTTGTAAAATTTGAGAATATATTTTGAAATTGTATTATTTTGATGCCTTATCAAAAATATGTCACCATTTTTAGTTTTCCTAAAGATCCGAATCATCGCAAAAAGTGGATTTTGGCTTTACGAAGAAAAAACTTTAAAGCAAGCGATTCAGCTGTTCTTTGTAGTAAACATTTTCTTCAAAGTGATTACTACCAAACTGTTATGGAAAGCTTTCGATTGAAAAAAGACGCTGTTCCGCTGTTCCAACTATTTTTGATTTTCCCGTTCATTTAAAGAAAAAGGAAAGAACGCGAAGACCTTTAAGAAGTGTAACCACTAGTGTAAATGATGGGTAATAGGTGCCTTAATTTATTTCATTTTCAAATTTCTTTTTGCTTTTTACATTAGTTGAAGTCTCCCCTAGTAGAGTTATACAGGAAATACCTGCTGAGCCTTCAACTTCGGTTGTACCTGTACCTACTGATAATATTACATTTAGAAAAAGGTCAGTATATTAAATTAATATTAGTAAGGCAATATTAATTTTAATTTGTTTTTCTATTTTAGAAAGCGAGATCCTATTTTAGTAGGAGATTTTACCGAAAAGGATTTAGAAAATCCATCCAATAGGCATAGATATTGGATATTGTATATTGTATTTTCTTATGATTTGCTTTATATAATTAAAATTTTTTTAAAAAAGTTATTACAGAACTTAAACAATATTATCATTTTGGCTGCATGTTTTATATTTCTATGCGGTGATCTCTTTGGAGATTTTCATATGTTGTCTATTTTATGAGTTGTAAGTTGATAATTCACCTACAACTATTTTATTGTAGTCTTGATTTTTGTTTCCATCACATTAAGTCTTACTACTGTCTTCCTTTCAATTGACATTGTATTGTATTTTTAGCCTGATGATGGTCCTATGGACCGAAACTAGTTGCAAGTAACTTCCATTATTAAATTAAAATTGTGGGATCGACTTTGTGTTTTTCTTTGAATTTAATTGTGGAATTTCTACATTTATTTATGTTGAGAAAATGCAAAAATAAATATTTACGCTTGGAAAAGTTATTTTAATTCATTTCCAAACCAAACTTCCTTAATAACTTTATAGTGGACAAAATTAATTTGAATTTTGTATTTATTTTACATTGCCAGCTCGCGTATTTTGCCACCGTTCTATCCCCATCTCTCTCGCACTGCTAGTGCGACACATGGTAGTATACGCTGTGTATTGACAGGGCACATCCATTTTAGGTTATAATATCTATGGTCTCAATCCAAAATTTCACACTGAAAAGAGACGAAAAGAATTATATTTTTTATATTGAATTTTTAACCAGCAGAGCTAATATCTCAAAATTGTCCCTTACGATGGATATGACACAACAACCACATGATGCTTTCATGGATGAGCTTAAAGTTGAAGAGCATTTTCTTCCAAATGAAACAATCAAAGAAGAAATTTGTTTTGAAGAAATGTACATTCAAGCTCCTGTGATAAATAACGATTTGCTTTCACTAAAACTGGAAAATGATCCGAAGTTATGTACATCAGATCATTTACAAGAAGCTTATATAAAAAGAGAAATTGATGATAAAGCCATGAAGTGCAACTCCATTCATTTTAAGTATAGAAACCCATCAAAAAAAGGTATGAAAAACTATACTTTATATGTAATGTTGATGTAAATAGTACATGAGAAAATTAATTAATGTCTGATTATATAGATTGATTATGGGTATATAACAAAGAATTAGTGATTAGTGACCACTTTGGACATTTTTAGCTTGATTTTTGTTGTACTTATATAATATGTTTAAAATTGCAGAAATTTTGACAAGACGGAACTATTGGACTTTACAGAGAGGTATCTTAATTTGTGAGTTATGTGGAATTATGTACACCAGAAGATTTGAAACTGTTTCTCACATTACACAGCACCTTGTAAAAAGAAATCCATGTATATTTCAGTCAAGTAGCCTGGAAACAATGAAACAAAATGTTAATGAAGTAGAAAGTGAATTTGACCAAGAAAAAAAATATATGTTTTCTGCAGCAACTCATACTCATAATTTACACACTATCGGTAAAAAGGCAAAATGTTATCTTTGTTTTAAGTTTCTTAACCGAAGCAGTTTGAATGTTCACATGCGCTCACACACAGGTGATAAACCATTTAAATGCGAAATTTGTTTAAAATCTTTTAGCGAACGGGGCACTTTGAATAGACATATGCTTGTTCACACAGGTGATAAACCATTTAAATGCGAAATTTGTTTAAAATCTTTTAGTGTGCAGTGCAGTTTGAAAAGACATTTGCTTGTTCACACAGGCGAAAAACCTTTCAAATGCAAAATTTGTTTAAAATCTTTTAACCAGCAAGCCATATTGAAAAAGCATGTGCTTCTTCACACAGGTCAAAAACCATTCAAATGCGAAATTTGTTTAAAATCTTTTAGGCAGCAAACCACTTTAAAAAATCATATTCCTGTTCATACAGGCAATAAACCATTCAGATGTCAAATTTGTTTTAAAGATTTTTGCCAACAAGTCCAATTAAAACATCACATGCTAGGTCACACAGGTGAAAAACCATTTAAATGTGAAATTTGTTTAAAATCTTTTAGCAAACGGGGCACTTTGAATAGACATATGCTTGTTCACACAGGAGATAAACCATTCAAATGCGAAATTTGTTTAAAATCTTTTAGGCAGCAAACCAATTTGAAAAATCATATTCCTGTTCATACAAGCAATAAACCATTCAGATGTCAAATTTGTTTTAAAGATTTTTGCCAACGAGTCCAATTAAAACATCACATGCTCGGTCACACAGGTGAAAAACCATTCAAATGCGAAATTTGTTTAAAATCCTTTAGGCAGCAAACCACTTTGAAAAATCATATTCCTGTTCATACAGGCAATAAACCATTCAGATGTCAAATTTGTTTTAAAGATTTTTGCAAAAGAGTCCAATTAAAACATCACATGCTAGGTCACACAGGTGAAAAACCATTTAAATGTGAAATTTGTTTAAAATCTTTTATCGAGCGAGGCAATTTGAACAAACATATGCTTGTTCACACAGGCGATAAACCATTCAAATGCGAAATTTGTTTAAAATCTTTTAGGCATCAAACCACTTTGAAAAATCATATTCCTGTTCATACAGGCAATAAACCATTCAGATGTCAAATTTGTTTTAAAGATTTTTGCCAACGAGTCCAATTAAAACATCACATGCTAGGTCACACAGGTGAAAAACCATTTAAATGTGAAATTTGTTTAAAATCTTTTAGCGAACGGGGCACTTTGAATAGACATATGCTTGTTCACACAGGCAATAAACAATTCAAATGCGACATGTGTTCAAAATCTTTTAACGAGCGAGGCAATTTAAAAAAACATATGCTTGTTCACACTGACGAAAAACCATTCAAATGCGAAATTTGTTTAAAATTATTTAGGCGGCGAGGCAATTTAACAAAACATATGCTTGTTCACACTGACGAAAAACCATTCAAATGCGAAATTTGTTTAAAATCATTTAGGCGACGAGGCAATTTAAAACAGCATGCTTTTTGCCACAGGTAATAAACAATTTAAATGTGAATTTAGTTACAAATCGTTTACTAACAATATAAAAAAATTTTGAGTATGACCTATTTAATAATCATTCAGAATGTAAAATTCTAAACTTAACCAAATATTGGAAAACAGAAAATGAATTAATAAATAGATGATAATTTGAAAATATGAGCAACTTTCTGCCGAAGTCACGGAGAATATGGGGACAGTGCAGTGTTACTGTAATGTAATCTTTTACTGATTATAAAAAAATATTAATAAATTGGATTTACTCACCTTTTAGTTTGTTTTTATAATAGATAGTTTATCAATAGATAGATAGATATTTATTGCGTACCAGGAACAATTTACATTGTATAGTACATATCAACACATTACTTGTGAAAATACAGTTGTATAAAAGAATATGAAAATAACACATAAGTATAAATACAGATCACAAAAACAAACACTAAGAATCAAACATTGAAATTAAAAAACAAAAAAAAATACTATAGAGATATGTCAGATTTAAGTACATTTATAAGTAATGAAATATTTAGAATCTTTAAGAGTCAAAAAAGAAAAATATTTTTGTTGATATTTATATCATGAGGTTCTGCAGAAATTAAACAAATTTTTATGGTTTTTTTGAATTGGTTAATTGACGTAATATCTCTGATCTGTTTTGGAAGTACATTAAAAAAGTATAAGCATTTGTAAAAACAGCCCTTTCCATTAAAATAGTTTTATGGATAGGATAACAAAACAAGTCCACTTGTCTGGTGTTGTAGCTATGATTAATTACAAACTTAGAAAAATAATTACGATTTCTATGTAAGTACATAACACAGACATTCATATATATATTATAAGGCAGGTACAGTAAGTAAATTAAGAGTCCTAAAATGACCTCTGCAACTATCACGAATTTTCAGACCAGCTATGATTCTCACTGCTCTCTTTTGTATTTTAAAAACACTTTGACAGTGTGTACCACCCCAAAATACAATTCCATATGATAAATGTGAATAGAAGTTACCATAGTATGCTGTTATTAATGTATGTTGATTAACTACTTTTTTTAACTCTTTTAATGAATAACAATTTTGGCTAAGCCTACTGCAGAGCACTTGCACATGCTCCAACCAACTCACATGTTCATCAATAGTAATACCCAGAAATTTAATTTTGGTCTCCAATTCAATGGAATTATTATCAATTTATATTACTTTCGGATATGTAGTTTCGTTACGATTATGTGTAAACAATATGCACTGTGTTTTATTGTTGTTCATGATTAAGGAGTTATTCAGAAACTTTTGAAATTGACGAGTTAGCCTTTTGTTTTAAAGCCTCAATATTATTTTCTGTAATTAACACATTTGTATCATCTGCATAATTTGTTATAGCAACATAATTTGATCACTTAGATATGATGAAAGATCATTCATGTACAATAGGAACAGAATTGGACCAAGTACACTGCCCTGAGGAACTCCTACCACAATTGGTTTAGAGTCTGAGATATACTCAACAGAATTCACTGTAATGCATACTTTTTGGGAACGTTCACTAAGATACGACTTGAACCAGTCATAAGCTAATCTTCGGATCCCCAGTTTCTCCATTTTATTGAGTAAAGTCGTATGATGAACACAGTCAAATGTCTTTGATAAATCAAGAAATATTCCAAGGGCGATATTTCCATTGTCCAGAGCATCAAGAATCTCCCTCAAAAAGTTGAATGCAGCTGTTGTAGTGGATTTACCTTTTTGATATCCGTGCTGATTTTGTGCAATGGTTTTGTTAGAATTTAGGAAAGATATTAATCGTTTACACATCGCAATTTCGAAAACTTTCGAGAAACTGGATAATAAGCTAGTGGGTCTATAGTTTTCTAGTAATAATGAATCGCCCTTCTTAAACAATGGTTTAACAACCGCTGTTTTCAACCCTGATGGAAAGATACCACTCAACAAAGATGCATTTACAATGTACGTTAAAGGTTTTAATATTAAGGGGGCAATTCTTTTAAGCATCTTGTTACTTATACCATTATCTCCACTAGAGTTTTTTTGTTTCATACTAGCGATAATTTCCAAGATTTCTGCTTCATTTGTTTCTGTTATGTACATAGAATTTTGAATATTACACATGTGATTAATATTTACATTTATTGTTGTTGTGCCTACAAGATTATTTGCTGCCTTTACAAAAAAGTCATTAAAGGTATTAGAAGTCTCAGATGGAGAAATGATTACTTTATTATTTATTTTAATGCCATTAAATTCATCAGTTTTTAATTTTTTTATTCCCCTTTCTTTATGTATGATATCCAAATGGTCTTACTTTTATTATCAGAGTTACTTATTCGACTATCATAATATTTTCTTTTTTCTTGGTTAATAAGATTTGAGTAATATATTTTATATTCATTGTAAGTTTGCTTTGGAATTTTATTTTGAATATATAGCTCAAACAAGAGATTTAAAGTTTCTTTAGCACAAATAACAGTATTCGTTATCCATTCAGGTTTACGAGATTTATTAGACTGAAGCTGTTTAAAAGGAAAAGCCGAATTAAAGTGTGCATAAATTATTGCACGAAAAGCGTTATATTTTCCATCCACTGTTAATGCTTCATAAACTGAAGACCACGTTTCGGTGTAAAGTGAATTATAGAAATATTCATAATTTTGCGAACTGAATATACGTTTACGTTGGTAAGAGTTTCCGTTTTTTACCTGTTTATTAAAAATACTGATTAACTGACTAAAGTGATCTGATATGTTATTAATAATGTTTACTTTAAATTGTATGAAGTTTGATACATAAATATTATCTAAGCATGTTTTTGATGTATTAGTTACTCTAGTAGGTATATCAACTGTAAATTTCATGTTATAGGCATTTAAGACATTTTTAACAAGATTTATATCTCTAAGGTTCTTTTGTAAAGGCAGCATGTCTATATTAAAATCGCCAGCTACTATCACATACTTATCATCATTAGCTGCTATATCTAACAGTTGATCTAATTTATTTAAAAATGTGTCTATCTTCGTACTTGGCGGTTTATACACGACACATATAACGTAATAAATATTTTCTACTTTGAATTCTGCTGCAGTGCATTCAAAAACATAATCCTCACTCAATGAGTTAATATCTTGTCTAACAATTGGTCTTAAAAAGTCAGCACAGTACAGAACCACACTTCCATGTGCAAGTTTAGCACTGCGGCAGTGGAATGACGCCATTGTATAATTATCTAACTGGTATGCCTCTATACTGTCCGTACTTTGCCAATGTTCTGTTAATACAACAAAATCAACATTAAGACTATTTAATATTACATTCAAGTTGTTGACACAGTTCGAAATACCCTGTACGTTTTGATGAAACAACTTTATTGATTTATTATTATTATTAGGCTCTACTTTATCCTGTAATTGCTAGGTACTTTTTGTCTTTTTAGACTCAATATCAATAATTCTTTTATAACAAGGACATTCTAAATCTGTTACTTTATGGTTAGTATTTAAAGTTTTTCTCAGTTTTATATTAGTTTCAAAACAATTGATACATTTAATACCATCTGAATTGCACTCTGCTGTCTTATGATTATTACTACAATTGTAACAGGTAACTTGATTTTCACATTGTGCTGCTTTATGTCCATATCTTGCGCATTTAAAGCATCTTACTATTGAAAAAAATTCGTTTACCATACATCTTCGCCAACCAATGTTTACCTTTCCAGTTTGACATAACTTGTTTCGTAAAGCAACGTCAGTTGCCAGAATAATATTTCCTTTGTTCTGCTTCCCTTTTTGGTTGTATCTTGAATGTATTTTTAGTATGCTATTGTCATTTGTGCCAATTTCATTTTGATCCCTAATAGTTTGTATTACCATATTTTATTTAATAATTGCGACAGATTCTGTGCGAGCTCTGGGTCTCCATATTTTAAGAGCTCATTGGTGGCACCATCAGTACCAGGTGCTTTTCTGTTTTTGTTTCTTAAGCTTTGCTTCTACCTGTTCGTTATTAATTGTAGTTCTAGTATCCTTCACCAATTATATAATTAAAAAGGTACTTCTGTAATACAGTACCTTAGCTAAGAATTATATTTGACCTGCCCCGTTAATCCAAGGTTAAGGCTACATCTATGGCCTCATGCCGATGACATAAGAGGCAGCCAAGGTTTACTTGGATAAATTTAATACCCTCTATTTTTACCCCTGGGTGTGTGAAATCTTCTTTCCAGAGTCCTTGGAAGGTATAGTTTTATCAGCTAGGGAAGAGGAGTCAATTCCGTAGAGCCCCGTATGACCGAGCAAGGCTATTTACATTCATAGGTCGCCTGGTATCTAGATGCCATCGTTCAAGACTGAGTTTCCCCATCAGCATAGTACAGATAACACCTTAGATTGGGGATTTTTAACAAGGTTTAATCCTTGTGCATCTCCTTAAGTCTGACTTCTCTTTGACCTGTCCGTCGTGGAAGACCCTACCAGTAGCAAGCTACTATAAGCATAGGCAAAATATTCATTGAAGTTTGCAAACCCCCTCACCACAGTTGCTTATTACAGCTCCTGCTCTGTCAAGGTAGAGATGTATGGAGGGAGATGTGGTGGGTTACATGTTATCTTTAAGTTTTTCATTACCGGTTTTGTGAACCATGTTGGCTGCAAAATAAATGTTAAAACAGTAAAAATAATTTTTTTTTATATATTTGCATGTATCAATTTAAATAATCCAATGTATAACCATACAAACAAAGGAGGCCCAGTTTCAATCAATATAGAAGGCTCTATGCTGTAAGGCAGTCAGTTGTTTGGATTTAGCACAAGACTTTTTTTTTCTGTAGCAACATCACTCTTATTATTTAATAGCAACAACTTATTAGTAGTAGGGGAAGTCGGGGCAAAGTGGGCCACTTAAGGTTTGTCATAACATAATTCTTAAACGAAAAGGTATTTTGGGATATTTTTTGCATCAGAGGGTTGCAGGACCATTTAGCTTTATATATTAAAAATATAGAACTAAAAATATCTTTTATCCAATATCATATAAACGGTTTATGAGAAGTCTGCAATAAGTTCACTTTGCCCCACATGTGGGGCAAAATGAATCTTTAAGTGGGGCAAAATGAACCAAAAAAAAATTCAAACATTTATTCATTTTAATACGAAAAATATTTAAAAAACATGAACTCATTAACTAATTATTTATAAAAACTGAATTTTTCCATATCGTAACTTCTGTGGGCGTAGTTTTCCTTTAATGTCAGCTTTTGTTATGATGGAAACATCATTGACATCTGGAAATATGAATACGTTCCAGTTTCCTCGATACTGCCTCATAAATTTCACTTCATAACTTGTTTTTTTGACGTCTATTATTTGCGCAACAAAATCTTTTTTCTGTTTATCATTGGTTACCTCAACTAGAACATAATCCTCTACATATAGATTTGTAGTTTGTTCGGCATTAAGTTTTTCAATTTTCTCAATTTCCACGTCTTCATTATCAGAAAATATTTCTGTGTCAGTAGAATCATCGCACATCTCAGTTTCCTGAATATTAGGTTCTTCGGAATCAGAAGAATCATGAACAACAATTTTTCTTTTTATAGCAGCGTTTTGTTCTTTTTCACAAGTTTAGCTTTTTGTTGTTCTTTTTCTGCTTTTAACTCAGTAAGATATGGAGAAGATGTTATAACAGTTGTAGATCCTTTTTTCTAATTTTTCTTTTAGCAGTTTTAGGAACCCTTTTTGGTATAGGCATGATATCCCTAGGAGAAACAGCATTTTTCATTTTATCAACAATTAAGACGTTCTGTTGATTCGCGGAACTGGGACCTGCCTCAGAGATGGATATTATTTCTCTTGGTGGGGTAGCTGCTGAATTGGCTGATTTTTTGAAGAAAATTGGGCTTCATTTGCTTCGGAAACATTTTTGTTTCTTAAATGAATCAGGTCCATAAAATTTGTTTGTTGGTATCGGAGGTTGCTGAACATTTTCTTTTCTTTTTGTATATTTAGCTTCTATAGCAAAATCGTTTTCACCTTCTGATGAATCAGAGCCATCGTTATCTAAAGATTCGTGAATATTTTCTACAGCTATGTTGGCATTAATTTCCGTAATAGGACAGTCAGTAACCTCTGCAGCCGCAAACGCTATATCTGGAAAAATATGGTTATCATAGGGAAAAATTCCCGTTTGTTTAAAGCCAGACAGTGCATTTTCAATTGTTGCAGCTCTCATATATGCTTGACCAAATATGGTGCTAACCTCATGTATTGTTACAACTTTTCCAGGATTATTCCTTAGCCAATTTTGGACACCTTGGCTATAATATGAACTTAATGGATACATAAATGCAACATCAAGAGGTTGCAAACGATGCGAAGTGTGCGGAGGAATTATTAAAATGTGAACATTACTATCTCTTGCCATCAAAATTAAATTTAAATTTTTTACATGTGTCGAATGGCCATCGCAAATTAACAAAACTGGGTCATCGTCTGTTGGTTTAGCATATTTTATAAAATGTGAAAACCATGTTGGTGCAAAGATTTCACTTTGCATCCAACCTGACGGATGAGGAACTACTAAACTTTCATGTGGTAGACCTTTTGAGAAATTGGAATTGTTTTTGACACGAGGAAAAACAAGAAGAGGTGGTATGTATTGCCCTGTGGCACTAAAACAAATCTCAGCAGTAACAAGAGTGCCACGTTCTGCAGATGATAGGCTACCGACTTGTTTTTCCCTTGAGCGATAATACTTTAGACTGTTTATTAGGAACTGTATTAATTCCCGTCTCGTCGCAGTTGAAAATTCGGCTAGGAGGAAATTTATATCTATCTAATAGTTCCTTTAGCAAATCAAAAAATTTTTTGACGTTCACTTTATTAAATGCGGATGCTCGGGCTGCAGATGTTGGCTCTGGGGCTCGAAGAGATAAATCATGGTGTCTCTTCATAAAATTGGAGGCCCAATCTTTTCCTGCCAACTTCTTTTTGCGAGAGAAGCAGTGGGGAACATTATTTGCCTCCGCAAATTGATAAGCAAGACGTCTAAAATTATAGATAGTTAATCCAAATAAATGTCGTTCCATATCGAGAATGTGCTCTTTTAATTCTTGTTCTTGCTCCGGTGAAAAAACAGTTTTAAATCGTCCGAGCCCTTTTTTCGCTGCCAAATCAGACTCTTTGTCCGATTTAAGTCTTCGGAATAATGTTGCTGCCGGAACATTAAATTGAACAGCAGCTCTTTTATATTTTAATAGTCCTTGTCGCACCGCATCAATTGCATTTTTCATTGACACCTCTGACCAAGATTGATGTTTAGTTTTGCGAACATATTTTCTAACCATTTTACCTGAAAAAGAAAAAACAATATTATGTGTATTCATTCTAATAATAATCGTTTTTATGCGAGTAAGAATAAATTTCTTTGTAAACAGGTCAAAATATCTTGATTTCAATTGCTTATGGGAAACAACAAATTATTCAAATAAGTAGGAAGACATATTTATAATATGGGGGGCAAAGTGAACCGACGGTTCACTTTGCCCCATACCAAAAAGTTCACTTTGCCCCAACTCATAATATTTCTGACAAGTGAGGTTAATGTAAAATTGTCAAGACATTTCGTTTCAATTTTCCAAAAAAACTACTTGTTATTAGTTGCT
Source organism: Ophraella communa (assembly GCA_035357415.1). Classification (NCBI taxonomy): domain Eukaryota; kingdom Metazoa; phylum Arthropoda; class Insecta; order Coleoptera; family Chrysomelidae; genus Ophraella; species Ophraella communa. Next base: position 13,442,590 of record CM068991.1, on the reverse strand, counting down.
AAACACTAGGTATTAGCAATATTAGAAATAGTTAACAAATAACCGACTTATACATTACTCTACTTACTTGCTATATTAGAATTTCACGTCAAAAAAATTAAAAACCGTTGTAAAACTTTATCTGATTCTTACTGCGGATTCTGACACATAGCACACTGCTGCCAACTTCAATACGCAACGATGATATGGTAAACGGTTTAACTGTCGCGAAAAACTTAAAATTTAAAAAGAAAGTTCACTTTGCCCCGACGATTCACTTTGCCCCGACTTCCCCTACTTACATTACTGTTTTCAAGTTTTTTTTTTAATTAACTTATATAAACATTAATATTTTATTTCCACATATTTTGTTAAAATCAAATTAAATATGCTTGTCAGAAACTTATAGCAAAAAGACTATACATGTTTCTAGAAAACTATCATATTCTATCTGATGAACAGTATGGTTTTAGAGAAGGACGAACTGCAGGAGATACCATATTCCAAGTAACATCACAAATATATAAAGCGCTAGATAAAAAATCCCACTTATATGCATATTTGTCGATTTATCAAAAGCTTTCGATACGGTCAGCCATAATCGCCTATTAGAAAAATTAAACTGTTACGGTATACGAGGTCAAGCTAATTCATTACTACAACTGTTCCACAGGGAACAGTTCTAGGACCTCTATTATTTAATATTTATACTAACAATTTATTACAATCACAAACAATTGGAAAAATAATTGGTTTTGCGGACGATATGGCTATATTGTACGAAAGCTCAGACTGGAAAAATCTTAAAATATTAGTGGAACAAGACCTTAAACAAAAATACAACTGGTTTAAGTATAACAAATTGACCCTAAATATACAAAAAACAAATTATTTGACGTTTACATCTTACTCAAATCATCTTTCACAATTAGGACCAGTAAGAATTGACAGTCAAACACAAATTCTAGAAAAAGATCAAATAAAATACTTAGGAATTGTCATAGATAGGCATTTAAAGTGGGACTTACAGGTTAACGAAATTTATGGTACTAACCCTTACTGTGTGAAAATTCATGTTATTCAGAACAATAAACAACTAAAGTTAATACAACCTTTTAGTTGTTTATTGTTCTGAATTACAGGTTAACAACATTAAAAATAAACTAAGGGGCTTTTACTAACTAAATTTAGATACCTTTCAAACTTTTTAAGTTTAAAAAACCTTAAGAGACTTTACTATTCACTGGTACAATCTCAGATACAGTATGGTATTTTAGGTTGGGGAGGTGTTGCAGACACTACATTAAAAAGTCTGGAGGTTATACAGAAGTGGATAATCAGAATTATTTATAAAAAGAATATACGAATTTCGAGCGACAAACTTTTTTCAGAAAATCAGTTATTTCTTATAAGGCAAATTTTTTGTGAGAAAATTTTAATGAACATATGTAAAACTAAGATTAAAATACTTCCGGTCCAACATTGTTATAACACTAGGAACAAACAAAACTTAATTAACATACTTACGTGTGAAAAAACTATTGGTCAACGCTCAGTTGAACTTTTATCGGGAAAAATTTACAATATCCTCCCACCTAACTTAAAAAACGTAAATAATTACAGATTTTTTAAGTATAATGTAAAGGTATGGATGTTCACTTTAGATCGAAAAACAATTAAAAATTATAGTTGACCTTAGATTTGTTAATTGATTTTGATATTTTACCTGATTTCGACAATCACATGTTTTAGGACAACTACCTGACCATGACAGCTTAAATTCTAAAATTACCAAACACTAATAACTACTTCTTGTATTATACTTTTTAAAAATAAATATTTTATGTGTTGTATTGATAAAATTATTATTTTATTATACATATATAATTTATTATATACCTACAAGTATATTGAATTATTACAAACCGAAAGCGACAACTACCCGATTATGACAACTCCCCGACTATGACCAATTATCACAATGTACGAACAGTTACTACCTACTATTTTTTTTATCATATTAATATTATATATTCTATTGTTTAGTATTAAGTAATTTTTGGACTTTTTAGTTTATTTTAAGTAAACTTATTACATACAAGTGTCTCTGACGCTTCAGTAATTATATATTTATTCACTCCTGTTTTTAAAAAATTAAGATTTCTATCTATGTAATGTATGTTATTGTATATGAGTTATGTCATATTTTTTGTATCTTCTTATTATTGAATAAACATTATTATTATTAAACTAAAAGTTTGATCTATATTTTAATTATCATAAAATATTCTATTGTATAAATGAGTTAAATGTTTTAATCTTTATTAAGTATAAATTTTCAATGCATAACTTGTTCAAATCTTTTTTTTTTCTTGATAACATAAACACAGATGAAGGAAAATAATTTGACTGAATAAATAAAAGTACAAAGAAACTACTATATAACTACTGAATTTCACCACAACTGTAAATAGTCACTGTTTCTGTGGGTTTTCCACTTTTTGTACCACATCTCTCCATTCGCTTTACCACATCCATACCACTTATAACATGTCCAAAAACTACATGTTTATTATCTAACCATTCTGTTTTTGCAGTACAAATAAAAAATTGGGACCCATTAGTATTGGCTCCAGAATTAGCCATTGATAGGGTACCAGGACCAACATGTTTTAGTTCAAAATTTTCATCAGCAAATTTTCTACCATATATTGATTTTCCACCTGCAATCAAATAAATAATAGTAAATGTTTATCAAAAAATTATTGAAATTAAAATAAAATGAATTTAATTATCCCCAACACAGATCTCTCCTTGTATTTATACATACTTTTAAAATTTACTAACCTGTCCCGTTATGATTTGTGAAATCTCCACCCTGACACATAAAATCAGGAATGATTCTGTGAAAACTGCTGCCTTGAAATCCATAACCCTTTTCATGTGTACAAAGACATCTGAAATTTTCTGCTGTTCTGGGGACAATATCAGCTCTGAGCATCATTGTTATCCTTCCAATTTCTGTTTTACCAATTTTAATATCAAAGTATACTTGTGGATTTTTAACTTTTTTATTTTCAGTAGTATCAGACTCTTCTTTTTCATTATCTACTTCCACATTTTCGTCATTTTCGATTTTCTTACCTATAGTTTCCCCTAAAATTAACGTACATATTAATTATTTTAATAAATAAATTAATTAGAAGGTTTATACCTGCATGTTGCTGTAACCAAGTGTCTTCAGACCATACTGGCCGTGTGGAGCCTTCTTTGATTCTCTGTGGTTTTGCTAAATTTACTCTTATAGTCCTTCCAAATAATTCAGAATCATTCATATTGTCAATAGCGGCTGCTGCATCTTCGGCATTTTCAAATTCAATAAAAGCAAATCCTCTATGTTTTTCAGACTCATAATCTAAAGGAATTTGGACATCTACTATATCACCAAAAGGAATAAATGCTGCATTCAGAACTTGTTCATCTACTTCTTCAGCTAGACTTCCAACGTAAACAGTTCTTTTATTACTTGAACTCATTTTAATTTAAAAGTTACTAATGTAAGATTTACTTGCACATTACCGTATGTACAAAATTATAAACAGACAGCCTCATCCATAAGTTTTATTGGAATGTTACACAGTATTTTTATTTAAATATTTAAAATACTAAATATATTAAGGTTAAGGTGAATTGTTAAACTTCTTCTTTTTTATCGAGTACAGGTCCACAGTTCAGTCAATATATTTTTTAGTTGTTTTCTTTGTAAATGAAATCAAAGAATACACGTATTCTTTGATAAAACCTTAGATACAGTGAAAATATCACCATCCAGTTATATTTTGCCTAATCGGTGTAGTTCCCTCACGCCCCTTAAAAATGTAAACAGCTAAAAGGGTTTTGGTATTCGTGGGTAGCAGGATGTTGTTTTTTGTTTTATGTGGCAAGACGTAGTCATATTTTAGCAGTTGAAAGGGAGGATTCAAAAATATTTAAGTACGCTGAAAAGTAACTGATTAAAAGTGCACTGTAGATTATACAGCATCAAGAAACCGACGAAAATACTTGAAGACGTTGATTTTAATCTTAAAAATTTGATGTTTTTGCCTTAGATCATAATATATGATCTAAGGTTTTTGCTTTTATTTGAAATATCTCCATAAGCATGGAACACAGAATTCACGTACTGTCAATTTTAGTCATGGGCTTGTTTTTAAGCACGAAGTATAGAACACAGGAGTCTGAACGTAATGTTGAGCGAATGGCCTCAGTTTACGGGACAGATTTTTTTGCCGGTAGAGTGCGTCACTCTTTAAGAAGTACTCGTTTAAATTATTACGCGGCAAATCTTGTTGCTATTGACACCTCTGTGGAAAAAATACTCTGAGAAATGTGGAATTTCAGTATTCGCGTGCTAGTTCATGGTACAGGTACATGTTTACATGTAATAATAATAATACTAACGGTACGTCCCGAATATTTGCGCCATCAGTGGCAGAAAAGAGAACTATAATCTGGGTATATTTATTGCGTACATGAATACTATGAAAAACCCGATACCGTTCAGACTCCTGTGTTCTATACTTCGTGATTTGGCTGTAGAGGCAATAAAAAAGGACAGCCATTCGACCATCAAAGTGCTGTGGTACGTGGTTAGGTTAGGTTAGGTTAGGTTCTATACTTCGTGTTTTTAAGTATGTGGGCTTGGCAAGAATACATCCAGCTCCGGATTCCGTTATGAGGTTAAAATAAGCCAATTAAAATGATGCTTGTGGGCGGAGTTCCTACCCTACGAATAAATAATAAAAAGGAAGGAGTATAATACGATTTGACGATGTCCGCAATGGTTCTTGCATATGGCTGACTTGAAGTTTCCGGTTACCAGTGGTGTCACACACAGGGTATTATAAACTTATGTCTCGTATTAATTATTAAAAAAATAACTGTTTTCCGCTTGTAATTATCTGTACAGTAATATACATTGTCATAAAGTTGTAGGAATATAAATTTAGATTAAAAACTTCTAAGCAGGTAATTATAAATAGTTGACTTAGTTGATCTATATAAAAAATAAAGGAACGTCTATGATAACAATGTGGTTGTCATTAAAATATTTTGTTAATTTTTAATAATTCAGATAAATAGAACCCTGCAGATGAAAAGTAATTCCCATTCAAGAGTTGGGTTAACTAATTAAATCAGAAAATAATATATAAAACAGCATGAAAAAACTATTTATGTCAAATGTCACGATTCGAATGAGTCATATTTGGTTCTTCAATATGGCCGACTTCCGTCGCAATTATTTGCTAGATTAAAATATGACAACAGTCCTTCCTTTCTATTCTTTATTCGTAGTTCCTACCGTTGATATTTTACGTGACGTTTAAACTAGGTATAACTGAAAGTAATTTTTAAGGTTTTAAGCAGGTATTTATTATTTTATGATTGTTTTCCTTTGATCTTGTCTTCATTTCATAGTCATAGAAAATTTTAACTAACGTGTAAATGGAAAACTTTGTGTCTTCCTCGTTAAATGAAAAATTCATTAATGTGAGTATCAAATCAAATATCTATTTTTGGCGTATAGGACAATAGAACAATTATTAAATTAAATCTACCAATTTTTTAGTCTGTTTTGCCACCTCGCTGGGGAACAAAAATTATGGAGAAAAAGATAATAGAAGGTGAAGATAAGTTCCCTAACGTTCAGTTGCAATTTTTTGTTAATTGCACGAACGAAAAAGTGTTTGGTAAATGGTTGAGAGAGTTTGAAAACTTAACCAATTCATAATACGTTATAAATAATATACGGTTATTGAGGATAGAGAACGGATTAAACTTAAGTGAAATATTTAAATGATTGGTACCTATACATAATATATTGAATTTTTGAGATTATTAAAATTATTTAGTAAACATTTAAAAAGTTTTATTTACCATATAAAGTTTAAATTTAATTTTAGATGTCACCACTTTACTCGGTGCTTAAAAACTTACGAACCATCTTCACAAATTAAAACGAGAAATACCAACTGCCCTTCAAAATTAACAGTAAAAATTCATCTTATTAGAAAAAAATACATGGGCATACAAGAAAAATTCCAACTTTTACAAGAAGCACCTTGTGAAATAACTCTTATTGTAATACACAATCAGGCAATTCAGATTACTTGCGGTTTCGGAAAGTTAGTAATGATGTAAGAGAACAGTTATTACGTCTCTACAAGAATGGACATACAGCAGGAACAGCATTAGAAATGATTAAGTGCAATATCCAGCTAACTTGTGATGACTACAACACAGCTTTAGCAGATAGGAATAGATGCCCAAGTTATAAATATTTGATAAAAACTGGATTTCATTGTGGATTAAACCTACAATAATTTGCCCAAATCTATGAAATATTTCAACTCTCGGAGGTTGGAGGATGGAAATAAAAAATAAGTTATAAAAAATCCTCAGTTTTTTTACCCTTAATTTAGTTACTGATAACCAAAACATGTATATTAATTAAATTAAACTTATTTTAAAAAGACCTGAAATTATCCCCCGGCATAATAGAAAAATACACCTTTATAATACATTTTTACAATGCAATTATATATTTTTTTACTTTCTAGCCTAGAAAGCACAAATTGAAAAAGTGCGCCAAATATCCAAGCCACACCTACTAATATTTCTATTGGCCTATTTTAGCCTCATAACGGAATCCGGTGCTGGATGTATTCTCGCAGGGGGATGTTGCTGGTATTTTCCATTCTCCTTATTGCTGTTCTGTGCTTTAATTTATAATTTATTGAGTTTACGATTTTTTGTTCTATGGGCTTAGGAGGTCCAGGTCCACCAGTTCCAGATTTATCTTATTTTTATGTTGTGGAACGTCTATAAAGAAAACTTTTATATGAATTTATTAAAAAAGAAGTTATTACATTTTTATCACAAACAAAGCATGTAAATAAATCTTAAAATGGCATTTCTATGCCCTGTTCGTATTAGACGTGGTAAAAAGAAAAAAAGTAAGTGAACTTCCTGTTAAACTACTTAAAAAACTTAACTGCTAAAAAAACAAATAAATAGTATCGAAATTTTATATTATAAATATCTACCTTTTTAATCCTTTGTTGTGTTGTTGTTTAACTTTAGCCATTATATTTAATACCTGTAGTTTATTGTTGAATACAGGATTTAAAATTATAGTATGTTACACTTATAGCTTCAAATGCAGACCTTGAGAAAGAACTTGCAAGATCCAATAATGGAGTTACAACAGGCATGGGTAGAATTACAGGATCTGCAAGTATTGAAACACTTGTTAGAGTTGGCATTGAGAAAGAACATGGCTTATCACCAGACAGTAAAATGGTAGTACTACATGATTTTACTCCTTGTGTAGATGATGAGCTGGAAGTTAAAAGAGGACAGGTAATTTATTTTATTGTTCAAAGAATTTTAACTAAAATAAAAGTATATTTTTTTAGTTACCTTGTAAATGTTTGTTAAATATAAACTTGTTTCTTTCAGATTGTGAATATATTATATAGAGAGAATGATTGGGTATATGTAATAGGTTTAGATACAAGACAAGAAGGATTTATTCCATACTCCTACTGTACACCATACAACAATCATTTGGCTGAACTTGCAATTAAGAAAAAACTACCTAGGGATGAACATGTTACATTAGGAGATAGTTTAGATACAAACCAAGACTGGTATGAAGACAAACCTTTTTTTATCCTTTGATAAAATATTAATATAGATGTTATTTGAAAGTTAAGATTTCTTAATAAATTAGAGTTTTTTGTAGTGATGTTGCAGGTGCTGACACTAGTGACTGTGACTCTGTTGGGAAGAAACATAGAACAGGGGCAGCTTCACCAATCAGTATTCATTCAGAACCAGATATGATACCTTTCTCTAAGGATCCTTCTGGTAGATACATTGTACTGTATACATTTATAGCTAGAGATGAAAATGATGTATCAGTGGAACGGGGTGAATTTGTTACTGGTAAGTACCAATATACTTATACTAATAGCACTAGCAAAGAGCAAAAACTTATCATTACTATATTACAGTGTTAAATAGAGAAGATCCCGATTGGTACTGGATTGTTAGAAGTGATGGCCAAGAAGGATTTATTCCATCAGGTTTTGTTTATCCTGCTGATAATGTGATACAAGGTAAGTTAATTTATGTATTTTAGTTCCAAATGTGTAGTTTGAATAACTGACTTAACAAAAGTGTTAAGCACAACTTCATTATTTTATTATTCCATCTGAAAATATGGTGTACTTTTGAATTTTTTTATTAACAGTATTGTGTTTATTATATTATATATTTTATGCTAGACAAGCAATATACATGGAATTGGCTAATGTCAAAGATTAATATTTTTGCCAAAGCATCAATACAGTTTAAACTTAAGGAGGTTATAGGATGTTCAGTCCAGTTCCAAAGTTTTGTCTCACAGTACATGTTGAGATTGTACATCTGGGCCTTTAAAAATCAATTAAAGTCCAATAAAACCCGCACGGATTAAAATATTGAAACAAAAAGAAAACTGTCATCTTTGGCTCATCAAGATTAGAAATCGAGATTACTTTTCTCAAAATCTCTAAGGCCTCTTAGGCATCTTCGTAAATGTTGAAATAATTTTTTTGGAGGGTTTTTGAAAAAAAATCAGTTTACCCCGTTCATAAACTTACAAAGTTGAAAATTTATATGTAATATTTTTTTTTTTGATAGTGCTTTTGTTAAGCTTTCCAACTATGTATTATAGTCCACCAAATATTAATCTCATGGGTGTAGAAACTCAAAATATATTTGGGATTGAAATCGCAAAAAATACGAAAAAAAAGACCGTAACCTCCCTCCCGATTAACCGATTTTGACGGGATCGGTCTTAAATTGTATAAATTTTCTCGATTTGTACCGTCCAAAAAAATTAAACCCCATAATCGATTATTTCGAAAATAAAGAATCGCCGCCATTTTTTTATTTTTTAAAATTTTAAAATCTTACATAGTTTGTGGTTTGCAACTCTTTAAGGACATTATTCACAAATTTTTTCAAATGTTTAAAAAATTTTACATAGGGTATAAAAATAGTCATTCATAAATACCCAGTCTCAATAGTCTCATTGTAACTGTGGAGGGTAGAAGAAGGGAGGACCAACTTGTATAGGAATAATGGGTATTTTCCAGTATTCACCGGTGAATGCCACGGTGTCAACCGGTTGCGCACCGAAGCGTTCCAAAATTAACCGTTCCTGACTTTGTGAGTGTTTCTAAATTCACCGGTAACTCTACCGGTCAAGCACCGCAACTACCAGGTTTTTGAGTTGGAATTTCGGTGCTTTTTCTAACCTTTAATACAATTCAAGGTTTTGTGTCAGATTGGTATTTTTAAAATATAAATATTTCTATAAAAAATGGAAACTTGAAAACCGGTATTTGATGAGAATGGGAAAGTGATGTTGAACGGAAATAATATTGTCCTTCAAAATATAAATTGTAAGTAAAATAATTACTAAAATTTACCTAAATCAAATTTAATATTATTTCAATTTATTTTGGTCTGTTTTATTGGCTAATAAAATCATAATGATAAATAATCTAAAGATTAACCATTAAACTTAAAATCCAGAATTCATAACACAGAACACAAAAAAAAAACAAATTGAAATGTCAAACAAAGCGTTTCAACCTTAGAATATAAAAACTAAGGAAGGAGCCTAACACCTTTCCCAAGTTGGTAGTTTACGACGGAAATTACGTCACAGCGGCCATTTGCAAATACCATATATGATTCATCATTATTGTTATTGACGGTTTTTTTGACATTTGAGACAGTACTATTTTAGTGTTTAAGAAACCAGAATTCAGAGACGTACACATATACAATTTATTTACGTAAGTGATTTACTGAATATGCACAGCTATGTAATATTTATATATGTATTTAATAAAAGTGTATATAGACATATGGTTTACAAAATGTATTACGTTTTAAAACTTTCTTATATCAGTATTTTGCTTTTTGAAATTGATACAAAATTTTATCATAAATTAAATTTGATACGCCACTGACAAACCGGAAACTGCTGACGCCATTTTTAAACACCATCTAGGACTATTGGTGTTTATGTATAACGCTCCTTCCTTCGTTTTTATATTCTAAGGTTTCAACATTCCACAGAAACCATAGAGAACTTGACATTGACCATAAAAAAACCGGTTTATTCGACCGGTTTATTTACGGTGAATATTGGAAAATGCCCATTGTGGAAAAACTGTCCAACGGTAAGCAGCAAATAGTAGATGGCGTGAGAGTAGCAGAAGGGTAAAAAGACAACGTGAAGCCCATAGATTATAAACAGAGTGAAGTGAGCTGGGTTGAAAAATTTAATATTTTTCGTGACTTTTGTGACTTGCTCTAACAATTTATTTTGACATAGCCGATCACAGGACAAATTTTTCTTTTCCTCTATTTGTAACGTCCTGTGATACTTACTCTTGCTGCCGTGGCGCTACCAATTTGCTTCCTTTCGATGGGCCCTATTGAATAAATTGAGTTGGTTCTTCTTCTCTTTAATTGTAACCAATATACCCGATGGACAAGAGCTGGGTTAATAACAAAGTGCGGTGAGGAACGAAGAAGAGTGGGGGTCGAGCTTGAGCCGAAACTACGTCAGTTTTAAAACCTGTGAAATGAGATGTTGGGATTTGAATAATTATTATTCTTGCATATCAAACACGTCCGAACCATTATCACTCCACTTCTAAACGTCTAAATACTATTAAGAAGGTAAATAACTAGAAAATATTCAATAACAATGTGGCTATTAGTTAGTTATTAGTTAAATAAGTCTCCGTGAGCCATGGCAATCTTGGAACACAAAACGAAGTAAACTAGTATGTTATGTGAAAAGGGTAAGAAGAATCCTGAAACGGAAAACGTAGTAATTCTACTATATACATTTTTACAAACGAAAACTATGATTGCCTCTGTATTTTTATACTCTATGAATTTTTACTACCCCAAATTGATACATTATATTCTAAGATCATAAAATATGGACTTTCTTGATATTATGTTAGTACACCATATTTAATGACAATAAAGAGGTAATTCAAGTAATTTAGTCAAGTATTCTGTACTTTTCGCAATTAGTGGCGAATTTACTTTTTATCACCAGTAAAGAAATATTTCTCTTTTTGTAACTGTTACAAAAAGTAAGACAAGTTTTGAAAATATACAAGTGAATACTATAGTTCATTTGTTTGCAGTTGGCAGCACAGTGAATTAATTATAAATGCAAATCCTTCAAAGACCAAGCAAGGGTGGTTCATAAAAAATAACTAAAAGTAGTATACATTTCTATTGAAACATCGACATAGTTGTTATTTTTCAAAGAGTCCACCCTGTAATTAGGGATTAACTAACCCAAACATAATAGAAATCCTAGATAATATTGTCACAACAGGTAGCTGAATAGATCCCATGACCGTAGAACTCAAGTTTTTTTAAAGCATAATTCAAATTAAGTAAAATAAAAATATGCTACATATTAAAAAGTAAGAATTAAATGTAAATTAATGCAAAAAGCACTTACTCCTTTAATTGTCGGATTCTATTTCGTCGTATTTATCCTCAGAGTAATAAGT